>OX337245.1:77882403-78485139 GCA_946965025.1 Blera fallax | reverse complement strand
AATTATATTCAAAATTATGTACATACCGCTTCAGTTCCAATCCCTGTGGTGACAAGTGAACGACAGTTTGTTGATCTTCAACATTTTCGGAACCCTTAGATATAATTTTACTGTAAAAAAAAATAATAATATTTAGTGTTTCACGAAGATCAGCTAGACTCTTAGGATCGTATAAAACTTGACAATACTTCTTGGAATTTGGCAAATGTTGTGAAGGAATCGCATCTTTTTTCAGGACTTCTTTTTCGTGTTTATATTTTAAATATTTTAAATCAAAATCGTTAGGTTTAAAGTGTTGGGAACAAATGCACAAGTTTTTTAAACCACTGTCCACCGTTCCACAGCGAGACAACCATATTTCTCGCAATACCGCGTTAGTCGGAAAATAAAAGAATTTCACGTCTTCACACTCGGTTGTATTGGTTTTGTCTCTACAGGTTAACATCTTATTACAACCGCGGTTTTTGCAGCCCGACACAGCACAATACACCATCTTTTAATTGTTTACCAACTTATTATAATAAAATAATATAAAAAAAATGTAAGAACTTTACTGCTCAGCTGACGTCGCGGGTTGCGAAGTTGTTATGATTGAGAGCGAGAATGTATCTAGGTATCCATGTCAAAAACAGTGAAATATATGAGAACCAAACCGACTGTTGCTTGCTTGCTGTCGCTGCTAGTATTGATTTTTTTCTCTCTATTTTGAGTTTATGCATCACACGCTCTCTCTGTTTCCGAATGGAATTTATGTTCGTGAACTTATCTCGGTTAAAGAGCACATGCACGATCCAAGCGTTTACTCACTCTCTTTGAGCGCAATCAGCAGTGTTGTCGTTTGTAAGAAACCGCAGTGATACAAATTTATTTTCGCAAAATTTCATTGCCTCAAAATTAGTATATGGATTGATTTTTAAAGAGTGTCATATTTATTAAGAAAGTGGAGGTATTTATTGTACTATTTATTATATTATTTATTATACACATGCTACCTCAGAAATGTCAATGAAAGACGTCACGTAATGTCAAATTTCACGATCTCGCTGTTTTTTCGTAGGAACTGAATTGCTTCGTGCGTAAAGTGGCAGCTTGCGCCATTCTGCGGGAACCATATGTATTCAAGATTAAAATTCAAATCTTTTACACAAACCAGACACATTTTTAAAAAATTGAGGCCCAATCACTCCACCACTACGAAACTCCACAAAATGTCGTGGATCTATTGTCTGCTTTTGACTCAGCCTTGGGTTCTCTGGACCCAAAATTCAACGAATTTGCTCAGTTACGTATCTTTATCGTTGGAAAATAATTTTCTTACACAAACTGTCAATCACTTGATGGCGTTCTTGATGCACAAACTTTAAAAAAGATTGTGCCATGTGAGTTACGCACAAGTATGATGTTAAAGAAGTGGCATGACAGCGCATCACGTCTTTTTTTAAAATTAAAGACCTGGGAGAGATCCTTATCGAGTTTAATGGAGCAGCGTCCCCAGACGGACCACTTTGGCAGGGATGTCAAAACTGGGAGTAGCCCTGTATAGTTCGTCTCTATAAATGCTGTCTTATGCGGCCTAAAAAATTGATTAAAGATGGTGGGTATCGATTTGGGCTTCTTGAAATTTAAGCCAGGATCTGTCGAAGTGTGAAAATGCAATCGACTATGAACTTTCCTGGCCTGAAACCACTCTGATAGGGGCCAATCAGGCTGTTGACAAAGGTTTTCTGGCGTTCACACAATATGGCAGATAAAATCTTGGCTGGATGTTGAGGAGGTTGATGACTCTGTAATTGGCACAGTAAAGAGGTTCTCCTTTCTTGTGTATCCTCCAAAGTGTGCTGAAATTCTATTAATTAAGTATACACTCGGCTGACCAAACCATGAGCGTTTGTATGCGCTCTATCAAATCATTTCCAGCTGCCTTGAACAACTCGGCCGGTAGGCCATCAGGACCAGCAGCTTTGTTAGATTTCTGCTTGAATATTGTTATCCTTACTTTGTTTCAGCAGGTGGACGGACGTTTTATGTTGAGTAGTTTAGTCCTTGCAGATTCATCGAAACTTCTTTTTTTTAATTCTAGAAAAGTTTATCCTCATTTCCAGTATCGCAAACAACACCGCTGGATGTATTATTTCTACATGTTGTTTCAGAAGAAAAGGACAATCCGAAACCTTTCCTCTCTTACTCGTAGTGAGAATACACACATTCATACAATTTTGAGCAAGTGGGGGAGAAGGTGTATTAATTTTTCCTTCGATGATTGACGTAGTATAGGCAAATGACTAGTGCCTACAATGTTGCGTATTTAAAATTAATTTAATGAAATAAAAGTTGATGATGATCATTTCCTTGGGATTTACAAATTTATCTGAAATTATGCTCCATGACTGTATTGAACTTCATCGCATTGCACACATAGAAAGCACCATTGATGTGTGGATTGCATCGAATTTATAAAACTTGTCACTTTTTGTGCGCAGCGCAAGAAAGAGAAAGAGAGTTAATGCGCAGTGTGAGCCACAAACAACTAGATTCACACTCAAATGCAAAGAGATATAAAATCAAAATAAAAACAGAAAGTATTATTTTCTTTTACATTTATTTTAACAATTTCTGTACAGTAAATATGTATATAAAACTAGAGCTTTATGATTGCTCCGGATCGTTGAAAATCGCCTGCAGTTGGGCTAATAATCCGATTGCTGCGAGATGTTCATTTCCTTCCTTAACAAAATACTGTAAAGGCTTTAAGTACTCCAAGGCGTCCTCGTACGAATCGATAGTCTTTTCCTTGATGTCGCCCTCTTCAGATTGACTGCTTGAATATACGATTTCATCCTTTTTTGTTTTAGTCGCCATACAACCTTCCAATGATGATTCGTACACCTCTTCACAATCCAAACGTACCTCAATTTTTGCAGACACGTCTCCAAAGCAGCCGCTAGGACTACCTTCCCCTAGTTCTTGTGGTTTGATCTCCTCTGAACTTTTTAAATCTCGGATGACCTCAGCAATAAGCGATTTACTAGAACGTTTTGCAGTAAGCAGTATACCATTACTATCCGAAATTATGGGCTGGTACTTAAATTCTCGGATCCACAGGGGGTTTGGAACATGCCGTGGAATATTTAATAGCTCACGTACATCCCGCGTCACATCGCTGATAGCTTTACGTGAGATATTCTGATAGCATTGAGACCGTAACATCCATTCCCATGTAACCTTTCCTAAAAATTCAGTTTTTTGCTCTGTTTCATCCTGGGCGGCATAGTATTCCTTTGGAAGGTTTAGTCGCGGAAAAGCGTTCGGATGAAGACGTTTCTGGCCGATTTCTTGCGGAGAGAAGTGCAGAGAACACACGAGAGGGTTATCCAGTGACAATATTTTTTCATACGACGTTATACATGTGGTCATCCATATTTTATACTCCGTAGTGTCCTTCGGAGGAAACGGGAAAAATCGTATGTATTGGTCCTTTGTTGAACTCGAATTGCATCCGTAAATGACGCATTCTCGTTTATCGGGATTCATACTTTGCTGCTGAATGGGAAAACTACTTGTACGGTGCACACACTCGCCACACAGTCGTTAAACTGACTAAACGACACAGGACAATGATGTGAGTGCATCAATTCAAGAGATGGAAATTAATTCAATGAAGGGAGGATTGTGAGAGAAAGCACTGTGCGCCACCTTTTCAGAGAAAATCACTTTTATTGTGAGTGATTGGAGAGCAGTGTTACCGGTGTTGAATGTTGATTATTCGTAAATGGAAGTGTGCGCAAAAGTCCTGTGGGATAATTAAAATTTGAGGTATCTTGTATGGTTCGGAAAGTTAATGCTGTATTACATGTGAACCTATGTGGTATCTGTTTCCAAGATTACTTGTTTTAATTGTATCGGACTTTCACAACGCAGTCCCAAAACTGGCTTGCATTTTTACATGACCACATCTAAGTCATCTGAACCCAAAGTTAGAGCCCTTATAAATGTATGTTGTGTAGGAAGGCTTTCTTCTCCCTGTTACTTGTCTTTTTAGGCAGAACTACCCTCTAGATTTCTCTAGAGTTGCAATCTGACCTCGATTCCTTCGCGTTAAAGTTGGCCTTTCCATATAAGTCATCTGGCCTTTTCTTGCATCCAGTGATAGCCCAAGATCGCTCTTCTTCTGTGGACTTAGGCCGGACATTGGCACAGTATATGTACCGGTGTCTCCACATTTTCCAGGATAGTTTGCAGGTATCATCTTCCAGAAGACCTATCTTCTTCAATTAGACTCAGAACATTACACGATTTGACGGGATTTAGTGTCCTTTACCCGGGGATTCCAGTCAACTTCGCTATACCCAACATAGTAAAGTACATTATTTCATTTTAAGATAAGTAAAGTATAATCGATTGAGAATCTTACAAAATTCTGAACAATTCGGCGATAGAGATATTCACAGAAAAATTCGAAATTGCATGTGATACGAAAGCAGGAGCCTTCTTCACTTCGCCTGATTTAGATCTCATCACTAGACTTCCGGATCACTGCGATATCTTTCAAGCGGAAATCATAGAAATTAAAAAAGTAGCAGAGGAGGATCTTATGTATATGGATGTGTAAATGTAAATAGTCAGACAGCAATGCAACCCAGCAATAAGATGCTAATTGGTTAAGTAATGCCATAGATCTCTAAATCAGATGGCAGACAGATGCGAACCATCCCTGTGCTGGGTCCCAGAACATAGAGACATTTTAGGCAATTTCAAAAGAATGAGCTAGCAGGACTCGCTGAAGACGTTAATCCATCTGCAAACCTTTGCGAGAAATGAAATAATATTAATACTGTCTTGGCAAGTCTGGCCATTTCTTGTGACTTATGTAGAAACTGTAGAAATGAGGAGGGGGGACAGCAAAAACCTACCTTCAGTTCAAATGTCCATTCTTAGAAAAAAAAAACTCTAGGCCAGTACTTCCTCAATGATCTATCGGATCTAGACAACTGTGAAATCAGATGTTTGTCAAAGGTGGGACCATGAACAAATTTGTTTGGTATTTCCTTCGATTCGAAGCTGCTCTTAAAGAGTGTCGCCGTAGTTGTATACCTAAATATGTCCTTGAAAGTGTAAAAGAAAAATAAGAAGGCAACATTTTCATTCAAATTTTTTATTTCAAATTAATTTAAGAATAAGTCAAATATTCAGTCAGATAGAAGGGTACTCCAGTTTCTTTTAACAGCCCTCCTTGGCTTCCTTTCGGAGTCGACAACCTGTCTTACAACGGTTTCTACCTCACGAAGACGAACCAATGCTTTCTCGTTTCCGGTTTGGTTAATGTAAGCCTCTAAAGGTTTAAGCAGATCAAGAGCTTCTTGGTATGTATTGAGAGCCTGCTGTTGCACAACTTCTATCGTAGTCTGAGCTATTTCTGATGGTTCTGGATTTTCAATCCCATCCGACTGTTGACTCGATTCTAAATGAATCACATCATCACCATCAGAGTAGCATTCATTTTTCACTTCCAACGCCTCTCCCTCAGAGGTTACATTCATCAAGTCTATCGGAAGGGTGAAATTACTTGGCAAGTAGCTACGGAGATTCTTTATGATGTCAAATATCTCTATATTTCCTGGTTCCTTCTTTCCAAAGCGGACTCCATTCTGCATATTAGTATTTCTAATCCGTAAAAATTTGAGAATCCAACACCGATCCGCTTTGAAACTTGACAATCCCAGTAAATCTTTAGCCTCTAATGCTTTCCTGACAAGTAAGTCTTCATCGGCAACGTCAGCTCTTAATGACCATTCGTAAATGACTTTTGTATGAAACGTCCTTAGAATTTGATCCTGAGCGTAGCTAGTGTCAATGTTTATCGTCGGGTCTGCACTGTGCTTTAATCTTAACTTACTGTCAAAACTTTCCACAGTGAAGTGACGACGACAGATGTAATTATCCTTATCAGAGTGCAGCACAAAGCTATTTGGAAATAATTTTAACCAACGTTTATAGCGCTGAGTGGTGTTGGGAGGATACAAGTACAATGCCTCTCTGGGGTGAGCCTGCACTGAGGGACAACCCATCACACAGCACATTTTTTTATTCTTTGACATTTCAAAAATATGCTAGCACTGGCTCCGAACACTGTGACACAAACAACCCGAATGAAAGCAAAAGTAAAAGTGTAGCCACCCCAGGTCGCTGTGTATAATTGTTTACATCGGCTGTGACTTGCGCAGATAAATTTGTACGAAAATGATTCTACGATTTTCACCGATTATTTATCGGTAGACCCACAGAATTTACTTATTTAAACCGTTTCAACTTGTAGAAAACCGTCACTTAGTGCAGCGAAAGGACCTCCACTCGATTGATTTTACGTGAAACTAAGTATTCGCCGACTGCACCTGACTCTGAGAGAAATGCTTATGTACGCAAGTGAGGAGAACAGAGCAAAGAAAGAAATTACATACAAAATAGTTCCTCTCTTTGGCTATACAGTGCGTCAGAAAAATATTCGGTCGTTCCTTTAATGCTGTAAAAAAATTGTCTGCCATAAAATGAATTAACTACTGCATGGTCATTTCATTTTGTAAGGCTTTCTTAAAAGAATTTTCGATTAAAAATGCAAAAGTGCCTTCACTACGCCTTCAATTCACCACTTGTTTGAAATATAAAGCTTTATTCAGAAAAAAATGTTGTCAAGCGGCTTTTTTAGAGCACGTTCGAAAGCGATTTAAGATAAGGTATATATCTGATGTGGATATAGAAACTCAGATATCTCGAAAACGGATTAAAATCTAAAAATCAGGCATCCAAAAATTAGCTTGGATGACTAAAGAAGTGGGAGAGGGGGCCCCCGAATCATGACGTCATATATAATTTTGAAATTAAGAAGAACATATTTGGAGTGTGCTCAAAGAGCTATTTGATATATCGCTCCATTTGGGCCACAATTTTATATAGCATATGTTTGCAAAAATGCTGCATGTAGCTTCTATAGTTCAGGAGCTAGAGGGTGCTCACAAACGGACAAAGGGGCGTAACACAAGCGATAGAAATAAGCCACTGACCCTGAAAAAACGTTGAAAATAAGGGACTGTAGAAATTTCAGATTTAAGATTTTCTCCACACCGTTTAAAAGCCAAGAACATCGAAAGCCAGAAACACAGTTGTATACGTATTTACATACATACATATGTATCAATGCACACTGTTTAGTTGGTACGGGTAGTACTTGAAAATAATGAAAAGAATAAAGTAGAGCAATGAAGTGCCATAACATAACCTCTTTTTTTTTAATAATAAACCTTAAATGTATTTCTAACGATGCAATTGGTTATTTGTGGTGATTCTAGGGGCAGTTTGACGAATCAGCAACTTACATACATATATGTAGCTTGGCTGTTAATTGAACTCAATCCCATGGATGAGATCCAGCATTGTGTTTAGTTTCACTTTACTTTCAGAGGTTTCTCAGACTTATTGCAGTGTAATAAATGGTAGAGAACACTAAACGAAGAAACTAATCGATAATTTTTAGAAGAGGGACTTCCCCCGATTTTGATAAAAATTTTCAGTTCTTAGCTTATGTCTGGTAAACTATTACTTTGCGACCCTAACAGTCAGTCACGAATGTGTACATAAGCCCTGAAAGGTTCTAAATCAATTTTTTGATGTAAATAAGATTTAAATTAAATATTCCTAACTAGATAACACATTACGGTTTAAAAACATGATTCAACACAAAAACAAGCCTTTTCCTCAGAATAAATTAAAGAAGACAAGAAAAAGCCAAGAATTCAAGTCAAAAGTCAAACACCTTTCAGCGCTATATGCAGACTTTTGTGACTGACTGTATGTTCAAATGTTTATAGAGGTGGCCACAGAGAAGTAGGTAGCGTGTTTGCTTGTGACCTGGCCGGTGTAAGTCTAAGCTTCTCCAGGGGAACAGCAATTAGATAAACGAATAAAGTCTGAGTTTCTTCAACTACCTACTACACCAAATTAAAATTGGGGGAAGTCCCCTTTTCTAACATATTTCATACCTACACGCCTATATGATTTTCTTCTTTTTCTACTCTCACTTCAGCGTTCATTAAATATGCACTTACAACCCCTGTACCTTGTAAAGAGTCTCGCACCAAACATTTTCTCCATGAAGGATTTTTTTCCAGACCAGCTCCTTACCCTCATCCTTGTGAGATAAAAATTCCATCGTACGACCACCTTTCTTTATAAATACGAGTAGGTATCTGTCCTCTTTTAGAAACAACTCGGATGCATTTCTTTACTCCATCGACACCCCCATTAAGTGACGACGATTCTTGACTTATCATTAAAAAAAAAAAAAAAAATAGTCCACTGCAATCGGTCAGATAACTTCTGAGAATGCGATATTTATGCAATTTAATACAGCACAATATTTTAATATGTATACTATGTAGACTTATGTATACATATGTATAGATACTCTTAAAAGTACTACCCCCTTTCCATCGTCTACAAAATGTTCCTTGTATTTCGCAAAAAATTCACACTAAACGCCGAGTTCTTCAAAGCAACGCAAACAAACAAATTTGCAAACCATTTCGTTCCGATTTCAGAAAGAAAAACAAATAAAATGATTAGATTGCTATAAAACCGCCAGAACCGAATCAACAACAGCAGCCACACAAATGCGTACATACACACGAACATCCCCTATGTATGTATATACCCACATCGGAGTTCGTACTTATCTGGCACGTTCTACCGTATGTTATCGTAGCATTCTACCAGCACGCAACCAACCTCCGAGATACATCACATTTATACCTACAAATGTATGTACATATGTACATAGATACGATTAGCAATGAAGTCGGTTCAGCTATCGGTATCGGACAGACTAGATGCTTCACATACTCCTCCCCTTATCCCCGCCGATTAAAGCGTGACGATTATTGTCTGTTTTTTGTCCGACACATAACCTTGCCAGCGACGCTGCCAAGTTTCGTCGATACACTCGTACGTACACTAACAGCGAGCAGCACAGCAAGCAGCGACTATCAACTGAGAGCGGTTCAGTGCGCATGCATCGGGCTGCGCCGTTTCGTATCTCCTCACGGACAAACAATATTTTGTCCGACGGCCTGTCATCGACGGCGTCACTATAACGAGAGAATTACACACACAGAGAGCGAGTTCGGTCAACGAATTTGTCAGTATTTGGCTGGCGCTGACATAAGAAGCACAGAAACCATGGAAAAGGTTAGTGTTGTTTGCGTAAATCTCCGTCCCCGTCCTCAAAATTACAAAAAGTTTCTCGAACGGTTTTGTGGGGGATGACATTGTTTTTAAATATTTTTTTTTTGGATTTTTTATTTCATTTATTTATTTTTTTTTACAGAAACTTCAAACTCGCAGAGTTCTTTCACTCAAGGAACGCATAGATGTGATCAGATTATCAGAGACTCTACGCGACACCAGGGAGCTAGCGCGACGATTTGACTGTGGACGCACTCAGATTCTTTCGATTCTCCAACAAAGGGATCGCCTACTGAAGGAGTGGGCTAATAATGGCGATCCGAATAGACTTCGTCGAAGACCATCAGCATTTGCAGTTGCAATTAACAAAGTAGTTGCGGAGTGGATTAATCGTTCCAGAAACGCTCAGATGCCGCTAACCGATCGAAAAATCATGGAGAAGGCTTACCAGGCGAAGAAGTTTTTCAAGTACAACGAGTTTCGGCCAAATAAAAGGTGGTTGGACCGGTTCAAGAGCCGTTTCAAGATAGAAAATGTAGATCTGGAGAAACCAGATCCGTCATTCAGTGACGGGATCGAAAGATCTCTGAAATTGAGTGACATCTTTGAGGATATTAAAGACGATCTAGATTCTGCAATTGTCGCTTCTATGATCGATCGTCAGTCTTCCCTTGAGTATAAGCTATTTTTGATGGCGGAAAATAATTGCGATGCCAGTCCTCCGGCATCGCTGAGAGACCAAACAGTGAGTTCCAACAACGAAATAAGTGAGGTTGAGGACAATGGGGATTTGAGTTGGCAGCTTGAAAACATGTGCGAGGCAGAAATAAAAGACGAAGCCGTCGAGCCGATTAGGGACGATGCACAGGCTCTGGAGTGCATCAAAAGACTGGAGGAATATTCTATGTTGAAGGAGAACTTTCGGGCCATAGGCTTGATCATGCAACTGGAGCAACTGTACAAAGGGCAACTGGAGGCATAGGTGTAGAGTTAGGCAAGTGTGTAAAATATGTTATTAGGGGAATTGTTTTTATTATGTGAATAAATGTAAATTGTTAGTCGATTCTTTGCTTTGATTTTAAGTTTTACAAAGAACTGATTTGCTTGGTTCCTTACTTTGCAGACAGATCACAGAAGGGCGAATCCAAGTTGGACTTGAAGCAAACTGCTTGGTAACTGTGCGCAGTATTCCAAAAGGATTTGTTTAGTCTCTGATCTACAAAAATCTCTGTTCTTAACGAATTCAAGAGCAAACTTCCAATTTCTTAAACAATGTCTGTGAGCCGTCTCTGCGTTGTGCTTGAGAAACAAACTGTACTGTACTTGACAAACTTTGAATTGAGTTTGAGTTGAGTAAGCTGTTCACGTGCCCTGTCACAATGACTTTCCTTGACGACTTTTACATAAACAAAAACTTCAAAGTTACTGCTGTTCCACAGTTAAGAACAAATTTAAGGCGTTCGGGATTTATACCACTTCGAAGGACATATAGACTTCGACATCACATTAATCTTGTTTCGGTGGCTTATAATGCAAATGGCGCTCAGTAATTTTATGAAAAATTCCTGCATAAGAAATGTGAGTATTGTATGGCATTTATGTACATAAATTAAAAATTTAAAGGTGGACAGCCTCCACCTTTGACTACATATACGCGTACTAATTGCTTCAAAAGTTTCGATGCAAAATGTTTTTTTTTTAATTTTATTTATGGGAAAACTATTAAATAGCATGCAAGAAAATTGGTGCTTTGTATCCAAAATCGCAAAGGTTAGAAAAGCATTGTCTATCATAGCGGTTCACAAATCCAGATGATGGGATACGCAAAAGATACCGTCACTATTAGTCACTCCCAGCATTCTGGGACCAGACCACCTTAAGTGGTCCAGGGTTTAGATTATCGCGACCATTCGTTTTGTGTATGGCGTATTTTTCTGTACGAATAGAAAGGAGTTACAGCTTACAGGCATATCCGAAAGGCGAAAGAAGCTTTGTCATGGTAATCTCGGAAGTTTGTCGGAGATTCGCGAAAGTGGTGTTTTTTTTTGGAATTCGAACTTAGAATCTCCTTCTCGTTAGTTTACTGACTTACGATGTATAGAAACATAGTCCGTACGATTTCTGGAACCCCAGCATTCAAAACTGGGGTAAAAAACGAAGGTAATAAACTTTTGATCTTGCTAAACCTGCTCTGAACCCGTGGACGTAAAGCCATCCATTCTCTTCGATCGAGGATATTCTGCTTTCAGTTCAAGTGCTCTGGCATCCGCAATAGCTTGGTTCTTAAAACGGGAGCTCGGTCTTCCTTGTCGTCTCAAACCTGGGGGCTGGGATTCGATGATCCTCTTAGCTGGAGCTTTATTATTCATCCACTCGATGTGGACCAGCTAGTTTATTCGACGTGTTTTTGCTTTTCAGACATACATCCACATCTTGAAACAGCTTATAGAGTTCGCGGTTAAGTCTTCCACTCCATTCGCCCTCCTCGCATATTCGACGGAATATTCGATGAAGACTTACATATTTAAAATCTGCTCTGCTTTCCTGCTGAACATCCAGCACTAGGCTCCATAAAGCGAACTGGTGTGACCAATGCTCTGTAGATCATGCATTTCACCTTCCGAGTTAGGAGTTTTGAACCGAATTGTTTCGTCCAACCGAAGTAGCAACGGTTTTATTGGGTTAATCTTCGTCGAATCTCCACTAAGGTATTGTTCTCGGAGTTGGTGTTTATTTCGTGGTAGATAAACTCCTTAACCACCTTTCTCCTCCTTAACTCCTTTTCAGCAGTGACTTTCCTCCTACGCGGTGGAAAGGTGGTACTTTGTTTGTTGACAACATGTACTTAGTTTTGTCTTCCTTTACTTCAAGACCAACTCGTTTCGCCTGCTCTTTAATTGCAGGCGAAAGCCTCTTTGTCTGTATGCTGGGAGCGACCGATGATGTGGATATCGTATGTGTTGACACCTACCCTGCGCGCTATCTGTTCCAGGACTAGTTTAAAGAAGTCACATGATAGCGCATCTCCTTGTCGAAATCCGGTACACACAGCTGGATCAGTTTGGGCAGGATCCCGAATCCGACCATCGCCATGTATAGCTCACAACGATGATTTCTATCATATGCGGCTTTAAAGTCGATTAAAACTCGTTCACCCCTTCCAGGATTTGTTTTAATGTGAAAATTGGTCTACAGTCCATCTGTACGGCTGGAAACCACACTCGTATGTGCCGCTGCAATGTGAAACTTCGTAAAAATAATGTTCTAAAAAATGTCAATAAAAACATTTTCAGAAAGCTGCCAATTTCCTGCTATCAAATTTGTTTGAAATTCCTCACGAGTAGGTATTTATGTGTGTATGCATGTATTTGTGCAAAACGGTAAGAATTTTCATCCTCTTTTTTTTGTAATAATATTCTCTCGGGAAAATTGTACCAACAACACTGGGGCAACGTCCGAAATTCCTGCAGATGCATAGAACAAGAGAGAAGACATTCCTGCTTATATCCCCGCCAATATTTTTTGTAGATATTGCACAGATATTACAGTATGCTACGCACAAATATATTTATTTATGTGCACAGAACATGCATACCTGTTTGGTCTGTTTTCCTATCTCGAAACTGTGTAGGTACTTCCAATGAAAACCAAACTAACAATTATGTAAATCTACAAATCAAGGTTGTCACTTGTTAATTGTATTAATTTTTATATTATATCAGTGAACATACATATCTATGTACATTTATACATATGTGGACGTACTCCTTGATAACTGGTCAACATAGCTTTCGGGGTTTTCCTATAATTAACAAAAACTATTTAAATCCCTTTCGCCGCAAATGCTAGAAATTTTAAGTAATTATGGAGGAGGTAGGTACCTACCTACTCATGAAAAAAAAAAACGTCGTAAAACTCTAAACTTTTTTAAAAAAAAAACAAAGCTTAGCCTGTCTTCGTGATCATTTTAGGAAAAATTGGAAACTCCCAAAAAATGATGGAAAAAAGGATTCATGGTGTTTGAAATTTTCTAAAGAATTGGCAATGATTAGCTGGTATCAGAGTGTAATAGGTAGGTACTTACTGGACAAAATTATAGAAAAACACGAAATCAGAAGGCTGTCTGTCTTAGCCAATTCTCGAAGCTTTGACTGCAATTCATCATTCCTCCAGCAAATCAGAAGAATTCCATTGCTTCAAACAAACCGTCTCTTTGCATTCATTCAATTGCTTCAACATTTCGTCCTTATTCCTTGGGCATACCTTCAAAATCTCCGTTGCCATGTTAAAGTGTTTTTATCTTTACTTTGATCAAGTTGCTTTGCTCTACTTTTTCCTGACAAGTCATTTTCTTAATGTTGAAAACTCTGTAATTCAAGACGAAACAGAAAAATTCGCATTCACCGATATCCTTGATATACCCTCAATAATCGTTCAAGGATTTTCCTCTCTACTGCAAATTGTCCTTCTATTTTGTCGAGTCTTTCTACCCTTGTCGCCACCTGCTCCCTTACAAACCCTCACACACAGCCATATAGTATATATGTATGTACACCTCAGGACTTTCCAACCCCTAATTCCCAGCGATGCTGCACTAAAGTAATTCCATACCAAAGTACAAGGAAAGAGGAAACAGAGGAAGAAATGTTATCCCTTGGTTATCTTTTTTTTCCTCTATACCTACCTATTCAACCGTACTTGAATCTTCCCCTTTTCAGCTGTGCTTGTGGGATGTCACCATGTCAGTTCATCGGAAATTTCACTGAAACACACAGCCAGAGCTCCAGGTATACAAACCTCTACATAACATTATCTATATACCGACAACAACAACTCAAGCAGCGCAGGCAAACAGCCAGAGCAACATCGGAGCAGCGGCCAGAACAGCCGTCAGCCCGTCAGCCAGCCAGTCACGGCCGTCAGTTGCACACTTTCAGGTCTGTGAAACACCACGATACGACAAAATAACCAGAACCACCCCAGAAATACTTTTCAGCGAGAGTCTCTACTGTGAGAGTAAAACCGGATGAAACAACAACAATAGCACGACAGAACGAACGAAACACAAGCGCAAAGCAGACTGTGAAACCATTTTCAAGTACGCCATCGAGTGAGAGTCACGGCGGCCTGAAGCCCGTCGTCGTCAGCTGTGTATCTCAAGGAGAACCCACACACAACGTTGCGGACTCTATCTGTACAGTTTTCAGTGTTTCAGAGTCTCTTGGTTCAGTTAGTTTCACAACGACGACAGCCACGTGAGTGAGGGGTTTTCTGTACGGTTCTACTTCGGAAATTTGTGTGTGTACCCAAAAAAACATAAAAATGGACAAAAAGGACAGGATGCGCAACAATAGACGATGCATAATTTACGGCTGTAATTCGTCATCGCTTAAGGATAAGGAACTGAAGTTCTTTCGCTTTCCGAGTCCTGGAACTACTGACTATCAAATATGGCTGTCCGCTTGCAAGGACTCCTACAACCAGATAAGGGTTCTCAAGAAGCCGCTCATCTGTTCGCTGCACTTTATTCCAGAAGACGTCGGCGGGCGCCGGCTAAATCCGAACGCCTTCCCAAGGCTTAGGCTGAATGCCAGCAAAGAATACGTTGACTTTCAAGAACGAGAGCAGAAGATCAAGTTCCTGGGCCAAGTCATGGAGGAATGGTTTGTACGGAACCGACCATACCGCGATATGTACGGGAAGCTACTAATCGAAAAGGCTCGAGAGGCACGAGATCTGCTAGATATTCCCAACTACGCTCCCGACAAGTCTTGGCTAACTAATTTCAACCAACAGATCGTCGCTCCGGAATCGAAGATTTTAAAGAAACAAATTCCATGTGGAACATCATTACGAATGGCGGACGTAATCAGGGACCTGAAGCAGCTAGATGAGAAGCATCAAAGGCAACAACAGCAGGCTGGAGCAGAGAATTCCATAGAAATAAGCGACGACGATGACGATTTCGATGATGGTGACTTCAGCGATAACTACGCAGACTTGTCTTCAAAGCTCGAGGTTTCTGTAACGGTCGACGAAGACAGCGAGTACTACGAGCCATCTATGAAGATGCCAAGACTTCAGTCTATATTGCTGGATTTGGACGAAGACGAAACGTCGGTAAAGAGGGAGAAAAAGAACATAACGTCGTACGAAGATGCCTTAAAGTACATGAAGCCCTTGGAAGACTTTGCCCTGCATAAGGAGGATTTCAGAGCAATCGGCTTACTGACTCAACTCGAGGCGATTTTTAAGCAACAACAGTAAGAGAGAGGGAATTTCCGGACTTTTTTTTTCTAACAATCTTGTAAATAATGTTCAACTTTGCGTGTCTTAAATTTAAGTATAAATACGTAAGACCTAAATAATAAGATAATATTTATAGAAAACATAAATTTGGCTTTTCTTTCATTTTTGGTCAGCAGTTGTTTCCTCTTTTCTGGGTGACTAGCACACGTTGTTCGATTTTTTTCATTCAACTCCTGCGCAAAAGGGAGCGATGCTCTCTCGGTTGCAGTGGAAACTTTCCTTAAGTACTTTTCAAGGCGTGTTCTGATGTCATATCTTGAGATTTATTGATCTGAGGAAAGTACGTTTAAACGGTTGCGGGTAGTTTTATTTCTTCACTGCTGGACAATAACCTCTTGAGGCAGGATAATTGCATTTTCAGGATTTATTGCAATCACTAGAGGGATGAGTTTTGGGCTTGACATTTGCAGCGAATGAAGAGTTAAAGACACTTTTGGTCATTACAGGTAGCTGGGTATGCGTTGTATGTGTGTGTTAATACTTCAAGAAATCAGGACAGTTTCTTAGAACCCTTTTAGGATATGGTACAGTTGTTGTAATTAGTGAACCCTTGATAGGTGTGACCTTTCATGAGGTTATCGATTTTATATGGCTCTTGACTGACTGGCTGATAGTTTCATTTAATACCCAACGTATGTACACATAGGTGAAAAACACCTCTATAAACGGGTGTTTTGAGAATACATATGTACACTATTTGTCTTCGGCTCACTCGTATATCGAAGTAGTCATGAATTTGTGTTTTTTGGTGCGTAAAACCTTCATTACTGAGTACACCCACTGAGTTTTACTGCATGGAACTTGTAAGTAGAAACGGTCTTGTCGCAATTTTTGATACATGACTCGCTAAATTTGGTTACAGCTGCTTAATGTGCCTATGTGGTTTAGACAAGTTCCTAGACCGACTTACTAGCTATATATGAAAGAGGTTTATACCATGGTTTGAAAGTACAGTATTCATTACAAATACGCCCGAAAACGCGGATACAGGGCCTCAACCAACTAGCCTCTCCAGATAGCCTGGTCCTTAGCTAACTGCCTTCAGTTGCGAGCTCCTAGTCAGTTGAGGTTTTTTCTACTTGTGCGCTCCACCTAAGCCGATGTCGTCCATTACTACGTTGTTCCTTCGGGTTAGATTTGAAGACTCCGTAGGCCGGGGTTTTGGTGAGCACTCGCCCTACATATCCTTGCCATCTTAGGTGACTGATGCCTAGGTCGATGTACCTGTACAGCTCGTAAAATTCGTCTTTCAAACTTTTCCTCCAAAGCCCGTCAACGCAAATGGGACCGAATATCTTACGAAGAATTTTTCTTTCGGAACGACCGACGATAATTCATCCGGTTTCGACAGAGTCCATGCTTCGCCACTGGGATGGTTAGAATCTTGTGCAGAAACTATTCAGTTGTTCGGGCTAGGGTCTTGCTACTAAATTTTCCTTTTCAGCTCGATTTTGTGTGCCCCTTCTTGTTGACAGCATTTTGACAGTCTCTGTTTCGATACTACGAATGCACCAGTGATAGCCCGCTGTGTTCTGCCATTATGTCAATATCGTTGGCGTACCCTAGTAGTTACACAGACTTTCAAAAGATTCTGCCTCCTGTGTTGGCTTGTGGGTTTCGCACAATTCTTTCAAGTATGATATTAAAGAAGTTACATGACAGAACATCACCTCGTCCTTTTTTAGCATCAAAGGTTTATGTTAGATCGTTACCGCCGTTGATGGTGCAGCGAATATTTTATTTCGTCATCCTGCACAGACGGACTACTTCACCAGGGATGTTCAAACTAGATGTAGCTCTGTATACCTCTACATACGGCCTAGCCAATAAAAAGGTGCTGGGTATCTATTTAGACTTTTTCGCTTTTCTCCAGGATCGGCCGAAGTGTGAGAATTTGATCGACTGTGGACTTTCCTGGCATGAAACCATACTGATAGGGGCCAATCAGTCTGTTGACGAAGGGATTCAGGCGTTCACAAAATATGGCAGATATGGTCTTGTACGCTATGTTAAGAGGCTGATGAGTCTGTAATTGGCACACCAAAGAGCGTCTCATTTCTTGTGGATCCTGCAAAGGATACTGAGATTCCATTCATTAGTCGCGTACGTACACTCGTGTGACCAAATATGCGCTCTACCAATTCATCCCCAGTGCGGTAAGTCGTCGGATTCAGCAGCCTTGTTGGATCTAAGTTTGGATATTGTTATCCTCGCTTCGTTTTAGTCAGGTGAACAGAAGGTTTGGCTATCATCGTTTATGTTGAATGATTCACTCTGCCTGAGAGCGGTCGTCGTCATTATACAGTCTGCAAAAGAAGTTTCCCAAACACAGCATCGACTGCGAATCTACTACAAGCTTTCCTTCTGCATCTCTCCAGAGTTCTGTACGGGTCTTGCTGGCTTCATACGTTTTGTTTAACTTTTGCTAAAACTTCCGAACATTGTTGCTGGAGACTAATCTCTCAATATCTTGGATTGCGGGCTTTTCATGCTCTTTGGGGGTTTCAATAAAAACTTTGTGTTTCACTGCTACCAATATGAATGCCACCCGATTTCGGCACTTAGATTCAGTGTCATACGAGTCAACAACAAGGGATTAGAAGGTTGAAAACCCTTGAATTTGTTTGGATAAACCTTTATGCTTTTGTTTGACTCACCATTTTCTATAAAGAAGTCCTGTCACTATAGCAAACATACTGCGACTTGGACAGTCCTTCTCTTTCGTCAATAAAGTTGCACGATCCTATAACATTCACTGTGGAGAACTATGTATGCTTGATCGATACGGATTGTTCTGTTTTTCCATCATTAGAAGTTTTAATTTGAATAAAACCACCTGTTCTGTAATTTTTATCAGCTTAACACAGAAGTTGTTTTAAATTGTTGTTTGAAATACTCTTTGTGCAGGTTCTGCTTTTTTTTTTAATTTATCATTAATGACTTATAACAAAATGCCATATGTACTCGACTTTTGTTGATTAGAGGATTATTGTTCTCTTGGAAGAGAATGATTGATAATAAACAACCGGTGGAAGAGAGTCGTTTCTAGACCTAAGCAAGTGTACGTAGATACACAACACACAGTAGAACACTTCGCGGCTGAATGAGTGAAGAGAATACAAATGCAAAGTATCTATCGCAGTTTTAGCGATCTCAGAATCTCATGTGTGAAATGTTTACTTTTCAGCTTCAGCTTTGCGAACTACTACGGGTCGAAATAATACGCTTCGGATATGATACTAGCACTTATCGACTTACAGATACTACTCCCATTTAGAAAATGCGTAAACAGTCTGTCACATACATTCTCATAGATAAATAAAAAAGATGGATTAATAAACTGATTTTTTATTTTAAAATACAAGTTTCAAATTTATTTTCGCATTGCTTCCAAATTCACTAGATCACACTGTGCTTATCAATTGTTTTTTTTTTTTATCGTAGGATATGTATCGATTAAGCTATCATTACCATTAGGAAATTCTGTCACATTTTAACTGTTAGTCAAGCGGCGGATTTTTAAGGCAGTACTAGTCGCTGTTCCAAAACGTGCGTAAATATACAATTTTAGTGGTGGTTTCTTATTCTTATATAAATTCGGTTTTAAAGTGCAAACGTTAAGTCTTCTATTTGGCTGTAGCTAGCACCGTTTCAAGACTACGAACACTCGATGATAGATCCTGAAAATATTTCTATTACAAATTTCAGATCTCATTATGGCTTGTGTGCTGGCTAGACTAGCGGTGTAGGTGTTGCAAATGCCTTTATGCCTAAAAACGATTGCTTACAAACCATGCCAATGTAATTCATTGAATGAAAGTTTCCTTCTGGTAATCATGAATTCCCCATCTACCCCCCGCTGGAATAATGATTTTGGAATGGGAAATGTAATGATATGTTTTATTTTTGTCATTAATCAATCAATACAACTACCGCGCCTTCAACCCTATGCATTGGGGAGCTGCTCTCTTGTTTTCACTTCCCCTTGAGGAATATTGCGGTTTGTCACTGCAGGGTGGTGCAAGGTCTTGTTTTTTTTTTTTCTTATACGTCTTTTCTTATATAGTAGGCATATGAAACCTGAAACCTTAAGCCTGAAAAAGTTAGCTCCCACAAAGGAAAGAGTTAGTGCAACAGAATAGAGATAAGCAAGAAATGGGCACAACCTAGAAAATCTTAAAAATACATTCAGTCGTAGAAGACTCAAAACTAATTTACCAAATTGTACACATACATACATAAGTAGTCTATAGGTGCAACATCTGGAGAAGCTTTCAAATAAGAACTCGATACCTAGAACTCGACTTAGCAATTTGTATAGAGTCCGTCTCACTTCTTGTGGATTAAAGCGACTAAAAGAAGAATGATCCTTGCATCATTAATTGAGTGCAAGTATATGTACATAAGCTTAAAAAGAAGACTGTTACTATGGTTTTTAAATTAGCACAATGAGTGCTAGAATTGTGTTTAGGCATCAGAATCACAATCAATGCTACGAGAATAGCTTGTTTACATACTCTACCGCTGTTATGAAGGAGTTGCAAATTTGGTAAAAATCGATGGAATATTAATTGAACAAAGAGGGGTATAAAAGCATTTTAATGGACCACGCTCTTCCATCAGGAAGTCGTTTGATTGGGGATCACTTTTGGCTCCAACAAGACAACGACCCCAAACATTATTCAAAACTTTGTAGGAAGTACCTTAAATCCAACAACAGCAACGAAAAATAGTTCAAAATATTATATGGTTAGCGCAATCTCTAGACCTTAACTCTATAGAGCTTCTATGGGACAAACTCGATAGGACAGTATAAGAAAGCTATCCAAAATTAAAACCACAACCTGGGAGGCACTGCCATGTAAAAACCTTAAACAAATTATGTAATTCAAAGAATGCCTAGAATTTGCCAAGTGGTATTCAAAAATAAAGGAAACTACTTTAATGAAAAGAGGTTGAAATAGAGTGCTACCATTTAAAAAAAAAATAGCAAAATTTTGAATAATTTTCTATTTTCCTCTAATAAACAAAAATCGTCCCTAGACTTACGAAAAAGAATTTTAAAAATATCTCTAATTGTTTAAAAGTTATTTCGATTCAAAGTGTCAAATATTCTTTGACCCCAAACTTTTGAGGTTGCCATACGAGTGGCAAGCAAAGGAATCCACTGCCAACGGAATGTTTTTGTAAAGAATTACAAAAAAGAGCATGTGGTCCTGGGCCTAGCTTCTCGTAACTATTTGTTTTGCGTGCTATATATTTCGCACGAATTAAGTGGAGTTACAGTTTGATGCCGTATCCGAAAGGCGAATTGAGAAACTTGCTCATGACAATTATCAAACGTCAGACGTACCCTGAACCTCCCACTCGGTAGTCCAACGTAGTAACAACTAAGCCACGGCGTCACTGTACAGGTTTCTTTTGGAGCAAAGGAAGAAGTCTTAATAAGCTTGTCGAAAATAATTATTATTTCCTTGATTAAGAAATGCAGAAATAATAAGGGAACTGCGTTCACTACGATTGCACTACGGTGAAGGATGTGATTATATCCAAAGTTATACTAAAAATGTCGAAAAGTTCTACCAAATGAAAGACTCTAGGCATGGAGCGAGGAACATTCATGTGCTTAGTAGCGTTACTCTCAAAACATGGTAATCTATATATCATTTTAAGATGAGTTCCGCATTATCTAGCAGAAGAAGAGAATCTTGGGTTATCGCTGGCTTGACAATCAGAGAATCGTCTATGTACATAACTTCTAAGCAAATGCTAGCGTTGATTTGTAGAGGGAAGACCAAAAGGGGTCCAGCAAGGTGGTCTGCTTCGGTATCTCCCTTCACAATATGTACATTAAGGCGTGGGGCAATGGTGTGAAATACGGTATCCTCGGTTCTTAAAAGACACGGTTTTTGTACAACTTGATCAACTGTTGGTCTGTTATCTGCATTAGTCTTAAAAGTTTTCTTTTTATCAATAAACCAGGGTTAGAAGCTTCTCTAAGTATAATCCAACTATCTAAGGGAAATGAATCCATTCTGTTGGCTTGCTTTTTTTAAGTTACAAATACTTCCTACCTTAGCAGGGCTAAGAGCAACTTAAGTATCATTTTGACTCTTGATAGGTACAAGAGGTGCCATGGTCCCCTCAGTGAACGAAATACAGAAGTTACGGTTCGAGTTCTAGAAAACACCAACACGCTCCCAACGTCCAAGAATAAGAGCTGTCACTGTGGCGCGTTTGCCTGTGACTGGGCCGATGTAAGTTCGAGTCCCGCCAAGGAACAACTACCACAGACATAAAAGGGAAACAAATAAAATCGAAGTTGCTCCAACCGATACTTCAAAGATGGGTTCTAAGATAGGGTTACTGTCTGATAGTTTAAGGGAAATGAGTCTAGGAAATGAGTCTAGGCCTAGCGGCCATTTTGATTGAGGAAAGCAATGCACTTAAAGCACTTTTACCAGACATCGATAATCCAACATCAATGCATCGATAGCCAAATATAGCAAATACTGTAATCCTTAAACTAGGCTCGGAATTCTCAGTATCACGTACGTTTATTTCGAGCCAAGCGTTGTCTCTATCTATCTCTGAAGCAAATAGTCACAGAATTCAACAGAATAATTTCGACAGAAGAGAGTCCTAGAGAGAGTCATCCGATATTTTTGAACATGTATACAAAATACTAGGAGGTTCAGAAATAAAGTTTTCAAGTCCTAAATTTTCAAGAATTCCTTAAATTTTTAAGGGAGCCTAACGAAGCATGCTATGCTCTTTGATCTTTGTGTCTTGTTCGTAAGTTCAAATTTTTCGAAGAAAAATCATGTAGTGAACCATCACGGAACTTTGTCATTTTCGAAAACCTAGTACTGTACTGAGGTGACACCCTTGAGACTTCCCAAAACTTCTGCGAATGCTAATTTATTCATAGTTCACGGGAAGGCGTGTCAAAAACAAAACAAATTTGAAAACTAGATGGCATATGCGTCTTTTTAAATATTTCATAAGAATGTGTCCCAAATAATTTCGCATCACCCTTTCTCCCCACATGACTGCAGCACAGAGAGAACATTTGCTAACAAGGGTTGCTAGCTAGTAGTTGCTGCGAGGGAAACCATAACGTGACTATTCTAATGAGTGAGGGGGCATTCCGTGTCCATTGGTAGTGTAAATGATTGTATAATGTAAGCGTAATAAATTTTGTATAAGCACATGTGAATAAGTGAAGATGACGATGATGATGATCAACCCCCAATTGAAAACCACTCTTCTATAAGCTGTTGCTTCTTTGCTAGCCACACATACACACACACGATACGCAGTACTTCAATAAATTTGCATCTTTTTTTTTTTGTTTCATTTTACAAAACATATTTTTTTTTTTCATTTATTGTTATAAAAAGTGCATTTCTCTATATATCAACTAATTCACTAAAACAAACAGAAAATAGAAAAAAAAACTAAAAATAAATGTATCTACATATTGGTTCACACATACACACTATGGAAGTGAAAAAACGGAAGAATTTCAATATTCAAAACAAAACTATGGAAGCATACGTTAAGACAGACGCTCAAGACGTTCAAGACGTTCGACGACTTCAATTCGTTTCTATATTGCACAGCTCCTCGGAGGTGACACGGATTTTAGAACGAAATATTGCCTCCAGTTGGGATATAAGGCCGATTGCACGAAAATTATCCGTTAACATAGCAAACTCTTCGAGTGGCTTTAGGTACTCCAGTGCTTCTGTATTGTCCTTTAAGACAAATGTTTCATTGCAATCGGATGATGGAAATTCATCGGAAGAGAAATCCCAATTACAATTCTCTACGTCCTTTATGTCGACCTCATCGTCCTGTTCCGAGTTGTATTCACCGTGACAGTTTTTCTCTCGATTCAGTTTGAGTTCTGTGGCACATGTTATCGATGGATCGAGGGTTTCTTTGATATCGTCAAAGATATCCTTGAGATTGAGGGATTTCGATTGGTCCTTCGGCATTTCGAGGCTACACAGGTCAACTCTGTAGTATCCATGACGTCGTTTGAAAGATCTAAGCCAGGTTTTTGTCGGTTCGAACTCCTCGTAATCGAGGAATTTTTGAACATGTATGGATTTTTGTAAAATCGCCTTTTCGTCGACCCGCAACTTGTGACACAGTGCTCTTTTCACCCATTCGTCAACCATTTGATTCAGAGCCAAAAGGATGGAGGGTACAGCTCGCCGCACCCTGTCCGATTCTGGATTCCTCTCGTATTCCTGTAGAATTTGGCCCTTCTGGCGAAGGATGTTTTTTATTTGACTGCGACCACAATTGAACATTTTGGCAAGTGTCTCATAGTTCGGTCGTGGCCGGGTGCTGTACATTTCAATGACCATAACCCGCTCCCGCAGTAAAAGCGCTCGACGTTTTCGAGAACTCTAAAGAAATTGATTTCACATAGAATACTGACGTATAAATTCGTGGTACACAACAAAACTTACTTGTTCCACGGTTTCTTCCATTCCGTCTGGTGGTGGATTCAGTGGGTGGGTTGTCCTCGATATCTTTGACTTTTTCTCCAACAAAAAGCAGACACTGACAGTCTCTGTGAATATTTTTTTAGTTAGAAAATTTAACTTAAGACATTTGTTTGGTTTTTATTTACATTTGTTTATGTATTTCTATTTTTTTTTAGCAGCTCCGAAAGTGGATAACCCGAACACTTTGACTGTCAAGAAGGGCAACCCTCGAACCACTCTCTTCGTACTCCAAGTACGACCAGGTGGATACGTGTGGATTCGGCGTTTATAAACAGAAGAGAATGTCCGTGCTCTTTGCGTGTGCGTTCTAAGCAACACCGTAGACCGAAAAGTAACGAATTGGGGAGGAATATTGATTTTTCCAATGGGTTTTTGAATCTGACATAACGAGGATATAAATGCAGCCCCCGCTGCCAGTGTTTGTTTACACTGATAAAGCTTTTCGGTGAGAACCACCGTAGGAAGTAATAATTTGTAGTAGCTGGTGTGTGTGCTTCGGATATCGATTCACGAATTCTGGATGTTTCCAAAGAGAATTGTGACCACTTGTAGTTGTATCTGAAGAATAAATCGAAAATCATTTTCTTTGTGCGGTGAAGTATTGTCACTCAATAGTATGTCGAATGAGTGCACTTTACCTGCTTGAGGCATCGTAGATATGGATACTTTGCACACTGGAGTGCCATAGGAGAACTTGGAAAGAAGCCTTTGTTGTGTTTATGCAATCTGATATGTTTTTCTAGGGTAAGGGATCGATTTATGGAGAATTTATGTACTTGGTTGCTAAGAGAGCCTCTTGATAAGGGATGTCTTTACCCCAAAGATATTTTTAGTTTCCTACGCATAAGTTGAATGCCATACGATAACGTGTATGATTTTAACATTTTGAGGGCTTTGTCTTTAAAAATTCATTAGTGGGCAACGTGACTCAGCGGTTGGTTACTGAGCGGGAGGTTCAAGGTTCGAATCCCAGAAAACACCAAGAAGTCATGAGAATGCTCCCTTATTAAAAAGAAGGAAGCCTTTCGAACATGGCTATAAATTGTAGGTCCCTTCCATTTATGCGAACAACACGAATGGTCACGTGAAGCTAGTCCCTGGACCACTTACGGTCTGGTGCGCCAAATATTTGTTTTTCTGTATCTTTAAAGGGTGTTACTATTGTTCTTGGCTTCTGACTACACATAAACCGATTGAGAGCCTTAACGCAGAATCCTATAACAAAGGATATGTGATGTTACATGCAGTAAAGAGCTTATTTACACTTCAGACGAATCCAAAACAGAATCAGGAGTGGGTGGGGCTGTATTCTCCAAATATTACATTTCACTGTAGCACCTTCCAGGCGGAGATCAAGGCAATAAGGGAAGCCTTGTCGTGGATAAAGTACAATCATCTTAAATTTTACTGGCAGTTAACCCGCGATCAAATCTTTGGAATCCTTTACCTTTAGCTCAGGAACTGCCCTAAATTATCGCCTGCCTCTCAAAGACATGGCTAAACAATTCAGTATCCAATATCCAATTCAGTATCCTTGCATGAAATTGCATGACCGACGTCAGGCTGTACCCTGCCTACACCCTATCGATTTGGCCGGATAATGCCTATCGCTTCAGTTAAGCTACTCAAGCTCAACACTACTAACATATCCAATCGCAAATGGGCAGATGGTACTGCCTGCTTCATCACAAGACAGATCAGGCCTAAACTGGATCTGAAACGTTCCAACTGTCTTATTAGGCAGAAAAGGGAGCTCATACAGGGCACTGCAATTGTCTTTAGGCACGCCACCAGGTTGAGCCTTCTCGCAAACGACTTCTCCACAAGCTGCATGGATGAAGAAGAGGAAGAAACCACACTATGAACATCTTCTTTGCACATGCGAAGCTCTCTCTTTGCTTGTAGGAAACTGCATTTGAACAACCTCGACGAACTGGCTAATGCAAGCAATAGTAGCTTCCAGCGCATCACTAGCTTCTTCTGATTTAGCGGGTTGTTCTTTGGAGAAGACGATCCTGTGGTAAGACAATGGACTTTACTGGTTTAAGTGAGGTTACATCTATACTGCAGCCTGCCACGATAACCTAACCTAAAGAGCTTTTAGGGGCTACCTTCATAAATTTACGATTAATAATCACAGCAGTCTGAAATGTGCCTCGTATAAGGCTAGTGTGATTCAGTTGAGAAAACGGGGAAAACCCTATTCATCAACACCTACCGAAATCGAAGGTTCTATGCGCAAGAATGTATTCCTTTGAACTCACCGGGAATATCAAGGCCCTTTAAGACTAATGGAACTTCTTCAGAATAGACCAGCCTCTCAAATACTGCCAAACTGTGCCTGCCAACCTACCGTGAGCACAACGATTATAGAGTTGTTATCAGCAATAGCCATAAGCAAGAAGCCTTGTGTAATTGACGTGGTTCATAAATAATAATGAAAATTCGTATCAGATGCACACTCATGAGCGCAGCTCCATCACTTTTATTAACTTTCTACAGAGGAGAAAACCAAAATACAGCTGTCAGGTATGCAGGTGACGGTTAATATTTCTCTTCTCTGGTCCATATGAAACCAAAGCATCTATAGATACATTTCTTAAAGATCTACGCCTTATTATGGACATACCCCAGCCAGATACATACATAGATGTATACTCGCTCTATTTTGCATGATGTCTAAGGCCTTTGTCAGCTGAATACATGGCTGCTAAGGAAATGATAATCGACACGAGAACCCGGAATGTCAGATAGGTTACCGCCTTGTTTTTAAGGCTTCGTATACCAGATTGAAACGGCATATAGACTTTCCTAGTTTTGATATTCTTGCTGAAGTCATTAACCTAAGCATGTTAACGACGAAGAACAGTCACAGCTCTGTCAAGCTCGAAATAGTCACAACTTTCAACACCAATAAAAGAATAAAGTGAGCCAAAACTTCCAAAGGATGCCATTGCCCAAATTGTTGCGGTTGACAGGTTTAGTTCAATATGGCCAAAAATTAGTGCGGAGTTTAAAATCCTTCTCAAACGTTGTCTTTTTAAACTAAGAAGGCAACGTAGTATTGAGTCATGCTGTATAAAACGTTCATCATCTCAGTTAACAAAGCTAGACGACTTGGGTCAAAGAGGTTTTAAACCAAAACTCCGAATTATGAGGAATGCCTTGGAGCAATTCAGAAACTCCTCATTAAACCACTGCCTCAAGGCAATTGACTAGGAGAAATGTAGAGGGGACAAAATTGTAGAGACTCAAAAACATAAAGATGAAGCTTCGGCGCTTTTTGGACGCTTTCGGCGTTTTTGGAATACCACACTAGTAATTACTATTTTAAATGGAAAGCTTCAAAATTGTGTAGATACGAAGTGCGAGTACTATGTGTTGCTTATTATTATTTCAGAGAGCAAACTGAATTCGACCTCTTTTTCGACTTTTTGAATCTCATTTCTCTATAAGCAAGGTTTTGTAAAATATTTAATTTATGCCCAAAATCTGCATTGAAAGAGGTGTATCTGTTCAAAATCGTATAAGATTGATCGGGTATGTTCAGAAGCAAACACATGCACAAATACCGAACAAATACTTCAACAAAAGACATATTCTCTTGATTCAAAAGAAAGAGAGCAAGATACGAAAGTAAGAAACAAAACAAACCAAAAAAATTAAACTAATCACATACCCCACTGTCCATCTGATGGTTCTGACTGCGCAGAATAAACTGACTGCTATCGGCAGCGCACACTTCTTCAAGCTCAAGGCGTTCTACAACAAATCGTTCTCCACTTTCAATGGAGTACCAAAATTCCAGAATAAAATCGTAGTAAGTCTACGGTAAACGCTTTAGTTTCGAATAGACCTATCGAGTGTAAAACCATACACCGCACTGTTTTTGAGTTTGACTGAAGCATCTACCGAGCATTCATTGATTCTAATTAGAACGCATTTTGAATTTAATTGGATAGGCAGACGGTCGGCCAGCGAACAATAAACAATCTACTGGAGATGAACATTTACATGGACAACCACAGTGCCCCATCGTGAGAGCTCAATTTTACTAGTGGGATTCTTCTCTCTTCGGTCATTGTAGCCACTCACTTGTGTCATGTACCTATCTGATGGAAGCTGGGCGAAAACTACAAGTGTAGTGATCTTCCATGGACCATACATTCGTAGGTTATGTTTGTAGTTGTTCGCTACTCGCAGATACAATGTGCTGAAAAGAAACTGTAAACAAAAAATAATTTCGGCCGGAAGGAAGGGTAGAAAGAGGTTTGAAATGAATGGAAACCATATTGTTGCAGATAAAATAGATTTTTTATATTTTCTTAAGTCAATGTTAACGAGTAAGGTTAACAAATATTAGGCACATAGCGTGCTAGATACGTCATTTCATGGAGAGTGCGTGCTGAAATTTACCAAATTAGGTTTTTACTACACAATCCGTATCTAGAGGTGTATCTTCTGGTCACTAGACCCTTAGATTGCAAACCAACGGCAACACTATTCACTAATGATTCGGGGGAATCCCGGTCTGATCAAATTTGGTGTGGAAGAGTCTATTAGCAAATGGATTTTGACTATGCTCAAAACTAGAATCATTCAATCGACCCTCGGTAACTGCAGTCCCACTATATCTGTCGTAAGGGTAACTCCACAGGGTAAGACCTTATCTCCTCTTCTTTGGCTTATGGTAATCAACAAAATCCTGTGTAGACTTGACAGAGATGGAGTCAAGGTTGTCGCGTATGTAGATGATGTAATCAGTGATGTTTCCTTCAATGAGTAGTGAGATTATGGAAGGTGCCTTGGACCTTGGACAACCCTAGCAAAACTGGACTGATGCTCTAAAACCAAAATACCAACCTTCACGCATCCACGGCTAAATTACCAATTACTCCCCTTGTCCTTCAGTGCCAAGTATCTAGGTGTGGTACTTGATCCAAAGCAAGGCTTGAAGGTTAACATTGAGTAGCAGATAAAGAAGCCTATGTGGCTCCGTATGCTTACAGCAAAACCTTCGACAAGAAGTGGGGACTTCGCCCCACGGTCATATGGATGTACACCGCTGTGGTGCGTCCTATTCTTTCCTATAGATTGCTAGTCTGGTGGATATCGACTTAGCCAGAAGAGTGAAGGTTCAACGACTGTGGTGGCTAGGTCATGTAGAGCGCATGGGCACAAATTCTTCGGCCGGGAAAATTTTCGAAACCATTCCCGAGGGACGGCGCAGTAGAGGAAGACCGCGACCTCAACCAACTTAGCGTGCGAAACTGAAGGCAGCTGGCTAAAGATTGAGCTGGAGACGTTTGTTGGCTAAGGCGCAGGTCCACCACGGACTGTAGCGCCACCTTAAGAATTAGTGCGGTTAGACTAAGATAAACAAGATGTTGGTGTACCAAGCCTTATGGGCACAACAGCATCCTCAATCTGTTACCACGGGATCTAGTAGCTAATCGACTATATAACTCCCAGAGTAAAATGATGTCACGGTCAGTTTCCCAACCAGGGCGGAGTGGGAAATAGGCGACGTGAAAAATGGACTGTGGGGTAGGGGCGGGGATATTCTGATTCCCTCAAAATTTCTATGTGTTATCGGCTTCTTGATTCGTGCAGCATCTTCCAGGCGGAAGTTCTTGGTGAACGGCAGGCTTGCCACCAAACA
Source organism: Blera fallax (assembly GCA_946965025.1). NCBI lineage: Eukaryota > Metazoa > Arthropoda > Insecta > Diptera > Syrphidae > Blera > Blera fallax. Next base: position 78,455,412 of record OX337245.1, on the reverse strand, counting down.
CCACAGTCATTCTCTTTGACAACTAGGCCGCTATCAAGACTATTGCAACTGCCACCACATCCTCGATGCGAAGCTAGTAGAAGCGTGCAAGGAGAAACTCGTCTCGCTGGGATATCGGTTCAGGATGAGTCTTCTTTGGGTTCTGGATCACAGCAACATTGAGGGAAATGAGCGAGATGTTGAACTAGCAAGGCAGGGATCTGCCCTTGATGGTTCCCTTGTGGAGACGGTGAAGGGTAGAAAGGCTGATTGCAGATGGCAGTGTGGAACTGTGTCAATTCTATACTTCCTTTGCAAGTGTCCGGCTCTAGGCAGGATAAACCCTTCTTTGACAGCCTAATAGAGTTAACGGAGATAAGCATTGGGGACATTATCAGTTTCGTTGACCTTATGTATATAACCTCCCAGTGAAGTCCATTATGGTTGCGTCATAAAGCAGTGCTTTCACAGGACACTATGCAACAACAGGTATGTAGATTGGTTATAGGGGTGTAGGCGCATTGCGACCTTTATAGATCTATTCTGCGACCCCGACTCGGAGATACTCGACTTAGAGCTCCTCCTCCAGTCCGATTTCCTCACTCGGAATACCTGGAGTGGATCTAACAATGGTAGATCTTTTTCTAATCGTTGGTAGGCATCCAGGTGTTTTCTTCTTTCGTGGATCAGTGGTCCACAATCCCTTAGAAGGTAACCTGTTTGCTCAAAACAGCTCGCTAACATATGTATGAAGGCCATGAGCCACCAAATGAACCACAGTGCCTTCCTTCAATGATAAATTCCTTCTGTTCCATGAACTCCCCTCCCCTCCTAGCTGACATTTCCAACTGTTCACTAATTAACAGCTCAAATTGCGATCAATTGAAACCCAATCGCATATTACAACATCAACAGCTCCCTGTGAAAAGAGACTTCCGAAAAATTACAAACACATGCCAGGTCGTGAACAGTTCGGGATCATTACACCCGACATGGTCCCTGCACCCGAACCATGTTCAACATTAACTCTGAACAGCTAGTTCAGAGCATGCCTACTCTGGATACAAATTTCAAGAGCCTAATCCAGCCGCGTTTTGTAATGAATCGTACCGACAGCAGCCACCACCGAATTACTATTCTCACCAGAGGGGTTCAAGTGGTAACCCAAACATCCAAAAAGGACACTTGAACAAGACTCAAGTGTCCACCGAATGTGTTTTGCATCGCCGTCGTCGGGGGAGAAGGAATAGTTAACACATTGCCCAATGTGTCTGTCATTGATCGGTGACAGTGCGGTGAACATGTGTTTGGCAGAACTCTTTTTTTTTTGACATTTCCATTCATCCATGGGAGATCCTTTAGCATGGATATGTGTTTTCGGATGCAAAATTATTCATGACAGGATAGTTTTGTTTGTGAAACAGAGATACGAGTGTATGGGGTGAAAGTACTTGACACATGTGCTCCAGGAAGCGATGCACTCCATTGACAGATTACAGGCAGCGCCAGCTGATGGGAATCGCGGTTGAAAAGTATGATGGCTTCCAGAGAACTGTCAATGGGAGCATGTGATTGCCAGATTACTCGCACTCGTATCTGTTTTAAATAATTTTTCTGTATGGGATTTGTTTGGGTGACCATGTGGCGCATGTTGTTGAATTCGACACCAATAGTGACGCCAGCCGACTTTTACTAGATTCATTTGAAGGATGTTTGGATTAAGATGCTTTGGAAGGAAGTATCTGATGAATGGCGGACAAATGGGAGATCGCACGTACATATCTCGTTCGAAAGAGGTTAATGATTGATTGATCGGAAGTTTACTGTGATCGAAGCCAATGGAGACAAAGAACTGATAGAACCCGTAGCAGGTAGTATCCATGACTGCTACTTGTGCAAGAAAAGACGTTTAAGACGAGCTTCCATGACCAATCATGAAATCATTGTGTTTGCTCCTAGAGGAATCTGGAGAAAATGACTTTTATGGGAAGCCGAGGATAACCAAAAGAGGGAGCGATCGAATTTTCTGTGAAGCATTTGGTTTAACACAGTGGCTCGCATGGCACGTGTACATGCTTCGATTCGTGTCCACAAGAAGCGGCGGCGCCCTAGGTTACGTAAGGTTAGGTATGAGGGCAGGCGAGGTTGAAGCAATTCACCACGCCACACTCAGGTCAATATAGACCTCATTGTGATACCCTTAGGGGAGATATGTCTGCCCCTTGGTCATTGGAGAACCTTATTTTATACCACGGTTCCAGTTGATTTGACATAAGTGATCTGCTGGAAATTGCTCCAAGGTCGTGGAAAAGTGTCGTCCAAGAAATTTATATCTAAGGTGGATGAGAGCTGGACAGTGACAGAGAGAGTGGGTTGTGTCCTCACTAACTTCTTCATCTCCACATCCTCGACATAGCAGGGTATTATGTCGCGTGATGACTCCCACCAGGGATCCCCTTTCCTTTTGCATAAGCCTGTCGGTTCTCGTTTCGTCAAAGTATTAGGGAGTATCAGGGAGGACCACCTGTTGTTTGCATCCCTTAAGGCCTTGACCCCTGCTTCAAGCTAAGAAGGCTTACATGGATATCAACAATGTATCCATAGAATCTTATCTTATAGACCTCGTGTGGCTCTTAATTATAAATACATTAAGCTTTTCATGGGAGAAAACGGGCCAAACTACACTACAACCGTGCAATTCATCACCTGGTATGAATGCGCAGCTCCTAATCATGTGCCGGAGATTTGCATCCAACCAACACGGGTGCGGTGATTGCACTTCACTTCAACAAGAAGCGTGAGCAGCCATTAACCATCCCTATCCCTACGAGCGCGCAAATTAAAGGAGGATCCTAGCCAACTTCGCAGGGCCTGCCACAAATTACCTGGAACAACACCAATTGAAGAAATATTTTTCACCTAATCACTCTGTCTTGAGCAAATTGCTCGGCCGTTAATCATCCCAGGATCAGTGCCAGACAAACATTTGGATGCCACAAGATTTATCGACTCGCACACACCACCTTTGCAGCTTACAATCGATTATTCGCTCGCGATCCTAGTTAGCGTGGTTAGTTTTCCGTGGATTGCGTGGTTCCTCTTCTTCTATTCTTTTAAAAACGTGTCCCTCTCCCATGTGTACTCAAATACACCTGTGTGTGCCGAGAGTATACTAATAACAAATGAATAACTTCTTGCACCTGCTCATAAAACTAATAGCTTCAAGTGAGAAAAAAAAAAGTATCTACAACTCTAGCGGATGGTGCTGTGAGCCAGAGACAGGATGCCATGTATGCATACTAGCGCGGCCGGCATCGTCATCTTCTCTACTCCCTTATGCCTCGATCGAGTGCGCGATTATTTATTCCGCTTTTCTGCAACTTTGATAATGATAATAATTGCCTCGTCAGATGCGAACTGGTATTGGGAAGTCGGCTCATAGGCAAGCTATTCAGCGGCACTAGGTTCTCTTAGTCGGGTTCGACTTTTGCGACTTTTGGCCGGGATGTTGAGACGTTTGATGGCATTCCATTCTAGACAGATGTTTCGTATTTGGTTTCACCCTTTTGCTGGCTAAAGAAACACAGGAGAGGAGAGGGATGCTTGAAACTATTTGCAGGTGCATTAAGTTATTTTAGCTAGAGTTGAGTGCAAACGATTAAATGTTGATGTGATGAGCTGAATTGATGCTCGTATATGAAAAAGTGGTTATATCCATTGAATCGCGATCCCATTGAGGTAAGCAAACGCCACGCATAGCAATGTGCAATGCGCACAATACTGGATCCAGGTGGTGGGAGCAATTACTAGGAGCCAATGTTGTGGTGAGATCCGTGGTAGGCCAGGAGAAAAGGAGAAGAGTTTGCGTTACAATGTAATTGCTGTGATTATTCAAGGGACTGTATGGGAATTTAAGAACGTTTTTTCTAGATTAGTTGTGCGAGCAAAATCGGTTGCGAGTGGACTTCAAGGCTGTACGTAGAGAGTTTTTTTTTTACAATTGGGGCCTAATGTCGGTATGCAGACAACTGAGAAAATTCTCAACTTCATACACGTAAAACGAAGTTACATACCTATGTAAAGTCCAATCAGAAACCTACTAAGCCTAATCTTGTAGAAGCATGAATAGGCGTAATCTTCTCCCCACGATAAGACATCCTTTCTGATCCACTCAAACATCTCTGAAGGTGGCTGTTCAACTTCTTAAGGTAGCAAATGAATTATACTTTAAGTTAGAGTCTTCTATGCATATGAGATGGCATTTCGAATCCTGAAAGGTACTCTTCAGTTTCTTACAGGTTGTCAGCAGCAGATCATAGGTGCTGAATGCAATAAAGGATTCTGTCTAGCTCAGCAAATCAAGGGACTTAAATAAAGTAGAAGAAAAGCAGCAAAGTACCTGTCAACTACAAACAATTGCATTACAATATTGTCTAGCCAGTGCGAAGGAACTAGAGGATCAAGGGAACCTAAAGGGGCTTAGGAAAATGTCGATTGTGATTGGACGCTGCAAAAAGAAACTGAAAAATCGTTGAAGAACCAGGTAGAGCATTAAGCCGATATAATTCCCGAAATCTTCAAGTTAACAGAATGTATCCTGGAATACGATTATGCAGCGACTTGCAGAAAGTAGTGTCTCTTTGAAGGACACTTCTGTAAGCGATGTCTTTTTTTGGTAAAACCCATATTCAAAAATGACTTATGGACTCAGGAGAACGTCGATTGTGATTCGAGCAAAAAAGGTTTACAGATAAGACCACCCACTCTCCTCGTACCTTTTTAAATCTAATAAAGGAGAAGCTTAGATATTTTTCACCTAACCAAGAGTCTGACACTCCGGAACTACTTCGGTCTGGCAAAACAAATGGATTTACTTCGATGACACAATGTGTGCTGCCAAGAGGATCTTGATTCTCAGCCCTCCGTTTGCGACGATCAGGAAAACCACCACTTTAAATTAAGGGTCTTCCAATAGGGGCTTCCGAACTTTGACAGTTGATAGCGACCATATTGTTGAAGATACATCTGTCAAATTAGCTGTAATTTATTCAGCCTGTTTTGGCAAATCACCATAGACGGATATAGCGTTCAACAACACGTGCGAATAATAAAATAGTTTTATCAAAATGAGTGTTCTGTTCGGGCAACGTTCCGCGAGCTTCGCCCATTTTACGGTCGCCATAATCGTCCTTCCGAGAGGACTATTCGCAGTGTGGTGGATAAATTTGAGTCCACTGATTCAGTACACGATCAACCAACAACCGTAAGTCGACGAAACGCAAGATCTGCCGAAAACATCGCCGCTGTCCATGAGAGTGTGCAGGAGAATCTGAGGCAGTCGATTTCGCGTCGCTCACAAGAACTCGGCCTTTCGCAGACCACAGGTCGATGATTACCAACTTCTTTTGGCCTGAATTGGATCATATGGACACCAACGACATGTGGTTTCAACAGGATTGCGCTACGTGCCATACAGCTCACGCCACATTGGAAATTCTACACGAGCGATTCGAGGGCATGGTCATCTCACGTGGAGGTGATGTGAACTGGCCACCGAGATCGTGCGATTTGACCCCGTTAGACTTTTTCTTATGGGGTTTTCTGAAGTCGCAGGTCTATGCGAATAAGCCACAAACCACAGCGGCCCTCAAAGCCAACATAACCCATGTCATCGGTCAAATTCAGCCTGATTTATGCGCCAGAGTCATGGAAAATTGGACATTTCGGATGCGTGCCACCCAGAGAAGCCGCGGCGAACATTTGAACGATGTTATATTCCATACATAATGGCATCGATAGGCCTTTCAAACGAATAAAAAATTTACATGATATCTTACACACACTTTGTTTTATTTAAATTTAAAGATAGGAAGCGCTTAATGAAAGACCCTTTGCTATAGCATATGCCACAGTGTTTGGCCTTGACAACTGAAAGCAGCGGGAACCTCACGGGTCAGGGGCTGTTAGGTAAGAAAGCAACGTCAAATTAGACACTCGTATCGGATGCTCGACCCTGGGAGAAAAAAATTCGGCACATGGCCATGTACACTATGCAATCTACGCCTACTTTTCTAGTTTGACTTACAGACGCGCTGGTTGGTTGGATACGATATTTTGTTGCACAACACGCATGACTACCACAAGGTAGGACCTTGGGTCCTATCTAATATTTGCGCGCCAATTATTATTATTTTGTAGGTATTTGCTTTACAGAAGTGCATGCTTGAGCATTCAGGCTCTGAACTGTCTGTAATCCTTTTTACGATTCTTTCAAGTCAAATCAAACAACTCGCTGAGTTTTCCGTCTTTTTTTGAAGTAAAATTCAATTTCAGAAGCAACGTCATAAAATTTGTGGTGAAGAACTAAAGAGCTCCCGGATAATAAATGTTTCTAGATACATTCGTATGCCTACATTTATGTACGTATGTATGTCTTACCTGAACTGGAAGTTCTAAATATAACATTTCCATGTATAAACACGAATGCAATGCCTTCTTTTAATTGATCGAATTGATTCCATAGACAGAAATATTAGAAAAGCCGCACGTACATATAAGTACACTCGTATGTACATGATTTAAAATTAGCATATCGTAAATCATTTAATCATTTCTAATGCACTTAATGCAGACTATGTATACCTAGACAGGTATGTATCTTATCTTTTACGTTTTCCTTAGGAACTGCGTCTATAACTTATAGAAATACACGAACTAAATAATAAGTAGCACACAGCAAGACAAGTGGAGAACAATAAACAAAATCAAAGATACTCGTATTCGTACGTTACTTACCCGCAGAGCGCCAGAGCGTAAACAAACACTAAACAATCTAAGCAAACTTAAAACCGTATTTGTGGTCGACCTGTTGCACGTCACGAACAGTATTCAACTAACGAAAAGGCCCCACTATCACAAGTTATTGCAAAATCTCAGAAAAGAAAAAAAAAAAACACAAAGAGATACAAAAAGAAAAGAAAAATTCTCGCGAGATATAGCGAAAGGTCGGACTAAACACCTGAGTCTATAGCGTCACGGTCGGACTTGCGAACGAATAGAAGATAATGAGAAACTGGAAAAAGTGGGGGGGCTGTGTTCGTATAAGTTTTCGCCTTCTTCTCTGGCTTCTTGTGCTTTGAAAGGCTTCGAATACAGTGCTGCCAGTTGAGGAAAATTTCACTCACTAAGTCACTACTTAGAAAAAGATTACTTTCATTGATAATTAAATGGAGAATAAAAAAAAAATTTCTAAATTTATTGAATCGGTAAATGGCAACAATGCTAAATGGTGACAGTCGGCAATGACTTGGTTGAAGCCGATTGGATAAACCTTTTCAACCTATCTGCTCGCTGTGACGCATAAGATAGAAGGTAAAGTGGCCAACAATTTCTAAAACAGTGGTAAGAGCAAAGCCTCCGTCGAAGTGAATCTTGGGCCATAATTTTTGTAAATTTTATTTAATTAGGGATTTGTCTACTTTTTTTAGAGGAACACTGAAGTCCGGAGCACTTGGACTCTTCACGATCCATTGTAGTGAAAGACTGTGTTTTTGAGCTCAAAAATTCATTTATATTTCGACGGAGTCCCCTTTAAGTTTAATGTGCTTTGTCTAAAATTTCTTCAATGAATGGGATTTTTCACTGAAATGTGTTATCGAAGGTGGGCACATCATCTACAGCTGCCATCATCTCTTGATTTGACCTCAAAAGTCTGCAAGTCATAAAAATCTTCTGACGTTCCGATAATTTGTACTTCTAGTTCCTCAGTTTTCCAATTGCCAAACACTAGTCCTGATCCATGTTTAGAGATCATCCCTGCCAAACTCATCCGATGGAGAACACTCGCTGGTCCATCAAGGTCGGTAATGACCTCACCGAGATGTCAAAAAAACTCACAATCCGACACTGAAGGCACAATCTTCCAAAAGTCTGTGCAACTTCTAGTGTACGCCGACTCCTATAACATATTTGACAGAGCACAGCGAGCTGTCACTGGTACGTTGGCTGGTATCGAAACAGAAGCTGCCAAAATGGGTTTAGCTGTAAATGAGGGCAAAAACAAGTATGTGCTGTCAACAAGAAGGAACACACAACATCGGCAAATTAGGCAGAACGTCACAGTCGACAGCTATAACTTTTAGGTGTTGAGGGGCTTTGTCTACCTTGGCTTTGCTGTTAATTCTTAAAGAACATCTCAGCAGAAATCAAACGAAGAATAAGTCTAGCCAATCGCTGTTCCCGAACAACTAAGGAGACTCTGTACAAGACCTTAATCATCCCAGTCCTGCTTTATGGCGCTGAAGCATGGACAGTGTCGAAAGCGGATGAAGATATCCTCGGTAGTTTCGAGAGAAAAATTCTTCGTAAGATATTCGGGCCCGTTTGTGTTGACGGGCGTTGCAGAAGATTCACAGCGACTGTACAGCGACATCGACTTCGTCAAAAAACTACTCATCAGCCGCTTAAGATGACCAGGACATGTAGAGCGGACGCGCATCAATGCCTAAGGTGGCACGCACAAGTAGAAGGAGACCTCAACCAACTTGGAGTGTTAAACTGGAGGCAGTTAGCTAAGGACCGGGCTAACTGGAGATTCTTGTTGGCTGAGGCCCAGGTTCACCCCGAACTGTAGCTCCACCTAAGAAAGTAAGTAATATGAACAAAACTATTTTCGATAAATAATCGGAAGCTGTACTCTCCTCAACAAAGCAATAATCGTTGAATAATATTGTAAAATGAAGTTTTAATAAAATTTTCAAAAGGAAACTACGGGTGGCCCACTCCTCAACTCACATCATATTTTTCCGCAGGTATGGTTAAAAGAACTAGAATAACGACAACACTTGTAACCCAACGATAGAGATACATCGAACCCTTCACTGAATCTTCGTCTACTAAATGGAATACACACCAATCGTGGCATAATTACATCCCAAGTCTAGAATTCAATGACAGTGATGACTTTTTATAACTACTGAATATTTATCCAGCAAAAAGTAGTCGTGGGTATGTGGAAAAATTATCTACAGAATGTTTGGGATTCCAAATCGTACGAGTACGAGTATAGAGAAAGATGAAAAGTAAGAAAAGTGTATGATTCCTTGTAAGTATTGGTGTTTCGTGAGAGGGTTGGAAAAGAGAGGTTCTCTTGAAAAAACTCTTAAAACCAACTATGGTAGCGAGTACATGAGTACTTGTTGCTCCACTTACATACATAAGTATTACACGTAATTAGGGCAAGAACTCTAGTCGATTTTCTTCTAGATTATCACAATTAATATTCATTTAGGCATTAGTTTAACACTTTTTCATATTAACTCCAACAAAATAATTGGTTTTAACTATACGGTGAGGATATTAATCAAAAAACAAAAAGATTGTTGAAAGGGGTAACTTAATTTATTTTTTCGATACGAATTTTTCCACTTGACTTAAAAATTGTGATGTAAAAAAAATAAAGTACACGAGTGGGACACTTGCGTATACCCATTCGCTTACCAAGCAGGCCAATCAGAACCCAGAGGCTTACACCACCTGGTTGGAAAAAAAAAATTAAAGTCTCTGTCGTACAAGGACTTCATACTTAGTGCTTTTCTAGACATCTCTGGAGCCTTTTACAACACCTCGTTTCGATTTATAAAAATGGCAGCTAATGGCAAAGGCTGCATGCTAAGCAGCAGAACTATCTTTGGTAGGATTAATCATCTCTCACTTTCCATCAAAAACATTCAAACTTGTCCTAAAGGAAATTTGTTATCTTCTCTTTTTTGGTTAATTATGGTTAACTCCTAAACGACCTAAACAGTGATGGTTATCCAACTCAAGTTTGTGCAGATGACTTATTCATAATAATAAGCAGCAAGCAAGAATCCTATATTACTGAAAGGCTGCAAAATGCCCTACCAAAGGTAAATGTTCGGTTTCCGGTCAAAAACTGTCATCATTCTATTCACCAGGGGAAGGAACTTAGATCTCCAAACACTAAATGATGTCCCAATTAAACTTACCAGGAAACCTCATCTAGATAAGATGAAATCGAAGGCAACTGAAGTTTTTGGGCATGTTCTAGACTATTTGCCTTCCGCCTCTCTACGTTAGCAAAACTGCTGCAGCCAGCGCTCTTAAGCTTCATTTCCTTTGCAATGCCAAAGACTCTTATTTAGCACGACATATGAAGATCCTTAACAAAAATTCCCCTGGAAACTTCAACGGTAGTGTGAGTCTCATGTCAAAAAAAAAGATTGTTTAAATCATTCCCTCAAAATCATGATCCCGAGTCGCACGCACTAGGAATATCCCCAGCACCCATAATTCGAGCGACAAATGTATTGGTACACTGATGGTTCAAAATTGGCAAATGGTGTGAGTGCCGGAATATTTAGACCCATTTTAAAATCTATTTTACTAGGTTTAAGCTACAGATTTCGAAAATCACATCTAAGTATTTTATCAAGCAGCCAAGTAGATCTAAAAGCCTAAAACTAATTTGGAATTGTCTCGTTATTCTAGAGTAGCTTGCTGCGCACTACACTCACTTGGGTACCTGAACGCTGGCAATGAGATTACTAATTAACTACCTAGATCTGGCTTCCAATCCAAACACATTATCTTTCAGCTACATAAAGATCGAGCTAGATCGTTGGGAACAACATAAAAAGCACTTACACTGGGACCCACAGAAAGGTTTAATCCAAGAGAGATAATATAAGTTTAATTTATCTAGCCGACGATCGAAAGAGAATCTAGCGATGAAGAAACATAATACAAAGTTTTTGGTGATTTCCTTACTGGTCACTGTTCTTTAGGGAAATGGGCACTACCCTGACACTTGCAGACTCTGTCTTGAGGACACAAAGCTTCCGAGCACTTTATTAGTGAATGTCCCACCATGGATTGTAGAAGACTAAAATATTTTTACAAAGGGGTTACCACCCCTTCTGACATATTCTTCTCCTCAGCCCAAACGATCCTAAGCTTCCTTCGAGAACTTGATTTCAGCTTGGACACAAGGGCAGGAAAGGGTAAATTCTTCACTTTTTTGGATTCAAAATCGACTAGAATAATTATTGCATCATAGTGTACGATGATCCAAATTTTATTCCAACCATGTAGCTTATGTACAGCTTTTTGGAATTATTCAGCAGCTTCCTCGATCGTGTGGCCCGTTGCCTGATAGCTGTTTTCCAATTGTGTACATAATCGGACCAAGTCGACTCCCTTGCCGTATCTCAGCAGCGATTTATTTTAAGTCGGCGTATTCGTCAGGAAGACTATCAAACGATTTGAAATTTTCTTCTAAGGTCGCAGCAGATATTTCACGACTTCTCTATCGCTTTTAGGGCACATCCCACTGACTTTCTTTATTTACGGGGCTTGCTTCTGGGATTTATTATTGCCATCTTCGAGGTTAGTCCTTCAAGATAGGATAGATTATCCAAAATCTCTAACAGTTTCCTGGAGTTGATTGCATAGACGGTGCTTTTGAGTACGAGATTGTGGCCACATCCTTGATGCTAACCCTCTTTCCTCTCTAGAAAAAAAAAACATCCATAAGTTTCGGACACTGGGATCTAGAAGCCTGGGGATCTACAAAGGTTTTTACAGGGCCCTCTTACATGGAAAACCGAGATATTTAAAAACAAAATTGCCCAGAGCTCTTATTTAGTTGAGAGTGAGTTGAGTTGCTGGCAGATAGCTTCTAATCAAATGAAGTGTCGGAAGATCGACAATCATTCCAATCAACCTGAGTCGGCCGGGTAATCATGAAAAAAACCTTTTTTTCTTTAAAAACTATTTTATTTTTAGTAACTATGATTAACAATTAAAGCGAGCGTTTAGGGACCTCGTTTTTTTATTAATAAATCTTCAATTTGAGAAATCAGGGCAACTGCTTCCAGATTTCGAGCGGACAAAGCAAACTGATCCACCAGTTTTAAACAATCCAATGCCTCATCATAGGTCTGTATTGGATCATTCGAGATCTCGTCGTCGCTATCGGACAACTCAACAATCTCTAGAGGATCATTGCGGAGCTCTTTGCTAGTGATCGTCTCGTTCAGCTGTTTATCTGCTTGCAATGGGCTTTCTCGTACTACGACTGCTTGCTGTTGGTACATTTGATCTGCTTCCTGTCGACTGACTTCAACAACTTCTACCTGGCCAATACCAAGTATTTCCACTGGGCTTTCTTCTTGAACATCCTCAACATCACTGTCTTCCATTAAGTAGCTATCAGTAAAAAATTTCGACCATTCCTCTCTTACGATCTCCTCTATCAGCATCGATGGGTAACCTGTCGTTGGTACTGGCTTTTGAGGTGTCAAGGCATTATAACGGTTCAATTTCAGTTGGAACATCGAAAGCCAAGAATTGGCGGAGAACTTCGCGTACTTGTTTAAAATTTTTCCCACCTCTTTGGCTTTGAACTTTAGAATAGAATCGGGCATTTTGATTTTTCGATCACCACGTCTAGCCCGATCAAGCCAGGTCAGTACTACATGGTCAATGAATTCCATTTGGGCTTGCGTATGCCAAAACCGAAATGGGTCCCCTCTTAACTTTTTAGATGGCTTTTTTGGCTTTGGTTGCGTTTGAGTCTGAGTTTCGCAACTTTTTTGCACGGGAATAAACGTAACCTCTTGCTGACTTTGAGGTTCATTTTCTAAACTCACATCGATGACCGTTGTTATCGTAAGCATTCCGTTCTCGAAGCGGTACATGTCTGTATTTATTTTGTATTTGTCAAAAGTCTAAAAAGAAAGAACAGCATTAAATAAAAGCGTGGCGAAAAAATATTGAAACCTACGAGAAATAAGACTTGCTTTCCTGCTTGTTTGTACGTTCAATTCGTGCACTGTACTGCTCTGTTCCTGGGAAATTTGTTCTCTGCTCAGAGTTTCTGGTAGTCATTCACTTTGTCTCTTTTGTTTTCTTTTTTTTATTTACTTTCTTTGTTTGTTCACGAGTGAATTATACTAAAGTTCTCTCATTCAGAGAGTGACGAGGGAAAATATAGAGAGAAAACGAAAAACTCTCTCGTGGACTCTCAATTATGGGAAGTTCACGCCGATTATAGCACCAGAATCGTTCCCAGTTTATAGGTACATATTTTAAAGTGAAGTTATTTGTTTAATTAAAACGTTCAGTTTGTGACAGAATCTATTGGAATTCTATTGAAACGCTTTGGCATTAAGTAGTTAACGGAATTTAAAAATAAATGAACTGACCTACATAAGTTATTGATTCATTTTAATTTATGGGTGCTCAACAATGTTGCCATTAAGGTTCGTTTTTAGCAAATTTCACCTTTAAAGTAGTAAGTAGCGTCAATAACATTTACTTAAGTAAATATCATACACTTCGGAACTGTACGGGATCAATTGATGTGTTGCTGAATTTATGATCAACAGATAAAATGTTGCTGATCGGTCTGGTTGTGGATCGGTCTGGTTGTGGATCGGTCTGTCTTAAAACATTTATTTATTCACGTGCGTTTTGGAGTAAAGTTCGTAGTTTGTCAAATTTCAAAGAGTGGGGGTGAAATTCTCTCAGAGAGAGGATAAATTAGGAAAAGCAAACGAACGCGTTGAATAAGCAAAGTTAACCACTTTTTAAACTTCAAACTTCAAACTTATGAAAGTGTACGCGAAAGAAGTTTATGACTGGAGTGTTTTGAATGGAAGCTGTGGCAACTATGAGGGACACTATGCTCCATAATAGATAACTGTTTCGTATCTAAAAAATTTTTCTTTTTTCTTCTGGACGATTTTGCCATTGGGTTAGGAACATTTTCGGACCACATGGCTCTGGAAATTTCGTGTAAAGAAGCTGCATCCACGGAGTTTGAAAGGCTAAACGATTCGAACATTACTCCCGATACTGAAACTCTTACGGGAGTTATGAAAAAGTCTCTTCCAACAAGTAATCTGGTGAGAAAAACTCCTTGCAAATAAAAGTGGCATGACATAGAATGCGAAATGGATAGAGATCTCAGTTTGACACCTAGCTTGAGAAAGCCCATATCTTGTAAGAAGGTGCTATTATAGTCAAATGAATCGGCCTTCACGAAAGAACCTATTATCAATAAAATCAACACGATCTTCAAGCTAAGAGATGAGCAAATAATTTTTAATTTTATTCCAAACTGTATAGACCTACCAATCCCGTGCAGCATCTGTGACTTAAAAGTAAGAGCAGACGTGTTTCATTTGGGGCAATTTGACCAGTTCTAAGGGATTTCCTTATAAGATTCTTCGGAAAACTTGTTTTGATCGAAGTTAAGACCCTTCTCGACGCACGTGAAGAATGGCCTCAAAGGCCAGATTTAAGCGTGAGCTCACACGATATAAGAAAGACATCTTAAACCTGAGCCAAGATAAGAGGGTTCGACGCCGAGTGTATTATTCTTCTTCAAAAAGACACTGTCGTACTCTACTCTGGCAAACCAGCTTGGAGCATGCAGCAATCTGAAGTAGGACTACTGCCAGCTCCAATAACACGAAGCAGCCTGATATCTTGGAAACTTCAGAGAGACCAGATATTGACGGTCAGATTTCAGAGTACGAAAAGAAAAATAATCCATCACACACTGATTATTCTGGCAGCAAAGGCAGCTAAAGACGAAGAGGACATCCCATAAACTTATGGCTAATTACTGCTGGTCTCTATGGCATCATTTTGCCATCAACTGCACACATATTAACATATCCTATAAACAAACAAAAATCTCCCCATTAAAGGTTAGCAAATAATTAAATTATCACCTGTGGTGCCGTTCCGTTTATGCTTACGATCAAAGGTCTTCACCATAATACAAACGATTCGATATGCACACAGGATCATCCCTTATTTTCTAAAGCGATAAACACGCAATTTGAGAGCTATTGCAGTTGTCATTGGGGTGCATTCGATATAAAAAGGTGATATTGCGTTTTATCGCGCAAGGACATTTGCGCGGCTTGTACTCAGGACTGAATACAATAATTTTGACATCTGCCATTTGATATGGGATTCTAATAAAACAGCATGTGTGCGCGGCCTTTACATTTTAATCATTTAGTAAAAAAAAAAGGGGAAAGGGAAACAGATGAAAGTCCTTTTTCAATCCTGTTACATTGTTTGACACTCGGGGAAATATGTTGTGTTGAGACAACTCCATGTTGATTGTGACGCAGCTGATGTAATGGCATTTGTCGAGAAAGGTACATATTCGTGCAATTAAAACAAACAAATTCGGAGGTGAGAGACCCGCGCATAATCGCAACAAATGCCAAAAGAAAAAAAAAAAAACCCTTCGATTTTTATTCGCCGTTTTTGAAATGAAGATAAGGGTCTTGCTTCCTTTAAGAATGAACTAGTTATGTGCATTCATACTTATGCATGTACGCAGCAGGATTCTCGCGATATTTGACGTTCTTTGTTTAGGATTTCACACAAGAAGTTAATCCTTTGAAAGGAATGTTATTGAAATTGATGTCGTTGGTGATAACAAGGCGTAGAAAAAGCAACAGCTTGTTTTTTCAATGTATGAGCATGCATCTGCATATTTATGTATGCCTACGAGTGTTTTGAAGGTGAATAAAGAGGGTAAAGTTAGCTGATAACTGAAAAGGATGCCGGTTGGGTTGTTTGTTTTTGAAATCGTATTGTCCAGGATTTAAATGTATCTCTAATATTCGCTCCGAAAGACGGAAGATACATAGATAGGTAATTTTTATTTGCGTACTTAATGTATTGAAAAACCAGAAAACATGGTTTCGGGTCTCGGTCTGCCAGTAAGCCGTACTTTACGCCTCCCCGCAGCGCCATTCTTCGTATAATTTCAGCTTTAGATAGTAGTGGGCCTGATAATTGTGTCGATATTGGAGGCTTACCAACATTTCACTTCATGGTATCTAGGAATAGACGGTTTAAACATTACTCCCATTTTCCGTTTTTACCCTGAGGATTCAGGATAATTTGTTGTTTGCTTAGCGAAACTGTTAGATCCTTTTTTCAGACAGATTTTTTTATATTTTTATGGACATTAAATTCGTCGTCAGATAAGTGTAATCCCTCAATTTCTGAATACTCACGGTCAAACCAGGTGGTGTTTGCTTGATGAAATTTTCTTACTGTCCTTTGAAAACGGTAGTGCTCCGTCTTATTTTAGTTTTTATAAAAAGAGGACATTCCTACTTTCTGAGCCAACTGTATAGATAACTCTCATTATGACTCCGGATACTTTTCACAGAGTTACGAAGTCCTGGATCCTAACCACCTGCTAACGGCAACACTGCATTAAACTGAGTAGACGAGCTTAGTCATTGCAGAGAATTTGTTTCGGTTTATGTTCTCTCTCAAGTCGATTAGATAGTGTTCCTTGAGCTTGTGACTTGTGCTCCTTTTTTTTCCTGTAGGTACGAATACATATTTCATTTCTCAGCAATCATGGCTGCACAATAGGTACTTAAGTTCGACATAGAATTTTCGTGGGGATGTTTTCGTGGTATCGTTTATCGTGGTATGGTACACATATGCAGGTCCAACATTTTGGATCAGGGAGACCATGGATCAACATCTGTTCGTCAAAATATTAGTGGAGGTTATGCTTCCGTAAACTGAGTGAGAGATGCCATTGAAATGCATCAACTACAAGCCGATGGCAGGCAAAGTAAAAGGATTTATGGAGGAGCATACTATCAATCTCCTGTACTGGTCTGTCCAATTTCCAGGCCTTAATTCACTGGAAAACGTATAGGCGATCGTAAAAAAGTCTATTGGAACCGAAAAATAGAAAAATTAAGAAGAATGGTGGAGCACAGTACAGGCAGCTTCATACGGCATAACAACGAGCTCTTTACGCAGAAGAGTCCATACGGTTAATTAAATTAAAGGACACTACGAAATATTTACTTTTCTATGATTTGTTTAAATGTATATAGCGTGTTTTGTGTTCGTCAACGTACATATGTACGCAAAAATCAGACAAAACATTCAAGTAGGTATGTACTTCGCGCAACAGACCGTAATGTGCGTGTTACATTTTTTTACACAAATGTAAGGAACCTACAGTTTAGAGCCATATCCGAAAGGTAAATTAAGAAGCTTTTTCATGGCAATAATTACTCCCGAATGTTTGTCAGACATTCGCGAGAGATGGGACCGTGAAAGCGTTCTCTGGGATTCGAACCTCGTAATAACCACGGCACCCAGTCATGTAGCTTTTATTGCTTAGGAGCTAGAACATGATAACTGACAGATGGATGGACCTACGCATAAGCGAGAGCTATACGGTTCCGTATTCTATACATGGCTATCTAAAGAACGTTCAAAATTGTTTTGGCTGAGAAAAGTGAAAAAGTTTACCTTTTCTATGATTTTTATAATCAGCAAATGCTGATTCGAGTAGGGACCAGACAACTAGAAACAGTGTTAAAGGTGGTAACATAACCCAAGGGGAACTACAGTGGACTAATTGTCCTCCGTGTAAGCACTTTACCAGATACACATCCCCCTCAACCTAACCTAACGTAACCATGTCATCTAAGTAAAGTAATTTATGCCGAAGGGGGCCCAACTGGTTGATAATAAAAAAAAAATTGTTAGATAAACTATGACATGAACTTGCATCTTATTTTGTTTAAACAATTTGAATAATTTTTATCCATTTTTATTTTTTTTTACAAATAATAAATAAGTTGAAAATTTAGTCTGACATTAAAAAAAAAAAATCAAGTCGTATGAAGACTTTTGGAACATGGTGTACATACTACATATGTATGTACATACGCACATATTTTGTTTAACAGTTTTATGTATGAATGTAAAAACATGTGTGCATATGTATGTATCTTCTTATGCATATGTAGTTACGTATAGATACATATGTGTGCGTATGTATGTATGTACCTACTTAACATCTGTTCGTGCTTTTAAACATGCAAACCATGTTTCTTTTTATTTACAAAGAGGCAAGCAGAGGAGAGAAGAAGAGTCTATTAGACCAGCTACGATGATGGGACGTCAAAACAAAATATGTAGGAACACACATACACACATACACAAGTAGGTGCATACATATGTATGCATACCTAAATGAGAACGAGGAAAAAAGCTGCAACTGTATTGGGATGTGGCGAGGAACGAATCTGCTGAACAAAAATAGCGTAGTCGGTGGTGGTACTATGCCACTGTGTGCCCACCAACTGATGATTAAATTATTCAGTCACAGTTGGGCAAACTTTTATAAAAAGAAAATAATTCAAGCAATACAATGACCTCGGTTAAGATTTGCATGCGTGCATGCATACATGTAGAATGTATGGATGAACATGTGTATGTATGTAGGTAAACTCGCATCCGGATTTTTTTCTTTGAATCAATTTTTGGTTCTTTTTCCACATCCAACGCAACTCTCGCAAAGCTATTCATGTCATGAGCACAGCAACCACGCACAGCTACTCAGACGATTTTTTCGTCGATTTTAGACAAGTGTGTGGTGTTGGTGCTCTTTACGAGTAGCTAACAGTGTTTACGTTTCGTCGTAAGAGAAATTGAAAGGGGCGATGTAGAGACGTGTTGAATGTGTGCAGTTTCTGTTTTGGTGTTGGGCATCTTTTTGTGTGTAGGTGCAATTTATTACTCCATTGCTGTGTTCGCATACAAAATACAAACGAAACGTCATGTGTTTCGTGGAATACGTGGTGGTGCCGTCAGTGTTTTGTTTATGGAAAGAATGCTCTTCGACTTAGTTTCTCAGCGACAATGCCACGAGCACAACCGCGCCAACCACGTGTAAGTACAGAGATTTGAAGTACGCGTACTTTTATAAATTTCGAACTCACAACTTTCATTTTTGCAGGCTGGTCTCTTTCAAAATCGACACGTCAATAGCACACTATCGCTGCAAGATCGAATTCGGGTGATCGATGCGTATAAAACGGTGCCGTCTTACAATATCCTGGCAAAACAATTCAAATGCAGTGTTATCGAGATAAGAAACATCCACAGAAGAGGCAAGCAGAGGGTCCTAAAAGAATACGTCAAGAAAAGAGCTAAGGAGTACTTAGGAATGAAGTACATCCAGTCCGAGAGCGATTTCTTAGTTGCAACCTTTTTGGAGAAGCTATTGTACGAATGGTTCCGGCGGGCTCAAAGAACCACCGCCACCGGTCCGATAACTAATGCAATGCTCTTGCAGAGGGCCGAACAGGCTAAGAGACTCTTGCCTATGAAAAATTTCAAAATAGATCTTGACTGGATCCTAAAATTTCGACAGAAGCACAATATAACAGATTTAGAAATGACCATGCTCATGATTGGAGAGGGTAACGAACCTGTCGATTTGAATATGATTCAGATTGCAGTTTACGTTCTGGATCAACATCCGTCAATTCAGAAAGCGCGGGACTCTTCAGAGGTCCTTTTGGACCTGTGCGAAAGCGATGTTGAATTTGTTGCTCCCGATTCTAAGGAAGAAATTCGTCCGAAACTTGAGTTGCCTGATCAGAATAGCAGTAGTAGTAACGATGGATCGATACTGACCGATGAAGTGGATGATGCGGAAGTAGAGTTGCCGCCTATTGCGAATGATGAAGAAGCTCGGCGGCTTCTCAAACCGTTGGAAGACTACGCTTTAATAAAGGAGAATTACCGAGCGATTGGACTAATTGAGCAACTGAAACAGGTTCTGAGCACAAATATAAAGGAAGAATGATTTTTTTTTTTTAAATTTTAAGCTTGTTAAATTGTTAAGTTTTGTAATAAAAATTTGTATTACGAATTATGAATGTTTTTCGTTTTTTCCGAGCTTTTTGTAGGGCTTCTACTACTAAGCGCCTTTTATGTTCAGGCCAAACTGTTTTCAATTCCCTTAAACAAATTCTCTGACTTCTTCTATTCCTCATTGTTAAGCCCTGTTTAAGGCCGACGTCTTTAGTCATCGCCTCTGTCTTAATAGCCGCAAATGTCCCAAGGGTCTTAAAATAAAAAGCAAATCTAAGGGGTTGGGTTGGGTGGCTGTCCCCGCTCAGCAGCGATACACTTCGACCAAAAGAAGGTCCAATGTGATACCACTATGGAGAAAAATCGGACTACCGGTAACTGGGACCTACATGGAGACTTCCCAGGAGAATGGGACAGGAGGCAGGGCAACCGGTTTCGGGGTGAAACCATGCCGAAGGGGTATGATTCGCCGTTTAGGCATTAAACCAGTTTGACCCAGAAACAAAGCTTTTTATTTTGCTTAAGTCGAGTCTAGCTAGATCGTTAAGATTTTCGAAGAAGTATGTACGAGTATATACAGTGTGTAGCAAAACTCTTGATACCCTAACATGAGCACAGCCTATACCTTAATTTTGGAGAGGCTTTACCTTAATTTGGCAGAAGTAATACTTAACTAATAAAAAGGTACCCATTTTAAGTCTCTTAACTTATTTTAAGCGGTCTGGGATGGAGTGTGTCATCTGCTATTTCTTGCCATCCGTTTAGAAGTAGAGCTCTGAACTGAGGCTTTGATGTTATTACATGTTTTCTCAAGCGCTTGTCCAAATGATTTCAAGGGTGTACTATTGGGCTTAGACCGAGGCTTTGTGGTGTTGTTGCTAGCAAGTGAGGGACTTGATGTATCAACCACGTCTTCCCAATGTTCTTTGTCCTCTTATCACCGTCTTTTCTTCAGAAAATAGGTCCATATTGCTAATTATTGCTTATGTATGCACATTTTAAAAAAAGTCTGAAATTAAATTTACATAAGTCATTCGTGGCGTTTTTCAGCTTTTAACTTTAAAACCTCTCAATCCCTTAAAACAAGAGTGAAAAATGAAGAACTAGTTGAGCCTCGCGCCAATAGTGATCCTTATAACTTGTTCTTAGATCCGAAGTATCTAAGAAAGATATGAACATTTTGAAAGGTTCAGGTCATGGCAACCCCTTTTTGTGTCGTGATTGGTCGTTCTCACACACCTTGCTCAAGGTCCATTGGTCATATTTATGAACAACATTGCCTTGGGTGTTCGAACTTAAAATCTCAATTGAAGTGAGTAGATATAGCAAGTCAGCTGAAAATGAAGGAGCTTGTATACAGACGCATCTACCTTTCTGAAGGAGATTTTAGGGTCTATGGGACAGGGACTACAAGTTGTCTATCTTATTATCTGCTTTCTGTGCACTAGACCAAACCCTCGAACCAAGTTTTATCAAAATTAATTAGGAATGGGATGCATTGTTAAGAATATGTGGAGGGATCGGAGTATCTGCATTTGAAGTGACAGACAGACTGCGCTTAAGGCCTTGCTCAGCCCTTTAACCCGTCCCAAAATAGTTGGAGAATACCTATACAAGAACTCTTTGAATTTGGTCGCAGAGCTGAACTGTCTGACTCTTGTCTGGGTCCCAGAAAACTCTGGGATTGCGGGAAATAAGATCTCCGATGAGATTGCCAGGCAAGCATCAGAGTATGTTTTTTCCGGACCTGAAACTGCGTTGGGTCTTCCGCGTCCTCCATCAGCGCTTCCATTTATGATTGGGTCTCTCACGAACACAATTGCGTGAGGTAAGGCTCTCCAGGACGCAGGTGATTTAAACGACGGTTTCCAGACGAAGTGGGTAATACTGGGTCTTGCTTCCTGGTACTACAATGGACCAGTTGCGTCTGAGTGCTCCAGTGGAGTGTTTTATAGAACATTGGCTGATAAAGTTCCCATAAACATGCCCCTTTACCATCTTGTTTCCTACTTCATGTTCCATGGAATTATGTAGACATAATTGTGGACGCCAAGGTATTTCAAATTCTGTGGGTTATTTCTAGAAAGGTTCCCAATTTTTATTTTCACTCCTCTCGAACAAGAAATATAATACCATGTTCAATAAGCCGTTCCCACCGAGTTGAAGTGATTGCAAAGATCATCACGCTGTAAGCTTGTTTAGTTTGACAAGCTCTCACGGACGGATGATCTCAAGGGGATTTCAACTAGATTTCGCCGAAACCACGAGGTTTCGAAATCTCGGAAAAGTGTGGTGAAACGTAGGAGGCTTGGAGAAATTTGACGAGACTTCGCAATTTCGAGATCGACAGGAGTGAAAGTAAAAAAAAAATGAAACCTTTCTAGACATAATGCACATAGTTTGGAATGCCTTGACGTCCAAAATCATGGTCATGGTATAAGAATCGAACGTATGTATGAAGGATTTTCGAATTTCAAAATCTGAAAATGCTTGAGTTGAGACTGATTGCACTTTTCATTTGCGTTGATTTTCAAAATTATAAGAAGGAGGCATCCACAAATAAGTGCGTCAACTCGGTTGTTCGGTGTAAGTGTACCTACTTTGGGGCAATCTAAAAAGATGATGGTTTCTACTTCCAAATCAAATATCTACACACAAACGTCAATCAGCACCTCTGATATACTTTTTTTTGAATAGATTAATCCCTCAAAAGTCACAATGGAGGTCTTTCACTACGTCCACGGCTGTCAACATCAATGACTCTCCGTTTACACCTTTCCATTTGCATATAACCTATTCCGCTGCTATAGGCTATTCCAGGTGTTACAAGCTTTCACTGTTTACAAGAAATCATCAGAAAGTTCTTCCTTTGTCTGCTGTTCAGATTGTATGACAGACGGCTGCTGCACTCCCGAAAATCGGTTTCGGTTTCGGTTTCTTTTTTTATGATAGTGCCACCCCAAGGGCAAACATTTCCATAAATTCATATCGAATGCGACAATCGATTCAATTGTGAATCTTGTACTGATCGTTTGTTTGGCCGCACAAGAGGTCCCTTATGTTCCCACAGTGTTTAGAGGACAGCCCCGATACAGACACAGAAACCCATTCAGATCGACGACCCGCGGGAACGGCAGCAACTGCAGAACTTGAACTCTGTTCAGCTGCAGCCACATCGGAGCAACAACTGTGATTTTTTATTTTTACTATTTATTTACAAATGGATGGATGAATCGACGGACGAAGACCACAGCTGAGCCAGAGTTTTCCTGTACTTGCGGAGCAGCGAGGGGTGAAAAACGAAATGCAGAGTGTTTCTGGAACACCGGTGTGCGCGTTGAAATCTCGCAGATACAAAACAAACCACTCTGCGAGGAGGAAAGGCGATTTGTGTGAACACGTGTTCGTATACGATTTATGTTTTCTACAGCAGCTTGGCACTCTGGGTGTGGGTTTCTCCCGGTAAGAGTTAAGGAATTGGATTTGATTTTTGGATCACACGTGGTCTCTGGATGTGGAGTATGACACTGGAAGAGCTCAGAGGACTCGCAGTGACCTGAGTTGCTTTCCTTTTAGGGCATCCGATCAACAACAATGAAAAAGGTCTTAATAGTGAAGCTGAATTTATGAACACAATTTGTGGTGGATTTGATCGAATGTAAATGTTGAAGTTTGGTATCACTTGGAAACCTAACATTTCTGACATTTGAATCTTACATAGGGTGGTACTTTGTTAATAATTTTCAGTGATTTCTATGATCTGTCACTGCAGAGAGTGGCTTAAATAATGTGGAGAGCATTTTGAGTTTGGCTTAAGTTTGAAACCTTCGTTAAAGGAAATGTACGAGGGCAAGGAGAAAAATGGTCGGTCTGGGAGCGAAAGACTGTGCTTTTTGTTTTAAGGGTCTTCTACCAATGTGTCTCCAATGAATAGGCGGTGAGGCTCCATTGTGGAAGGTCTGTAAAGTGCGGTAATCTACGGCTGCCATAACCCATTTATTTGGTTCAATACGTTTTCTAGCAAAAATTTCTTTAGATCAGGAAATGGGTGGAAGTCAAAATGGATCGATTCTCGGGAATAGGGAGGATGTTCCAACAATTCGTAAATCAATTACATACCTTATTCTTCTAATTATAAAACACCTCTGTGGCCAAGTGTATTATTTTTTCTTTACAATCCAGGGCCTCGTCTTACGATTTTTGTCATCCAGTTGGTCCAGAAGATTTGCGGAGTTTTTGCCAGTTATTGTTTTACTCTTTTGAAGGTTACCGATAAAAATAATCCATTTTGCATCCCAAAAATTCTGATCTTGACCTTTACGGCACATGAAATCGACTTAATATTTTTTGGATCAGAACCCCCGGCTTACCCACTCTGTTTCATTCCCGGCGGTTATTGGCGGACCCATCCTTGGTAACCAATAGGCGCTCAAAATTAGACCGCTTTTTAAAGTAGATGCCAGAGCGCTTGGCCGGGATTGGTGAGAATGGAAGACTACCCTGTTCACAGGCAGAGGGTCGAGAGCTTGCAAATTAAGTACATAAGTGCTATGGTTTTTGGAATATTGTTCTGTAGTTGATCCTGGTGGTGCTGTGGGATTTTAGTCTTGTAGTCTCTAGTAATGTAACTGTTGGACACTTAGATAATGATTCAAAGTTGTCATGGAGAAAAGAAAATATTGAAGCTTTTTGCTTTTTTTGCTGATTGATGGTGTCTTGGTAAGGAAAGCTCCAAATTTCTATTTGAATACTTGGATTTAAGAATTTAGTACCAGATTTCCTAGTGATTCGAAGCGCCCTAGTTGATTATTTTGATTTTTTGGCTGAAATGTCAACGTCATATTTAGAATACCAACGGTTTTGTCAAAGAGCTCTTAAAAGAAGTGTTTGAGGTTTTTTCCGAGTTTCTATTTCTGATGCGTTGCTTAGCTCCTCCTCTCAAAAAACTCTGTGCGCCTAAACAGAGGTAATTTCTGTTGCTGCAATGAAATAAACAACGCACTTTTGAAAGTGCAACAAAGTCCAAACTGAGTTTTATTTCATGGCACCATTTCTGTTCTCCGTAGCATATACCTTAAAATATGTCACAAGTCTCTCAGTTTATCCGGCCCATCCGAGGATGGCGGTGGAACCTGCTCTAAATTCTGCAAATAACTTGATAAGTCTTCAGCCATTCTATATGCATACTTGATCGGTCTGAAGGTCTTTGTCCCTATTTCGTTTTATTTAACTGTCAGCAGTAAAGGTACGCTTATACGAGGTTTGTGACGTGATTGCTCCATCACAATGAGAACATACGAGCATGTCTTTTTAAAGGGCCTTGTTATAAGCCCTGTGCCAAGCTAAATGGATCGAAGAGGAAGTCTCAATAAGTCCGGCAATGATATTAACGCAAACCAGTCCACATGTTTGCAGAAATGTACATGCATACGTTTATGCTTGTACCATAAGTATGCACATCCTTGCCACACCTTATTGCAAATAGGAATGCGGTGTTAGAAGACTCGTACGTCCATTGAATCCATCTCACAGCTGGAGCTCAAACCAAGAAGCCGAACACCTGCTGACTAGAACATTACTACCACTCTTTCTCCCAACCATCTCCGGGACTGCCGTGAGTGATGCAAACACAATCTCACGCGACAACTACTAATAGCTGCAACATCTTCATACGCTTCATCCTGTTTGTCTATGCAAAAATATCGATCACATTAAGACCAGGTGTACAAAGTAGCGCTACGGTTATGTTACCTGCTTTTTCAACACTTTTAATGACGTCCCGCTGACTTAAAACCGCCATCAACACTTCCATCATCGTCCTCATAATCATCATCATCATCATCATCGCCAGTACGGTGTCGTCGATAGTTAGACAAAAAAATGAAGAAGAAGAAGAAGAAACAACTGCTAAGCACGTTGTGACTGTTCCATAATTGGAATCATCAATTTTCACAAATCGACACGACACAACACCACAACACACTACCATAAGACGAACGATGTTACAGCAGGAGATGAATGCAGCTCCAAACCAGATATCTTGTAACGCTTCGCAGATGTATCTACTGTTCCTGCTGCTGTTGCTGCTGCTGCTGCTGCTGGAGCTGGTGCTGCATCAATTGGCGATAGAGAAATTAATTACGAGCAATTAATTTCCCTGACAGCAATGACGAAAGGTATCGGTTCGACTAGAGTGGGTAGATACGAGGAGTATCTGGCTTCCTTTTATCTTTTAACACAGGCCCCGTGCGACTTCAAGATTTATGCGTGTTTATTAATTTGAATTTTTTTTCCTCCCCCCAAAGATTACTGCGAACCACGACCAAGTGAGACTTCCATTAACAACCGATAGAGATTTGCATTCGGACGCATTATGACCGCGGTTCCGCGGTAATGGTACGCAAATCCCCCGTACGGGATATCTGCGTGATAACCGATGGGGTCATTTGTCATCGGAAAGTGGCGGTCTTCGTGGTCTTTTGTGAATCATATGTGACTCTGGGTTGGCGTATGGAGAGCCAATACGATAGTGGAGTCAGCACTTGACTTTGGCAATAAGTCAACTTCGGTTGCGGGAGATAACCTATCGCGGTTGGTAGAATGTACTGGGTTCAGTGGGTGCTTAACATCTGTTTGCTAAAATGAGATTTTTCTTTTAAATTGACTTGGACGGACCGATTGGGTGTCATTAATTTTATGACACATGCCTGCAGGGCATACAGTAGTGTCACTAGTGACTGAAAACTTTTACGCAGACGGGTTATTTTAATTGAAACGATTTTTCATCAAAGAAACAGTCAACTGATGATAAAATTTGCATTTCCTTGAGACTGGCTTTCCTCGAACTTTTACAGAAATGTGAACGCTTGTGAATCCCTTTAATTGATAAGCCAGAGTATGGCCACTTTCTCTCATTTTGAACCATCCAAAAAATCGGATTTTCTGAAAGGGAGGTGGAGCTAAAACTTGTGCTGCTCAACTGTTAGCAACAGGAATTCTAAAAGTTGCTGCTAAAATTGGATTTCGTTGGATTATCATAATTACTTTCGAGATTTCGTACTCAGAGTAAACAAAAGTCGACTTCGGAGCAAGGAGACAACTTCAGAGAAGACAGGAGAAAAAAACTACTGCGTAAAAATAAAAGATCCTTGTCGACGTGCTTAAGCAGCATTTCGAGCAGCTGTTCAACGCTGTTCACAAGACCAAGAGAGACTGATAGGGTATGTGGAAAACTCAGCTTCAGTCGATGAAATATGTGGGCCTTACACCCAGTTTAGAAGAAGTTGGCACAGCCTTGAGAAGGCTGGAGAGCAATAAAGCCGCGGGCTCGGACGGTTTGTCGTCAGCAGGTGGCGAAGTTTTGGTAAGGAGCATGCACCAAAGCAATTGCAAAGTATGGGAGGACGAAAGCATGCCCGACGACTCAGCTCTATCTGCCCCATCCACAAAAAAGACGATCCTATGTCTTGTATCAACTACCGAAGCAAATCCTTGCTTAATGTTGCTTACAAGGTCCTACCTATTCAGTGTACTGTGTGAACGCCTTAAGCACCACACAAATTGGCCGATATCAGTGTGGCTTCAGGCCCGCAAATCAATATCTGACCAAATTTTCACTTCGGCAAATCCTGGAAAAGACCAGCGAGTTCCAAGTCGATACCCACCATTTCTTCATCGACTTCACTTATGACAGCATTCATCGCTCCGAGCTATACAATGCAATCTTCAATCTCGTGTTAGAACATACATATAGGGCAGCGGGCGGGTGTTAATATGGAAGGCACTACATTTTCCAAATCCGTGCAGCTGTTGGAGTATGCTGACGATATAGATATTATCGCGGGATCTTTATTGAAGCATTTACGGCGATTGAAGAAGAGGCCAGACGAGTGGGTTTTGAGATCAACGAGAGTAAAACAAAGTACATGCTGTCGACCAGAAATAATTTCGTAGCACACCGCATTGGACAAAATGTCATCATCTACAGCCACAATGTTGAGGTAGTGAAGGAGTTTACCTACCTCGGAGCAAACATGAACTCCACAAATGCCACTCTGGTGGAGATCGGCGCAGGATTACCCTAGACAACCGTTGCTACTTCGGCCTGTCTACACAGCTAGGGTCCAAACTTCTAACCCGAAGGACCAAAATTATACTCTGTAAAGCATTGATCTTACCAGTCGTGCTTTACGGAATCGAAAACTGGACGATAAGCAGAACGCCAGAGCAGATCTTGGGATCCTTCGAAAGAAGGCAGTTCAGGCTCTGACCATCCAAGGGTCGCAGGCCTACTAAATAAGTAAGTAAGTCTTCAGAGCAACTCTTGTGAATTTTTGTGTCTGAGAAGTTGACATTTGATTGGGGATTTTCGGCTCAGATTTCAGATTTAAGTTCGACATCGACGTAGCACTGTAATATTTTTTTCCCGTGCTTATTATGTATTGTTTCAGGCATGCAATATCCAAATCACATCACCCGGACATAAAGACTTTGGGGTTCGGGGCCCTAAGTGATTGCCTTTTAATACGCCTCCGGTCTAAGGTCAGGGCATAATGCCGCGTGTAACAATTCTCCAAACCAAATTAACAGCTTACCGGCTCTTATGATATAATTTCTGATTGGTATTCAAAGCCTCTTTTCGAGACTATTTATGGCCTACCTTAAGCCTCAACTGCACTAATTTATTCCCCGACTGTTGCCTTAGGTTATGTTAATCCTCACCTCTGAAACCGACTGAAATTAATCCTCACCAATATGCAGAAAAATTCGACAACCTCGTCACGTGCCAAGCAAAAAAAAAAAAAATCCACACTCACGCGAACGATGTGTTCAAAAATTCAATGATCCAAATGCACCGATATCGTTGAACAATACGATGGCACGTAATGAAAGGCATTTGTACAGCCCACAGAGATACCAAGGACTATATTTGCCAACTTTCAACTATTTAAGCCGGCGAAAAACCTGACAACGGCATCAAATTCATTGTTCCCTCAATCGAATCAACTTCAACTACCACCAATCAAAATGTTCAAGTTTGTAAGTGCTGCCAAATAATCGTAAAAACAAAACAATTCTTAACGCAATTTTATCCTTTCAGGTCGTCGTTTGCTTCATGGCTCTTATTGCCTGCATTGCTGCTAAGCCAGGAATCGTTGCACCACTTGCCTATTCCGCTCCTCTGTTGGCCTCTGCTCCAGTGATTGCTCCATACGCATCCAGCTACTCTGCCAACTCTGTCATTCACTCAGCAGCTTACCCAGCTGCCTATGCCGCCTATGCTCCAGCCGCCTACGCTGCTCCACTTCTCCTGTAAATCAGTGATGAAAACCTGCCAAAATAAATAGCTCCTGACAAACGAAATTTGTTTTTTCATATCATTTGCACTTGGAAATGTGTTTTGTTGATCGTTAGCCATCAACTTTTGAACGGCGAACATGCAAACGTGCAGAGGATAAGTTATCAACGCCATAAACTTGTTTAAACAACCTCCTCAAAATGTTATTTTGATGTTCACTCGGTTCATCTTCAATTAGGTTGAGATCCATAAATCTTCTAACACGATCGCCGATGATCGTTCTGAGTGAAACTGATAGGAAATCCGGTTGTTTTTGTTTGTCGAACATTGATGAGTAGAAATCGGTTGCGAAAATGCTTAGTGGAATGTTGATTGGTTGCAGAATGATTATCTCATTCGCAGCGAACTAGTTTTGTTTATTTTCTTTTCCAATAGATCAAGTTTAAGATAAGAAATAAATCTTTTATGGTTGATTTGAGGATATTGATGCACAACGCAATTCCTCTCATTAATGACTACAAGCAAGAGTACAAAAATCTGATGAATCCAAAAGATTTATTGGCTAAAAGATGCAACAGTGGATAAACAATGTGGAAGGCGTCGTCAAAGCAGCGTAATTTACTACGGGAGAGGATATTTTAAGGGAATTTCTTAAAGTGTGTGCAAGGGATGCGAAATCTCAAGGAAAGTATGACCCTACTTATCACTGCTCTTCAAAATAGTCGTTTACGGTCTGAAGAATAACATTTTTTTTACAGCGAACTGACCATTATCGACGAATATTTACTCCAGCACTAGCCACCAAAAGGAAAGACACTCTTAGAAGCTATTTCCCAGCGGAGTTCAATGATCTACTTAAGAAACATTGAGCCGAACAAACTCCTGAGATACATATATCTGGGTGGTTTAATTCAGCCGTC
The DNA here is from genome assembly GCA_946965025.1 of Blera fallax. Lineage (NCBI taxonomy): Eukaryota > Metazoa > Arthropoda > Insecta > Diptera > Syrphidae > Blera > Blera fallax. The sequence continues at coordinate 78,425,511 of OX337245.1, read as the reverse complement.
GATAGTGAAATTTAGTTACTTAAAGGTTCTCAATCGGGCACAATGGCCACATCGTTAAATGAGCTGTTGGCAGCTTCCTATCAACTAGGGCACCCGTCTGAAAAACTTAACTTACTTACTTACTTAAAGGGGCCCCAATCCGAGGAGGGTCCTGCGAGAAACTCGTCAGCCTTCTATCTTCTTTGATGCAGGGTCCGATGCTTCCAGTTTTCCACACCAAGCGCTCTGTGATTTGCAGTAGTTTGGTTCTAAAAACACAGGTTTGGTCTTATGCGCCGTCTTGACCTTAGGGGCTGGGATTCGTGGAATTATTTGGAACATTATTGTTCATTCGTTCGGTTTGGCTGAGCCAATGTAGTCGGCTTGTTTTGGCTTTTCGCACTACATCTAGCTCTTGGCACAGCTTCTTCTTCATTCGGCAAAGCGGGCCGAATGTTCGACGAAGAATTTTTCTCTCGAAAGTATTCCAAATCTGCTCTGCTTTGCTGCTTATCGTCTAGCACTCGCTTCCATAGAGCAGAATTGGTAGGATCAATGTTTTGTAGAGCATGCATTTCGTCTTCGGAGTTAGGAGTTTTGAACGCAGTTGTTTTGCTAAACCGAAGTAGCAGCGGTTTTTTTAGTCTTCATCGAAATTCCTTTAAGGTGTCGCTCGTGGAGTTGATGTTTATTCCGAGTTAAGTAAACGCCTTAACCACTTCGAAATTACTATTGTCAACAGTGACGTTTTGTCCTAAAAGGTGGATAGATGCTGGTTTGTTTGTTGACAACCTGTATATTTTAGTTTTGTCCTCATTTACTTGAAAACCAACTCGTTTGGCCTACTTTTCAATTGCCGTGAAAGCCTCTATCACGGCACGCTAGGACTGATGGTGTTGAAAGTCTTCTATGTATCTCAGCAACTAGACGGATTTACTGAAGATAGTGCCTTCTGTCTTGACACCTGGCCTGCGCACTATCGTTCCAGCGCTAGATTGCAGAAGTCACATGATAGCGCATCTCCTTGCAGAAATCCGGCTCACCTTTGGATTATGTCAGAAGTACAATTTTTAAATTACACGTTGCATCGCGTTAGGCAACATAGCTGGATCAGTTTGGGCAGGATCCCGAATTCGTCCATTGCCATGTAGAGCTCACGACGATGAATGTTATCATATGTATGTATGTGGTTTTGAAGTTGATGAAAAGGTGGTGATCGAAGTTTCTGCAAATAAGAGGTTACTGCGTGGTACCACAATGGACCGATACTCTCTCAGTGCTCTGGGATTTAGCTCTTTTTTTCTTAAGACTTGCATAGGTGGCGCTACATTTGGCGATGAATTTGGGCTTCAACCTACAAGACCCTTAGCCCGGTCCTGAGCTAACTGTCTCCATTTACGTACTCTAAGTTGGTTGTTGTCCCCATCTAATTATGCGCTCAACCTTAGATTAAGGTCATCCTCTACTGCGTTGGCCCTCCGAGTTAGATTCGAGGACTCTGCGGGCCGGAGCAATGATGTCCATTCGCTCTACATGTTCAACGAATGATGTACCTTGTCTCTCGAAACAACCGAGGATATATTCATCAACTTTCAACAGTGTCCATGCTTCAGAACCATAAAGCAGGACTAGGATGATTAAGGTCTTGTCTAAAGTCTCCTTAGTTGCCATCTTAGACCAAAGGAACAGCGACTGATAAGAGTTATTCGTTTGATTTCTGCTGAGATGTTGTTTTCTTAGTTCATAGCAAAGCCAAGGTAGAGTATTCTATGAGAGAAGCCTATTTTCTCCTCATAGGTGTCCTTAAAATTAGAGTGCGAGTTGGACACAGATTAACACAGATAGTGAACCGAAATTCATCAGTCTTAGTTACGTTTGGCTTTTAAATGACTTTTAAATGTCAGTCCATGGTGACTGCCATTTCTGTATGCACAATCTGCAGACTTAAGCCTTCTGCACACGAAGCGTCTCGTTATAGACGCGTAGATTAGTGCTACAGCGAGGATTTCTCTACGCCTAAAAATCTGTAAATGAATCGATTTTGAAGCGCTAAGTGATGCAGAGGACTTATTTTTGTTAAATTATTTTCGTCACCTCAAGAAAAAGAAGAGACGTAGGAAAAAGTACTGCAAGCGACTGACACCGCTGTACGCCCGGCGATTTGCAGCTGGGCTACTTCGACGAATACGCGCATCTTACTCCTCCTGAGTTATTGTCTATAGAAACCAGCTTCTGGCAGCAAACAAGTGCATACCTTCCTCACATCGCGTCAAATACATACGTGTCTATTGCGAGACGCTCCGTGTGCAAAATGCCTTCGTTAAATAGTTCAAATCGTTAAAATAGTCAACTTGAACCGGTGCCCAATATGTGAGTATCAACTCGTGTTGCCTGGCTATAAACGTCATGCAATTCATGTTCTCCTAAAACACATTTGAGGGGTAACAACCTTTCCCCTTAAAATCTCTACACTCTCCAATCAAATCGCATGACGCAGATTACACGCTAATCCCCTTCCATTCCAAATGAACTCTCTTTCTCACCGGAACTTGCAGCTGACAGGGTTCCTGTGGGAAGTGAAATCGCGACCATTCATGCCGACGACGATATTTATTTACGCTTCCATACAATTCAAACAATGCGCTCTATCCGAGTGTATCAGATAACAACAACACCGCGCCGTCGCTTTGTTGCCTGATTCAACTAAATAGCAATCGGAAGGACTCATTTTTCCCACGCACACGTGACCCAAAGAGACACGAGCCATCATCGCACCACAGTCGGTCGCCCTAATGAGCGTAATCATCCCTTTTTTTATCGCTTTGCAAAGGATTATGATAGAGCAGTTCACTTCCCTGTTCCGACTGCGGCAGGGGTTGAAATCGGCGTCATTTAATCTTCGTAAACAAGTCGGCGGACGCCCCGTTTTCGATTAACTAACCGATTGGCTCGTTGCCAGAAGCAATGATCTATGAATCGCTAGAAAAAATATCTTTCCCATCCCTCCCGATGACAGCGCGACAATAGCAAACATTGCGAACGTGTGAACCGTCATTCTCTCGATAATGAGGGTGCAATTTGCGCCCGTATGCGTTCAATTTGTTCTGCTTACTCTGCATGAGAACTCTATTAAGCCCTTCAATACTGGACATGAGATACAAAGACAGTCGTACAATTGCCATTCACACGGTCGCCTTTGTGGGAACATGAGCCTAAAGTGTGGGACTGGGAAAGAGGCCACTTGACAGACTACTCAAACAAAAGCTGAACGTAGCCGCTTGTAATTATTATGATAGATATCCCAATTCGGAATCAGTCAAAAGTTCACTCACTCAGGCAGGCAGTGAGCCGGCCTGTCAGTCCAAATCTCCATTCAGCCGTAACAGCTTTATAATGCGCTCCCATTAACCGCCCGCCAATCGCGCAATTCATTGGCCATTTAATTCCGCCGGTACGAGAGCAGTTAAAATTAACGGATCGACCCTCTTTTTTGTTCTCCCGGTCTGATGGTAACGGTGCTGGCCACCTACGATCTCTTTGTAGAAACGGAATTCACTTGGCAGGCAGGAGTGTTCGCTTCGGTTAAGGAGTGGAGCAGGAACGATCGGTCAAAGAGATCACCATTGTGGTTATGATGCCAACATCACGAGGAGGCATTAAATGGGCTTTCCACTGCACGAAAATATTTCTATTGTTGTGCGGCGCGGCGGCTCAGTGCGGTGGATTACAACAGAATTTCATTTCATTATGTTTAAGTGAAGGAGATCAGCGATAGGTTAGGACTTTTGGTTTATTTTTCTCCTTTTGCGGGAGGAATAGGCTTCATGATGAAAGTTGAGGAGCCATTTAGCATGGCTGTGGAAAGAAAGTTCAGTTAAAGGTGTAACTCAATGGCTTGGAGAATAGGGCTTCGTTATGGTTTATGAGCTTCTCTTTGAGTTCTGTGGGAGATGAATTTTATTGATGTGGTTTGGCGTAAGTGGTGTAGTTGGTGCCAGCTGATTGTGTTCACCACCGAAGTTGTCATTTTAATGGAAAAGTAACGAATTTTCAAAGATTTCAACAGGAGCAAACCGCAGCTGATACGGTTACAAAGATACACACTGGTGTACATATTTAAAAAAATTCAGTCTTGTGGATTGCAGCAACGCTAATGAAGAGAACGCTGATTGCTGAAGGGAATAGTGGAAAATGGGTCATGACACGGGTAAACAGGTGCTGCCAGATAGTGTCATTTTGTCTCCTCTTTTATGGTTCATGGTAGTAAACTCTCTGCTAAACGCTCTCAATGTTTCGGGTATCTACGCTCAGGTTTATGCGGATGACGTCGACGTACTCTCTGTCGGTAAATGGCTGGCTAGTGTCTGCTCCAAGGTGCCGATGTTCCTGGCTATAATCGATGACTAGTGCAATAGGCTAGGAGTCCTATTAAATTTCCAAAAACCAAGGGGACATGCCTGATCTAACCTAGTCAATGTGTAAACGTGTCACCATTCAAATGAAATTTAATATCTAAGAGTCAGCTAGAATAGGAATCCCCTTCTGGTCGAAACTTGTCAAGTCGAAATCCACCAAAGCGCTGTCGACCTTTTGGCAGTCCAAAGGTGCCTTTGGCAAGACATACGCATCTGTTATTTGTTGGAATTAGCTTTCCCGTAAATACGTCACGCCAAGCATTCTCTAGATGCCCTGCTGAACTTACCTATTCAGAAGCCATGGGAATATACCCCAGCTTACAAGCGGAAATCAACGCAATTGAAAGATGCGCCCGATTTAACGTCGATAGAAAGCATTGCGGGCAAGACATCGCAATACTGTTGGATAGCCAAAACGCAATCAAGGTTTTAAGCTCCTATGAAATCAGGTGTATATTGGTGTGGGAGCGCCTTGACAAAATAAACCAACTAAGTAAAAACAACGGAGTCACCCTCTACTGGGTATCATAGGTCACGTAGAGTAGAAGGAAATAAACCAGCTGACAAACTAGCAAGACAAGGATGAAAAACTGTGTTTACCGGCCCGGAGCCATTTTGTGGGCTGGGGCCGCATACAGGAAAAACTAAGAAATGAAGAAGAAGACAAAAGAGCCGAACTTCGGGAGAAACTCCATAGATAGCCAAAGAACTTCTCGGAAACTATAACCAAAAAAGTAGTACGGTCTATATAAACATCGAGAAGAACTGGCTGCGCATCTTTACAGGCACTTAAAGAGCACCTCCGGAAATTGGGTATCGAGCAAAGTGGAGACTGTAGATTCTGCGGAGATGTTGAGTGAACCCCAAGGCACCTTCTAAAGGAATGTGGTGCCATAAGATGAAAACACCTGGATGCCCACCAAATATCAGAAGAAGATCAAGCATTGTTGGATGCACTGTAGATACTCCGATTCATCGAGGAAATCGGACTGTAGGAGGTGCTCTTAGTCGAGCATCGCATTCACTAGAGCTCCAAGTCGGGGTAGCACAATAGATCCAAAAAGGTCGCAGTGTGCCTACACCTCTATAACCACTTTCTACCGCTTTCGATATTTTTGTCCCACTCAGGGATAAACAAAACCAACCGGAGCTTTTGATAAAGCGATGGATGCACATGACGCCTAACGACGTCAGATCGCCAAGGTCTTTAAGGAAGGGGGACCCTAGATGGACCATTATTTTATGCGAAGGGGTTGGACAAGTACATAGGAGATCTGTCTCGAGATGTGACAGGTTTAGCCGTTTTCACAACTGAGGTTGGTCTTGTTAATAGCGTTCAGCCTTAGTAGATGCTTACATGTAGCGAGGCGCATACCCAGACCTTGCCTATCAGGTAGAATCCTTAGTTTAGTACCCTGTCTGGCGAGCTCACCCGTCCTGATATTTTATGGAAAGTCTTTGTGGCCTGCCACCCAGCATAGGTGAATATTGAACTGCTCTGTCATCTTCATAAGAGATAAACGGCAGTTGAAAGCGGCCTTTAAAGTGAAGGAACAGGATTTCAGGGACTTAATTGCCGCTTGGCTGCTAGTGAAAATGGTAATATCCTTGACAGATAGTACATTACACTTCAGCCAGTAAAGAGCTTCCTTAATCGCCAAGATTTCAGCCTGAAAAACGCTGCAATGAGGCGGAGCGAGATGGTCAGGTTGAGCTTTTCAGAGAAAACACCACACCTCACCCCACCTTCGATCTTAGGGCCATCTGTAAAGAGGTCAACCGAACTGCCATCGACAAAGGGAGAGTTGTCCCATTCATCCCGTTCAGCGATGCTCCTACGGAAGTTTCAAAGTTTAAAGTTGATAAGATCAAGGATCGAGGAGTGGCCGATGTGATAACTAGAGAGGAGGCTGGAGGCCAAATCTAGGTAAGAGTCAGGTGCTGGTGTCTTCGTGGCGAGCGGGACCATTGGACTCCACTCTTCTTCAGCTCAATATGCGTTTTTATTTCAAGGGAAGACTAAATTCATTGGGTCTTGTCTGGGTGCTACCTCACATTAGAATCCAGTGAAACAAGATCCCCAATGAACTTGCAAGGCAAGGCTCAGAGGAAGCTTTCTCAGGACGCTAACCAGCGCTGGGTTTGTCTCCATCAGCACTAGTAGTCTCATCCTTTACTGAATTTCTGGTGGCATGACTCGGCTGGATACAGACAAACCAAGCGTTTACGGCCGGATATAAAAAAAAATCCGCAACTTTTCTTCTGTCCCTCAGGAGCATTGAATTAGACCACTTGTAGGCGTCCTTTCAATTTTGCCAAGCACATCAACGTGTTGGATTAAGGTGACACCATCTGCGATGCTTGTGAGAAAGGCGATGATACACCCGAATATTTTCTTTGACATGGGCTTCAACCATGTCTCGGTTCGAGACCTCGATTGGATACCAGCTAGAGATGATAATTTATGGCCTGAAAGTAAATAACTCTGAACTCGCTTTTCAATTCAACAAATTTGATCTCACCAGATCCAGAGGATTTCTGAATGCGCTGTACCCGAGGAGAGCCAACAAATTAATCGAAATGTGCATTCCTCGATGCATAAATCACTCCAATCTTACATGGGATACAACCGTACCTTGCGTCCGATCAAAGTACAAAATCGAAAACCTTCTCTAGCAATTATCTTCCGCATTACTGTGCACAGCAGTCATGTACACGATGTGCAACAGTTAAACCAAAGAAAAGACGAACACAGTCCGCACTCAGCAAGAGAGAGAACTAAGCTAACATGGCCAGCAATTCCGCCCTCCCAACTGGAAACCAAGAGCTACACGCGGCACCCCCCAAAGCATCCGAATGCGCGTAATTACATTTCCATGTCGGTGATAAAAGTGGAAAAAATCGAATTGTAGACGTGTTCGGTCCATTAGGCATTCGGTTGCCGACTGGAAGTACTCGCCGTGGATGGCCGCCTGCGCCTCCTTAATTTGGCTGAACAGCTTCTAGAATCGCTCGACAAGATTACTGCTTCGAATGTGGCGGTGGCGGTGGCGGTGGCGGCCATCATCCTTGTTGCAGGTGTTTTCGTTTTCCATGGACATGGGTTAAGAAGTCGACTCGTACATCAGTCCTTTGTACTGTTTAGGGGCAGTAGAGAACGTCTTCTGTCCTGCCCTGAGGTGGTTCAGTGAGATGCCTTGTTGATGCTTTATATGGTCATCAGGCGTCTGGAGATGGAGCAATCGGATTACCTCACGTACTCGCTAAAGAATTCTGAACAACACCTACGTTCGAAATTGGATTCTGGTGCCGTATCAGCATGCAGCAGGCGCGGTAAGCTTACAGACACATCCTACGAGCAAGATCTATGATTCAAGTCCTTGTGCCATGTGTGGGTAGAATAAACCCAAAGGAGTTTAATCCGAGAGAAAAAGAATAAAAACAAAAAAAGAAAACAACAAGCGATACCATGTCGCGTCGTCGTTGTGGAAGGATGTGTCCAATTGTAGTGCAGCGCAGTTGGAGCACACTACGTACTCCATGATCTCATTGCCGACAACGACGATGTCGATGGAGGAGCAAACAACAACTCCACTGTGAAACTGTGGAGCCATAGAACATGGCACAGAAATTATCGCATGTGCGGAGGCTGTTGCTAGAATCGAAGCGTGCAGGTGTTCTTCAGACTCAATGGCGCCAGACAGCATTCCAATTTTGAGTTTTTGTCCGCCATCCAGCCACCTAAGCTAACTATTATTAATGTTTGTCAGATGCTGCTCAGCTCAGTGTGGTTCTCGTTCTCGTTCTCGCATTTGGTTCTTCCTTTGATCGTGGCTGGGTCTTGTGGTCCAGAGACGACAACTACGAGGGCGACGACGACTACGACGACGACGTTGCTTTGTGTATGCCCGTCGAGATTGAATTATTAATGAATATCATCGGCATGTGGCATCTGAGTGAGCTCCATTTACTATGGCTGCTGCTCCACGACAATCAAGGTGGCTGGAAGCATGCTCTTTAGGATTACTAGAGGGGCAATACCTCGGAGCTGTATAAGACTTCTCTTTGGGGGTTTTTCCTTGTTGTTGTCTGCAATTAGAGTTTGGTCAGGAGTGTGTGGGTGGGAGATGCAAAAGACTGATCAAGACACACATGGGAGTGTGTCACGATGTACGTGGGCTGGCATCGTGGTGAAATGTTTATTTTGTGGGCGAATCCAAGTGAGGATGCAAGACATCTGCCGCAGATGTCTTCCAATCTTTCAAGGTTGCTGAGGAATTGTCTTAAAAAAATTAATTTTAGATTTAAACTCGTCGTTTTCAATTTAAAGTACTTTTGCAAGCGTTCTAGGGGGCCAAACAGGCCTACAAAACGCAAATAAAAGGGAAGCTAAGCTTTTTGATGATTAAGTTCCATAAGCTCTGAACTTGTAGTGTGGAATTCCCTAAGGAATTGGAACTGGGCATTTTCCAAAGTTCGTACTTCTTGGCAGCACTGCTTACATCGAATTGTATCTGCTCAACGAATTGTGGCTGGTCTCAAACACCGCCTAATCCTAATTCTACCTGCTCGTCTGTCACTATTACTTACTCACTTAAAGAGCTTCCGAACCATGGAGAGTCTCTGCCTGAGACAGGGCTGCCTTCCATCCTTTGCGGTCCCTGGTACGATGCTTCCAGTTATGAAGACCAAATTTTCTGGCATCTGGAGGTTCGGTCTTCTTCGCCGTCTCGAACCTAGGGGCTGTGCTTCGAAAATTATTTTGGCTGGAGCGTTGTTGTCCATTCGCTCGATGTGGCCGAGCCAATGTAGTCGACATATCTTGGCTTTTTGGACTTCATCCACATCCTGGTACAGCTCATAGAGTTCGCGGTTGTATCTTCTCCTCCATTCGCCCTCCTCGCCTATGGGACCTACTATCCGACGAAGTATTTTTCGGTCGATGGTGCCCAATATTTGCTCTGTTTTCTTACTTATCGTCCAGCACTCTATAGAGCATTAATTTATTCCGTTGAGTCAAGAGTATTTGGCCCAGTTGTTTTGCCAAACTAAAGTAAAACTCCTGTCACTATACTCCACTCTAAGGGACCGAACTATAATAGTAGAACGGTTGCGTACGTCGACGTACGTAACTGTGCGAACACACGGAATTTGTATTGTACGACCATAATAGCTTCTTGCTTAGATTCGTCAAATTTTCGTTCACTTTTATTCACTTTTCGCTCTTTCGTACGAAAATTTGACATTTGACTTTAACAGCTGTGTATTCGCTTCCGTTCGCATACGCCTGTTATGGAAAACTTGAGCAATTGACAGTACTAAAGAAAACGTACATTGACATTAGCTTCCGATTGCTTTCGACTGTAATAGGTTAGCCTTAAACCCCGTTGTTCGCTCACATCTTAGCTGATTTCCTTCTAGAACATCAGCATCGCTTTTGTTAGAGTCTCGTCAACTCAGCCTATCGTTGGAATGATCAGAGAAAACCCGTGACAATGGCTGAATCCACTGACATTTCTCAGCTTTTAGCTTCCTTACAAATACGAATACTTGTCGCAACAGACCGTTTGTGGTCTAGGGTCTAGCTTCTCGCGGCCATTCGTGTTGTGCGTGTTATAAATTTTGACACAAACCGAAGAGACCTACAGTTAAGAGCTATATCCGAAAGGCAAATTGAGAAGCTTTCTCTTGACAGTTATTACTTTCGGAAGTTTGTCAGACATTCGCGGGAGATGGGACCATGAAAAAACTTTTTTAGATGTTCTCTGGGACTCGAACCTCGAGCCTCTCGCTCTGTATTTCTACGCACTAACCCCTTTGCCAGGGCTCTCACTTCAGCTCCCTTATAAATAGAAAATTTCAAAACATGTTTCAATCCCAAAATATAGATCAAGCTTCCCGTTGTTATTGTACTGGTTTACTTCAAGGATTCAATTCAATGGAGCTGGGTACTCCTTGCAATTAAGCTATCGTCAAATGGTCTATATACATACGTGGGTACTTAAACATGAGCTCAATCCTGGTCTTATTCATGAACTGCAGTTCGTTTCGAATCTCAATTTGCTTCATCACCTAATGAAGTATCTATGTATCTGATAAGCCACATATACCCATCCACCTTTAAAAATGTCAACAGTAGCTACGGCGTGGCGGTAGAATGCTATACTCCCGTACGAGTATGTAGAAAATTCTTTTTATCGCCCTCCATTGAAATGTCAACTGAAGCTGCACCTGTGCATCATTCACAGCTCGAGAATAAACCCGCAAAATTCATTACCAACTGGTCTTGTCACAAGGTGATCCACCCACGCAGTGGACATACTCGCTTCGCTTTTAATTTGAAATTCCTCACGACGACGACGGTGTCGGATATTGCATCTGCTCACATCCGCGGCTGACTCATTGACCAAGACACATTTTATTACCAATTTTTCGGTTCAATTTAACGCCACTTAGCTTTGTGCCTAGGCAAACAGCAAACAGCAAACAGAAAACCTCACCCCACGTTCGCGCCCATAATCATAAATCCATCGATTGTAATAAAAATAAAATCCGCCAGCAATTACCAGCGCGTTTATTTGCCTCCACGCCACGAATAATAACCGAAAACAAATTATTATATCCACCCACAATCGTTGCGGAGATCACTTCTGGCTTCGATCATGCCCCCCGACGACGACGCTACCTCGATACCTGGTAGTTGGACATGCCCGATCGGCAGGCAATTTTCATAAATCGCGCCTCCCGTCAAAACATTCCAATTTCATAGAATTTCGCTGAAAAAAAAATGAGTTTCAAGCCGCAAGTGAAGTCTTTAGAGATTGGATGGCGTATCTAGCTACGATCGGTGATCATGCGAAGAAGCGTGCCCACTACACACAGTTAGCTATGCGGTGCGTGCATAATTCATATCTCAGTATCTGTTCGATTGGATCTACATATCGAACGGCGGCGACGCCAATTGCTTGAAAGTCCAGCTTAGATGCGAGTGCTCCTTGGCAGGCCAGGCACTCCTGTGCTGGTGCTGGCGGCGGTTGTGGGCTGACAGGTGAAAATAATAGATCGGGCCTAAATTATTACGTTTGTAAGTACGCAGCGAATTGGTGTTTGCAAGTTGCTTCTGTCTTTGGTCCGGCTTAGCCAGCAACTAATGAAAGCCTTGTTGTGCCGTTTTTTTTCGCCTAGGAATGGACATTTTATTCGCTGATTTATTGATAAATTATTTATGCATTTATTTGCTGTACAACTTTAGAATTCGATGGTGTGTAGTGTAGGACTTGTTGTGGTGATAAATCTCTCTCTCTTTGGCTCTGCTTAATTGAGTGGTATAGATGGCTTTTGATAGATTTGTTGGATACGATCAGATAACAAATGACTCATTGCAGTGATCCTAAACCAGTATGTAATTTAAAACCCACAACCCTCACTAACGATAAGAGAAGGCATAAAGAAGAAGACCGACCGAATCCCAGTTGTAACGTGGGCGAGCATAAGATGCGCTGTATCGAGGAAGGACTGAGAGTCCATAAAAATCCTCGCATCATTGATTGAGACTAATTCCTTTTGAATTTATATTCCATTGCCTCGGCATAACAGCAGCGATGTCCAGAATGACTCTGTGGCGGGATCAAGTCCCTCCTGGCTGCTGTGTCTCCTCTTGGGGTCCAGCAAATGATAACCCAGTCGAGTGTGGGATTTTTATCTCAGTTTAATGTTAAACACTTGTGCGCTGGCTTGGAATGGGGATCTCTGAGATCGAGTCTGGATACGAAAGTATCCGTAAATAAAATTTTATTTTGTTTTAGTTCCGATGGTGCAATAATGATCTTGAGGCGTCTTGAAGGTTTTTTTTTTATTGAATTTTGGGTGGGCCAACGCGTTAAGACCAGTCGAATACAGTTGGGCAGATGGAGATGATACAGATTTGAATTTAATATTGTTTGGGTCATCAATCTTCATTTTGTGTTGAATTCCTTTTTGGATTAACAAATGAAGATGGGTGGGCAATGGATATCCACATTGCCTTGAGGGTTGATGATTTGGACCACACTCAAGAGAAGGGTATTTAAAAATACAGAAGGACTGAATTTATATGGCTGCGGGGCTTAACCTAGACGTTAAAAGGTTTTGAAAATTAAACTTACATCAATCACAAGTTCAGGAAGAAGTGGAATCAAAACAAAGTCCGAATCACATTCGGAAGCCATTGTTGTGAGACTGATTTTGAATATTCCTCGATGAAGCATGCAAGTCCTGCAAGAAATGGACCGATAAGATCCAAATTTGAATGTGGCGACTGAGACCTGTTTATTTGCAATTCTTACTGTACAGGCAGTATACAGCTTCTTTTTAGTAGACAGTAGGAGCCTGCTGTAAGGTGACTGGTTTGTTTGCTAAGATGATAATGTCGTCTGCCTCCAGTTGGATTGATCTTAAAAGCAAAGGGAAGGACGATGAATGTGAAAGTGATGTGGTCTCTTAAGAAGACAGTTTGGAAGAGATTTTCACAATAACCTACAAAGGAAAGCTCTGAAATTCTGGAGAGCCATAGTGGCCTATAATGGAATATTCGATCAGGAAGTTATGCACGGAACCAGGAAAGCGATATCGGCTACCATAGTGATCAGACGCGAAATAAGCACCAAAATGAAACTGAAGTCACACTAGCCTGTGATTGTGGCAATAGCTTTATGCAGGATGTCCTAATCAAGAAGTACAATACTTTATGTGCAGAGTCCTTAAATTCCGCCGAACAAATATTCGTATGGCAGGGGGGAGGTCTAGTTTCACCTTCTTTCAAGTTACAGCCCATCGAAGTGGGACACCTCTTAAAATGGTACAACTTCTGAATAAGACAAGAACTTGGTCAGGCAATACCCATCAAGAAGAAGTAGGCGCCGAGGCTCAGTGATTACTACCTTGGAGTACTGAGCGGAAGGTTCGAAGAAAACTTTAACTTTAACGTGCTGTTAGTACAGTGCCAATGAGATACACACTGATGTCTTTCTTGCTCAAACATTGGCGGATTTCTGTTCGCCTGGGAGTCTGTACATAGGTCAGGCTATTCGCCAATTTTTTTTTTTTTTTGGCTTAAAAAGCAGTAAATTTTAGGGATCATATGCTATAACGAATATCGTACCAATGACAATACCTCTTACAGAACGCGTGAAGTGTTTTTTCATTTACTATCATCCTTTTGGGCACAATGAACCTACTGTTCGTCTAAGTGAGCAGTGACTCATTTGTCACAATGCACCCATCCACCTAATTTACTATCATTCTTTCTAGTTCATGGTTCTCAACGCATCGCATCGATCGCCCTCAGGTTTTTTTTTTCGTTTATACGCTTGGAGAATTATGACTATAGTTGACCTTAGGAATCTCTGACTTGTATGCAGCTTAGCGAAAACTGTCGCGCTAAGTAATCACAAGGACTTCCAACATACTTAGGTACGCCTCTGGTTTAAGCATCATCCAATTGAAACTCAACTTTTGTCGAGTCATTCCTAATGCCTACGATCTTTGTAACCCTTTGTGGTTGATCTACTAATGGGGTTGACATTCTACCAGCAAAATATGAAAGCTACAACTTTATGTGTATATCTGTGTGATCCAGTTAAGCTTTAGTGTTAATGTGACGAATTTCCGACACCAGAATTGATTCAGATTCCTTAAGGGATATTGTATTCATATGCTCCTTTCACCTTTAAACCGTAGACACATGCCATCTGAATAGTATTAGCCCGACTTCTGTTTCTTAACTTGTCTACAGGGGTCACCTACATGTTCTCTTTTGGAATACAGACTATACGAAATCATCTTTGTGTTGTGTCATCTAGAAAACTTCTTTAGAGGCCGTCGAAGCACTACACCAAGGACTTAGGTAACTAGCTGTTAGTCCACAGTTTCTCACACCGTGCAGTTTCTAGGTTGCCGCTTTCAGAAAGTGTCATCATTCAAGTTTTGAATTTTTTGTACTCATTTATCTTTGTCATACATACATATGTACCTCCGATGACAGTTCATTTTCGTGTCCAGGGTTGAATATACTTTTTGCATAGCCACCGACTATCACTGTCGCTTGATTCTTGATTTTCGCATAACCAGCCGGGATTTTGTGTCCTTCAGGCAAACCCTCCAACTCTAGTTCAAATATCACTACGATGTACAGTGATACTTGAACTCACTTTTGTGGACTTGACTTAAATCTGGACATCTCAGTCTGACTTGCCTTCTCTGTAGACATCAACTCTGATTGCAATTTGACGTTTGAGGTTTGACAGCAGCTTTTGACAAGAAATTGATTGATTTGATGAATACGGACGTGGAAGGTGGAAATACAAGAACGGATTCAAGTTTACAGATGGACATTCGGCTGTCATTTTTGTAGTCCGATGCATTATCCCATAAGACATCTTTCAGTAAATGGGCTTCCATATCGTATAGCTCCCGCTTCTGTAAAAAAGGTTTCACCCACAATCCGTGTTTCCTTTTTTTTCAACTCACTTTAAAGCGAGACTCGCTTCTGCTTGTTTCGTTGTTGACGACATGTTGAAGAATGAAATGTCATAACGAAATTCGCCCACCCAAAGAACAAAAAAATATGGCAGACAAGATGTCTGACTGACAGTATTACAACCTCCAAGTGACACATGTATTTTCACTGTCATGTGTTCAATAATCTCTCCTGCATACGATCAGAAAGTTTTAAGTCCAGCTCATCAGAATTCTCTTTATTTCGAATTTTCAGCGTAAGTCTTTCAAGTCTTCCAGGAACTACAACCGATTGCAAGATCAAATTTCACCATCAAAAACTTCAAACGACATATTCAACCCATCGGTCGATTAATTATTTCGGACATTTCACCAAATGAGTGGAAAAAAACACTTGCATGTTGAAAGGCATTAATTTTTTAATCTGAAACACATTTTCTACCTGATTTCAAGCTCCCTAATCCTTCGAGCGACAAATTTAAAAGGACAACAACCATCAGCCATTAGCCCTGATCGTCGTAATTTCCCAAATTGTCCTTGTAAATAACAAACAAGATACAGATACGAAGCCTTCTCAACCACCACTGAAGTGAAACAAACACAAAAAGGGCGGCAACAGCGGCACCGCTTTAATCTTTGCTTTTAGGCAAACCCAGCAAAGGAAACACACAACAACTTCTCATCAACCAGGATGTAAATAAAATGCCAGGACTGAGGACATACGTGATGCGAGTACTCTTCCGTCTCACAGTGTGAACTCATCGACACTCAGGAGGGATCACAAGGAAAACTGAAAAAAAATGCCATTCGATCGAAAATCTGGGAATGGATATGCATGTTGATGAACTTTCTCACTTGCACTGTGCGAAGGCGCACCAGCGGATCGTCATCGTCATCGTCTATAACCCTGTGTAGTGTATCCATGTTGCGTAGGCCTTGCCAACACATCTACTCGTACTCTACACAGCTCTAACAAAGTGCTATTGAGATGGCAAAAGGAAGATAAATCGCTGCAAATGGATTCACAGTCCTGTAATGGTGCGATGGTGATGGCTGAGCTGCCGCCTCAGGTACATAACGAGCAGAGATAAGCTGGAGTAGCGGCGCGGCGTGGCAAGAAATTCTCAGGTGTTCGTGACGTGAAAAGAGCTCTGCGCTGATTCACTGATTTACTCCTGATTGAGATTCCTTAAGCGTTCGAGCCTTCTCGCTCTCTCCTCAACACGGACGAATTACTCGATTCGGTGAAGTTGATCCTCGACGTTGTCCCGTATTCGTCTTCCGTCGTTGGTACTCGTATACTGAATTCCAGGTATTCAAAGAGATGATGAAGTGAAAAGATGAGTTTGGTAGATTTCCAAGAAACTCATGAATTGTGCGAAGGAATTGGATAATTTTTTGGTGATCGTTTCTTTTCACGGTTTCCGATCCCTTTTGAGAGCGTAATTCATTTCTTGTGTTGAGATGGGGGAATAGAAAGGCATTAGGGTCATCATTGTGGAAGCGTATTAGGCTCATGATAAATTATGATGTGTTTGAGGAGGTTGTGCCTGAATGTACATGTTTTATGGAAAATTGAAAATGTGCGGGGCTGTAAACAATGATTATGCAGGAGGTGTACGAGTAATTGTGTAATTTGTTCGTGTCGATCGAAATTTAGGTTGGTTGATCGTGATGAACAGATATTTTGGATCCAATTAAGATTAGGCGATTATTTTACCCGACAGAAGTTTTGTTTTGGTGATGAGATTGGTACTAGACAAGGTTTTTGGTTTATAAACCCGATTTATAGCGCAGGGTTGGCATAGGCGGGATACCAGGGGCGGCTGATAAGCACGAGGCCTGAAATCGGAAATTCCAACAATTTTGAGCACCGCGCCGTGATAAAGTACCTCGTGAAAAAAGGAAATTTTCCTAAGCACGTTCTCGAAGACATGTTATCGACTTTTTAGGATTCTGGGCCTTCGTATACCATGTTCAAAAATGTGCTCGTTTATTTCAAAGAGGAGAAGACGTGACCTGTGTCAGTAGTCACTGAAGAAAAGTTGGAAAGGTCGAAAATCTACTTCTGGCCGACCAAAGAATAAAAATGTGGTAGAGTAGCGGACGAGTTGCACATCACCAAAGAACGGGTTGGGCAAATTTTTAACGAGCATTAAACAAATTTGTGCGCGCTGGGTACCAAAAATGCTCACGCCGCACAGTGGGGCAGACGGACCTAAAAGCTTTTGGTGCATTCGGCTCGAGTGCTGCAAAGATTTTTTAGAGTTAGCCGCGGACAATTTCCACAAAATTTGTAACCGAATCGTAGCTGTAGATGTGACTTGGGTTCGCCAATACGATCTGGAGTCCAAAAAAGAGTCTATGGAGTGGAATAAAAAAGAGGAGAGACCGCCGAAGAAATTCAAGGTGGAAGACTCGGCATCGATGCTTATGGCGACTGTTTTTTGGGACAGCGAAGGTGTTTACCTGTCAAAGGGGTATGATTACCTGCCAAAGTGGTATGACAAATGGTCAATATTACGCGAATTTATTGAATTTACTGAAGCGGTAGTAGAGAAAGGACGTGGGAAACTCAGGTGCGGGGAATTCTTCTTGCGAAATAACGCTCCTGTTCACACGGCGCTGGACCCAGGTTTTTCAACGATAGACCACCCACCCTACAGCCCAGACTTGGCCCCGAGCGACTTTTCCTTTTTTCCAATTTGAAAAGGGAGTTGCGAGGCCGGAGACTTGCAGATGAGAGCGAGATCAAGGCGGACGTAGGAAGTCATTTTGAATGCAAAGAAAAATAGTAATTTGTCGGTGGTATTAAGGCACTGTACTCCCGATGTAAGAAATGCATTTCACTCGAGGGAGATTGTGTTGAGAAACAAAATTTTTTAATCGAATTTCTTCTTTCACTTAATGCCTTGGGCCGCCTTTCGTAGGTACCTTACGAGGGTAATTATTTTCATGTGACATTAAAATATCATCGTCTTCCACGATTCACGATCAAAGTGCTGCCAAATGCATAGCATTCAAGCTACTTCCATGTGCGAAACAGAAAGTCTTTGCGCTGATTTCTTTTCGCTGCAGTCGTCAAGGCTTGTTATACTTTCTTGACCGCATTTTCAATGTTACAAAGGAAGTACTTCTGCAAGCTGAACATTACTATACGATGTCAACAGCCTTTCAGCCCCTAATAAATACCTTAACACCTCCACACCTTTCATTATGCAAGCCAATTACTCATCTCATTCATTCCAGCAAAAAAGAAACACGGAGTCAAAAATGTTCCCACACAAGTACCTCTATACTCGCACAAAAGTCACCGCAGAATACTAAAACTCATCTATTCTTAAAATGGGCTGCCAATTGTTAGACTTACCATTCTACCCAGGTAAACATACCCAATTCTGCAGGTCTCAACTCGCACTCAAGCGATCGCTTTGTTCGTCTGCTCCTTCTTTAATCTGGGCACAGTGGAACCTAGAACGTCTGCATCATGGTCTTTTATGTTCATTCATCTTCAACACCAACTCCGTCTTAAGGATTTCTCATCGCCATGCCATTCAGAATGGATGCGATCTTCCGGTGTTTCTTCCCAGGCTCCTTGCCATTGTGTGCGTGTGTGTTTATTTGGTGATGGCGATGAAGATGTTCCCACGCACTTGAGATCACTGTATAATGCCAAATAAAATTGCAATAAGCGACTGTCAGAGAAGGCTTAAGTTGTTCCAACTGTCTGCACTACGTCCGGCCAGTGTCTGTCTGTCCAAATGTGTTTGCCTTTGTTTGCTGTTTGTTCAGTCCTCGATCACATGATGATGTCTCATCCAGAACCAGTTGATCTACTTTTCTGGTGATTCCCACGCTTCCTCCAATTAGGCCTCATTTGCCTATGCAAAGAAAAGCAAAGTAGACAAACATGACAGTTCCAATAGAAACTGGCACAGGTAGACTAACAATAGCGATTGAATTAGTCATACCGCATGCAGAGTACATTGTAATCTCTTGTTTGGAGGAGTATTTGTTGGCATTGTGTGTGAATTTATTTTCTATTCGATTTGCATACTCCTGTGGTGAGATTGTTTTCTTTTTTTTTCTATGTTTTGACGTTCAAAACATTGCACAATGGAATTATTTTAAGAGGCTTTGGCATACACAGTTTTTGCGTTACAAACAAATGACATTTGTAGGAGGTTGCGTTGAGGATAAGGATTTCTTTATTCTGAAAGGAAACACCACATTCACTTCGAAATTGTGTCAATGACTTCGGAAGCACGCACAGCAAACGTGATTTACAACTTTCAAGACATCAAAGGATTAATTTACTGCCGCCGATTAATGCAATTTATTCCCACAAAATGTCAAAATTGGAGATTAATTACGTCGTCGTAGATAAGCTTCGGAGTTAAGCTTTATAAAGAACCCAATTTAATGGAATCGGCGAAAGTCAGCGCGAACGAGAAGTCATGTAGTTCGGCGCATTTGTCCACCACTTTTGATGAATCACCTGTTAAAATTGTGAAAGTTGAACGACACTCGTTTTTTTTTTAAAACATTTTTATCAGAGTACTCATGCGGTGTTTATCATCGGTAAATAAAATATTCGTACAGTGATTTCGGTTTTATTTGCTTTTAATCATCGGATGGACACTTGGTTTAAGGAAGACAACGGTGACCATGTCACATGTTGGCAGGGAAAGGCATAAATATTTTCATTCATAACCCGGGCCTATGTTTGGAGTATTAATTCAATAAATGACTGCGTAAACACACATGCATAAGAATGCGAAAAAGATGACGAAAAAAGGGTTTACTTAAAGGTGAAGTGAATGTGGTTGACTTAAGGTTGGCCAGGTGCCACTGGACAAGAAATAGTCTGTTGTGATGTACATAAGCATAGGACTTAAGCTTATAGCATCGCAATACTCATAGAGTTTTTCATTTTCCGTGCTGATAAATTTATGTAATTTGGCCGCACTCCCACCACCGGTTGGAGCCATAATCGAACTTCTGAAGAGAGGCGTGAATATGAATGTAAGGCGGTCAGAGTTTAGATCAATTTTAAATAAGTTCCCATTCCCTAACTCTGCAAAAAAAGTATCCACGGTGTAGTACATAGGTAGTGCCTTTGCCTGTGACTTGGCCGGTACAAGTTCAAGCCCCGCCAGGCAACACCAGTCACAGCCACAAAGCATATCAGAGAAACGAATAAAATCTGAGTTTATCCAACTTATACTACACTTAAAAGGAGTTGCTTAAGCTTGGAAGTACAATGGACCGTATAGAGTCTGAGTGCTTCTGGAATTTGGTTGCTCTTTTCGGAAAAAAACAACTCAGGTTTAAGCGACTGCCTTCTGACCAAACGCGGGACAAACATACAAACAGATGACGGATAGATTCAATACCTTCTTTGTAATCTTGTGAACTACTCCGAGATCTATTACGTGAATACCTAGTTATGAAGTCAAAGCCGAGACTTGTTTTCCTGATACTAAGCTTAACCAAAGATAACAACTTCTTCTTGTCGACCAACCACCGAGTTTTAACCTGTACGCATGTATCCACCGCGTATTTGCTTTACTAGAGGTCGAACTTGTTTAAATAGGGATGAGCCATCTGTTGGTTCCTAATCTGATTAGGAAGATATAATCGACATAGCCGTAGTAACAGTAGCTAAACAAGTCCGTGCAGTAATCAGCTACAAATGAAGCAATTCCTCGGATGAAAGATTGACTAGTAGATTGAGTTTGCCTTGAATTGCGGTGAGAACGCCGCGTCAAAATAATCTTTCCGCCGCGTAAAATAATCTCACCGCGGCGTTAAAAACGCGTTCTGTTTGACGGAGCCTTAACCAGCTGGAAAAGCGTTGAATTTGCGAAATCAAACCATCGGGTCCAAAAAAGCAGTCCTTGGAGTAATGCTGGACAGCAAACTGGAGTTCAAAACGCAGGTCGATATAAAGCATTGTAGATGCAGGGAACTCTCTAGCGCTTACATTGGCGGACCTGGATGCTCTAGTAGGATTCTACCCTCCAGAGTTATCACCTCAGTTCTGTTAAGTATATACCGCCCCAGTGAAGAGGAGACTACCGTCAACATACAGACTCTCCGCGCTGCAGATAATCAACGGCTTTCGAACCATCGCAGACAAAGATGTCTTTGTTATATGTAGCTGGGATAGTCTCCATCGACATCCTTGCAGACGAGATGTTTGGAGTAAGTATTTATAAATACAATAGAAGATCCCTAAACCAAGACGACGCAAATTTCAATGAAGGTTCCTAAAATTGAAGAAAAGCCAGTGTCAGCAGCTATGTGGCAATCCCGTCAGACCAATACAGCAAAAGGCAGATGGATATAAATACTGACGCAAGCAATCAAATACTGGATAAGTCGAAAGCATGGGGGCTGCAACTGCCATCTTACACAGTTCCTGTTTGATCACAGCAGCTACCGACATCTCCACTGATTTGGACACAACAGCTCACCATCCTGCCCGGAATACCTAGATGAAGATGAAGATATGTATGTACGTAGCATCCAGTATTTTATTGCATCCATATGTTGCGATCGAAGGAGAATTTGATGGCAATGCGTGGTTTCGCAAAAACTCCTCAAACTGAGCTGCGGAGAATAGGAAAGGTAGCCAAAAGCCTTTTTCTCATGACTTATCAAAATGGGCCACCCTCATTTTTTGAAGAAATTGCTTCCTTTTATTACCACGTTTATAGCCTCACTAGGAGGCCATTTCATGGTAACCCTGATCTGGACTCCAGGGCATAGCAATGTTAATGGAAACGAGTGTGCCGACGAACGGGGCAAAGAAAGCCTCAGCCCTCCATTGCTCACTTGCGGGCTTAATTCACATCCCACTCGGGGCAACTACAGCTAATATCTCCTCAATCTTCCCCCGAAAAGCCAATTTCAGATTGACTAGGCTGACGAATTGCAGAAAGATGTGGCCAAGGCTAGCTTTTACTAAGTAAAAGGCGCAAAAACATTGCCAAAATAAAACTTCGCAGGCTGGATTTAGAGACTCCAGGTCACACACGTGTGGTTTTAAAACGGCACCTTGGTGCTAACCGAGTTTTCTCTATGTAGGAAACCACATCCTATTACAGTCCACGACGGATATAAGAAACACTCATATAAAAACACATCGCTTATAAGAAACGCATGTGGAAACACCTTGTCTTTTCTCTATATGTCCATATAAAAAATAGCTGATATAAGAAACATGCTTATAAGAAACATTCGGATATAAGAAACAAACTTTCATTCACAAAAAGTACTATTAAAAAGTAAATCTCACGCATATAAGACATTTGACATTTATGACGGAGTGACAACAAAAGTCAAATGTTCTTCGGGAATATCGGAAGCTTTCTCAGTGAAGGTTGGCGTCCACCAGGGAAGTTGCAAAAGTCCCTTACTATTTAACACCGTTCGAGATTTTCTTTTAAAACAACACGCCGAAGAACCCGGAACAACCTGCCTCCTCTTTGCAGACGACAGTGCCATCAGTTGTTGTCATATAAGAAACTTTGTTTGTTATATACGTGTTCGCATATAAGAACAACTCGGATATAAGAAAAATTTTTTTTTGGATTTTAGAGGTTTCTTATATCCGTCATGGCCTGTACTACCTTTAAGTACGTTCTCGACAAGAGTGGCCCTTATACCACTGCTTCTCCTTACACCACGGAATCCCTGCACCCCTTCAAGGTAGATATTAGGACGAGACAATACTTGCATTCACGACCTGATGTACAAATACCACGAATCCTGTGTAAGCTCGAATATTTTGCAAAAAATAAGGAAACATGGACTGACTCTGTTCCGTACAAATTCTGTCAACTAGTCTGCATAGTGTAACCCCACTCCCCGATACCTTTCCGACGACAATTGGAGAGTCAATGAACGCTCCATACACCCATTCACGCTGTGTCAACCGATCCGACAAGCCCAAGCACAACGAATGAGTCTTATCCGTCTGGAGTCAGTGCACTGAGCAAATAAACCCCACCCTTATCTGTCAGACTTTAAATTACGATACCAGCAACGATGTTTATCCAAAAAAAAGCCGGCACATTGTAATCAGTTGCATAATTTCCGGTACCACGGTTTACTTAGTGATAAACTCGTGCTTGACTAAGCTATGATTACGTTTTCATTATTTATTGAATCACCGCTGTTGTCACCGCCTCAGAATTTCCCTCGAAGACAGGTTACATTAAAGAAAAAATGCGTCCTGGAGGAGGTATCTCAGCCGAAGGCATTTAATTAGGAAAAAAATTTCTGAAATTTCTGTTCGTTGGATGTAACGAGGCAACATTTTAAATGATAATCAGGCGCCGGGTTTCGTGGTCATTAATTTCCACAAACGAAAAAACGAACATCATATCTCCCACAACAGAAACCATGCCCTAAAGTGCATTTTTCGCCTTTGGACATATTTTTTGTTGCACGTCTCTCCTTTCGTCCTTTTAGCACAGCGACTGAATGCCATTAAGCGACAGAATGCCGCCGACAACATTGATTCTACCACTCTCCCGCATGCGGTATCCAATTTGGTCAATCGACCACTAAAAGCCCGACGCAAAAAAAAATAAAAATAAAAAGAATATCGCCAAACGACACAGACAGAACCACAAGACGATCAAAACTTGGGCTATCAACATTCTCAGGTGCACGTCAGTTCTCAGTTCTCAGTTCCCTGCATCCAGGGCCAACCAACAAACCAACCGACCACTGCAACCATAAAACCATTTCTCCTCGGCCAAGTCGAACGTTTTGATTTCGTTGCTGCCTCTGCATGTTTTCTCCTTGCGCAGGTTATCGCTTAATTCTGGAAAATTTATTAAACTGTCCATACATCGAATTGATATCCTGCCAGGGTTGTCGTCGCCGTCGTCATTGTCAAGCAGGCATGTCGGCGGCGGTGGCTCCTTTAAAAGGGCCGAAGCTGATTACGATAGACATTCGTACGAGTGTGTATCCACCAAATGGCAACATTCCAGACACCAACAGACCTTGGCACAACCATTTTAGGCATCGTTTAATGGCAATCAACGAACAGTGCTGTACTCTTTGATGATGACACATCACCTATCGGAATGACTCCATCTCAGGAGCTCTGGGAGAGAGAGAGTCTACTGTTTTAGTTAATTGGAAATGTACTGCTGTCCAATTGTATTGTTCTCCAGCGGCGCGTACATCCCATTGTGTGGCTTATCTGCTTGCAGTTCCCTCCATTGACTCCAAGTTATGTTGTTATTAACTAGCGATAGCCTAGCCACTACAAGCGTTCCCAGGTCTTGTTCAAAAAAAGTTTCCCATGGGAAGCAAGCGTACAGAGATCCGATACGACTAGACCACAAGTACCGACCTTTTGTGGTGTACACTCGTACATGTAACATGACGACGACAAAATGCTCCGCAAGAGATAAGAAAATGTAGAAGGCTACCTTCGGTACTGCGCCTACTGGGAGCACCTTGCTCTGCGAAACCTTACACACAGTAGTCCTGTAGTTCTGTAGTTCTGTAGTTCTCCATTTTCCCTTAACGACGACGGCATCCAGGGTGCATATTTCCACGAAGTCGCAGATCTCATGAGAATCTTCCGCGCAAACTGTTGTTAGATGCATAGGTAGTATGTAGTGTGTAGTGTGGATGCCTGCGGTTCTGTGATCTTTGGTAAATTAAATGAGGAATTCGCGGTTTCCTGACGACATACTCATTCGGAGCACGAAAGGTAACCCAAGGGAGTCACATTTAAAAGATTCATTCATTAAGACACACCGACCGGAGTATCATACTCGTAGATCCGATGAACACGAGATTACGATCTCCGGAGTATGCATTCGCTTGTAAGTGGCATGCGGTAACAGAATACTTGGATCGAGGTGTACAGCAGATTCTGGAAATTATAGTTTACCGTTCCGGAATGATTATGTTGAGGAGACGCTAACAATTTGTCGCAGGGTATTGTGTTTTCATAAATTGTGGTGTACAGTTGCGTTGCTTTTCTCAGAAAGTAGACTGAAGGTGTGACAAATTCCAGTGGAACATGCGTTGGATGCATGAACCAAAGAAGGGTGTAGGTACTCGTATGGAGGATGTATAGATGCACATATAACGGTGCCTATACCAAGAAAAGCAGATTTTGTCTTTCTGAATACATTTGGAGATTATAGCAAAGGGTGTCAATGTCAAGTGAATTGCATTCCAAGTTTCAACTGTATCACAACCTGGGCACTTAGCCTAGAAGTATCCGATATGTGACTTTGCCTTTTCGGCAGTTTAGGTGCCCATACTCGTCATATGAAATGGAAGCAAATACATGCATGTTTGACAAAATAATTTGCTTTGACATAGGTAAGGTTAGGTAGGTGGGTGCCCTAGTCGATAGGAAGCTATCAACGGCTCATTTACACTAACGATGAGTCCATTTCGCCCATTAGTAGATCCTTGAGAACCACCCAGATAGACATACATATGTACATATGTATGAATCTCAGGAGTTTGTTCAGCTCAATGTTTTCTAGATCATCCAGCTCCGGTGGGAAGTATCTCCCAAGAGTGTCCCTCCTTTTGGTGGCTAGTGCTGGACAATCGCATAGCGATTGGAAAATGGATTCTACTTCCTCTTCGTCCCTGCAGTTCTTACAGAAGTCGTTGTGGGGTAGTCCTAGTCGTGCTGCATGATTGTCTATCACACAGTGACCTGTCACGACGCCGACAGCTGCGAGTGAGCTTCATGAGATCTGCGGATGTCTTCTTGTCATAGACTGACGATTTGGCTATGGCACATGTACCTAATCGATACCAACATTTGCTTCCTCGTTGGACTCAATGTGTATCTTCTTGTTTAAAGTGATAAGCGGTGTCCTACCCTCGGGAGAGCCTGCTATGCGCTTAGATGTAACCATGCCCTCGCTAATTAATCCGCTTTTACGTTCCTGGTATATCCATGTCGCCCAGTACCCAACAGAAGTTCACCTTGTTGGCCACTGAGATATCACCCAGTATTTTAATGCACTAGTCAACCAATAGCTTCGCATTTGTGGAATTTTAGGTCCCTCTACAGATCCTGTGCCACCAAATAACTAGCTACAAAGATAACAACGCCATCGAAGAATGAGCCGGGCGAAAGAGGATGAAAAGCTGCGATTTCTATTACGGCGGAAGGTAGGACAGTCTTGGGACTTCCATATGTGAATGAGTACCTCAGGACTACTCGCATGAAGGCAACATTTTCCAACATCAGCGTCATATGGGCTCAAGCCGCACCACGATAATAACGATGACGCAACTAAAGACAGATTTTGCGGGCTCCCTGATAAACAAAGTGGAAAAAAGAAAGTGTCATTGGTCGAGTTGTCAAAAAGCACAGCCAGCGCGACCATGGCCTTGACTTTGCTCGAAACTCGAAACATTGTCATAGCTCGAACGCGGTTTTGTCATCGCAAAATCCACAAAGGGACATGGCTCTCTTGAAAACGGTCAACCGGATCGAGCATATTGCGATCGACGGAGGAGTCAACGCAGACTCGGACCATGACATAGTTGTAGCCAAGTATGCGGATATCCAAGCGGTCTCAAATCAGTGCAATACTGCGCGGCAGTTTGAAGTCGAAAGGCTGCAATTACCAGAGATTGCTAGAGCCCGATGACCCAGTATCGTTCAATCCCCACAAAGTGCTATACTACCAGCATGTGCGGAAAACCAGTGATACAAAGAAAACGGCGCAGCAAATAGGACTAGAGCTGTTGGCGAACTCTACGAGAATAGAGAAGAAAAAAGGTTATGAAAAGGGCACAATCAAGGAGTTATGTGGGAGACAGACTGCTGGTATTGATACCATGGTACAGCAATACTACGTTATATACCACATGTCTGTCACCGCAAAACCACGTTAAGACCTAGTATACCATGAATAGAACCTAGTATTGAAATTCGCAAATTTTTGGTTGCATACCACCATCTTATTGCTTGCAGCGCCACTTTCTTTCTGTTGGTGGTTCTTCATAGTTTCTTTGACAATTCAAAAGCAAGCAATCACAAGGAGGACAATTTTAACTGCATTGGAAACAATGAAGTAGGAGAAGTTTAGAGGAATTATATCGGCGAGCTACGAGGAGCAAGACGCAATATTGGAGTGTTGCAAAAAGTGTGTAAGGAGCTGGAGGAGGCGCAACACAATTGTCAAAGTATACCACGTAACGCAAAAGTCAACGTATACTACGAAGTGCAGTCTGTCAGGGTTTATAGTATTCACTATCAATACAAGGAGTCTGTCTCCCACATTAGGGAGATGCTTTTGGAGGCATAATGTTCAAAAGTTCTACTCAAAGGGAAAACAAGCACGTCAAGGTTTTAAACGCATAACGAAAGCCTGCAGGAAGGAATAGGGTAACCTAGTAGTAGAATCGCAATCGGTGCTGAGGATAAACAGTAGGAATATCGATTCAACAGTGATAGTGATAGACTAGAATCGCATCAGCCTGATAAAAATAAAGTGAACGAAGCTACATCTATGCATGCTTAACTCAACACGATTGGGGGAGTTTACGTTCTAGGCTAGGAGCGTGCATCAACTCATCTGCAAAACTTAGTCGGATGAAAGTATAACCGATGAATGGAATATCTGTATCGTTTGCCCGATCCTGAAGAAAGGAGAACCTCTGAACTAGGCCAACCATAGGGATATGAGACTTCTTAAGATCTTGTCTGTCGTATTATATAAACCCCAGTTTCAGGCCAGCGAAATCCACTATTGACGAAATCTTCACATTGCGGCAGGTATAGTCTTGACATCCCTGGAAACCTACTTCGACTGCAGCGCATGCAAAAGTGTGTGTGCAACATCAGGGATATTTTTTCAAGCACTGTCCAAGTGCATAGAATAAAAGTCTTTAAGAAAAAAAGGGCTTGCTTAAGGGTATTTCCTGATGTCTCACAAGCCTTTCATAAAGTGTGCTATGAGGACTTGAAGTTCAAACTATGACAGGTTCTACCTGTACGCCGATCTAACATACTCACAAATAATCTAGCGAATAGACTCCATGTCAGACGTGGAAAGAAATTTGAACAATTCATTTCTTATAGCGAAGGTTTTACACAACCCACCAGTCACTATTTAGTGTTGCCAGCGTCGAAATAAAGTGCACTTTAAAAGGCAACAACAGATAGATAACCCACACTTTGTGCATGTACTACGATCTATTACAGTCAATATGATTGTTCACCTAACCCAGAAAATGAAAATTTAAAATTCATGGTTAGGTGGAAATTTTCGTTCTAACCTCAACACAAACTTGACTTTACTAAGTGCTGGACCGGTTTTATAAAACTACTTAAGTATTCTTGAAAGCAGCTCTAACAATCTAGCCAAAGGAATGCAATAAAATCCCTTATCATTTCCATCACACAGGGATACTACAAGTCGGGAGAATCCGATTAAAGAATCCTAAAACCAAAGGCAGAATCCAACTCCCATGTGTCCCATCGTTAAAAACTTAATGGTCCTTAATTCCATATTGAAATTAAATTCAATTAATGAAGCGCATCAAAATAAATTTAAACTGTCCGAGCAGTTAAAATTGCCGGTGCCGTCTCACGCGCATTACACACGCATGCAACACAAAGCAGAATCATATCCTAGATGGCAATCAGGCTCATGACAAGCAGTCCCAGTCCCAGACAGGGAAAAATGAAAAATGCTCAGAAATAAAAAAAAATTCTATTCCAGAACGGCAATCTGGTATCACTTCCATATCGAGCTCAATCGGGACACTACATACCCGACGACGATGACGTTAAAACACGATAATAGACCTTGTCAGGGACTTGCATCTGCGTCACAGCGACGACCTCTCACGTTTCAGGTTCGCATTGTAACAACAATCGCACACAAAGATCACAACCTGATCGCAACAAACTGCAGACTTTTCGCTGCGCGTCCTGGCTATCTCTTTAATTTCAAGGAAATCTCATTGCCATCTCAGCTACGCCGATCATGATCATCCACCCATAAAAGGGCAGCCAACAAAAAACCCAGGGCACCACACAATTCTCCCATGGAGCACGTATAAAATTCAATTCCACAGAGTCGTCTCTGGCCGCAATTACACACAGTCGTCGAGTCATCGAGCCAATGGCATGCACATGACTCCAAAGCCGGTACAATAGTGCGTTGGCATTACTGGTGCTGGTGCCATAATCGCGGTTCACCTTGAGGGAGACGATCACTCGTACGATTGCCCTTTTAAGGTGCAATCGTATTTCAACACAGGTAATACCCGTAATCATCTGCAGCCTGGGTGCGGGACGAAAAGTAGAACCAGCAACCGGTTCATAAGGTCGACTTGGAGATTACTTCCGCGTGATAATGTCGACATTCGTCCAGTTAAGCTGATCTTATTACACAAATTGCAGCAGCACTGGCACCAATTTGGACGTAGTAGGAGCGCCGCAGCTCAACATGAAAATCTCCTGAAAGCAGGCAGAGACTATATTGCACGCGGATCAAAAGATTGTAATTTCATAGCTTGGTGGTGGCGTGCCATAATAACATCAATGCATCTGCACAAGGAGAAGAATGGGAAACGTGATTGCAGCTTATTGCAGTCGATTCGATTATGCGCGTCTTATGGGAAACTGTGTGCAGTGATGCAGGAGTGCAAATCCTAATTTAATATACTGATCCTCATTACCTTCTGCCTGTGTTGTGCCAAGAGTTGTATGTCCACTCGTGCGAGACTTGGTTTTTTTTTTTTTTTTTAGTGGCATTTAACCTTTATGGGGTCATCGGCAAGAGCAAGTCACTTGGAGCTCACTTTGATTCTCATGACCTCGACGAGCTATGAAGATGGAGTTGCAGATGTAATGCCAGGGTGAAGAATTTGATCAATTACCGTATTGCATGAGCTGGAGACATCAGTTAAGGTGCGGTATACTATGGCATGGCATTTAGTGGTGCTGGCGCAATGAATCAATCAAAAGCGGAATTAATTGTGGGATTGTAGTGCAGGTCTCTGGAATGATGAAGAGCATGGTGATTGAATGAAGTGATTGCGCTGAACGCTAGGATTACTTGAGAAAAGATGAAAACGATCTGAAGTACTCGTATAATTTCGTGATGTTCGTGCTGAATGCTAGTTGATGGACGACTGACTATATGCAATAGGACTACAAGGTTAAAGCTTGAAGACGACCATTTAGGAGTAATTAATCAGATATCGCACTCACGATAGACCGAATGTATAAATAATAGATAGGCGGTAGGTAAAGCTGCAAATGAATGAACTGTATTAGAACGTGAGAGCTTGACAACGTCTCGAATCTACGAATCCTAATTTTTGAGAGAGCTGGGACCATCAAAAATATTGTTGGTTTTTTTGGGGACTCGGATCTCGAACCTCCTGCTGAGTAATAACTAACCACTGAGCCACAGTGCCTACTCACTTCACACACTGCAATTTAAAAATCAGTCCTGTAACAAGGTGAGGAAGCAGTAGCATGGTACAGGTTGAAATAGTGGAACGAAACGAAATTGTCATCGTCATCAATAGGCCCTACAGCTTGGGGTGAACTGTTGCAAAAAATTTTTGGGGTCACTTTTGAAATTTGGAAACAAATAAGCAACGCTCATCGTTTTGAAGCGATCTCCGTAGATCATAACCCGACTTCTGCCTTCATTCTTGAAGAAATAAGGCCCGATAATGCGCTCAGCAAAGAAACCGCACTAAACGGTGCATTTTTCTGAATGTTGATTGAAATGAAATGATTACCTTGTATGTGACAATTTTGCTTACTAACAAACCTGATAAGTCACAAAAGTGCCTCATCCCTGAACACGATTTTACGACAAAACAACAACTGTTCTAGAACCTATTCAGCAAATGACGGTCTTGTGATCTGCACCCCATGGATCTTATAAGGGTGTAGGTCAAGATCTTTCTGCACTTAGGTGACGAACAGAGCCCGAACAGTGTTGCTGTGAATGACGACCAATCGAAATTGGAATCCTTCTGAACACTTTCGTTTACAGTGGTAATATTTACTTCTGAACGCACATTCCTTTGGCGTGTTGGTGTTATTGTATCATTAAGAGGATATGTGGTACAAAATTTAACCACAGTTCCATGAATGGTCCTCTCACATAAATGATTATAAATTAAGCGTATCGACGATCGATTTTTAAAGTAAATTTGGTAGCATTGTTCAAACGTGAACTTAATTATGACAATTTGCCAGACCACAACAAACTTAATTGTCAAAAAGAGCGGGAGGAATCACAGCTAAGTTTGACAGTTATCCCTATCGTTCTAACTATACGTACATAGGTTCGTTCCTTTTTATTTTGCTCGTTACCTTTGTATTTGTCGGTATAAGGCTAGAATTGGTTGGCAGATTTCGTGAGATACTAGTCACTGCTCACATAGACTACCAGTTCGTCATGCGCATTTTGGATTGAGTACGTTGGATTATTGAGCTAGAAACTCGGCGTTCGTATCCCAAGGTAGGTATGTAGTTATAAGTGGTAGCTTCGCCGTTCCACAATGAGGCTTAGTTAGCGCTTTGGCGCCATTTTAATACCACAAGTCACGTGACCTGATTTTCAATGTTGTTGTAAAAACTTAGGGGAAAATACCGGAAATCCTCTACAACCATCCCGTGGAATTTAGGAAACTGACTAGTTCGGTTACCTTTCTCAACTAGATTGTGTTAAGAAGGTTTTGCCCAGTATGCGATAATTGACCCTGACTAGAGCCGGACACACGCAGAGGAGATGAAGCACTGTCGCTTTCTCTCTCTTATTGTTGTAGCTAAGACAATGTGTGTTGAATAGGATGCCCAATCTGGCGTATGTTCATATGGTCCAGTGACCCATACTAACCCCATGATCTTTGCAGTGTCTGTGCGAAGATCTTTGTAGATCTTGTCTTCTGGGCCAGTTGTTGTTGGGTCACATCCACGTTGATATTACATAATTTTGTAACCCGTGCCACCAGGTGTTGGCCCCTGACAGAAATTACGAGACGATTCTAATTTTGAGGGACCTGTCGAAGGCTGAACCCCGCTTTGCCAGTTCATCAGCTCGTTTATTCCCCTCTATGCCCCGGCACCCGGAGGAGACTGATCTTGAAGCGATGCCGTAGCGAAAACACCAAGCAAATGCTATCTTTCATACACGGCACTGAAGTGTTGGTCCCTTCTATTAGTGCGAAATATAAAACACGCACAATATGAATGTCTGAAAGAGGCCAAGCCCTATGCCCTATAAAGGCTGTTTAAGCTAAGTTTTTATTTATTCGAATAATCTTTATGACGGCATTGTCCTGGATGTCATGAAGGAAGCTGCATTCACTGTTCACTGGTCGATCAAAGTGACGATGACTTCTAGGGTTCCCAAGAAAACTCCATTCTGATACTTATTTTAGAACCATCAGTGTAGAAAGCCAGTTCCACTTTGTTAATGACTTGCCGATCAAGTCAGTTGGATATTTTAGGATTTTAAGTCAGAATCTCCTGTCGCACGATGGTTTCAATGGTTGAACGTTGACGATTTAGTAACATTCTAATCGTTGATCAAAGTCCGTCTTACTTCTAAAACTGAGCTATTGTGTTGCTTATAGCTCGCCGAATAGAACTTACAACACAAAATAAAACTCAAATTTCGAAACTACAGATACTTGCTTACTTTAATTTCGCTAGCACTACAGCTCGGGGTGAACCAGGGCCTCAACCAACAAATCTTTCCAACCAGCTCGGTCCTTGCCTATATGTCTCCAATTGCGCACGCCGAG
The DNA here is from genome assembly GCA_946965025.1 of Blera fallax. NCBI lineage: Eukaryota > Metazoa > Arthropoda > Insecta > Diptera > Syrphidae > Blera > Blera fallax. The sequence continues at coordinate 78,392,818 of OX337245.1, read as the reverse complement.
TTGGTTGAGGTCATCCTCCACTTACGCACGCCACTGAAGATGTGGTCGTCCTCTTCTGCGTAGTCCTTCAGGGGTGGATTCGAAAACTCTTTGTACTCTTCTACATGAACTAGCCACCTTAGGCGCTGAATGCGTATCTTTTTGACAAGGTCGATGTCGTCGTACAGCCCGTATAGTTCGTGGCTGAATGGTGGCGCCCTCAGCGCAGATAGAACCTTAATTCGAACGAGGAACTTTTCTCTCGAATATTCCAAGGGCACTTTCATCCGATTTTCTTAAGCTGCATGCTTCTGCACCATGCAGCAGGACGAGGATGATGATGGTCTTATATAGGATCTCCTTGGTTATTCTTGATAGGGCCTTGCTACATAGTTGTCTTGTAAGTCTAAAGTACCCGCGGTTGGCGAGTGTTATTCTCCGTTTGATTCCGGAATTTATAGGAGAGCCTAGGTAGACAAATTCCTTTACTACCTCAAAGTTAAAGCTAAGCATCGTTACGTTTTGACGTCGGTGTTGTGTAACTTGACTTGGGAATTTCGCACTATTTTCTCCAGAACCAGGTTAAAGAAGCTGCATGACTGCAAACTACAAATAATACTCGTAATTCCGTGCTGTATTTTTGCAGCCAGCGAAAATACATTTTTTCTCTCCTTTCACCAGAAAATCTCACCGATTCACATTAAAAATAAATCCATAGATAGCCAATCTCACCACTTTACACGTTTTGCGAACAAAAATGTCGCCAGCGATGTTTATCTGCACGAACGACGCGTACCCGTACGCATAATTAAAAGCCTCGTAATTTCATATCAACTATTTCCAAGACAATTTTATTTATATGCCCACAGCAGTGTCGATCGATTTGCGTTTACATTGCGTGCCAGATCTGATAAGAGCGTTCCTTTAGCCAGCGTTAATCTGCGTCCATAAACTACGAGTGTCTGTGGTTGCTGCCACAGCAGCACCACTCCAAACCACTCGGAATGATTACGTTTTCTCACGGCGATACCGATTTCCAGGGCCATAAATAAGGAAAAACGATTTTTTATCATCATGACTCGAGTCTGTAAATCACAAAAACGCAATTACACACGCGCGTGCGTCCATGTCATCAATCTCGCCGGTCTCCACGATCTGAAATTGGGTTTCTGAATCATGGATGACCTATAAATCGTTCAATGTGAGCTTAACTATTGATCCTTTCCGCTCGCGTTTGACTAGAATAAAAGTTCACATAGAGTAACCCAGAGAAATACTCAGGTGTTCGAAAATCTTTTCGGCGCCACACCCTGCTGTGCTCTGTCTGACATCTCCGCAATAAAGGATGCGCGCACAAACATCGATGAAATCTTTCAAGGCAAACAACACATGCGGATATTGTTCTTGCTTCTTAGACCTTTATGCGGTCTTAACCACCAGTTTGTTTGTTCTCTTTTGTGCATGTCCTTTTTTTGGCATTTCAGTGTTCTTAGCTGCGAAACCACTTGACCGATCAACATGTGGCCTCCACCAACACCACCACGAATGCGGATCGCACTGGAATATACCATTAATCAAGAAATTAAAATTTAACACTCTCAGCTGGAGGCTAACCAAACAAGTTTATCCTGAGAGCAAGTGTTCAGGGATTGTCGGTGGTAATCATTTTTCTCAGGTCTCCTGATTGGAGAGGGCAGATGATGTTCACGGACTGATGTGTAAATTTCAACGGATCTCGAGTGCGGTCGGTTCGATGGTAACCGAATATGTGGCCGTTGGAATGTGGTTACAAGTGCTCATTAGGGACGAACATTGGCTGACATAACAAATAATTAAATTGGATTTTATGAGCCTCTCGTTTAACCGGGGGGGCGTGTTGGTTCCAGAGATAATTGTAGGCACCTTAGATGGATAGAGAGCGATCTAATGGCTGATAAAGCCAGAAGTTTAGGCTCATCCAACAAGAGATGCCGTTTTAAAACAAAAGAATAACGCAACGTTGGTAATATTTTTATTTGAGGTTAGGAATGGAATGCAATATCTGCCAAATGTCCGCCTCGACTCCGTCTACAAAGAGTCGTTCCTTTGATGAAATTTTTCATCACGTTTTCGCATAATTGCGGCTGTATGAATCGTTGGTGGAGCATTTGCGTGGACTTTATCCTTAACAAAGCCCCAAAGGAAAAAGCCTTATGGGGTTAAATCGCACGATCTCGGCGGCCTATTGAAGTCTCCATTTTGAGAAATTACACGTCCAGGAAATGTGTCACGCAATAGAGTCATTGTTGCACCAGCCGTGGTGATGTCCAGGTCCATAGCATCAATTTGAGGCAAAAAAAGTCAGTCAACAATCCATTCGGTCGCACTAGCATCATTTTCGAAAAATTAAGGACCGATGACACCGCACCAAACTGCCAAATGGAGAGGTTGTTCCATTATTTCTCTAAGGTTTTCGGAGCCCCAGATGCGACAGGTTTGTTCGTCTACGTACCCAGACAAATGGTGTAAAAATCATGATCTTTTCCATTCATTTCCAGCACTCAGCGAAAGTACGACATTGTCTGTGGTCTACTCGCTTCAATTGGATCTCTTAAGCCTGTAGGCCAAGATTTTTATGCAAAATGCGGTGCAAAGTGGTTGCAGATAAGCCAAATTCCTGTGATTGTCTCGAAATGGACACACCTGGGTTTTCAGTCATTCTCTCAGCTGCGGCGGCGATATTTTCAACTGACCTTACTGGTCGAACACGAGTTGGAGTCCTCAGATCACTAACCTATCTAGGACGTTCAAACCTTTCGATTAAATTCACTGTAGCTGTGCGATAAGGCGCTTGATGATGATCAAAAGCAGAACGAACTTTACGAAACGTTTCCGCGATATTTTCACCGTTTTTGTAGTAAATTTTCACTACTTCAACACGTTGTGCGAGTGTGTATCGATCCATGTTTAATAAAGTCCTAGTTTTGACTTATCAAAATTCATCGCAGTGACAGTTGAATGTTGACAGTTCAACAATTGCTGGAAATTTAAAATGACACCTCTTACTGGATGACCCTTTAGTTATTAAATGATTTTAACTTTTTTTTCGTTAACTCTGAGGTGCCTAGCTCCTCTAGGGTAGGCTAGGTTACATGAGGTGGAAAAACTGCAATACAATTACATTTGGCAGCACGAGGTGCATGTACGTCGTTAATATTGAAGACATGTGCGCTTCGTGTGCACGTGACTAATTTTCCTTACTTAGGTGGCGCTATAGTCCGGGATGCACGTGGGCTTTATCCAACATACTTTACAAGCCAGCTCCGTTTGTTAATCACCCACCTTGAATGGAGCGCACCAAGTTGGTTGAGGTCTTTCTCCACTATGCGCCACTTATTCCGAGGCGTTCTTCCACTGCGTACTCCCTCTTACTGGATTCGAAGACTTCCTGTGCTGCAGCGTTCTAGAAGCGCAAGCCAAGCAAATCGCTGCACCCGTTATAGCCAGAAGTCATTGTATCTGGACTCTTCTGGCTAGGTCTGCGTCACTGTACACACGGTATAATTCGTCGTTGAATTTTCTGCTCAGATGATCACATCGAGTACTTTTCTCTCAAAGAAATCAACGGCAGTCTCATCCTTAGTTTACTATGTCTATCTATGCCCCTGCGCCGTACAGCAGGTCTGGGATGATCAAGCTTTATTTATATTGTGACCTTGCGTAAGACCCATCCTGATATTAAAAGTTTCGGTGGTTCCAACTTTGATGGAGCACCGGGTATATTTCATCATTATCCTGAAATGCTACGGGGCTCAGCAGGTCAAGACTAGACATGGTTCCATATAGCTCATCTCTATCCAGGCTATCATAGGCAACTTTGAAATCTATAAACGGGTGGTGGGTCCTGATTTTGTGTGCATGGGGTTTCTCGACAATATGGTGTAATGCGTAGATTTTGTCGCTAGTGGATTTGTCTGGCCTAAAACCGCACTGATATAGACCTGCCATATTATTGACCACCGGCTCTAGGCGTTTACATAGTATGCCAGAGATCTTATATGCGACGTCGAAAGACGAACACCTCTCCTTCCCTATGCCAACCCTGGGACGATTCAGGAATAAATGGCGATCAATTTCCATGACCACATAACAACAATTATAGGCACCTAGCTAACCAGACCTTAAACCATTCGATTACTTTGTGCGTGAACATAAGACCAATACACAGCCGCACAATGTCACCGAAGTTATACAGGATGCCATTGTCCAAGTGTCCTAAGAGACGTGGTGACTTACATCTTTTTCGCCATAACCTTGTGTTCTCATAGAAAATCCTAAAACTTGTGCTTTTGCGGTCCTAATTTCCAGCTAAGAGTCTTTGAATTCCAGCCCACTGGTTCGAGACGAAAAGGGGGATCGAAACTCCGCTTTAAGGAACGAATGACAGCGGGCGCAAAAAATCTTGGTCTTGCCAACTGGAAGCAGAGAACCCGGGAACGTGAAGGATGGAAGGCAGCAGTTCAGATTCTGACCCTCCAAGGGTCGCAGGCCTACTAAGTAAGTAAGTAATTTCTTGGTCGTACGAATTACAGTTGCACTCTGCTCTGTGCTTTAAAAAATGTGTGTACATACGTGACACCTGAGCCTGGAATTGAAAGCAACTATTTCTGCCTCATTAAACTCTTTTTAATGCGCCTTCTAGATTCCGTCATAGACCTATGGTTCTTTGATTTATTAGTCATCGTTCAATGCTCTCCAACCCGTCTTTCTTTTTGGCCTGGTTACAAAAGCTTGCGGGTTTTGGGTTAATCCTGACGACCCCCAAGAGAACGAACATTTCACACATTTAAAGAACATTTTCCACCCTTCGTGCCCCCTTGAGACCTCATTCTCAATAGAATTCAAAGCCTAGCCTTAGGCAAATCACGCACTAAAGTACCTCTGCCCCATTCGCCACATTAGAATGGCACTGACTAATTCGCCTGATCAGTCAAAACTTAACCTTTCTAAAAAACCAAAATCCCATTACCTGCCAAAGTTCACACATAACTAAGCCATATCGCCATAGTGCACGTTCGTTTCACCCAGCAATTTATCTGGATCGCAGCTCCGATTACACTGCCAACACTCGGTTCATATACACACGCCGTAGCTAGTGTCAAAAACGTGACTTCATTTGGCCACCAATCCGACCAACAAACTTTGTACGTCTAACCTCACAAATGAAGTAAAAGAAGGGAATCAGGAGAAGAAAAAAAAACCTAGAGAAGTCTTGAAGAATTCCAATCCCGACTGGGTGTCTATAATTTCACTTCGTGCTACCCCAGAGCCAGAGAGTAAAACGGCTGACTGGACCTCCACCACACTGCATATCCTCCTCCCTCGATGCAAGCGGCGCGGCGTGGTGTCGAACAAGAGCTATTAACTCTATTGCATGGCCTTCGAGGCGAAAGAATGAAATTAAAGTTGTTGCAACCTTTAAGCGGTACTTATGTGGTTTATGTTACATTAGCCACATATGCCTACAGGTGTTCGGGAAATTGAATCACCCAGTGCAACAACGAACCAACAGCGAGCACCAGTCAGCCAAGGAGTCTTCTAGACTGCACCTTAGATCCAGTGTGGTGTGTGTGCGCGACACCTTAAAGTCTCTTGCATGTGGCGGAATGTGCCGAGTGTTTCACTTCATCCATATTTATCTGTCCGACGTATCACCAAGGCATTGGGTATCAGATTCTGAGACTTTTTTCTTTTTTTTTGCATTTTCTTCTCTGCAACGGTTGCCGTCCGCCCCAAAGTGTCCACACGTGATATCGATAAATCAGCATATGGACAAGTCAGTCCACAGCGAGTGGGTGGGTGGAATTTGCAAAGTTTAGGTTTCCTGATGATGAAATGGGGGAGCAGCAGCTGCAATCGAAAGGCTGCTGAGTTGTCAAGATTCCAGAACCGATTGCAAATCAGAATCCACTGCAAAAAAAAAACATAGAAATTCCACGGCAAGAGAAACACTCTGGAATCCAGTCTTCATTGGTGGTCTCCAGGTGCCTTCCAGAGAGAGACAGAGATCCTCCTGTGCGTTACACTATATCCAAATGAATTCCGAAATTAAACCGTGACACAGGGGATTTAGCAACAGGTATGCCCACCGTTTCGTTCCATATTCCCAAAGAGGGCGTGCAGCAGCAGCAAGATGATGGCGATTTTGGTGGTCCCCGCTTTTTTTGATTCGTTGAGGTTTTTATGACCCATGAAATTTATTTGTTGTTGTTGTCGGTGTTCCTATTTTGTTGGACCCAAGCGATCATCGGTGGCCGGTGTGTTTTGCGGTACCTGGGGTAATTTATTTGGATTAGCCGTGAAAATGTGGTAGGCATGGGAAGTAATTTGTATGCTACGAGTAAATTTGTTTGTTTTTTATTTTTTTGATTTTTACGAGCATGACGAGAGAAGAATGTTGGAAAGTTCTTAGTTCTTAGTTTTGAAGGAAATGTCTAAATTTCTACGAAAGTATCGGGGAGAAACTAAGCCGACAATGATTGAGTTATGAGCGTCAGGGCCAATAAATAAGATTAGGCAAACTAGGCATTGTTGTGGTGTAATTAACCTGGCAAGCATCCTAAATTGGTCGTGTACATTAGTTGTGACTATTCAGATTTCGGGCTTTATTTCTTAATGCGAGTAGCCCTTCAGCTTGGGTGGGCCCATATAGGTGTTGTCGGACTTCGAAGTGGGAAGTTTGACAGTTTGACATTCGAATACCAGAAAACCACGAATCTTACAATTTATACTCCGTTGAATGCACAGAGGTGTGACAGATCCAGGACTGCCTAGGCATCCATCGCTAGATTTCCTTTTTAGGCCCTTCGCAACTTCTTTTCATTGGACACTCGAGCTCTGAGTCTGTACGCTGGGAGATATGGTGAGAATTGACGTTTGCCCTTCTGAATACTAATTCCAGCCCCACTCGGTGTGCTGTGAACAAAGAGAAAACTTAAGAAACGCATTCTCGTTTGCCTCGAATATGGGCAGGTTTCTCCGTCCATTTCAATAGCCGCTTTAGACAAAATTTGATGCCTACTAGTTCCATTGCTACTATGGTTATGACTACCAACCAGAGGACACCGTCATACAATAATTACTTACTTACTTAGTAGGTCTGCGACCCTTGGAGGGTCAGAGCCTGAACTGCTGCCTTCCATGCTTCCATTTGGCAAGACCAATATTTCTTTCGTCCGCGATTACTTGGTCCTTAAACCGGAGTTTCGATCTCCCTCTCCCTTCAAACACTCTCTTAGCTGGAGCGTTGTCATCCATTCGCTCGATGTGGCCGAGCCAGTGTAGTCGACGGATTTTTGCCTTCCGGACTACATCCACATCTTCTCCTCCATTCGCCCTCCTCGCAGTTAGGACCGAATATTTGACGTAGGATTTTTGTTTGAAGGATCCCAAGATCTGCTCTGCCGTTCTGCTTATCGCCCAGCTTTCGGCTCCGTAAAGCACGCCTGGTAAGATCAATGATTTATAGAGCATAATTTTGGTCCTTCGGGTTAGAAGTTTGGACCCTAGCTGTGTAGACAGGTCGAAGTAGCAACGGTTGCCTAGGGTAATCATGCGCCGATCTCCACCAGAGTGGCATTTGTGGAGTTCATGTTTGGTCCGAAGTAGGTAAACTCCTTCACTACCTCAACATCGTGGCTGTCGATGGTGACATTTTGTCCAACGTGGTATGCGACGGAGTTGTTTCTAGTCGGCAGCATGTTTTACTCTCGTTGATCTCAAAACCAATTCGCCTAGCCTCTTCTTCAGTCGCCGTAAATGCTACAATAACGGCACGTTGGGAGCCCACGATAATATTTATATCGTCAGTTTACGTCTACAGCTGCACTGATTTGAAAAATATAGTGCCTTCCGTTATACAATGTATTCTACAATGCGGGACCTAACGTCTATTCTTGTGGGACTTCGGTGGTTATTTTGTACTACTTTCCTTGATCGACAACCACACTACGCAACCAATGCCTCATTTTTTGTTGCAGACGCCCCAACGGAAAGTAGGGTAGGGGTGTCTTCTCCGAAAGGGTGAACCTTAGCATCTCCTTCGGCTTCCCAGATCACTGCAGTATTTTTCGAGCGAAAATTCTGACAACTGAGACACAGCAACCTTCCATCCTCTTCGATCCTGGGCACGCTGCTTCCAGTTTTACAGACCAAGCGCTCTGGCATCCGCAATAGCTTGGTACAGCGTGCTTACGTTCCTGGTGCATACTCTTATTTTATAGTCCTCCGACGTTCCGGGTCGTGTTGCCATATGAGGTCCATTATCCGAGGCATGTTGTGTCTCTCTTATAACTTAGGTTTTTTCTCCGTGGTAGGGAAGTTACCCACAATCCCCAACCTAGAAGGCCAGGTCTATTGACGAAACCCCTAGGACGAGGGGCCGGTAAACAGATGTCAATAACCCACTTCGGGGATGTGAGCGTTGCCGTTGGCCCACTACGGGCTCACCCGTCACCATCTCTTTTCCAGGACCCTGACTAGTGCCTGGAGAATCCTTATCGACCTGAGCTCCGAATATGTGTAAGGTGTTGTTTTCGGAAAATGTGGCGTCACCGTTGATTCCATCGAGGGAATTCGTCCGCTGTAGTGTTTATAGTGCTGCCTGATCAGCACTCGCGCTTATAAGTTTGGCAAGCCGGATACGGGTGGACAACGGCCAGTATCCGGTGGCTACCACTTGAAGGTAATATAAGCGCAATCGATGTGTGGTAACAGTTACAACAGTTACAACTGGGAATTGGCAAGTTAAAGCCAGTCAGTGCCTACCCTATCCCACAACACCCAGCCATCAAGAAAGGCCTGCTAGTAGACCAAAAAGAGCTGAAATGGTTTGATCATCTTGAAGCAATCATATATCACCTCCAATATCGGTGTCTTCACAGGACACTGTTCAAAGGTTAGGTCTCTATAAAACGATTTCTGCAGAAACTGCGGAGTTCAAGAAACCATTCTCCATTTCCCCTGCACTTGTCCAACATTATCCAAAATAAAACTACTCTTGCTTGGAATCCTTCTCTAAAATAAACATGGCGACCTAGTGGACAAACTCAAAAGCTTCTTAAGTAGTTCTTGTGTAGTTAATTTTGTGCTAGATCCAGTGGTCTTACAATGGACCTCTTCTGTTCTAAGTGTGTCTGCATCTTGGAACATGCAAACACCCTAACGTTACCTAATCTAATCTATGGGTGTATCTAGCCTGATCACCTGATATTTATCCCTGTCCGAGACCCACAGGAAAGGATCTTTTACCTTTTCTCGTGAAAGCAACAAGTTCAAATTTTGTTTGATCTACGCCTAGGCCACAGCTTTAGGTGCATAAGACCAGCTTGTTTAGGGTATGAATATTGTAATATGTCAGAAAGAGATAGCGTCATAGACAATTCCACACCACACTATTAGGCGAAAAGATATCTAAATGTACACAGCAATTTATACTTTTATTTAAGCAATCGAATGGTGCGAAGGCTGGTATATACTTTATGTCAGCTTTGTAATTAACCAGGCAACCGAGTGCTTATTTATCTAGTTTGCCTACCCATGTAGCATAAGCTCTATTTATTACAGTTTGCGTAAGCTTTTTTCTCCTCTACCTGCAGTAGACAAAGTTATGTCAAAACGTGGTCTTTTCCAACATGCAGACACACCAGCAATTACGAGACCACCACCATAAATGACCCTTCCCATGCCCCCTTCAAAATAAATCTGAAATCATTTAATAGACCTAATGACCACTCACACAGAAATTATCTGTAACAACCACTCTTCCTAGTATCTTATTTCATTTCAGCCAATTAGTAGTACAACTTTAATTTAACTGACTTAAATCCATTGCAACTCCACCCAAATCAGTGGTGTGCTGCCAAATTAACATTTAAATGAAAAAAAAAACAAAAAAAAAAACACAAAGTTCTCCTCGCACCCATGTAACCAGTCACTCGGGCATGAAGCCAAACAAAACGTCACAACACCCGTAAAGACATAATTTTCATCACCAACACCAGCAGTAGCAGCAATAATAGCTGCATGGCCAGCCCCAGACGAGACTGTTGCATAGTCCATTACTCGTAATGGGACACATTGTAAATTAATTAGTAAAAATTTGATCGCTGTCATTGGACCAACAACAACAAACACAGACAACTGTCAAAGGTGCAGCAGAGCTCGCGCCACCACCACCTTCAACAGAGTGAATATTGAAAAGCGTTTTCCGCGAGGCAGATCAGCTGCCGTGATAACGTTTCGGATTTTTTATTGTTGCCGACAACCGAAACCCGTTTATTACCAATTGATATTTATTAGCCGAACATTAGTCGAATTTTGTAGAGCTCTAGCTAGCGTGGCTTGCTGCACTAGCTCCTGCTGCTGTGGTGCCAGTTAAAGCCGCGCCGCTAAAGTTGGTAGCAACTTTAGGTGTGCAGCAATGCATGTTATTTGAATGGCTGCAGTTTGTTTAATGGGCGCCCGCTTTGTATCTCGCTGCAGTAGACTCCGACTCCATTCAGCACCATGGTTTGTGGCAAAGACGTGCCCCGCAGTTGTTATAATTACATTTGGTGGAGTGAGGTACACTGAGTGTTCTCTGTGGCATGGAGTCAGCCGCAGGCGTGCTGTTGTTGGATAACAATTAAAGTCGCGTTTTGTGGGTGGTGCCAGTAATCCCAAAACCGGGCTTAAGCTAATAGAGACCTTTTTGCCAATCGCATTGATTTATTGTTCAGGAAGACACTTGTGAATGGCATTTAAATGTCTTGGGGCGCGGTAGAATTCAGATTTATCTTCCAATTATAGGACCTTTAGGTGGAATGGCCTTTAATGAGTTGCATCTTTATTGCAATCGTGCAACGTGGACGGGTCCTGCTCCTTGTGGTACGCAGAACAACATTATTACGTCTCGACTTCCGACTAATTGATGACAACGTTGCCGCCTTGAATGTTAAGTGAGTCAATCCAGTGGCATCGATACCAAGCCCTCGTTGGGTTTGTCCGCAAAAAGCGCCAAACGGAACCACTTGTGCTGCCTCAGCTCTTAATTAATTCCCATCGGGTCTGTGGAAGTCGATAATTGGCTCCGGTGGCGGTAGTTGTCAAGAAAACCTCGTCTTCTGTTCTCGACAAACAATATCAGCAATTAACTATTCGACCAAGTTCTACAAGAGCTATGTTGCTATGTTGCAATAGCGGTACCATATAAGTGTTTACCACTTTTTGTAGCGAATAATTTGCTACCTGATTTGGTTGCTTAAGTGATATGATGGGGAATGTCTTTAGATCGTGAGGTTAAAAATCTATCGAACGACGAGAACACAACTTAAACTTTGGCCTGACTACGGAATGCAGGAGAAGATGCAGTTCAGTGAACATGCGAAAACCCATCTGTTCGCCAAGACAGACAGTTCGCAATGCAGAAGTGAGAGGTTTGGCTTAATGGAAGCCAGTTCATATTGACTTCGCCACTATGAATGACTTCCCATTCAACGAGTACTTACTCACCTGATGAAGTGGGCTTGAGTAGGATGGATCGGTTCTTTGTGTGGAATGGATTGGATTTCAAGTGAAGTGCTGTATACAATGTAGAATGACTGACATGCATGTTTAGTGCTGCTGATCTCTATAGCCTTTGGTATTTGGATATCAATCATCGGATTTTGCAGGCAGGCCTGATGTGCTGAATGGATACTTCAGTTGTCACGTTGTTGACTAAGGTTATTGTTAAGGTGAAGGAGAAGCTGAAGAGAAATCAATTTAAAAATGAAACTCACCGGGACGGTATAATCAAGTGAAAATTAAACTGGAAATTTATTTCGCGACCTGGAAAAGTAGCAGAGAGCCTTTGTATTATTTTTGAAAAGGGAAAGGTTAATTAAGGTGTAGATCACGGACACACGCGTTTTCAAGCCATGTCTCAGGGTGGATGGTAACCGTTTCAATAAGCCTAAAAGGTCCCCGTCCGTAATCGCCCAAAGTGTCGGGTATTTCCGCGCCAAAAAAGTAGGAAGTTGTTTGGTCAATGCGTTCACAAGAGGGCGTATATATTTACCTATGATAGCTTGCAAAGAATTATTCGAAGCATGTATCAAAGTAAGCGATAAAAAGGCTTTGGGACTGAATGGTATTCCAAATAGAGCCGCCTTAAAAATTGCTATTAAATCCAACCTCACGAGGCCGTTTTTCCTGACCCTTGGAAGCGCCAACAACTAGTTCTACTGGCAAATGGAAAGGGGACTCTAAGCGAACCTTCATCCTCTTTGTTGGCTCTACGGAGTTCAAATCCTTGAACAGATAATTTACAACAGATTATTGCCAGCAAGTGGAACAACAGGAGTCCTCTCGGAACTCTAATATGATTTTTGGAAGTTACGCTCCATGGTAGACGCAATAAACGCGGTAATAGCGAAAGCCCAAGTTCTAGAGGACATGCGCTGTGAGGGGCCACTAAAAACTGAACTGTCTTCATCGGATCGAAATAACGGATTAATTCTATATAATAAAAAAAAAAGTATTTTGGGAACAGTGTCCTCCTTTATGATCCTGGTGAAGGAATTCAGACGTGCGAAGTAACTTAGGGTGTGCCACAAGGCTCGGTTCGAGGCCCTCTGCTGCGGAACATTAAGTATGATGAAATTTTGCACGTATTGCTTCCAAGAGAAGCATCATTTATCGGCTTCACGGATTGTTGTATGGAACAGAATCACAGCGAAAAGAACTTTTATTTAACTCAGTTTTCGACGAACATGGCTCCTTTTAAGAATGTGAACCCGAATCTATTCCAGAATGTCGACATGAAAAAATCTTTTGAAGAACAAGAACAGCGATCTTAATTAGGGATTGTCCAATTAGAATGCTTATAAACTAGTACAAGAAAGGCCACTAACCACCTTCATACGTCACGGAATGGATGAGCACGTAACCTAAGAATAGATAAAAAAAAATACCGTGACTATCCAAGCCATTCCTTGTGGCAAGCAGAATTGGCCAGTGCACGTTTTCTGAATAATGAAGATAGACATGAGCTAAGGTCAGCAAAACTAAAAAGAATAATGACTTCGAGGTAGTAACAACAGCAACATCTCAGCAGCAAGCAAACGAAGAATAACTCTTGCCAATCGCCGTTTCTTTGGGCTAAGAAGGCAATCGAGTAGTAAGGCCCTATCCCGAACAACTAAGGAGATACTATACAAGACCTTAATCATTCCAGTTCTGCTTTATGGCGCTGAAGCATGGACTCTGTCGAAAGCGAATGAAAATATTTTCGGTCGTTTGGTCAGAAAAATTCTTCTTAAGCGGTCCCGTTTGTGTTGACGGGCTTTGAAGGAGAAGATTCAACAATGAAATGTACGAACATTGACTTATTTAAAAAGCTACGCATCCGTCGCTTAAGATGGCTAGGATATGTAAAGCAAATGAACGCCAATGCTCCGGGCCGCAGAGTCTTCAAATCTAGCCTCAACCAATTTGGGGTGCACAACTGGAGGCAGTTGGCTCATGAGCAGGCTAACTGGATAGGCTTGTTGGTTAAAGCCCAGGTCCACGAAATGTAACGCCACCTATGTGACTTTTAATCCTAATCCCTCATTTCATGTTTACAGCTGACTCCCCAGGGTACACTGCTAATATATGGCTGCAAGGACTAGTAGTTGCGTCTGATATTGAAAATCTCATGTAGATCCCAAATATCGGTATCACGGTATTATTGGATGACACAGATTGAGCGAAATGGCAGGAAATTCTAACCCAAATGATCAAATTGTCTCGGTACACCCATCCTCTAGAAAGGAGCATACGCTAGCCACGCGGAAAACCGAAGTAGTAGACGCTTAGCTGCTGTCAAGAATAACAAAACTAAACACGCCTCGAGTCTGCTCTGCATTCAGGCCAATCTCATTGGAGGACATCCTGGTTATAGAATATGAAAAAAGAAAATTGACATGAATGAAGAAAATAATATTAAGGTCAGGACACGCTTAAAAAATGGCAACGTTGAGACACATATACCAATGGTTCTTGAGCGCACAGCATGATCCCGGACAGTAAACACTAGATGTCTAGGGGCCACATCGAAGTAGACTATTACATGGCACAATTGATGTCAAATCATTGATGTTTCAGAGAAAAGCTGCACAAATATGGACACGACCACGAGGATATCGGCCCATACTCCTTTGAGGCAAACAAGAATGATGCTGAATATATACTACAACCACAGCAAAGTAATACGTAACTGTGGTTCCATGGGGGAATTCGGAAAAGCTGGACATGAACGTGTTCTACTCTCGACGTGGTAATACCTCTTGAGGATTGCGCATGCCATATATACCAATCCTATCAGTCCTATCTTTAAGTATCTTAATTTATCTTTCTATGAATCCTTTTCCTGACTGCGAAATGTCGTTCAGTAAAATGTGATAATTGCGCGGAAATGAGAGTGTTCACCGGGACGGGCGTTAGACAATTTAGTGAATCAAATAAACATTACCAACCGCAAATCCAATTAACGTACCTCATTTAAAATTCCAGGCATATTCGCTCTACACCACGGCAATTTGCACCACAGACGCCATTCAAATGCGGAGCACCACTTCAAGTGCTTGTTCCTTTTTTTTAATGGCCGCTCAACTAATTGCCCGGTCTATGCTTCATGTCAGCGTTGCAATTTAATTGCATTCGATTAACTAATTATGTCGCTCTTTCAACGTCACATTGCCTGTAGCTACATTGAGTACACTAGTTTCCGTATTTCGCGACATCATGATAAGATCTACCAAACCAAAGGGCACCATAAAAGTGTTCTTCAGTTGGACCACCTTCTGAGCATCCTGAGCGCTGCATATTGTTAAATCTCTGTAAAGCTACTTACGAATAAATTGATAAAAAAAAAAAAATCTGTTGAACCCATTTCCTTTGAAGGTTAAACTCTGAACAGATCCTTTCTCACACTCAACGACGCGACGACGAAACAACCAGTTATTAGTGATTGGAGCTGCAACTTCAGTGACCTTCATCTCTCGATGAAGTATCATTATCACGTGACTCAGAAGCGACACTCATATCACTTAGCTAAACCGGATGCTGAGAATGGTTTTAATCACCTTGATTCCTGTCCTGTTCTGCTTTTTGCGTTGTTAAGCTTTGTCAATTGGGGATGCCCTGCACCCCTCAAACCTTTGATTTGCTCCTTCTTTTCCCCGGATAAGAATAATTAAAAAAAAAAAAAAGGAAAAAAAAACCCCAGTAACGATGGTGAGAATACGCAATCCCGAGCAGGTGCTACTGCGGCTTCAATTCCAGTTTTATTCCGATTTCTCTAGCCCTGCTTCAGAGATGGGGATGGATCAATGAATACGGAATGACTAGCACACTGTGACTGTTAATTATGATGACGGGGCGGGTAGGGAATAAGAATATTAAATGACTAAGTGTGCAGTTCTTATTGCGAAATTCCTTTCGGAAATTGATCTACGAACAGGTGCAAGTGGTAGTGATGCTCTAATTCATGGGAATAAATGAGGAAAAAAAGGGGGGGGGGAACACTGAGACACCAGATTTGATGATACGAGCTTCCTGTGAACATGTTTTCTAGAATGTCTCTTCTAGGCCATATGTAGAAAAAAAAACCGGATGCTTCACTAATTTACGCGAACGTCAAAGAGAAGGGCGATTATAATTTGGTTCGGCTCTAAGTCAACGCGTGCACTTAGATAATAATCAGGTTTAAGGCCCTCAAGATATTTATGTTTGAGATTTCATCAGCCAGCGTTGATGATGACCTCGTACGTTCGTCATTACGAGTCCCATTATTATTATTTTATCTCTGATGTCGCATATTTTGTTTAATGACTAAAATAAATGGTAACGTTCTACTTAAGATTTATGATTGTTTATTTGCAGATCTTGTTGGAGGTACATATGTACATACGTGTACCTACAAAAGGATATAAATTCTTATGAGTTCTGAAACTCGTTAAGAGCGCAGGATAATGATTATGAAAATAAATTGAAGTAAGTAATGGCGTAGAGATAGTGCTGGAGATATCCTGGGTGGTATCCGTATACGGTTAGTGCCTTAAGTGATGAAGAAATGAAGATTTGAACAAAGGAAATCTACCAATTCATTAAGGCACACATGTATTTTGTTAGAGGTATGCCGAAATGGAATACACATCCTGTTCTTCCTCTTCTTCCCTTTTTTTGGCGAGGTCATGATCAGGATTATAGGGATCATAAACCTCCCACTTTACTGCATTCCTACTGGTCTGCCTGCGGTGTTCGCCGATTCGACCTCAGAAAGTATCTGCAGGCCTCCCGGTTTCGGATCACTTCCTCAATGAGGGCAATGCAATGCTTCTGTTTCTGCATTACACATCCTGTTAAGCCATCAAAATTCAAACACATAAACAATTTCGTGCATTAGATGAAAGACAATTTGAATTTACCGGACAAACTCGCCAAAACTTCAACCAAAATTGGGCTGCATTAGACTCTTTATGTGTTGCACACTGGACAGCTCTCCGATTCATTCAAGGAGTAAGACAAGAAGATGTGTTGTCACCAATTCTGTTTTTATTGTACTGACTGCCACGGTTGGTACGAACGAGAGGAATGGCATCCATTCGAAAAGCTTAGTCATTTGGACTACGCCGACGATATATGTATGTTTCATGGCAAACAATGTGGGTGGCTTGGACCAAATGTGCCAATTGCTGCAAGCGAACGGAGAGCTGTCTGGCTTTAGGATCAACACCAAAAAGATAAAAATGATGCAGACCGGTGACAACACACAACAGTAAATTATTCTGAGACAGGAAACTATTGAGAAGGTCACGCAGTTGATCTCCCCAGGCACGGACTTTGATGTTGCCAATAGGATACACAAATCTCGCAGTGCATTTGGAATGCTCTCTCCTGTGTGGAACGCTAGCATAATAACGCTACGCACTAAGCTGAAACTTCTCGAGTCCAATGTAAAATCCGTGCTGCTGCACGCCTGTGAAACCTGGAAATGCTCCGCCGACATCTCGACCAGACTACAGGCTTTTATCAACCGTTGTCTTCGATACATTTCAAAGATTCGTTGGCTACAAATCATAAGTAATGTTGAGTTGTGGAATAGGACACATCAGAGAAGAGTGGATCTTGATATCGGACAAACAAGCTGTTTCTATACTGCTTTAACACTGGCTTTTCCGTCATCTTTCTAGGTAGACAGTGTACTGCCCATGTCTTTACTTACTTGCTTTACTTTCCATGACGCTTCAGTGCGGGCTAGACTTGGGCATCAAGCAAGAAGTCTCTTCAGACATTAACTGTCCTTGTGTAGGCAGTGAAGTTTTACGTTTTTTTTTTCTCCTTCACTTAAACCTTTTTTAACATGGAAGGCCTTTGTGTGGTCACTTCTGACCTTAATAGAGCAGCAAGGGTTTCCCAATGCCATTTTGCTTACACGTACAAGTTTTTCTTGCTTTGTATAGCTCATCCCTATACCTATGAACAGTCACAAGCGGCTTTTAAACCAATCAACAGCTGGTGCATATTGATTTGACACTTCCCAAGACCTACCTGTGGGATGGAAGTTTGATTAATGGTTGACTTTCCTATTCCAAAACCACATCGATAAGGACCAATCAAGTTGTTGATGACTATCAGGAGATTTATGTATTTCCCTGTAGTAAGCTCAGTTTAAAGGATCGCCTTTCTTCATGATCGGACAAATGATGCTGACATTCTATTCATCTGACATACTTTCGTGCGACCATACTTTAGACATTAGTTAGCATACCTACCTACTATGTACCCTACCAAGTCAATCCAGCGACTTCCACCGCCCAAAGCAGATTTATTGGATTTCAGTTCTGCCATCGTCGCCTGTACTTATTTATTGTCGGGTGGAGGCATGTGATGTCGACAAATATCATGAAAGAATGGTCCTTTCTGCTTAACAGTTATCATCGTCGTTTAACAGTATACAGAACTGATCTTTCCAAATATTTAGCACCCACTGCTTATCTACTTCGACGTCTCTGTCTGTAGAAAGAGGGAAACTTCAACTTCATTCCTTGTGGATGCCCGATATTCATCTGCAAAAATATAAGGATTGATCAAAATATTTTCTAGATCGTTATGTCAGCCATTGGAAAAGTCAAGTGTTAAAAAGTGTCCTCAAGCAAGTGGCATGGAGTGCACATTTGACAATATCGAAGGTTGTGTACAACAAGTGGGTTTTTATGGGTCTCTTTCTCCAAACACGTATGCGAATTGGAGGGAGGAGGTACGGCCCAAATTTCATTGCAAAACGATGTCGCATTTTCTCCAAAAAAAAGCTTTACCCCTTCGCCATCATACATGTATGTGTAGGTCTGTGAGCAGTGACTGTAAGACAATTTTAGTTTCTGCTCCGACAGAGTTCTTAAAATTTGCCCTTATTCATAGCACTTTGCCTCTAATTTATCATGATGGACAGCAAAAATAAGAATAAATATGTACTCATATATACTCCACAACCATTGCAAACGGGCAGTATTCCTTCTAATCGTTCAACAATGAACTGCCAAGTTGACAAACTATCTAACTGCCCACTATGGTCAGCTTCTACGCCCAGCCTCAGATACACATATCATCCAATAAAAAAATATTGATATAAGCCTCGTGCCACACCAGTTGCAGTAGTCCCCACACAGCATAGAATGCAAACATTGTTGCGGCATTGTTGTCCAGACCCAACGCCTTATTCATATTTCAAATAAACGCGCCACAACGAATTCCTGTAACGATTTGCATCCAAATTGCATCTCACTCCAGTAACCATCATAGGTGTCCAATTGCGGCAAAGCCAGCTGTCCTCTAGTGCCGCACCAAGTTATTCAGGCAGTTGTTGTAGTCCAGCGGCAGTGGCGAAGAATAAATTAGATGCGATACTGCATTGAGTTGCTCGATGTCATATTTAGTATCAATTTAGAGACTCATCGATTCTGGACCACAGTCACTACCCAGCCAAATGGTCGTCGTTGTCATCGTCTTCGGCGAGCATGACGTCATTGGCGACTGGATGTCGGCTGAACACCTGCATCCCAAATGAATAGCATTCCACTCGTCCTACGATAGTCGTTGACTGTCTATACTGTGCCTCTGTTCTTCTTTTTTTTTTTGCTTTTATTTCATTTGGTTATTCTTTTCTGCTGGAATTATCTGCGTGGATGGGTCTCCTCTTTTTGGTATTTTTGGAGCTCAATATTTGCCAAAAAATATTATTGATTTTTTTTCTTCGAATAACATCTACCACATCCTTCTTAGTAATTTGAGAATCAAGATAGAGAAGAGCTCAGAATCCAGATTTGAAAAAAAAAAAAACCAGTTGTCCAGGTTGTTATGATTGAAAGGATGCAAGGTGCTAATTGCATTTCGATGCGATGGTGATGTCTTAATTAGAGGACAACGATTTTTGGCGGGAAACAGTAAAGTAATCTGATATTTCACGGAACAGGTAATACAAGAAGTTGTTATGCTGTTAAAACCTGGACAGGAGCCTCCTACTTGTTGGATTTTTGTTGGTAATTAAAACTTCTGTTGGTAGAAAGTAAGCTTTTTTTATATCTAAGATGAGTGTAAGTATTAACTGAACACGTGCTGAAAGCAGTAGTGCTTCAGAATCTGGAAGAGATAGTGTTACAAAATTAGGCAAGTCTTTGGCAGCAACAAATCTTGTAGAGGGTATTAGATATCCTAAAGGAACGGGAGCCAAAAGACATAAAATAAGTTACTATCCACAGAAAATTAGCTGCATGCAAATTAGTATCCAATTTGTAACACAATCGTTTCCTCGAGCCATCACATGTTCTACGTAAGAGGGTATTAATCATACAATTAGCGAAGACATTTATCATTACCTTTGATTGCCATGATAAACCATGATAAAGGTGTGAACCAACATACTGCACACATTTCTTGAAAACTGCCGAAAGTAGTTGTTAAAGCAGTATATGTAGGTACTAGCACAATCCTAGAAGTTGGTCCGGAATTTTCAATTTTTCCCAAGGCTGGGCATTCACATGTTCATTTCCATATTGCAATTACCTGTAAAGATTCTCGTTAGCAAATACATTTTTGGTAAGAACAATATGCAGGTCTTACAGCCTTACCGGTTAAACATTTCGAGCAGCATCTCGCGTTACCTCAGGAAGATATTCTCTAACAGAGTAAAGCTTTGTTGATTTCCTTCTATTTCTGCAGTTGTTCTCAAATACCAATCCATGACAGATCCTATCACGCAAGAGGGTCACAGCCATATGCAGAATGTCGTGTAGCAACTTATTAATTACCTTCCAGTGAGGGTGAATTTATTGGTCTTGCCTAGGTTTCTGAGATGTGTTGTACAGTGTCATTAATTTCAATCTGTTTTACCATTCTCATGATTGATTTTTTAACAGCTTTCTCCCCCCGTTATGAGATGAAGATGTGTTACAGCGATGATTACCTGCATAGAAACTGTGGGACATAACCTCTTTTCTCCCGTTTTCTGAGCCGTTTCATGTCCTTATAGATAATTATGAGTGACTGCAAAGTAATCCCTGTCATTCCTCAGAATATTTCATAGATGTACTACATAACTTCAGTCCGAATGCGATCCTAAAACGCATACTCCAAGAAAAGTGTATGCAGTCACTATCAAGGCTACTCCCTTCCTTTGTTCAAAGCATTTTCAGGATGTGTAGTCTTTTCCATTTATCTTCCTTAAAAAAACAGATCAATTTGCAAAACTCTTAAGTTGATGACATCATTAAAATGATTTGTTCTGCGTAATCAAGACCCCTATGTCGTTATACATTCATCATCAATCATTAAGGCTACGAATACATGAAACACTCAACTGCAAACCTTCCTCTCGTTTTACTTTAAATAAAAAAAAATCATAATTGCTGCACTTTGGCACAAAATAAAATTTAACCTTTAATTTAGCCGAGGCTAAAGTGCCTCACACTCCTTCAGATATGTATGTACCTACGAAGAGAAAGAGCGGAAGAGAGAAAATCATTTAATTTTATGGTCGAAATTAAAACGTTTAACGCAGCAATTTATGTTCGAGAGAACTTCCCAAATGCTTCGAGAAGTAACCCCCTAAAGGGTTGCATTTGGATGCAATCAGTGAATGTTTCCGTCCGCAAATGATCCACGCTTCGAGCGTTCTTGAACGCCAACCATGCACCATGCAAGTCACCACATAAACTTGTGCGTGATTCCAGTTGGTCATTAACAAATCTCAACCCCAAGTGCATCTCCTGAACACAGAGCCTTATATCGGGCACCAGCAATAAAAACACCATAAATTATAATTGTTTAATTACACTTGAGTCCATAAAATACTCTGATGAATCCCGCCTGAATGGCCAAACGAACGCGGTAAATGAAACGATTGGGCTAAAGATGATGCGAGAGATACGGGATCGGCGCATGCTACTCCTTTGCCGTGGTAATTAATTGAGGTTTGCGTTCATTTTCAAGATGGAGTTAGGAGTTGAATTTTTGTTGCGAATTCATGTAGCTGATGCACAGACACTTCAATCCTTTAAGAAGATTATCAGAACCACACGTCATCTTAAGTACAAGATTTTTCATCGGAATGGACATGCGAATGGAACGGGCTAATAACGCTGAAGGAGACTGTTTAAACTTTGAAATTATGCTACACCAATGTTCGCTGATCAAATACAATAATTTTTGCTTGATATACGTACCAATACAAGTCTAGGTTATGTACACTAGGTGCACTATACTTTGGAAATTATTTATGAACAAGTCGTTCAAAATTTACCTTGCTGATCTTTAGAACAGATGTTACGAATTGGATTCAAAGAGTTATTGCTAAGCATTCCATAGCCAATTTTTTGTCGGTATTCGCTTAAATTACTAATATTCAGTATATAGTGGCTAGGGTTAGTGGTTTGGTCTATTGAGCGGGAAGTTCGAAGTTCTAATACAAGCAAACACCAAGAAGCCACCGGTGCAGGAGCGCTTACCATTCAAGCGAAAGAATTTGACTGTAAATTATCGATCAATCGATGTTTTGTCAATCAAAGAAAATTATCTAGGAAGCTCAAGCATGTTGATGGAACTCCGAACCCCATATTGAATCGAAAACCCTGCCTCTCCAAACCATTTGCGTGGATTATGTTTTTCGTTTAATGCCGTATCCGAGATGCAGAATTGGGAATCTTTGTCCTGACCATTGTTCCTATCGGACATTCACCAGAGGTGTAACAAAAGATTTGTTGTTTTCTGTTGTTGAAATTGGAATCTCCCCCTCATTAGTTCTATGCACCTTGACATTCTCTCCTCAAGCGGTTGTGTTGATAGACATGCACTCAAAAGCCCCCAATCTTGCACTGCAAAAAGTCCACTTGCACTTTCTTCTGTGCCAAATAAATGTGTAAGAGCGCTGAAAAATATGCCACAGAAAAATGCAAATAAAGTAAGATATATTCTTGGGAGTAAATTCTAATATTTTTGTGTTATAAAAAAGATTCCTCTTATAGGAGTCGTCTAAAATAACACTCAGATGTTTATGAATTTCGTTCCATTTTCTTTGTAGTTCGTCCCGCTTCTAGGAAAACTCCATATTTTAAGTTCCCCCATTACAGGGTTGGAAGAAAATCAAGGAAAGTGTAAAACCGGTTGTAGAAAAGAATTTATTGAAAAATAAAATAAAATTAAAGAATACATACAATCACAGTCTCAGTACACAGAACACTTTTTGCATTCAATTTTCCCGTTCAGAAACAATTTGCTTCCATAAGTGGAACGCATTTGATTTTGAACTGCATCCACAATAACATGGTAAGCTGTGTGCCAGCCACAACTTCCAAATCGGTTGATTATCCTACAAATATATAAAATAAGACTAAATTCGCTGATGGGGAAAGACAACCAACCTGCACAGATAAACCAAGGGATCGTAAAGATCATGAATTTTCTTCGCCCGAACAAACTCCCTAGCGTGTTCACTTATCAACTCGATATCGTAGTTTTCTGGCGACGTCGAGCTCTTAACCCAATCCAGCAGGAGTTGAGTCCGTTCTGCTTGGTGGAATATATTGTCAGGTGAGATAGGTAAGGATTGAGTAGGTTTTTCAACTTCCACGGAAGTTTCTGTTCGTCCCATTTGCATTTCAACTTCATTTCTTAATTCAGGAGGCATAGCTTTCAAAAAATCTTCGTTAATATTTGTTAGCTTCTGAGGGGATGACTTTTTCTGAACGGGCTCTACTTTTTTTGCCTTTGCCTTTACTCGAGCATGATCTCGAAGGATTTCATTACGAATATCCTCTGGTAACTCAGCGAGCACCGAACGATCAATTTCGTCAGGGAGATCTGATTGTGATGGAGCAGATCTCTTATTAGCTGCAGCACTTTGCAACATCCCCATTACGTTCGGCAGTGTTGCTGACTTCTTTGGTGGACGACCTCTTGCCTTGACCTTTGAAACACCGGAAGGTTTAGGGGGTGATGAAGGTTTGGAGGATTCATTTAATTTGGTGGGTTCTTCGCCACTTCTTTCCTCTACTTTCAATGGCTTTTCTTTTTGCTTTTCTATCACCTTGTTGAACATATTCTTGATAACGTTTTCCTTTTTTTCCTTGCGCTCATTCGGTTCATCCAACTTGGTGATCTGAATTCCGATGCCTCTTAGCTCATGAGGAGGCACATTTAAGGCCTTCATCGTGGTTAGTATTGTACGGGTGATGGTCTCTAGATCGCAAGTGTACTCAGAGAGTGAGACAGCTTTTGTAAGATAATCGCAAACTCCATGGCCCATAAATTTTGAAGTTTCCACTGGCGCCTCCTTAGCTCTTACCATCAGCTTTAGAGTAATACATTTGCCCTTTCGTTTGATGCTTGTCAGACGAGTGTGCACCTCTGTACAAAGCTGACGGAGGAATAACTCCAGCTCGGCGTACTCTTTGAAGCGAATACCATAGTTCACCTCTGCTGATACCGATTTTCGGACCTAATAGTGTTAAAAGTGAAAAATTGTAATGGGTACAAAAGTTCAACTAACCTGTCCATATACTAGGGGCCGAGTGTCAATTCCTCTGCAAAACTGGTATAGAGTTTCCCCAAACTTCTTTCCTATTGCTGTTTGAATTTTATTAAGAGGAACCTTTTGGAGATCTCCACAAGTTGAAAGATTCATCTCCTCCAGGTTGTACATTGTGCTGCTGCCTACTCCTGGAAGATCTTTAATCGGAATGCTGGTCATGTATTCTTCAACTTTCTCTGAACTAAGATAGAATTGACCATCCGGTTTTGCCTCTTTGGTAGCCATTCTAGCCTGGAGTCTAAGAAAAGAGAAGTCACAATAATTCCACAAAGGACCTAATACTTACTTATTCCCTCCGACACCAGCGGAACATGGGCAAGAGGTCTTTCGGCGAACCTCTTCTCTCACATAGGTGACGAAATCCATAGGATCCACCTGCAACTCATTAATCAACTCCGTGAGGTTTACAAACATTTCATCACAGCTGACTGCCTCTATGTCCAGGGTGTACTGTGCAATTGTGTTGTACAGAGTATATGCCACCTCCTTATAGCCCTCAAAATCATAAGGAATCGTTTTCAGATTTGGACACAGTTTCAAGGCTTGTCCCACAAACATTCCATTGCGGACACCTTTTTCTCGAGCTTCGTAGCTGCATGAAGCAATCTCTGATAATGACTGTTTTCCCTCAAATGCTCCGCGCACCTTATCCGAAAGAATGTTGTTGTGCAACTGGGTTTCAAACTTTTTCGTAAATAATTCCATTTCCACTTTTCGGTCTGCGCCTGGGTGTACAGGTACATCGCCACTTCCTCCTTTGGAATGTGTTACAGCGATTGGATGACCGCGGAGATGAGGATGAGTTCGAAGACCAACAGAAACGAAAAAGCAATCCATGTCGATGTGCATCACTATCTGTGGTTTACTAACAAAATTCTGCACCTTTGGCAAGCATTCTCGAAGAGTTTGGCGTTCAGGGAATGTTCCCGGACTGACTTCACGAAGGTCAGACACATACTGCTTGAAACCTGCTCCTAAGGTAGCTATATGATGCAAACGGGAGTTGTTGTAGAACTCAGAAAGAAATTTTGGATCCACTGCTGTTCGTGCAATACGCGACAAAGAACTTGTGGTATCCTGCTTAACAACAGACTCTGGTTGTTTCATCTTTGCATTCAATTCCTCTAAGTCTTTAAGTATACCAGCGACTTCTAGTTCCTCTCTTTCCTCAACTTTCTCCTTTATCTCTTCCTTTTTCTTTTGAGTCGTGAAGGATATTTTTGGCTGCGATTGGCGTTGATTGGTGTACAGCAAATACTTTGTGTAGTCAAGTAGTTTTTGTGACTTCACACAGTCCACAACCCACTGTGGACTGATAATTTTGGAAGTATCCATGTTTCGAACTTTCACATCAGGGAGATTTGATGCAATGATAAAAGACGTATGGGACCGTTCGTAGATGTGATATGTTCCACCATGAACCATCATTATCCTTTTCAACTCATCTGATGATGGATTAGTAAGTCCATTAACGTATATCGAGATACCAGAGAATAGATTAGTTTGACGAAATGGATCACTAGCAGTGGCGAACTGTTCCTCCAGCTTGGTAATCTTTGCCTCCATGTAGCCACCCTGAAGAGAAATTAATCGTAAATTTAATTTTTATGCATACTTTAATGTCTTACCCATTCGTCAAATCCATTATTAGCCATTGTCACGGTTTTAAAATAGTATTTTTTTACAATTTTATTTACATTTCACAAGTTGGTAGATTATTCGAATTGGAATTCGCGCCGAATAAACAACTGTCATCTGCGTGAAGGCTTTTTCAAAATGCTGCCAAATCGCATATGAACTAAGAAAGTAGTAAATTTTATGAAAACGAATTGTTACGCGATTTTTAAGTTATTCCATTGATATTCAGAAAACTGAAATAATTCAAAAATATACGAACACAAAAATATATAATATATAATAAAGTATGTCCGTATGTATGGACTTACTTTTAAAGAATCGTTTAATAAATTCCCATTCCACAAATAATAGATTCCGCTTATATTCCAATAAGCGCTTCCTCTTCCTCTCTTGTCCAAATATGTATTCCTTTTAATCCGCAATCCTTAGCCTTACTTAAATAAACCTATCTTAACTACTCCATGATCAGACCAAGAAAGATGAAATGGAATAGAAACAGAACATTTCGGATGAGAAACGCGACTGCTCCTCCGAAATTGATACTTTCTTCGTGACTACCACTTTCCCTTTCCTCTCACACTTCTCACCCACTAACCATACTGACATAGCGCACTCATGAGTAGCCATCTAAACGGGATCTTATGTGAATATACCCTGGAAGCATATTACTTCCTTGAAATCTTTATAATTGTTTGTACTAGATGATACTACGAAGCATTCGGTTTCACCCATCCACCTGAACGCAAATAATTATTTTGACATGTTCAACTCCCGTAAACAATAAATTTATTTTTGAAATTTTTCTTCTAAATTTTTGTATTCTTTTAAATTTATGGAAATGAAAAAAATCCCATCGTTGGATATAAATGTTCAAATTCTGCCTCTTTCCGACATACAGTCATTTGTCTACCAAAAATGCTTAATTCCCCGGGAACTATTTCCAACAAGTGTGCTACCGGGTGCATTAGCCAGGTGCAGAGATTCAACAGGAGGTGAATGTATTTGTAACATTTTTCCAATGACTAACCAGCAGGAGGCAAACTATTGCTGGTTAGATGATACTGTGAAGGTGGGATCCATAAAAAATACTAACAACGGCAGTCTGACATCATTAGAAATTTTAAGTACCAATGTTTTACCGGCATCAAGCGTTAGCCTTTCATTTAAAATCACGGAAAAAGTTTTCAAAATCGAAGGAGACCCCAGCAAAGATCTATTAGCCAAAATAGCAAAACAATTGTTGCAGCCGTATACCTTTGTGAACAACAGCTTTATTGATTTAGAAGAACTACGAAAGCTGGGAATCGCAGAAGTCCACCTAGAAACAAGTGATTCAAATGTTTTCTCAATTTCGAAAGGCACAGAGATTATAGTCTCTAATGTTCAGCTACAAGTTTCTGGTGAGAACTACACTCTCCGTAAGTTGGAAGCAATGGAAGGGCCTCGTAATGAACTGCAACAGTTGATACAAAGTGCGTCGATTTGTGCAAACCTTGACTGGAAAATGAAGCCCTCTTTGAATGCTCTTATTATTGGTCCATCAGGTTGTGGGAAAACTTCTCTGTGCATGAATTTTATTCTTGAAAATAATTGTAATTCGTACATCATCCGCGCATCGAACATTCTTGGACAGTATCCCGGCGAAACCGAGGCTGAGTTGAGAAATATTTTTACCTCAGTGAAACGATTTGTTCATTGCTTCGAACTCAATTGTAAGAAACCGCTATATATACTTAGACATGTTCATAAAATGTCTCTTTCCAGATCCAATGGTTATCGTTATCGAAGATCTAGATTTCATCTGTCCAGGAAGCAAGAGCCCCTGTAATGATTCTGGAAATTCCACTCGAATTTCCGGACAATTGATTTCTTTGCTCGACAGTTTGCATTACACCAGCGATTCCTCAAAAGTCATTGTTCTCGCTACAACCTCTAACTTAGAGGGAGTCAATTCAGCTTTAAGGCGTCCCGGTCGCTTTGGAGTCGAAATAAATATACCAGCATTGAGTGAAGAGCAAAGGGGAAGTATCTTCCGCATGATGCTGATGGAATCGTTTTACGGAAAGGATTTTGAACTCACTGATGAAATAGTGAATATGGTTTCAAAGCACACCCAAGGTTACGTGGCAGCCGATTTGGGGCTTTTAGTTCATTCGATTGGGCAGGATATGCTGCAAAAAGAGACTACTTTGCAGCAGTTCGTTATAACTCTCGAGCGAAGCTTGAAAATTGTGAGTGTCGTCGACTTGCTTGTTCTATAATTTATCTGAATTATTCGATTTTTAGATGAAACCAGCATCGCTTCGTGGAACGGACGTAACCGTTTATAAAACTGTCGAAAAATTCAATTCAGTTGGTGGAATGACGGAATTAAAGAAAACTCTAGAGGTTTCGGTGTTGACTGGACTGAGACAGAAGGCATCCTTTGCTAGATTCGGATTATGTTTACCAAAAGGTGTGCTCTTGTATGGTCCACCCGGCTGTGCAAAAACAACCATCGCCAAATGTCTGGCGACAGAAGCCAATATGACATTTATTCCTACCTCAGCAGCAGAAGTCTATTCGCCGTACGTGGGGAATTCGGAAAAATATATTTCAAAAATATTTGACACTGCGAGGAAAAACTCTCCATGTTTGGTGTTTCTTGATGAGATTGGTAGGAAATTCGAAATTCGAAATATTTCTTGTCACCTGTTTGATCATTTTCTTTAGATTCTCTAGTTGGAAAACGAACCGCAACCGGTAATAGTGACATTCAGACTCGCATCTTGTCGACCCTTCTCACTGAAATGGACGGCATTGGCGTGGGGTTATATTCAGCTTTTCCCGGTGGCAATAATATTTTAGTTGTCGCGGCAACAAACCGCCCCGAAATGATTGACGATGCCCTTATGCGACCGGGACGTTTCGATAAACTTATTCATGTTCCAGCTCCTGACTATATGTCACGACTGCAAATTCTTAAAATTCATTCTACTAAAATGCCATTTGCCAGGGACGTTGATATGGCCTTCATTGCCCTTGCTACAGAGAATTTCTCAGGAGCGGATATCTGCAATTTGTGCAATGAAGCTGCAATGCATGCTTTTACACTAGACATCGATGCAGAACATATTACGATGGAAGATTTTATGAGTGTACTAAAACATCAGAAATCTTCACTGACCAAATCACAGATTCAATCATATGTTGACTTTGAAAGTAGGCATAAAAGGTAATTGGTCGTTTGGACTAGGCTGTGGTTATTAGACTTACGCTTTACTTCGGCAATACAGTGACAGTGCAATAAAAGAAATTTGACACAAACATTAACGCACTTGTTTTAAACTAGATTACTGTGAATTTGAGAGCCACCAACATCCACATACATATATGGTGAATCCTTCTTCGATCAGTGATAAACTAAATTGGACTTGTTCTACTTAAAAATTAGCTGTGACTTGTTTTAGTTCGCAAATGACTATAATGCAAGATAGATTCGCAGCTTATGATCGAAATATA
Source organism: Blera fallax (assembly GCA_946965025.1). NCBI lineage: Eukaryota > Metazoa > Arthropoda > Insecta > Diptera > Syrphidae > Blera > Blera fallax. The sequence continues at coordinate 78,363,576 of OX337245.1, read as the reverse complement.
AAATCTCTAAAGCGAGAGTAATTTCAGGGGTCAGGCACACTTTCATCGTATGGATTTATGCACCAGCTAACGTAAGTCATGATTATATGGAAAGTAACCAAACACTACAGTTAGTAGTTTTAGCTTAACGTTTGTGTAGGGCTAGAACAGCAGAAATGGCAGCGGCTTAAAAAACGCAAGCTATCAAAGGGATTTCTGTATAAGTTTTTGAAAAGCGTACTGCTGATACATCAAATATCCAAGATCCTAATTATGTTACAGTAAGTCTTTAAATTGCTTACAGTCGTGAGATCATTAGTAAACTTTGCGATGATTCGGAACATTTTTCGTACAGCTTCTTTTGGACATTGTTGCGTTGCTGGTATATTCTCTGCATCAGATCAAACTTCACAGCTTCACATTTCCATTGCCTTGATTCCGAGGGATCTTAAATAAAATATTTACACACATCGAATTTGTCAAAGGCATCTCTCTGTTGAAATTAGCTTTTTGACAGAAACGAAAAACTTCCAGTTGCCGACACAGTACTCAACAGCAAATTAAAACATTTTATTCATGCTAAGCTGCTTATTGATACTGCAATTGAACTACATCCAGATCGTAAAACTTCCGCTCGCGCATTATGGCTTCATAGATTGAGCTTGCGAGGAAAAGTCTACTAAAGTGTTACGATTCCTATTAACGAATCCAACAAACGTTAAGAAAAAGAGAACGAAACCAATATCCATTCCCTCAAAGGGTACTACATTTATTAAAATTACTCCTTTTGTAAAGTTTTTGTTTTTTTTTGGTTATTTATCTTAGTTTAGATGTGGGTTCAAGAAATCATGATTATAAGAAATTGTAAACCAATTAAAAATTTATAAATAAATATACAATACAATTAAAGCAAGTTAATTTTAAAATAGATCAAGCGGGGAAAAATAGTTTCAGGACGAAGCGACGTTTAACGTCATTCGTCGTCGAGAAATCTGTAAACAATTTGTACAATAGGAAATACTTAAAGGACTGATGCACACGATGCAATATCAATGCCATTTGCCAGCACATCTAAATACTCGGTTATTCTCTCCATAACTTCATCCACCATGTCCGTGGATAGTTGTCGTCCTTCTGCCACTATGTCGGCAAATATGCCTTGTATGAGTCTATCTGGGTTCAAAATTCCAACTACATCAGTCGTTTGAGCTGCAAGACTCTCAGCAGTCTGTGGTCCTTCAAGCATTACCTTAGCAGTGCCTTGTATTTCCATGTTTTTACCAAATAAAAACATTTCTTTCATAACCAATAATTTTGCTTGCGATGCGTTGGGATATTTGACTGATGGACCTGCAGCATCAGCATTTTCATCTTTCCCTACTCTTTCTGATTCAGATGGGAGAACTTCTAATGCGGGTTGCTTCTCTGGCAAAGGTTCAAATTCTTCGTATGTCTTCGACATGAAAAGTGTATAATTGAATGAATAGTTGCTATTCTTTCGTAACTCCTCTAATGCAGTTGTTTTGTTGAGAACATCAGCACAGAAACTGCACGTATATTGTCCATGAAACAGTTTCTCACCGCCACATTTATCATGAACTCCTGATGCACCACATCCATTGCAGATCATTAATTTCCACTTGTTACGAAAGTACTCCCGTCCTTGCGGGCAAAGACAAATTTTAGCGTCGCATCGCGAATAGCCGCAGTGTAGGTCTGCATACCTAACAGTTTCATTGTTGTCCCAACGTGCCTCACGGTCAGGCACAAACACCCCGTGTTTGCGGATATCATCACGAAAGTCCTTTTTACCGCACCAGAGACAGCGCAAATAGTAGCCAGCGGATAGAGCGTACTTCCGCATACAGGTGCGATGAACATAGCCATTTTGACAGCAATAAGCACGCAGAGTCCGTGTCGGACTGTATTGGCCTATTGGCTCCTTGCATATCCAACAATCTTGTGCCATTCCCGGTAGCATTGGATCATCTTTAAAGGGAACATGTTCATGACAGTATGAGTGAAATTCATTGATAAATTCCGAGACACATCCGTTCTCGTTGCCACAGATTTGGTGAAAGTATTTTTTGCAAGTATAACATGCAACGGTTGCATGATACTTATTGCAATAGCGGCAGCACTGTAGAAGAGTTACAAATCAGTGGAGGATGCAAATGTGTATACCTACACATTCAAAATGGCTCTTACCCTTTCGGAGCAGTTCTTGATTTCCTTCCGTATATCTCGTACTAGAAATCCTAAAATGCCAGAATGATCGGCTCCAAGTTGTGGAAGATTTGTAGCTAATAACTGCAATGTAACATTCATAGTAAGTAAATTTGAATTAATTTCTTTTTTAACTTACCAAACAATAGTAGTGGGTACAGATGCCAGACTTTTTCATGAATTCCCCGTATTCCTCGGGTTCATCGTCTTTTCTTTTACACAGAGCACACGTTGGCATGTTGAAACATTAAATTTTTATCATATTAAAGTTAATTCCCACGTTAAAACAACCTAATACATAAGTTTGTAAAAAAATGTAGAATTCGTTTATTTTGTTTTCTGAGCAACTATTTTTTGTGTTGAAAATTAAAATTCACAAATGAGAGTGCTGCCAAGTCTTATAAGGATTTATCGATTTTAGAATGAAAACAAAAAAATTATTGCAAATGGTGCATTCAATGTTGCGGATTAATTTTGCGTGCGAATTAATGAATGAGACTGACGAGATTGCGTTAATTTTCTGATTGAAAAAAGTTTTGCTCCATTACCCGCAATTTGAGATAACATCTTGTGAGTTGAGTATTGGATGTTGGCTTTTATATGAGCTTATACGTAGCCATTAATGGAGGCTACCTTTTTAACATTCCGGTTTCTCGCCAATCCAACAGGGAAAGATTTAATAGAGGATATCTGATTGGTCCAAATTAAGAGGTCGTTACTGATTGGTTACGAGAAGACGATGGCTGATGGGAGTTTTAAAAATTCAGTTGTAAATGTGGTTCGACCGAAATGTAGAGGTTTTGTTAAGCTCTTATTCTTATTATCCATTTAAATTGTTCATTGTTTTGAATTAATTAAAATAATTAAAACATTAATAAAGGACACATGTTCTAAAAAGAAACATACATACATATGTATTTTCGGCGACAATTTTCGAGCTCAACTTGCTTTGAAAAAATTTTTCTTTGAGGAAATACTTTGAAACGGTTTGCTGCACGAGAAGTATCGAAGAGGCAAACAGTACAGGTTATGGTAAAGTAAACTTGTTGGCGACTACGAGGGGTTGACAGTCATCTGCAAGTAGCAAGAGTCATGCCATTTCAACAATCCTTTTCTTGATCGAAAATCTTTCGGCTCCAACTTAGCTGAAGCGGGCGATTGTATTAATAAAGTTCGACAGTGAAAAAACAGTTTAATGGATTTCGGAGATTGGCAGAGGTGGCAAGCACAGTGATAGCACTTCTACTGAAAAGGGCGGAGGAGAATCGTGGACTTAGGCCTTAGAGTGGGGCTTGGGAATATGATCATGCACTTCAGAACATTTGTAGGTAGTACTTGCTTCTGGAGAATCATATCGTTGAAATCATATCGCGGAGTCAACTGAAGGAAGGTGATCTCGAAAGGGGCGAAAGATCGTCTGATTACTTTTCTAATAGTGGAAGCTTATCATCAACGCTTTTATCATTGCTATAAAGGAAGATTATTACTGAGGTCCGTTGAGTATTTTGGGTTTCACCTTTCAGATCTCTCAATAAGGAAATTTGTCGAAAGTGCCAACGAATGAGCGTGAATCTATTGATCGGTGATGATGCTTTGATGATTCTACCACAATCGTGCTGAACATTAGAATTCTACTAATTTTGTAAGTAGACATATTTCCTAAATCTGATAATTTTACATTTATTGACATCATCAAATAAGAAATATTTGGTGATATTTAATTCTCTGACTACGTTCAATTGCCGGCTAAACTGTCACCTTAAAACCCAACATCACCAATTCCATTTGATTCCCCTAACTCCGGTAGGTTGACACCACTGTTTGAAAACACTGTTCCATTCCTGACAGCAGCTCCTCTGCAAACTTCACAAGAAAAAGAAACCTTTCGTTGTATGTGCGGTTTTCTTTCATTTTAAATTAAATCGTGTAAATTGTCCTTAAAAATATAAAAAAGATCTCCAATTGATTGTGAATTAATGAAGAATCAATCAGACATTTAAAGGTATGCATGCAAATGTCCCTAACAGTCATAACTCTAAATTCGAAAACTCATCCCCAATAACTTGCCACAGGGTATAGAAAAAAAGAAACAGACACCGACAAAAATGGCCGATCTCGATGCCGTCAACCTCGGCCTCGATGAAAATGAAGCTGACATAGCTGAGGAACTTCAAGATTTCGAGGATTCTTTCGACACTCGGAGTGAAGCATCTGCAGCTAGCTCCAGTAGTTCAGCATCCCAGCCGAGTATTAGTTCAGTGAGTACTGCAGAATCTTCGGTAGGTGGGCCAAAAAGCAGGCGTGGTACTGGCGGTGGAGGAGGTGGTAGCAAAGCAAGTGCTAGTAAAGCGGTTTCTCGCCAAAAACGTGAACGTTCTAAGGGCAAGTCATCCACATCCAACAGCAATCAAAAGGGCAAGAAACAAAAACAAAATGACAACGCCACCAAAACCAAAGAATCCTCTTTGGAGAAAGGTGCTGCAGCAGAGGAGAAAAAAACTAGCATCATTATGAAAAAACCAAAAATCGAACCGGCTAGCAGTGACAGTGATAGTGATCACAAAGATAAACTAGACAAGAGGAATGGCCGTAAGGCTAGTAAGAGTAAGAGCAGGAGCCGAAGCCGTAGCAGGAGCAGAAGCAAGAGTAAGAGTCATAGCCGAAGTAGATCTCGTAGCAGTGATGGTGGTCGCTTAAAGCGTAGCAACAGTAATGCAAATAACAATACCAGTGGTAGCAGCGCCGGTGACGGCAAACCGGCTAAATCCTCTTCTAAATCGTATGACTACATGACGAAATTGAACTATCTCTTCAGGGATACAAGATTCTTTTTGATTAAATCGAATAACGCTGACAACGTTGCACTTTCTAAGGCTAAGAACGTGTGGTCCACACTGCCCCAGAATGAGGCGAACTTGAATCAGGCATTCAAGGAGTCGCGTAATGTTTTGTTGATATTTTCTGTAAATGAGAGCGGTGAGTAGATGTATTGATTTTTATTACTTGCAGGTTTAAATTCATTTCAAAATAAAGCTACTTTAGGAATCAAACCTGATTTCTTTGATAGAAATTATCTTAGGATTTAGATTCATCTCAAATTGTCTACTTACTTATTTTATGAGCTCCCGATTCATGTAAAGTATCGGTCTGAGACACAGCAGCCTTCCTTACTGATCTGTCTAGTAGAAATTATGAGGGTGGATTGAAAAGTTCGCCATCTGACCAAGAAAACAAACTCGAAAGTTTGAGAGAAAGAAAAAGAAAGAATGTTTCCTCAAGGAGTTTAAAAAATACGTTTACTGCAGTCTCAAATTTCCGAATGTGTTTTTATTTTATGTTGAGGAACAGATAAAAGTCACACGGAACCAGATGAGGCGAATAGGGATGATGCGGCAGTAATTCGAAAACATTTTTCCTCAACATAAACGATAACCAATCATGATGATTTGGCTTTGAGTTTCAAGAAACCATTGCTATAGCCTTATCCACTGATAGTTGAACTTTGACTTTCTTTGGGGCTTGTGATCCAGATCTTCTTCATTCTTTTGTTTGCTGTTTGGTCTCAGGTATAGTATTGAGTCCAGGCCTGAACTGTCACCAAAAATCTTTTGGATCGGTTTGAAGCAACTACAAACACTGAATATTGTTTTAGGTTCAAATCACGACGATCCTATCCTACTTCTTACTTATCTTCAGTCTGTGGTCTCCCAAGATAAGATCACAGAATTTTTCGATGTTTTCCTCTCTAGTTGAGGTTGATGTTCATCCACAGGGTGGGTTATCTCTAACCTTTGACTTCTGTTACTTTTAAGTCTCGTTTTCTATGGGGCAGGTTCCATATCTACATCCTGAGTAGTCAAAACGGTTTAAAGATTCTATCTTCAACATATCCTTCAAAGTAAAGAATGATGAATTCTCTCCAATTGGTTCTTTTCAAAAAAACTTTAATTTTGCGTTAATTTTATTTATCAAATTCAATTTGTTGTTCAACGTCAATTGAATGTATTTAAGAAGGTGGGTTAATAAGTTCCTGAAAATTGAAATTTTTTCGGCAACATAATCTCCTTTTAGCTCGATACACTTCGTCCAACGTTTCTTCAATTTTTTGATGCCCTCCAAATAGGCGTTTGTTTCATCGATGACATTTTCATTCGACACAAATCTCTTACTGCCGAGACATTTTATAATGGTTGGAAACACGAAATAGTTGCAGGGGGCTTAATCTGGAGAATATACTGGATGAGGGAGCAGTTTGTAACCTAATTCATGTAATTTTGCTATTGCTACTGCGGACTTGTGCGCCGGTGCGTTATCTTGGTGGAAGAGAACTTTTTTTTTCTCGTAGGCGTCTGTTTTAAATGGCTGTCACAACGGAACTATTTGACAGATCTGTCTGAAAATTTGGGTGCGTTCTTTTGAAAGATGTTTTTTGATAAGCAAAATGTTGGATTTGAGGTGGGAACGCCTTCTATTTTAATGGACTTATTGACCCACTCTCCTATATCCATCAATTGTTGTTGAATCTCCTTCACCACAAGAACAAAAGTAAATATATAGACCTTTTATGTTTGGAAACTCGTAGTTTATTTGATATCACTTCCTCACGTCCTACGGGAGAGTTGTCAGTTTTTATGTGAGAACACATCTGAGACTTGAAGCAGTAACTAGTAGAAAATTTAGCTTAACAAAAAAACAATGTAGCTTCAATATAATTCCTTCTATTCTGCCAGTCGGAGTAATAGGCTATAAATAACTGACAATAGACAATATAATTGCTAGCTTCAGGTAACATGAATTTAAATTTATACTTTCACAGTGAAGTGAAGCTGAAGTGAATGTTCGTATGTAGGTTGCCTATATTAATGCAAATTTACGTATGTAAATATACCGTAAAGCGATAGTACTATAATCATAAGTTCATTATTGAGTGATATCGGAAGACTTCCCGTCACCATATTTCCGTCTCCAAAACCATCTTATTTTTAAACGGATTTTTAACATTGTTATCCATGTATGCTCCATCAGAATTGCACCCTAAATCAACTCCACCCTATTATTTCAGGACCCTGGGCATACGAGTACGAGTATAGTTTTTTTTTCAGAACAGTGTTTATAACGATCCCAGATGCCACAAACACTTTTTTTGCATTTATATTCTTGCATTCTTATTACAAAAATTTTTATTCACAGGAAAATTCGCCGGTTTTGCCCGTATGAGTGGCCAATCCCGTCGCGACATACCCCAGGTGGCCTGGGTTCTACCACCGAGCATCTCGGCCAAAGCCTTAGGCGGCGTCTTCGAACTCGATTGGATATGCCGCAAGGAATTATCATTCACATGTACGGCACACCTGTACAACAACTGGAACGATGGAAAGCCAGTTAAAATTGGTCGGGATGGTCAGGAAATCGAACCGAAAGTCGGAGCCGAGCTGTGTCGCCTGTTTCCTGAAGACGAAAACATCGAAATGACGCCGATTCTGCGAAAATCCAAGGAGACTGCTAAAATGATGCGCGAAAAAGGTATTCGTATGCAGTACAAGATACCGTCACGTACGCTCTCACTTTCAATGCGTGGCGGTGGTAGTGGTGGTCGTGGACACAACGGCGGTCACGGCGGCGGTCCCATGCGTGGAAAACGACATTACATCAGTGGCGGTCCTCGTCATCACCAGAAAATGGGTGGCGGTCCACCACCATCAGGTGGTGGTGGTTTCAAGCGTTCCTCATCACCTTACAACCGAGCCGATCGCGTACCTCCATGGGAAAGGTACATGACATCAGCAGCTGCTGCAGAGGCATATGTCGCCGATTATATGCGTACCATGCACGGTCAATTGCCACCGTTGCCGTTTGTTCCTCCATTTTCAAATATGATGCCAGGAGCGCCTACCGTCCCTGCACCTATACCTCCACCCAACATGCCACCGCCCATGTACGAGCAAATTCCACCACCAGTACGTTACTACGATGGGCCACCACTGCCCGACTATCCTCCGCCCCAACCGACCCGACCCCCACCACCGGGGGCCTACGAAAAACACTCACCTTACGACGATTCCGCTGCCTTGTGGAAGGGCGGCGTCGCAGAGCGACCCGGTATGCCAATGGGTGTCAACACCGCAGTTCATCCCTTTGCAATGGGAGGAGGCGGCAGCGGTGGCGGCGGCGGTATGCAGCTCCCTGGTGTCAATCACAAAAGCAGTAGCAACGGCAATGGTGCACCTCCACTACCACCCAACAACAACAACTATCGCAGTCGGGACTTTTCAAATAGAAATCGTGAACGCGGCGGCCGTGATTACCACCGTGGCGGCGGTGGTGGTGGTGGACGCGGCGGCGATCGGGATCGCCAATTCCGTGACCGTAATAATCGCAGTAACTACAGAGAGCGACGTTAACTGTGTGCTCACCGATAGCGCTTACCCCTCATAGATTTTTTGTTTCAGCTAACCCAAGAAAAAAGAGAAAATCAAAAAGAAAATTTTATTTGTGTGTGCGTACCGATCTTCAGTACTAAGTGGTTAATAACAAACTACTCTCCCAACATTTTTTTTTGTTGCTTCTGTTTTATTCTACTAACGATGCAGTGACCATGCTTCATCTGATATAGTTTTTGAAACTTTTAAAATGTAGTTCTACCCATATTCATAGTGACAAAAGAGCAAGCAAGCGAAATTATGTATTCCTTTATTAAAAACACTTATTTAAAATATATAAGATTAAAGAAAAAAAAAAAGTAATTAAACAAAAAAAAAATTAAAAAACAAAATTCCAATGAACTTTGTTATTTTATGCAAAAAAAAAAATCCTTTACTGATGTGTTGGATGTTGTGGAGAGAAAGAAGAGAGCCAGTGGAGGGGGCACAAATTGGACTGACGGACTTTTAGATCCCATTGAACTACAATTTCTGTGTTGGTTTTTAATTCGCCTTAAATTCATTTCAAATACTAGTGCGCACAAAATAGTGAATACAACAAAATCGAAAAAGTGAAAGTGATAAAAGAAAAGAAAAAAGAGAAAATAAAGTTTCAACCCTCTCTGGACATTACACATGGACAGTTTCTCTCTCTCAAGTGTGTTATTAACCCATATTATGGACAATTTACACCCAAAGCAAACTGTTTCTTTCAAAATGCACGGATTCAAGCTATCACATTCGAAAGCTTTCGAGTCCGACTTTTGTTTTTGATATTTCTCAATATTTGTTTATATTAATTGTTGTATTCTTTCAGACCTGACCTCAATGGCAGCTAACAAGTTCCTTTTCAACTCTTGTTCGAGTTGTTCTCTACTTTTGTGGAGAGCTTGCGCGCGCGCACGCGCTCACCAGGTTACACCTTACAACAAACATCCTCCACAAAAAATGGAAATCTTCATTAGCCTTTGGTGTGTAGCGCGTGAGCGGAGCGACAAAGCACACTATGACAGATGAGTCTTACAAAATTTAATTTTTAACATTTTGTGTCTGTGTATGTCAAAGTAAAGTTATTCGTGTAATTGATGGGAAAACACAAGAAGGAAGGAGTTGGTGTTATGCTTTATACAAATTGAAATGCGTTGTACAGCAGAAGCGAAATGTTATTCTGGAATTGTTTTTCGAAAAAGTTAAGCTATACATATATGCATGTCCATTCAAGGTATGAACATAGCTATTTAAAGGGATTGTTAACTGGTTTCAGTTACTATTTAACTTGTTTATTTTATTATAATTTTAGAAGAGTATAGGAAATATTTTCTGAAATTGCAAAACACAGAATGTCTTTTGCTTCTACTGGGCATCGTAGTTCATGAAGTGTAGCAGTTGCTTATTTTCACAGTACAAATATTCACGAATACAGTCAGTAGGCTCTCGTTAATCGCAGTGAAGTCCAGTATAGTTCATTTCAAATGAGTTCATATTTGCCAAACGTTCGCACATGCTATACATATCGTATATCCCATAGGCTTAAAGTTTTCATTCACACTCTTTGGTACAATGAAGTGCATTAGATATCCACTATATCTACTCGTGTTGATGGTGTTAGCAAAGTGTAGATCACTTTTAAATCTACTTCCTTTGCTTTTATTAACCGTTGGAATGTAACGTACACATACATCCAATGCTACATATATCTCCCACGTATCTGCCTTGCTTCTGCGCCACTTGTTGGTTTGAGTAAGTTTGCTGGCCTCAATATCATTCTACACGCCGCTCTATTTTGGATCACCTCGTGATGTTGTTTTTGCATTCGAGTAATTCAATTGTTTTTTCGTCTGCCTCTTTTCCGAACTGCGACTGGAACTTGAGTCACTATTGCTCTTCGGACGGGATTTCGCCGATCTTCTTTGTACGCGACAGTAACCAGCTGATGCGTTCAGCTTGGAGTTTTTCAACAATCGGTTTCTTTACCTCAATACTCCCGCGAATACGCGTACTTCTAATTAGGTGGCGTTTTGATACTTCAGCTGACATGCGTAACATTTTCATCTCCGTCGCTGTCATTTTTTCTTTATGGGCGCCGTGACTCAAGCGGTTAGTGCGTTGGATCGCTGAGCGGGAGGTTCGACGTTCGAATCCCAGGAACACCAAAAAGTTTTTTAATGGTCCCACCTCTCGTGAATGTCTGACAAACGCCCGGGAGTAATAACTATCAAGAGAAAGCTTCTCAATTTGCCTGTAGGATATGGCTCTCAACTTGAGGTCCCTTCCATTTGTGTGAAAAAATATAACACGCACAACACGAATTATCGCGAGAAGCTAGGCCCTGGACCACATACGTCGGTTGCACCAAGTATTTGTAATATTCATATATCGTCCAACAATGCGATGCATATGATAAAGCCGGACCCACGACTGTCGTATAACCCAAACCTTTAAGCTTAAGTGTAGATCACTTTTAAATGGTTGGGAAAATCAACAAAAAACAAGTCCCTAAATTTGTTTTCCGTCATCTCAGCATGTGGAATTCACTTTCAAATGCGAATTAACGCCATAATCCACTTATGGCATTAATTCACTTTCAAATGAGAACTAAAGTCATCACTTAAATGTGAACTAACGCCATATGGTGTTACTGGAGTGCCTCCAGTTGCGCACTTCAAGTTGGTTGAGGTCAGCTTCTACTTGTGCGCGCCACCTTAGGCGAGGTCGTCCTCTACTGCGTTGTCCCTCCGGGTTAGATTCTAAAACTCTGCGGGCCGGAGCGTTGGTGTCCATTCGCTTTACATGTCCTAGCCATCTTAGACGACTGATGCGCAGTTTTTTGACTAGGTCGATGTCGCTGTACAGCTCGTAAATTTCGTCGTTGAATCTTCTCCTCCAAAGCTCGTCAACGCAAACGGGACCGTATACGCCTTACTACTCAATTGCCTTCTCACCCCAAAAAAAACAGCGATTGGCAAGAGTTATTCTCCGAATAATTTCCGCCGAGATGTTGTTGTCAGAATTTTCTTTAGAGATAAGTTATTTATTTATAATGACACTGTGCTTTCGATATGTAATGTATTTTTGTACTGCTGAAAATAAAGCCCCAAATAACATTCACCATAAAAAAATATAATCAAAGACAATCATTTCTGACTAAAAGAAAACAAGTTTCGTATTCATATTGAGCTATATCCAAAAAAAACCTTTCTATCACATGGCTATGTGTAAACTTTCACAATCTTACTCAACGACTTTTCCACCGACACTTCTGTACTTAATGTTGACAGCGTAACAAATCCAGAACCCACACGCTTCATTGCTATGCAAATTTCTAACTTGACTCTTGACATGACCATTTTTCAAAAGATACTCTCCAAAAGAACGTTACGATACTTTGGAACTGGACATCTTTATTGTTTTCTTAATTCAATATTGCATAAGTTTTTTTTTCTTGCAGAATGGAGTATAAAATTCCAAAGGGTTCAGCCGCCACTTAGCATGCTTTACAGTAAAGCCTGGATTTAAGTGATAAAAAAGAAGGAAAATTCGAAGATATAAAAGCAAATTTATCAAAATAAAGTGAAAAAGGATAGTTTCGCCTTTTTTATCCAAAAAAATGAATTGATTTTGTTAAGAATTTTATTCCAGAGATAATGAGAGAAAATGTTTTGCTAAAGCTTGAGGAAATTATACAAGTTACTATGAACTAAAACTTAAAAACCTTTCGCACAGATTTCATTACAAAATATCCGAAAAAGTAAAAATTTAACAACTTATGTGCATTGTATGTACATATGACGTATCGGAAAGCTAAGTTCAATGAACGAAGATGTTTGAAGGATAATCAACTTTTCCAAATAGGTCCAGAGGCTGACTTATAAATTTTATGGACAAGGGATTATTTAATTGCTAAAGTTGAAATGCATCAAAAAATCTGGAGTAATAGAGAAGACGGGCTCAGCAAAAAAAAGGCGGCACCAACATAATTATAGGAATCGCAAATACGAATTCTTTGTTCGCTGATTACTTCTAAATCACTCAAAAGATTTTGAAGTGTTTTTTACAAATTAATAGACTATTATTTAGGAAAGGTATTAACAAAATATAGTTAGAATCCGTCATAAAGCTGCTGAGCAAAACTGTACACTTATATTGGTACAGGATGGCGGGGACTGCTAATAAAGTAAAGCTAATAAAGCCCCAAAAAGTGAGCATGACCCCTAATGACATGTTAAGAATGCGCACACCCATGTCGCAAAGTTTCAGTTTCTAGTGCTACATGGCATAGGATGCCTAGGTAATTTCATGGTTCCAAGAATGCGACTTTATAAAAGGTTAAAGTAAATACAATTTCTGGGGTTGTAAGACAATGAAGAAACAACTTATAAAGGTAATAAATAATAAAAAGAGAGTACGTGTCTGGTTGCGTGCGGGGTCAATTCAAAGCAATAGGTTTGTTCCTTTACTTTTTGGGCAAAATTCCTAAAAGAGAAAATTTTAAACTGAGAAGCAAAATTTTCTTTAAGAGAAGCAAACTAAAATAAAGTAAAGGAACCGCGGTACAATAAAAGTTGCTCACAATTAAGCGTCGAAAACTATGGCATATAAGAAGTGACCATCAGTGCGGCATATTTTTTCTTCTTTTAGTACTTCTAAATATGAACTTCTGTGTAGACGTTTGAATCCGTTGAAGTGTCCTAGGAGAACATTCTATGTTCATTTTAGCACCCTTTATCCATTTTTCTCAAAATAAATTACCAACCAACAAATTTCAATCAAATCAGCTGATGAGATTTGACAGATTGCCGATTCTGGCCCGCAAAAATCCGGAACATTTATCTAAAGAGAAAATATTTTACTCTCTCACTTTCTCGTTTACGAGTTTTTTGAGTTAGGTAATCCTATTAGGCAAAAATTTGTACGAAATTAGTATGATTCGCGAAAAAGTACGATTTGCGAAAAGATTTAAGATAGCGCCGGTATTTCTTACAATGTCGTGTACTTTCCAAGTTAAACAGAACTAAAACAAAATTTAAAAAAAATGCCAATACCCAGGAGAAGGAAAATTCGACCAGTCTTCATAATATCATATTTTACTTTGGAACATTATTTTGTTTTCATTGGTCGGAAAGTCATTATGTATCATGTTCATATGTATGCATATATGTACATAGGTTCAATTCAGAATAAAATTCATGAAAACGCGAGTCGTGTTCGGACAGAGTTGATTATTCTCAATTCCACTTTGAGAGGTGAGTCGAATTGTAAAAATGAATGTACACCTTGGTTAAGTGCTTGAGCTGAGACATTTGAACGATTCCATCTTTCGATTTGGTGTTGAGATACTCGGGGTTGAAATCTGAACTCAGCTTCACTCGATTTCTTGAATTTACATATAAACGTGGTAAGTGATTTAACACAAATTAACATGTCACCAGCATTGTCATCTCCAAGCTACGATACATCACAACTTCATCATGAAATACATATCAAACCGCAGAAAGTTTAATTAGGTACATTTTTGTCTTCGATATTACCTACTCTATTCACCGAGGTCAATCTTATTCTCTGCAAATGATACTCCATCGACCCAACGTTTATGAAATCCTCATCACTACTTAAAACAAACATTACCACATTATGTCCAAATAAGATTTTTTATATGTAAAAAAGTTTTCAGATTCAAATATTAAATAAATTTCATACCAAGAACTTCTAAACTCATTGATTGAGGATAAAAGGCTACCCTGTTTCACGCGTTGGAAAGTAAGAAGTATTTTTAAAAATTATTGTTGAATTTTGGTCGTCGATTCATGAAACTTATACGACACTTCGTAATTTCTTTGATCGCAGCAATTGGGACTTGTCTGTTTTCAATTACAGACCCAATTTCGTCCAGAAAAAAATCACTGTCACAGGTGAGGCCTTCACGCTAGTGGCATCATCGAACTTTCGCAACGTAAGGCCGCAGCTTTAATCAAATTTGAATGCGGTTTCAAAGTGGCGGCGCTACGTAATATACGGCAAACTAAAGCATAGACGTACTGAAATCACAATTTGGGGATAAGCTGATTTCGAGAAATGATGGTTGCATTGAGAAATAGAATCGGCATCCAAAATCCTGCGATTTGACACCCCTCGATTATTTCCGGTGGGGCTAAGTAAAGTCATTAAAAACATCCGGTTTGGCCATATCCTCTAAACCATTTTTAAATTAAATGTCAAATGATAAATATATCATTCAAATAAAAAAATATTTTTGATTAAAAGTTAGATTTTTGTGCAATTTGAACTTATTTGTAATAGTAAACCTTCTTTAAATCACCGCAAAAAATATTCTTGTTAGTGAAACTAGCTTTTCGAAAACAATCCAAATTTACGAAGTTATTTATGGAAAGCACAAAAATGCCATTTTTTTTGGCCACAGTTAAAAGCAGCGCAGGGTCTTCTTCTGTTGGTTGCTGACACTGTCTACTACTTCTCACCAGATGGCATTGCACCTTCTGAGCTGTCAAATCTAAAACATCCCTTCCCCAGGCCAATTGGGAAATTTAATTTTTCACCAATACGACAAAAGGAAGACGAAAAATTTCAACAGCGTTTACGAATTTCCATCATAAAACAAAAAAACTAAAACGAATGTACATTATAATAAAAACCACTACAGCGAAAATAACAAAACGTACGGACAACAATTGTAAAAACACCAATTGCTCACCAACACCACACTACAAACAACCGGCGAGTTTTGTTGCCTTCGCCCTGTTCTCCTTTGTTTTTCATCGTTACTTTTGCAAAACTTCTTCGTACTCTGTTGTACCACTTCTTTACCACTTCACATTCTCTCGTTTCTCCATGGCTTTCCTTTCTTTCTTGTTGTTCATTTTCATCAACACACATTTGGACTAACCGCTTTGCCGCTGCTATTTTTCTTTGCGCTTCTGTTTGCCGAGCGCTGCTGGAACTTCGCCAGTTCGCCTGAATGTTGTGAATCGACGTGGTGTCTGCGTTGCGTCTCGTGAGTTTTTTTTTTCCTCCTACCGAAAAGGATGTGAATGTAAATTTTTCCCTGTGAATTGTGAGTCGAAATTGCAAAATAAAAATAAATATAAGACAGACCGGAAAATTTCTTCTTTTGGAAATTCTTCGTTCTCTCACTAAATACACAGCGGCTAGTGTGTAAATTATAAATAAAATAAAATTTCCCTGCCCAGTGTGTAGTACAAGTGCATGAAGTTTTACAAGTGCGGCATAATTTGTTAGTTTCGTTCGCCTTTTTTTTGGTTTGCAAAAATCCATAAAAAAGAAAGAAAAAAAAATCACAATTGGAGTTTTTTTTTTTCTTTTGTTAACTTCCGCCTTGTTCCTGCTCTTGTGTCCTTTGGATGTATGGCAGCTCAGCAGCAATTGGAATACAATTGGATTATTGGAAATTCACAGTGAAAAATAAAATGTAAGCGATTATAAAAAAAAAAATTCTTCTCTACTTTGAATAGAAAAAAAGTGCTTTAGGGTGGGACACAGATTTTCTTTTCCTTTTCCTTATTCTTCATCTTCCTTACCACCATACCACCTTCGTCTGCACACCCCCAACACGACGGAGGAGCATAGCTCATCCTTCTCCGCATCTCCCTTATCATCGTCAACATTCAGTGGGAAAAATTTTCCCGATCTATACACATTTACAAATGCCATACAGTGTGTCAAAAAATCGTTGCTTGAAAGAGTTCATTTTTATGGTCGTTTTTTTGAAGTAAATTCCCGCTTTAATTTTATGTCACTACACTCGGTTATAGCACGAGAGTTTGAAAACGTGTTTTGAATTGGAATCGGAATTTTTTCTTAAATTGTTGCATTCGCCTCATTTGAAATTTAGATTTTTTTTTGTATTTTGATGTTTGTAGGAAGGTGTAGTATTATGAGATTGATGTTACGGCATGATGGCAGTCGAAATATCTGCCACGAAATGCATAGAAGTAATGCTCAGTCATCAAATGTGCTGTTGACATTCAAGGTTTATACACGAAATAAGCGTAGTTTTCGGCGACATTTTATCAAATTCGGTCCAAATACTTTGGAAACCACATCGTGTCTCGTATATTTATGACATTTCAAAAATATATCACTTCAATAATATCTTATTAAATTACTTTAATAACCTGGTGAATGCGGATGTCAGGTGCCCCCAAACACATAGCATGGCGTTTCTGTCTGCGGGTAGTTTTTGGAGAATACTGAGAATTTTGTATTACAAAGATCGGCGATCTACATGTGTATGTGTAGGCAGCGACTCTGTCCTAAACTTACCTAATAAACCCCTCTGCGCTAAATATTAATGGGCGCGCTTGTCATGTTCATGCAAAGAAGCAATATGGTGCTTAATTAAGGTTTTTAACCCTGAACGGCCAGACCTTATTCCACTTGTATTCTTTCTGTCTTTGGGTACATTCGAATCACTGAATCACAAAACCCTCGTAACAAGTAAGCTGTGGTCTTCTTTTTCCTTTTAAAATCGCAGTTTGTGTTACTTCATATCACCTGAGTTGAAAAATAAGTTTTGACTGATTTCCTACTTTTTATACATACGTGTTACTAAATTATTTTGAGATTGTTAAAAGCCCAAGATTTTTTGAAATTATTTATCGTACATCACAAGAGACATAACTTATGTTTCTTGGATAAGCTTGTAAATTTTGAAAACAGCTTATCTACTTTTGTTAAGCATAAAAATCTCAAAATACTTACTATTTTTATTCACATAGACCTACCATTGGTCTAAGTGTGCTGGCGACTCCTAGCTGGCATCCACTTCAACCTACTATTTTTATACCAAATCTATAACAAATTTTTTATATATCTGTAACAATTTTGTAAGTTCCTTTAACACGTCTTAAAAGTGTTAGCAAACTTTAGATCTCTGTTGAGCATTAACTTCATAAAGGAAGCAACAAGTGGACTTGTAAGTGTTGCTTTACAAAAACAATGTCAATCCGAAAATCTGTCGGCGACATGTTCCCATTCTGCATCACCAGTAACATAGCGTAGCGCAGCTTAATTGAGTATATTCAATTCCAATCCGTCCATAATTTTTATGGTTTTTAAGCTAGCCGCCTTACAACGTTTATTTTTGAAGATTAGGAAGCCAAGTTTCAGGAAATTTCATTACGGGGATTCTTTAAAATCACAGTTTCTGTTGATTTTTAGTGTTCAATCCTCACCACCTCTCTTTTCTATTTTCAAGGACTAGCGAGTGAACCAAACCTCAGAACACTCTGACTCATGCTTGTAGTATCAGGCGGTAACCTATTTTCAGAGTTTCGTATAAAGTTCCGTTCTGCCCGTCACCACCTTCTAGCTAAATACAAATATTTGGACCGTATGTGATCATTGGCCTAAATGGCAGGAATTTATTGTTTAAGAAGTATTCTCATGACAGTTATTATTCTCGGGTGTTTGTCAGACATTTTCAAATTGTAAATAAAGAGGACCAAAGTAAAGAGGACTTTTTAAAAATAGGTAATTCTAGTGAGGTCATTATGCGTCGGAAATATAGATCCTTTATTGATGTACTGTCGAAATTTCATGACATTTGGACGAATAGAAGCGGAATTAATGCGTCTGAAGTCACGGTATGTGTGTGTCGTCGGTACAAAATTGAGTACAAGTTGACTGACGACCAAAAATTGCCCAGAATTTAACATTCGAAGGACATCATCAAGTTGGCCAAAATGAATAAAAAGTTCCTTTACAATATTGTGACTGGTGATTAAATGTGGTGCTTTTCGTTTGGAGAAGTCAAAAGTGAAGACAATGTTGATTTGCTTTTACGATTCCAAGGGCATTGTCCCCAAAGAGCTTGTTCTAACGGGCCAAATCTTTAATGCACAATTCTATATTGGTGTTTTGAGTCTTCTGATGAACTGTATTCATTGTATTCGGCCAGAATATCGCGTAGAATGAAGTTGGCGTTTGTTGCACGATAAAGCGCCATCTCATCGATCGACATTTGTGACCGATTGTCTAAAAATGTCATTTTAACTGTCAATCACTCCCCGTCCTGATTTGGCACCGTGCGACTTTTACTTTTTCGGAAAAAATGCTTTTTCCGATGAAAGGAAAGCGTTTTGTGAACGTTGAAGCCATCCAAAATGCTTGTAACGACCTTCCTGGCCGACGATCTAAAACACTCATTCGACATGTTTTTAGACCGTGTAAATCTCTGTATTGAATCGGAAGGGGAGGGACTATTTTGAATATAATAAATCGGTTTTTCAAAAAAAAAAAAAACAGTTTTTGTTGTCCTGTTTACCTTGGAATGCACCTTGTATGACGTTATAATTTATACTCCCAATGTGTAAACTTAGTCTCATTAGACAAATTTATTTTTTTATAGATGAAATTTGTACTTCGTACTTTTGTGTTTTTTTCACGTGTTAGATGAGAGTTTTCCTTATATCTTGTAGAACGAATAAGGTTCACGGATGCTTTTTTTATAAAAACTTTAATATCATAAATTGTAACACACATATGTATGTATGTTTAGAATTTTATAAGGACTATACACTATAAGGTTTTATTTAAATGTATCTTCGGAGACCTGTCTTAAACCCTAGATTTCTGTATCAAACTGTACTTCGTTATGTCACGCCCCAAAACATATCCAATAAACTATAAATTGATTGGACTATTTCGATAATTCTCCGTCACACTGTACATTGCTACACAGGAAAAAAAGGGAACCGACAACACAGACACAAACGAAGAACAGGGTGAAATAAGGAAAATTGGGGAGCGCTCTCTCTAGAGCGCATGAATTCCAAAAAAAAGTTGTCTTTCTCTGTTCCGTGAATTACCCTACTAAATTCAAAGTCGGAAAAGAAACGAGAAAAAGGAATGAGAAAAAGAAAAAAAATAAAATAAATAAAATTCTTTCACACAAAATTCACTTCCTGGGGGTGTGTGCTCTACTACATTAATTTTGTGTCCCACTAAAATTTTAGTTTTACTACGATGCATCCCGCAGTAAATCATTCTGAACTCCCATTGAGTGTCCACCAGATGAGGCCATACGGGCTGTACCCTTAGTTGAGATGAGAGTGTACAAATTTTTTCAGCCCCCGTAAGTTTTGCAACCGACCCGACCCGCTGGCGTAGCTAATGAAACCCAGACACTGAGTTCAAGTGTGGAATTCTAATTTCCATTACACACTGGAGGGTTGTTAGTATGCAGCGCCTGTCTTCTGGCGAATTTGCGTGTAAATTATTCTCCAAATAGGGACTGTGGCCGGGTATTATTTTATTAGCTAGGTTCTGGGGGCGAAACTATTGATTGTGTGCGATTGTGTTTGTGATTGAAATTCCGATAAAATTATTGCCGTACTAGAGAGACTTCATTTTAAAATTTTATAGTTTTCAGAGAAGCAATGATACTTTGTGTGAAGATACCTTTGACGGGATGCGTTTTTCTGGTTTTTGTTTATTTTTTTTTCTTGTTTATGACTTAATGTCACACTTTATTTATGGCTGTAAAGAGAGATTAGTTTGAGCTACCTTTTCAGGACTATGCGTTTACTTTAGGTAAAAATAAAAGCTTTATTAATTTTCGCTTTGGAATTTAAAGTAAATCACTTGCTTTTTTGGGGCGGCAGTTCAACACACATTGTACTTTTGCTAATTTTGAAACCGGTGGCGTAGACGTATGTATGTATGTATCGCTACGAAGAAAATGCTCCCTAAGTTCAACCCTCTTACTACCACCAACGGTCATTGCAAGGCAGGGCAAACCGAAGCCAAGTGGAAACCAAGTGTTTTTCTGAACACAATGCTCTTGATGATCGTCCTATGGACGGTTTCCGCAATTGTCCGCTGTAAACGTAACGTTAGCGGCCGGTGCAAGTTCGAGCCCCTCCAGGCTGTTTCCACACCCACCAAACTTAAAAGAGAAACTAATTTAAGTTCCTCCAACCAAAATAGAAATGCAACAGATCTACATACGTGGTTTAGAGCCTAGCTTCTCTTGACCATACGGGTTGTGCGTGTTTAATTTTCGCACAAATGGAAGGGCCCTGCAGTTTAAAGTCATGTCCGAAAGGCGAATTGAGAAGCTTTCTCATGACAGTTACCGGACGTTTATCAGACATCGGCGAAAGGTGGTACCGTGAAAATGTTTTCGGTGTATTCTGGAACTCAGAACCTCCCGCTCAGTAGTCCAAAGACTACCCACTGAGCCACTGCGCCCACCAAAGAAAGCACCCGTGCAGCCTATAGTGGTGGCTCTTTGAAGTTTAGTGCGAGGAGCAGTTACATATTTACGCGAAAATCCCTTCCCCTTAGCAACCGACAGATGGGGTGATGATACTGCCTGTTTCATCACTAGACAGATCCGAGCCAAACTAGATCAGAAACGCTTCAACTGTCTTATTAGATAGGAAAGGGAGTTTATAGTAGGTGTCGGAGCTGCCTACCGATCTGCACACCACTAGACTGGATTTCTGCGATAATGACTTCTGTAGAAGCTGCATGGATGAAAAAGAGGAAAAAACCATACTACATCTTCTTTGCACATGCGAAGTTTTCTCCGCTCGTAGGAAACTGAATTTAGGAGCGTATTTCTTCAAGAACCTAGTGAACAGGCTTATGCAAGCATTAGTAGACTCCAAACTAGCTCCTTCTGGTTCAACGGGTCGTTCTTTGGAGATGTGGAGGGAGACCTCGATTTGTGTCGCCTCTATTTACGTTGTCCGGTTTTTTACTTCCCAATTTCGATTAACTTGGTCACAATTTCGATTCACGTCGTTTCTCGAAACACAAATTTCCCGGGGAATTTCCTCTTTCTTTATTTTTATTTAGCTGAGATGCACACCTCGCCGGTTTCGTGCACGTGCAGACTTTTTTTTTTCACAAAAATACATATCGTGGACTGCAGTTTCGTTGTATAATTTTATTTTCGATTTACGTCGCATTTTTTTGGTCCCGAAAACAACACATATCGAAGCCTCCCTGTAGATATTTTGGTAACACAATGGATCTTATTGGTCGTTGCACCTACTGCAGCCTGCCACGACAACCTAACCTAACCTAACTAGGAATTGTGTTAACTAAATTTCCATATAGATCCAGAAGACCTTTTTCGGTGATAACCTTTTGCCAAAAGCACTCTTTAACTTCCACAAAACGTCGGAGAGCGCCTAAAACATCTTCGACATGTGTTGACCAAAGCTTCAAACGACGGGTTTTGACCGCGATTTACCTAAATATGTAGGTCAGATGCTTTCGCATCTAATTACCTAAAAAGAACAACCTTTAAATGGATTATTTATGATTTATAGTGGTTCAAAAGCTGCTTTGAAATCAGGGTATATTCGTAATAACGTGGGTTGCTACTCGTGGCAGAAAATCACTTCCAATTCGTGTGCACAATATCGTTCCGTCGTAGTTTCAGTGGCTTTCCTTACAACGTAAAAGGCTATCCTATCCATGTACCCATAATCTCTTAAGCGCTAATAAAACATCTTCTTTTTGATGTGCTTAAGCTCTCATAATCTTACATCCAAAAAACTTGTTTATTACTTTCTACTCATTTATTAAACAAAAAAAAAAAAATAATCGCTCAGTTTTTAGTGACACGAGAGACACATAAAATCTAAGAACCAATTGGGCGCATGTTACGCATTTTCCCATTTTCGGAAGCAGCTTTTCTAATATGTACGTTGCTCCAAAACACACCAAAAAAACACGAAAAAGTAAATAAAAACAAAAATAAAATTTTCCACCCACTTCAGGAGATGAAAAAAAGAGACCAAACACATTAAAAAAAAACCATAAAAAATCATAAAAAAATGCTTTCCTCGGCAGTCATTAACAAATTCACTGCCACATATTTAAAGCCACTTGAAAAACAGTTGCCACCAAAAGGGGAAATACAATATTTATCAAACAAGGTGTACACATGTGTTTCAGCTGATACACACCGTTTTATTAAAAAAAAAAAAACAAAAAAAAAAGCAAAGAAAACACAAATAAAACAAATGTTTGTGTTTTATTATTAAAAAAATAAATAAAAATAATGCCATCGATCAGTCAAGTGTCCAGCAGCCAGCACCTCCACTCTCCCTCCTGTTGCCCCGAAAAAAAAGATAAAAAAAAAAATACTCCAAAGTCCCTGAACAGCCTTGAAGCAAATTAAGTCAACAATACGAGTACGCTTGGCCCATGCTCCATGTGTGTCTAGTATTAGTGTGTGGTTTGTACCCGTTAATTATTTATTCAAAAGAACAGAATTAAAATACAATATTTTGTTCGATTGTCTACCGTGAGATGGTGCCATTGGTTTGGGTGTTTGTGCTCATTAATAGCCGGCTTACGAGAGATAATCATATGCATACGCGGTGTTATGACAAAACTGGGTTCGATTGTCTCACCGCTACCTGGTTCGCGGAAATGATAATCAGCACACACGCGCACACACACGAGATTGCGGGTTACGGAATACGGATTGCGAATTTGACGGATTACTGTTGGAAATGGCCGAATGTCAGTGGGGGAATGTCAGAGGTGGCTAGGAATCGAATGGATTGGGTGGCTGGACTTGGATTTCATTCAGTGGTTATCGAAGGGGTGATTAATTGTAAGTGAACTGCGTAAGTCGTTCAATAAGATAAGACTTGCAATTCGATTCTGATAGGGAGTGAGTAAGCATAGTGTGCAGATGGTCTTGTTTACTTCTTTCCTTTGTTGTGCTGAATAAGTGTGTAGACGTGGACAGGTCTTATGTTACACAAGCGATTATTTGCAAGTTTTCTTGTGCGGGTATTACGAGTTCTTTTGTTGAACCGTAAGCTTGAATTGAATCAGCTTCCTTATCGTGGAGCCCTGTATACATATGTCATTGTACGTAGCTGGTTGGTGATGGTATTTGCCGTGGCCTGGGGTTTTCAAAGTATTTTCATGATTTTCCTTTCATTCGATGCTGAGGATAAAGGATAAGTAAAGTGTGTGCTATTGAAAGTGATGAGAATATTTATTTCTTTTTAAAGCCCACATGTTTTTCTGTTGATGAGGATGAGTTACATATGTATGTCTCGTACGTAGAACATGTGGTCAATTTTGATTGAGGACACCCCAATTGTAGCAACAATTGTGTTGGCAGCATTAAAGTTAGAATCGCCATGACTGCACACGAACATGTGCAAGTGTAAGTCACCTATCGACACCTGTCCGGGCAACATGAAACATGAAATGCACCAGGCAGACTCTCGTGGTACATTTCATTGGGATAGTAGGTCCCAGAAATCAGGTTATTTACCAAATTCATTGCTCTTCCGGCAATGGCTGCCCGATGTCCTAAACAGGCTGGTTTTCGTCTTCTGGAAGTTGATCTTCAGCTTCCAGTCGTCACAAAATCGCTTGACCTTATCGAAGTTCCGTTGTAAAACTATTGCAATGACCTTTGGCTTTGACTTGTACAAGATCAAGTAGTCTCCATTTGCTATGGCATGCTGAAGAGGTCCTACGAGATCACTCGTTTAAATGTTAAAGAAAATCGTCGAATTAACCGCACCCTGTTGGGGACCATTCTTAATTTCAAAGGTCTTTCTGCTACTGGTCAGTATACAACAAATCATGTTTGCTTATGACCAAGATTCAGTTTCGGATGCACATTCTGTTCAGCCCTTAAGGCGACTTAGAATTATGCAACGATGTCATCAAAAGAGCTAGAGTTTGCCAGCAGAGCCGTGGGGCGTAATTGTCAGACAATTTGTTCCAATTCAATCGAAACTTTTTTTCTTATCATCACTTTTATGGCAAATAATGTGTTTAATTAAAAAGCTAAGTTCTTTTTGGGTTAACCTTCAGACGCATAATAAGATCTTTTCCCATAAAATTTGTAACCGATACGTTACGTAATTAGCTGATTTCTGTTAAATTTTATATCAGAGTCATAGTTGACATGCAAGGATATGTCATATCAAGTTTTGGAAAATATTCAAAACCAGTCTCGGCTTTTCAAAATTTGTTCGACAGTTTAAAGATTTCAAATTTAAGCAAGTTAAACTGTAGGTATGTGCAACCACGTACCAACTGCATTCGGGCACTTTATTTTACTGTCAACATTCGTTACGCAAACTGTCAAATATAAACTGACAGCACATGAATTTACATGGGGACTTTTATTCAAAATGGATGAGTTCAAAGTTGAAATAATATTCATGAGATAACTGTGTAAATATTAACTTTAAACGAACGCATATTCAAGTGCATACTCGCAATTCGATGTCAAAAGACTAAATTATCTGTATTTCCACATTGAAAGCAAAATGCAGCTCAAATAGCAACAACTCTTGATTGCATAACTTACCTCATAGATTAATCAGTCTCAATAAATCGCTTAGATTTCTCGTTGCCGTTTACAATGCAATTTACAACATTGCTGGCATTCAAATCATTTGTAAATACAAAGGCCAGTGGCAAATTGCACGGATTTTTCCTCCTCCGAACGTAATAATTTGCAATTTTGTATAAAGTATAACCCGAGCCGTCGTGGACACACGACCCAGAGTTGGTGGAACTTTTGTTAGCTGTTTTAGCGCAGACAATTGCAGAAAACGACGTATGGGCGCTGCTGCATGCTGCACCAATGTAATTTACAGGAAATTAATAACAAACAAACAGAAAAACAAAACACAAGACGATAAAGAAACAACAAAAAAAAAAGAAAAAACTTGTTCTACACTCTTTCAGAGCCGACCTCTTCAACACCAAGTGCCATTGCACTATTAGTAGTACCACGACTGTCGTATGCAAGCGATCTGCAAAGTGGGTTGGTTGCGATGCCGATTCTGGAAGTTGATCCACCGGAGCAGAAATGCTATTGCAATCTGGAACTAGTCTTGCTCTGCCTTTGCCATTACAGACACACAACTAGACGTAGAGTGGATGCTGGTACTTGTACGTAGTCGCAGGGTGAAAAGGGAGACTTTTGTGTACTGGAGTTTACCTTTCACAAACGAAAACACGAGGGTATACGCTATAGGCTGCTGCTGCTGCTGCTGCTGCTGCTGCTGCTGTTCTTAATCTTTGCTCTCGACATGAATAGCTCTGGCTCTGGTGCAGAGAGACATGCATATGCACAACATAAATGCAGATATGCTTGTGTCTATGGCGGAGCAGTGTTTCAAGTCATTGGACTAGATTTCTGTGATGCTATGGCATACACTGTAGCCAAATGGATTCTTTTTTATTATTTTGGTGGCTGTTATTCCTGGCCAACATGGGGGAATAATATACACAGCTGCATTAGTGGAGCCATTCATACCTTTAATGTTCGAATGTTGTTTGTTAAAATGGATAAGATTAGAGCTATCGAGCGGGGAGCGATTAGATAGGTACTGCGGAGTTGTGCGAACACCACTTCTGGGAAAATGCGTTATTGTGGAAATTATTTAGGGGTTCAGTAAATTGCGGAAATCATTAAGCAAACTGTGCGAGTGTTTCGAATCAAGCGTTGTATCAACCTTAAGCCTGTGTGGTCGATACTCTGTCAAGTAGTTAAATGAATGAAGTACAACTGGTAACGTGTCTTGAAAAGGGAATCCTTGTTTCCGCATTATAGAGTGAAGTCGACATTAAACGAATAAACGAGAGTAATCACGTGAGGTAGGTACAGTGGTTTAGGTGATAAGGAGAGCACAAAATGTTGTCAAAATTCGTTGAACATATTTGCGAATATTTGGTTAAATGTGCTGCAATGCGAAGAGCGTCTATACGTTGAAGGAAATGTGATTAAATTGCTATAGCTGAAGTTCATTAACGTTAAGGTCTTGCTAATTAAGGCTCAACTATAATGGTCGAAAGCAATCGGAAACTAATGTCAAAACTCTTCGTTAAGTTTTCTTCAGTACCTGTCAATTGCTCCAGTTCCATAATAGACGTATGTGAACGGAACCGATTACGCAGTTGTTGAAGTCAAATGTCAAATTTTCGTACGAAAGAGCGAATGAGTTCGGTAAGTGGGCACAAGTGAACGAAACTTGACAAATTCATTATGGTCGTACAATACAAGTTTCTTGTGTTTACACAGTTACATACACACTTACGTCGACGTGCGCACCCATTCTACTATTATAATTCGGCCTTTAGGCTACTCTCATTCGGCGGAAGGGAATAAATGTTAGGAGGCATAGAGGATCAGATTCTGAGTTGTACGAGTGTCATTAAAAAACTGTCATAATCGATTATGCTGAGGATACTCTGCATTCATTTAAGGAATATGAAGCGCGCCTCACTTATGTAAGTGTCACTTCCGTGTGTGTAAGCGGTTTTAATTGGTGAAACTTTTTCGGGTCTAGGATGCATGTCATTCGAAATTATCAAGCTCAGGGAGATGTTGGCCAGTTGTAGTCGTTTTTCTAACCCATTTTACGTACTTACTCTAGTACTGAATCGACATGAAGTCGGAACTATTCGTATTTCGTTTACCTATCAAATGCAACTCTTGCTTCCCCAAGAAGACGATCAAATGTCTCCTCAGCTCTTATCTTAATTTTTTAACTTGTCCGACAATCACGTCACTGCAATAGGTCCTCATTGTCTAAATACATTTTTTGTCGTTGAAAAAGTCAACAACAACTCAAGCCAACCGTGGTGTCTGCAGATGCCTGTTCTTAAAAAGAAATGCGTTCGCTTTCGTTTGGAACCACACACCTGTTCCAAATCTAAGCGGTTTTTCATCCGGGATCGAAATCAAGTAGAAATTGATTTTATAGCCAAATGGTTGCTTATCTTGATTTGTTCCACTTTATTGCGAATACGTTAGCGACTTTCGTCACTTCGATTCGTGGCTACGCACTCGTGCACATCTTAGTCTAATGGAGTTTATCGATAATAATTCGTTTGTAATTCTGCCCTTCTCTTCTATATAAGGCAAAGCTCGGACGTCTGCTTAATCCAGTATTCTGTAACCTGACGAATATACTGCTTTCGCTTTCTTGAAAGCAATGGCTTCAATCTTGGTCGGTTATCCATGTGTATGGAATAAAATAAGCAACTGTCAAAGTGTTTATCTTTCTAGAAGTCGTTATCAGTCTGTTATTAAAGTTCTTGCTTTTGAACCCTGACCTTTATTAGAAAGCTTCAAGTCCGGATTAATTATCTACGAATTTTGGTACTAAATTGAAAATGTTGTTCTCCTTTATATCAAATTTATAAAACTTTTAGGATGCACCCTGTAGAACTGTACAATTTCTTAATATGTAAGGTAATATGAAAAATTGTGACGTTTTATCACGTCATTCATTTCTCCTGAGATTTGTTTCTTTGTTTTCTTTTCTCTTAAATGCGTGACAAAATGCAATCAATACCGTTATATTTACTTAAATGAACCTAATCAGTAGACTTTCTTATTGTCCAACACAAATGCGGAATATAATAAGGCGCTCCCAAATGAACGTGTACATGTGGGTGATGATTATGTTTTCCTTCCACATTAAGCCCCTTCCACAATTGTTGTCTTGTGCGCACCTACTAGGAACAAAAAAAAAAACGGGGTCAAAAATCTCCTTCACCAAAAATCTCAAGGGGAAAAAAGTAGCCCAACAAGTTTTTGGCATTACAATTCAATTCAATAAAACATAAATTACGATCTGACAATGGAACCGGTCGGAATCCACCCGCTGGCAGTCGTGCCACTTGTCGTGCTTATAAGACTAATGACATAATTGTGAGAAAGCGTAGGCGCGTTGGATGATGAGCGGTAGAACAGTTCCTTCGTGCTCGCAGCTTCATCTCTACACTATCGCGACAAATCCGATTTGCGACTGTCACAAATTGACCTTGACTGAGCTCAATGTGTCTCCAGAGCTGTCAAACCGCTCACTGTCTTTAGGAGAGGGATCGATGATGTATGCTATCTACCGAAGCTGGAAGATCAATTTATAAGATTTCTCCAATTCAATTCAATCGCCTTGTTGTTTATTTATTTCGTTTGAACTGTCAGGCAGACAGCTACGCCACATTTAGAATTTGAGCTACAAAATACGAGACTCACTTTCAAGGTTCGTTGACTTTGTGTACAACAGTGCGCTAGTCATTGCTGCTGCGTGCGTTTTTAATTGAATAATTGCTTTGCTTGCGGCGGTGGCGTCGCAATTGAGATTTGGATTTGAATTAATCTTGTTTTACACGTCCGTCTCTTTGTATGAATACTCGTATGTGCGAAATTGAAATTAGAAACGTATGTGTGTCAGAGGTCTCGTGCGCCAGCCGGGATTTGTGCGGTTGTTCGGGGATGAGTTTCATCAGAGATACATACTTGTGCACAGATTTATTTAGCTTTTATTAAAAACAAAAACGATGACGGTGGTTACATTTGCCCTAGATTGCGATACACAGACCGTGGCTGCAATAACTTCGCCCACTGCCGCCACATTGTTTTGCATGTAAATTTTGACATTAATTACAAGTTGCAAGTCGTCAGAGTGTGTTTCATGCAGCAGCAATTCAAGAAGGAGGCTTATGAATATTTATAGATGTTACTTCCAATTACTCGGGGAAAATATTTCCGTTTATCTGTAGTTACGTGCAAGTACTCATGTTTACAGAAAACTTACCAAGTGGTTGGATAGTTTTTGACGTGAACTTGTTTGCTATCATCTGTGTTGACATCAGCTGATTTGACATTTGAGAGAAAGCCAATCGGTTTACGTGGAGTACTAGCTTCTGCGTGCTGCATAATAGTTTTGAAGTAACGTAAATGAAATCGATCGATTAAACCGGTTAAGTTAGACATACTTTGTTGGCGGCCTTGGTCGGCTTAATGAAATCATGTGTCAGTGAGCGTAGCTGTCAAAACTATCCAGAATTGCCTTGATTACGCATTTCTCATCGTTTTGCAGAAGATCTGCTTGCAAATTGCACTTAGTTTATAGGTCCGAGCTCAGTATACAAATTTGAGTTTTCCCTCTTTTCGACAGCTAAGTCTTGTTTTCCAGTACTCGAATCTACACATTCAAGAAGCTGATGTGGCATTGAATTATGGTTACACATGCAGCGATATTTTAAGAGTGCTCTAGAATAATTTTAGGTGAAAAATTAGACGGAAGAGTACGTGGAAGTTATATGCATATGATATCCTTATGTTGACAATTAATGTCGCGACAGTACTTGCTTATAAAATTGTAGGAATCAGAGGTTGTTTGCTTGTAATCCCAGCACTTGATAGCCTTGGTTTCCTCAACCGTGTCTCAATTTTCCTTCCGACATTCTAAATGACCAGAAAAAAAACTTATTTTATCTACTCTTGGAATGCTGAGGAATTGAAAAGGAAATAAACGACCCTTGCTCTGCACTCTTAATTTACAAGTCGCCGAGTTAAAGATATCAATTTTCAATTCCGTAATCCCACCAAAATCCTTCTTCACAACTTAGCCTAATCGGATTAAATTGTGCGGGACTTCAATGCTAGTATTTTTGTTTTGTTTCTTTATCTTCCCTCTGGAAATTTCTAAGACTTCACCACCGTGTGTCCCCATGATCCCATCGAACTTTTTCTCTTACATAAGTTTCTACGCCATTTTGTAGATTCTTTTAGCGAACTTATCACCTTGGACTTAAGTTAAAACTACGTAAACTACGGGATTCTTTCTTTCTTCCTCCGGGAATACATACTTTGCATTCTGCTTGTCTGTAATCATATGCAATTTTTCATTCTCAAGTTCAAGAGGTTTTTCTTTCCATTTTTTTTTTCTTGTGGAAATTTGCATATCCTTTTTGAAGTGTGGTGCTATGTGACAGAAAGAAGAGGGTGTATACTGTTCAGACGTGTTTACTGCGATAAGAGAAACCTTCCGCATCAGTTGGTTGCAAAATTTGCAAAAAAAAGGAGAAAAGAATTTTTATGAAAAATAGAAAAAGAAGTTAAAAAATAGAGAGGAAAAAAAATGGAGAAATGTCTGCAAAGACAAAAGGAATCCTATTAGGAATAGCTGCCGGTGCTGTTCATGTGGGTAACAAAAGACTTGTATATTATTTCTATTTGTTCGTTGTTCGTATTTTG
The DNA here is from genome assembly GCA_946965025.1 of Blera fallax. Classification (NCBI taxonomy): domain Eukaryota; kingdom Metazoa; phylum Arthropoda; class Insecta; order Diptera; family Syrphidae; genus Blera; species Blera fallax. Next base: position 78,332,910 of record OX337245.1, on the reverse strand, counting down.
TCGCATTTGTTTGTTCCAAGTTTTAGAGTAATGGAGGCGAATGGGACAAGAATGTAGCCGGATATATTTTTTTATTGTTAAGTCGAGGTTCTTAAAACACTTTTATTTGTAAGGAAAGCAGACACATTTTAGGACTCCATACGTGCGCATTACGATTGCGTTTACAATTGACTCCGACAATGGCTTTAATTTTGTTGAACAAATAAAGTTCAACCTCTGTGTTGCTGTAGTGTACCTTAGGTGATCCAAATTGACAAATTATTGTATTTTTTTTTCAACAGAATAAGTTGCCCGAAACCTATTGTTCCGTTTGAATTTACTCAGAAGCAGGAATAACATTTTTTCTTTCCTTCACAATTGAGTTGATATTTTTTATTGGCGTAACACCGGTGTTGTATTGGAAATAGTTTTGAATAAACCCTTTAAAAGTGGCATCGAATACTTCGAAAACTATCCAATTTAGCCTGACGCGACTATCCATCCACCTTGCCGTGGTGACGCAGCTTAAGAAGGTCATGCTAGGTAACCACATCGAGTGTGCATCCACTTCGAAGAGGTTCCAGTGAAGGCTGAAAACCAAGAGGTAGTCACCCGTAATCAACTTTCTCTTAGGTCAATGGCAGACGCAATTGATGCTGTGGCCCCTGACCAAGAAAGATGAAAGACGTATTTAGAAGCCATCACGGTGGACGAGGAGATATTGAAGGAGTTCGAGGAGCATTCGCTTGCCGACCCCGAGGAGACATTCCAGCAAAAAGAAGAAAAGCTACTCCGAGGGTATGCAGAGGCTTAGGGAGTATAAAAAAGCCATACACCTTAAGCGCATCCTCGTAGAAAAAGGCATCCCCCTGCTCTCCGATACGGAGAAGGAGAAACTCGTCTGAGACGAACATGAGGTATAAAACCGACACCGAAGTCAGTAAGACGGGTAAAGGTTCGCCGCCTGTGTTAACAAAAGAGAAAAGGGGACTGATGTCGGCTAAAAGGGATAGATCCCAGGAAGAAGCCAACGCTCCAGCGAAAAGGAAGAATGCTAATACGGTGGCAGTTCAGTTTAGCGGGTCTACCCGGGGTGCTCTACAGCTTGCTGTATTGGACCTTGGCAAGCCCAGTGGACAGTAGAACTTCGAACAAGGAAAGTTGATCGAGAAGTCATTAGCCAAGGCCATCTTCGATCATATTCGAGGGGGCACTGAAACAACTGCTCCGACGTTTGGCCTCACCAATTGGAAACGCGGGATCAGCAGACTCGACTGCAAAGACCAAATGTCGCATGATTTCGCCAGCAGAGTCATCCCCACCTTCGAACCCTGGGCGGGAGCTGCACCCAAGGTAGTCCCCATAGATGAGGTGCCAGAGAAGCCTAAAGCTAAACTAACGGTACCAGATATGGATGTTGGCAAGGATGAAATCCTCGGGTTCCATAAAGCACGAAATCTAGCAAACCCTTTGGGTGACTAGCAGATCATGGTTACGGAAGCTAACGAAGATAAATCTACTACGTAAATAATTATGCCTAGTCAAGTATTTGTACACAGTTTAACGCGTTCATCGTGAAATTAAAATTGAACACATCCATTCTACATTGACAGCTAGTCATTGAGTGACATTTATACTAAGTTACGCGCAAGAACCGTTCATTGGTTCATTGGCCTTTGCAAGGGCAATATGGAAAGAGGCAACATTTTTCGGACCCAAATCGCTAAAAATTTTGGGGATTATGTTTTAGAATGAGATGGAAGATCAGTCTACATCTATGCGGATAAATATGCAACGGAGTCTTACTATATTCATTTCGTTCTATTTGAAGCATGAAACAAGAACCTTGCCTTTGGTGACTAGGTTCACATTCATTATTTCGAAGAGCCTTGTAACCAGCTGGTACTTTCCTTTGGCTGGGAGACCGTGTGTGCCCTCTTCTTCCAACACAGCACTTTCTTCTCTTCCCTTGCCCATGTTCGGAACCTCGGTTCCCTTGTTTTACATGGCAATACCCTACGATGCGCATCTTCAATGGTTGGTAACCCAGAAAGATATGAACAATAAGGATTAAGTGATGGAAGGATGAAAGCCAGTTCTAACGATTTCTTATCTCCTGTTGAATCAAAGCAAGAGAGAAACCATCAAAACTCAAGGCCGGGTCGAATTATACGTTGGCATAAAAAGATTTCTCTAATTGCGCTGGGTGTTTTCCGACGTTAATGACGAACTTGTCTTTGTAGTAATCGCTGAGCAGGAGCCTTGTGGTCTTAAAATCAACGTGGAAATACGCCGAAAAAGCATTGCAGTAGCTATTGAGATGGTACTGACTAAGTATGGGCAGCATTATAACAAAAAGAGGAACGTGATCCAAAGATTAAATGTAAGGAATTTCACGTTGTAGGTGCCGAACAACATGTTCCACACAAAGGCGTCCTAAATCCGTTACGATTCACTTTCACGAAGTTCAAAAGATGCGATTAACTTTGCGGATGACCTCGTCAAATGATTGACAACTTCAGTTTCACAGAATTAAACAAAAAATAACGGCAATTCGCAAAAAAACAAAAATGTAATCCCCTTTCCAACCGGAAATCATATTCGACTTGAAGTACTTCGACTAATAACCTAACAGTGCCCGTCGTCACACAAGCGCCCAGAACAATAATAAAAATGTCAAAATTCGCACGACACAACCAACTCACAGAACACACAACTAATTGCCAACAATTTACGTGTAAAATCACGACGTAGCTCAGAATTGTTTTTATTTTATTTTTTGCCTTTCACCGCTTCTGTGTGATGTTTAGTGAATGATATTCTCTTTTAATTCTCATCACACACACGCACACATTTTGTCACATAAAAAGGGATTACCAAGCGTATCTCCTCTTCAATCAACAACAAATGCATAAAAAAATGGAAGGGTTCCTTAAAACAAAGACCGCGAAGTAAATAAACTGAAAGAATACACAAGCAATACGACGACGACGATGGATCTAGAGGCAGACGCGCACAGCGCTCTCAAGTGCCGTGTCTAAGGGTACTACAGAGCTGCTGCTGCCTTAGGGCGCGTTCGCATTTGCATCCATTCCTCCAACTTGTCTTCCATTGAGATAACGACAGAATCCGTGCGGGATAAGGTGCCAGTTATGAAACTATTTGTCTTCACGAGTTTAGTGCACGTGCAGTCCTAACCCCTCACACCGCCGCCATTGATCAAGACAGAAAAATCTGTGTTATGTCAGACACTAATTCCTAACATTTATCCCAGGAAGGGGGAATTATCCTGAAATTAATTAAGAAACAACAGAGGATAGTAAAAAAAAAATAAACTGATTTCTCGCGAATTACGTGATATTTCTGCGCCTTGCTACGGCTACGGCACAACACTGCTGCATGAGTGTTAACCGTTCCATCCGACAATAACACAACAGAGGAGGGAAGGAAAAGTCAGAAAGGTCAAACACCAGCCATTGAATGCGAATACTTGGAGAAAGGAGAAGACAAAGAAAAAAAGGAAAAATTGCATAAAAACACAACAAAACAGAGGCACAGAAGCCGAAGCTGAAGCTGTAGCACTTTGTGGCATATTGTCAAGGATCCTGAGATCTCAAGTGTTTAGTTTCAATCAATGAGTTGCTACTACCTCCTTTGACGGTCGATGCTATGTAAAGATACAGATTTGCATTGCAGGGAATTGAGATCCACTTGAACGGCAGGGGCTATTGATTTTCGCTTGGCAATTTAATAATTTTTGTTTATTATTAAATACTTCTAAGCGGGTAAGGACATTTAATTTGGGCGTGGTCTTTAGAAAATATGTGTTGGCTGACGGGTTGGCTTTGGGTGGCAGAGGTTTTGGCTACTAACTTAAACTAGATGTGAGACCACAGAAGACTGTGATGGTTAGTAGAAGTGGGAAATTGTGTCCTTTAAAGCAGCCAAAAAAGGTTCTAATCAGGAGCCGTTGGTAATGCGGCGTGATGAAGTTGAGGATTCAGGTCAGAGAGCTGCCTATTGCTCTGGCTCTTCTCACTCCTCTGACTTATTTTGTATAGTTCTCCTTTTCAAATCATGTTCTACTTACTGAGGATTCCATAAAAGGAATGCTTCGCGATATTATCATTTGGCTTCCTCTGTGTGTGACCAATTCATCGCCCTTTTCGCTTCCTTGTACCGACATCCAACAGCTCTTGACTCCTCCTACGCCACAAATCCTATATGTACATATGTAATTTGTGGCCAACTAATCTTTCTGGCAGCGATTCACAAAAGTTTTCAATTCCTTCGAGGTGTTTGCCGAGACTTTCCAAGTTTCGCAGGCATCTACTTGTGGCTACGAAAAATCAGTTCTCATTAATCTGAAGCGCACTTGGTTTAACGTGACGTTTTTGCCTTACACCAGTCGCACAATGGGTTTTATTTCGATCAAAAATTCTTTTAAAATTTCGCGTAACTCTGGATTTTGTCAACATATCCCACCATAGTTCAAGCCCTCTCAATATTTTAACAGTATTCGTGTTTCCAAGGTCGAAATAGCAGGCACTTCAAAAAGAAACCCAAACGGAAATAATGCTCGTTGACTGGTGAAGTCAACCAACCCGAGCACCCAGTACGAATTCATTTAAATTTTCTTTATTTTTAGCCAAATTATTGCAATATAAGTGACTACAAAGTGGCCGGGTCATGTTATTCTAAAGATTACCTATTCTTCCGCACCTTTTTACGAACTGTCGATTTGCAGCTGTCATTTTGTGGAGTGCATTGATTCGTGGCTCATTTTCTCCTTTTGAATGACGTTACTTTATGTTCTTTTATGTCACGCGTTTCACTAAGTCACCGTAAGTTCCTCTTTCCTGTAAGTTTCTAACAAATATGAAAATGAATTTGCATCATCTACAATTGTAACTTTAGGGCCGCAACGTTGCTGCATCAAATCCAAAACATGTACCTGTGTCTTTGTTTATTTACATATGTATATATATCAAACTATGTAAGAGCTCTTCAAATGTCTGCCACGAGAAAATAATACGTACCTAAAAAAAAACAAAAACAACAGCAAAAATACGCAATGTCAAATGTCAAAACAACTGACAGCTACCACTCAGTTTCATCAGTGCTGTCAAGTTTGATTAAAAGCTTAAATTTTGTTGAATATTTATTATTTATACATCCAAAACATTTAATTGAAATTCCTCTATAAAAAAAAACAAAAACATTCCCTACAAAAACAATAGATATCAAAATCTAAATAAAGATTGCAAGTAGAAAATTGGTTCCACCGTTCGGTGTGTTCCCACAAGCTTTGAATAAATGATGAGAAACTATTAGGAACCATGTGGCACACGGTATGTATGTATATCCGCTCGTCTAAAATATGTTTCCCTCTAATAAATATAGCATTAATCGAAATAGAGAAGGCGAACGACCGCACCGATGTAGTTCAGTGTCTTCTAAGTGTGTAATTTCGGTCGACGACAAACATTAACTATCAAAGCGGCGGGTCGGCGAGTATTCCTATCTATTGCTTCGCATGACACAATTTGATATCAGCATCAAGTTGAGCCATTAAAACAGCAATTAATTAAGTGATTAATTATTTAACGCCAATCACAAATATTGAACTTTCTTCTTCTTCTTTTCATACAAAAAGTGCCAATGAGCTCGTGTATTTTTTGTTCTTTTTTACTATTATTTTCCGCCGTCCACCGTTCGAAGTCTGAAAGTCTCGCTTTCGTTTAATGCGATTTGTGAATTGAACGCAATACCCATCAATCGAATTCAAAATGAAAGTGTGCATTCCCGGTTTCCGTCTCCTCCTGCGATTCGATTTAATTTAAAATCGCAAAAAAAGAGAATTTGCTACAATAAAATGCAAAATAAACATATTTCATGTGAAAAATGGGATTACCATGCACGGAACGGAACGAAAGTATGGAGCGTCGAAAAATGGAGGCACGGCTATACAGTTGAAATGCGATGTGAGTTTTGTTTTTTCGGTGGTATTACAAAATAACGGTAGGAAATTAATGCAGAAAACAAATAAACAAAAATTATCCACTACGTATGGTTTTATTGTATTGTTGGGCACTTCGTTTTTATATTTATTCGGGGAGAGGGAAAAACCTATGACATTTTTAATGACCAGAAAATGTTTTTTATTTACTGAACGGAAATAGATATTTGACGCAGAGTGGCCGAACAGGGGGGTTGGCCGAAATCAAAGTCCCAAGCCGAAGCCGAAGGCAGCTAAGACCTATGTACATACATATGTATGTCGGTAATAGATGTTTGAACAACAAGACATTAGGCTTTATGCTAATAGCGTATAATTTGATTATTAATGGTAGACGGCGTTAGCTTTGATGGTGTCAGTTGCATTGGACAGCCTTGGGATGGGCTTAGTTACACAGGTTAAACTGTCTTTAACTGTTTTTTTTTTTTTACTATATTGTTTACTATAATAGTGAGTGAAATTTAAGAACATTAGAGTTGCTGTAAGTAACCTGAGGTGGGCGTCGCGTCGATGTTGTCAGAGGTCAGGTATGGTCGTGCTTTTTAAGGGTTATACACTCTATCTAGTATCGTTGCTGAAGGAGAATAATTGTAACTAAATTTGTTGTTTGTTTCATTTATGACCTAGTGTTAGTGAAGGGAGAAAAAACGAATTTAGATTTTACTCAATATTTTTCTACATGGTTGGCAAAATTTAAATATGACGCGCTGCACGAAGGCGCTGCATCGCTATAATAAGCTCATCATTAAACCTTTTTATTAAAATTTGAAAATCTTTGTTGAAAGAGTTCGCAAAGTTTGAAAAATTTTGGCAGGGTAGTGGAGGGGCCATACTTTTTTGAAAATACGGTCGGAAATGCAGTTACATTGAATGGTTGGTGTTTGACTTGAGATTGAAGACGTGAAGAAATATCGTAAAAATTGGCAGCAAGATCTTCTGATTTGACACCATTCGAATTTTTTTTAAAGTCCCACAAACAATTCCCAAACTACAGAGCCAATATTATGCAACGATATCATCGAAAATTTCGTCAAAAGAGTAAGAGTTTACCAACAGAATCGTGGAGAACACTTTTCTGAACGCAATGACATTGTTTCGCTTATGCAATAATGCAATTTTGCTTTGACAATGACATGATATGTCAAGTACTGGTGAATTGCTGACCAACCTTTGGTTGCAACTAGAGTTGGAGGTCAACAGCGAATCAGATTACATTTTTATTCCAGCTTTTTTTTTTATTGGGAATGAATATATGTGAAGGATTCACTCGACAAAAAAAATTAGATTCACTTGACATATTAAATAATAAACTGCTTAGGAACACGCATAACTGGGGGAGAGCTGTGCTAGAAGGTTTTTATGGAAAGTTCAGTCTCAAATTGTGTTCTTTGATGGTTTCTTTGAAGCGGGAGGTTGCCTAACTATGATAGATCAGTCAGAGTTTAGTCAAGTTAGGTAGCCACGGAGTAGTAGATAGTGTGTTTGCTTGTAACCCGTCCGGCGTAAGTTCAAACCCCGCTAGTGGAACAGCCGCCAAGTAAAATAGAAAAACGAATAAAATCTGAGTTTCTCAAAAAAAAAGGAGTTGTTGCCTGGTAGTAAAATGGACCGTATAGAGTCTTAGTGCTTCTGGGATTTCGTTGCTCTAAATCAGAGATGTTGCCAAAATTCGCTCGAACTTGGCATAGTACAGGAAAACCATCGATTTGTAGATGATTAATTTTGTCCTCCCAGAAAAGTGCCTTAAACCGAAATTATCTCATGGGGTCATTTTACCCCATGACGTTATCTCTTAGACCGTACACTTGTTAGCCGCAGCTTGATGGCACGCGATATCGTCGATATCATAAGCCGAACTGATTTCCCCACAATTTGTCCCAGCACAAGATTAAGCAGATCGAATTACAAAGCACATCTTGGCGAAGTCCGGTGTTTGTCCGGAAAATGTCCTCACCAGACCTTAGGCTGATCTCAGTAGGAGCTACGGAATGGCAGAGGACAGACGTCTATTCAGTTGTACGATTGGTTATTCTCTGTTTCTAAGATCTGTCCTCCTTCAGATTAAAATTACTTCTCAAACGTCAACGACCCCATTTCCACAACGTGAACCTCATTACAGTCTTCCACCCAACTCAAATGCCATCGAAAATCGAACTCATTTTTAAGTTTACCAAATTTATCCGTAGAAAATGGGAACCGCCTTTGGTTTATTGTCCCCAATAAATTCGAATGATAAATCAATTTCAACCCAACTAATGACTGTTATATTTCTTACTTTATCTCCACCACCGGTATACACTTCCGTTTAGCACAGTTAATGACTCATTACTGCTCTCCATGGTATCCATGTCATTTGTAAGAAAAAAAAACGAAAAAAATTCCTCACCGACTTTGTCAACCTGAATACCGATTATCAGTGTGAGGAATTTCTCCACCCACTCCACACGAGCAACCGAATCTTTTGGGTGAAATTTGATTTCATTGTCCGGCAGTAAAATAAAATCAACTGCGAACCAATAATAGAGAGAAAAAGAAAATCACCAACACTACGCGTACATCAATCACGTCAGGTGAATGCGCTCATCAACTGAACTGCTACTATCAAATAACGGTTGCTACTATCAAGGCCGTTGTTCCAAAGTCTCTGTGTGTGTGTCTCTCGCGCCCTCCGTGCGACTTTGCAAGCAGAAACAACTTTTGCCATCTAAGTATCTGAGCCATCAACTTTTTTTTTTTTAACTTAGCCCGTAACGCAAAGTAGGTAGACGACAACGCCTTATCCATAACGCTATACTCCAGCACGGGCATTGAGGCGTTGAGACGCTGCTGACTGATGTTTGTTTGGCTTGGGTGGTGCTGTTGGGCTGGTTATTATGTTATGCTCGGCGTTCTGCCACTTTTGCAGAAAAAAAAAACTGCTTAAGACCTTAGGCGATGATTGTATGTTATTCCGTTCACGGTAACTCGATCGTTGTGACCGATTTAAAGTGAATTTGGAGTTGGGAACAGCCAACACAGCGCGGCCGCGGCCGGCGGCGGCATCGGCTCAAGTGATATCTTGAAGTTTCAGGTTATTGCTTTGAAATGGAGAGCTGCCTCCGGCAACGGTATGCTGGACACTTGCAGGTAATTGAATATGTTTGGAACGATTGAAATGACTTGGGACGTGTTGTTTGTTCAAAAATGTAATGATATTCGAGAGTGGATTCCAGGAACGGAAGTGAAGAAGTTTCTTTGCTGGTTCTCAAGATGTCATGTGGGTGCTTTGGAGAATTTTGTCGGTTTTTTTTTTGACAAATGTTGCAGTTGCAGCTGCTGTTGTTCTTTACAAGTTTCTTATAAGACTTTAGACATGATTAAGAGGGTTTATAATGGAAACTTGGGGGGTGACTGGGTAATGGAGTAACTGACAGTTCAGCTGGTCGCACACAGAGTCTAAGTGGATGTATGCAGCAGCTGTCACATTAATCGTAAAGAAACTTATTTTAGGAAACTAGAGTTAGTTTATTGTAAAAACTGAGAAATTCAGATGACCCCGACAGCATATGGAGACAACATTCACATTAGGCTTGCAACACATTCACGTGTTTTATGTCAAAGCGAACAAAGAATTTGAAGTGCTACTCGGTATTTCGGGAACAATCAACGAATTTTTATACTTTTAGTCAATATTGAAAAAGGCAATCGCGAAAGGATGCTAAGGTTCATACTGAGTACAGAGTACGAAAGCAGTGACTTCATCTTTACTCTCATAGCCGGGTTGCCTGACAAGTAGGGTATAAAATTCTCTTTTCGCAATCAATTCGATTCGAGAGAACAGCTTGAGTGACAATGGGAATTCACAGAAAGTGGGCTTTCAAAAGATCTGGAAACTGTTTCGCCCTCGGCGTACGCTGTGCTTTTTCTTTTGATTGTGTTTCTAATTCAATTTGACTTTGTTTTCATATCTTTTTCAGTATTAGTTTGAAGTCAGAAAATGTGATTCTAAGGTTGTTTGTAGACGGCAGAGCAAAATAAAAATACAGCGAGATCGCGTCTCTACTGCACATTCTCTACCCGAAGCTGTACTTATCGAATTTAGCTCAAAGCCACGCTTATTGTCTAGAAGAGACCATAAACTCGTAGGCCCTCCGCAAGTTCTGATCTTGATCCAATGGTAGTGAATTCTTAATAAAATGAGTTGCTACCATTGCCAGCGCATACTGAGGCAACGTTCATACACAGTTTTTGTACAAAGTTAGGGATTCTAAGTGGACTTGAAAAGAGTATCTAAGTATATTCTCACCAATTAATTCACACCTTTTCACTCAAGACTCTTTGTTCTACGAACAGTCTTCTTCTTTTCTTATATCCTTGCGGGTCTCGTGCCTACGCGTCATCGGGTACGATTTCTGTCTATGAGTTTCAGCTCTCTCCGACTCTTCCCCAGCTCCCGTGCCTATAGGTCCCTGATCCGTTCTCTGATGTGGCTGTTCGTTAGAGATACGGTTCGGCTAGAATATCCTTAGAATATTTCGTAGGCACCGGTTCCCAAACGTTTGCAGCTTTTTTGTGATAATGGTGGTCACTTGCCACATGCTGCACCCATGTAACAGCATGTACTCAACATTGGAGCGACACAGTCTTAGCTAGGGACAACATTCCAAAATGCAGACTTCGTTAATGCGATTCGGTTTGCGACATCTGTTTCGCTACCTCTATTGGTTGAGATAATGCTTCGAAGGTATTTGAAACTCTTTACTCTCTCAACCTGTTGTCCAATACCTAATGCCTATTGGAGCGAAAGAATTGCTACCATGACTGAGTAGCTTTGATTTTGCCGAGCTAATTTTAGGCCCTACGACCGCGACGTTTGCATCCCGCACCACTTTTGTTGTCATTTGGCGTAGGTCCATAAACACACGTCGACAGCATTGTTTCATAGATGAAAGTGTCCAGCGAACAGTTCCCGATGACAGAGCAGAGCTAAGCACATTGCTAATCACAAGTATAAACAATATTGGCGAAAGGATGCAACCTTGCCTGACTCCACTCGGTATTTCGAAGTCTTCTGACAGCTTTCCTCTGTGCAGTAGTTGGCACTTTGAGCCATCGTAAGTCGCTTGGATTATAGCTCTTGCGCAAGGCATGCCAAGCCTGGTATGCTGTCAAATTTTTTTTTTCTCATGTGAACAAAGTTTATCATTATTTATTCTCGGCGTGCTGTACCTTGGCAAAGAGTGTATCTTTTTATTTTTTAGTGTCCGATCGCTCCTGTTTGTCGCTGAGTATCTACATATCTGTCCATCAGTATGTTCAGCCTAAATTGCTAGACTTCAAACTTCACACATCGTTAAAGCCACAAAGGTGAACGAGTGTGGATTTTATAAGCTCCTTAGCGAAAATCTAGTTTTATTATTCAAAACATGGATAGTTTGCATATCTACATCTCTGGCGAAATTCTGTTTTTTGTTTTCGAAGCGGATTCCAGACGAATTGCGTAGGCAGTTATGGTGTGTTTCGTTGGCTGTGAGATCTTTAAGATACGAGCGCCATAATTGGTTGTTTTTTAATCCCATTTGAAATGGTTCCATTTGATTTGTTGCATTATTTCACTAAATATTTGGTAATTTTCAATTTTTTGTGCACATGAACTCTTCAGCTCAAGTCAAGTCAAGAGATGCTTAAAAATTCTGACTGGTCTCGTGTCCAAACACGAGTTTTTTAACCAGCGGTATGCTTGTTTATTGAAAACCACTCTAAGACTTTCTTTTAAGCCTTCAGACATATGATCGCCACTTCATGAAAATGTTACTCCAAAAAACAGCTCATGCGCCTAAAGCTCGGCTTAAGAAATGGTACAGGCTTCAAACCTCATCAATACCAGCGATCTTCAGTATTTCGTAGTTTTTCAAAGGTTATCTTCTGACATACTCGCTATGGAATGTGCAGTTTTACATCATCCATCTACCTAATTAGCATCTGCTGGAAATGCTTACTAAATACTTTTCGGCCCTATTCCAATGATGTAACTTTTTATTATGACGCTCGCTTGTGGTTTGATGGCTTAATTAGTTAGGTACTATGAACGTCAAATTTACATATCGGATCACTCACCCAGATTAAATACTCAACGTTCAACTACCAAACCACATCTAGATTGAAAAAAAAAAAAACTAGTTTCCCAACAGCATGGTCATAAAAGAGCCACAGATCACCCAATGAATTGAAATCGAAAGCAGACTCTTCTGCTTAACATACAAATTTCGTTTTTCCTTTCATTTTAGACTTGCAAATAAAATAATTCTGGCACTCGTAAGCATTTCTTAAACTTTCTTTCAGTATTGCCGCATGGAATTCCAAGAAAGGAACCACTTTTCAAGTCCCGCAGTCTCAGTCAAATGACATGACAACAGTGGCGGCAGACTGCATAATAATTTCAAATTTTTTATGGTGATTATCCCTACCCATCCATCGACGCAGATACCCCCCATCTGTTGGACAAATCTCGATTGCAAGCGAGAAAAACGATATGCAAATGTCCAGTCCATTAATGAAATCACCATACTCAGCAATTTGTCGTCTACATATGTGTAGATACATAGATACGTATGCGTTGGTTTCCAGATAAACTCGTATGCCTACGTAACGTAGTCGGTTCGATTAAAATGGAACACGCAATGCAAGGAATCAACAACAACACTAAGAAGCAATCTTAGCCTCCTTAGTTTCTTTGATACCTCTTGTCCGATTGGATTTTATTGCAAAGGAGATGAGTAGAAAAAGGAGAAGAAAAAGAGTCTTCTGTTGGTTGCACTTCAACTGCCAATGTTGACATTCTTTGTGTAAACATGACGACGATAAAAAGGGGATACGACCATGATGATGATGATGAGGATGAGGATGAAAAAAAAAAAAAAAAAAAAACCGACCGCCTCCAAATAAAGGGGAAAGAGAAAGAAAAGCAACCCACAAACCAAGCAAACACAGATAAAGTGCTTCTTCTGGATGGCACGACAGGGCCCGACCCACACTCGTTGCCATAATTCCCATGTCAAATGGTGGTCACATCCGAAAAGGGTATCATCTGTTCATCTATCAAATTGGTTATAAAAATAGTTTTCAGTGTCGGTGGAAAGAGGGCGCAGCAGCAGACGTTTCCTTGGGACCTAACATTGGCTGTTCATTTGCCTCACGACAGAGGCTAGATCCTATTTCGAAAATTGACTTTTGTGCATAACTTTAGAAGAGTTTGGGGGTCGGGTTGACCAAATGGCTTATCTGCTGCGAGCATACGTAGAATGTTATTTTAGAGAAAACGATTTTTAGGGCGGCGACATTGTGGTCGAGAGGGAGGAGAGGTGTTTTGTGTCTGTAAGCGAAGGAATCCTTATTTAATAGACTCGACAGGAATGAGTTTTTACAGCAGGATAAAGTTATTTTCGGTCTATAGATACGGGTTTAATGAAAGGAATCGTTGTTTAAAATGTTTTTCGGAGTTAAAATGTTTTCCGAAGGAAGGTTGATGCTGGTGATTGAATTTTGGTCTTTTAATTGTCAACCTATTGTGTGGAGGATTCTCTTGTGTAAGGATGTCGCAGGGTCTAAAGGAGCCTAAATAATTGCTTAAATTACAAGTACAGAAGGTTTGAAAATGTACGTTTCCATTAAGTGACAGTAGGTTGGTAAAAAGCTGTGTTACCGCATCAGAAAAATTGTGTCACTATTTAAGAAATAAACGTTTCAATCGCTCTGCTCGAGCCAAAATGTGGTCTTTATACGATGGATGTTATAATAGAAGTACTTCGAGGACAGAGTTGTTTTAAAAAGGAGTACAAGCTTCAGGCAATATAATTAAATTTGAAGGATTCGACATGAGTAACAGCAGCAAAACTCTATACCACTACTAACCGAAACACAGATGAAGAAAGGTTAAGTTCGGAACATTTGACAGAGTTTGGGCTCTTTTGTCGAAAATGTGTGCATATAGCATTGATGAGTCTCTTCTTCTATGGATTAGAAATTACCTTTCTGGTCGTTCGATACAAGTTATCTTGGACGGCTTCAGTTCTGATATTCACCACATAAATCCTGGTGTCCCACAGGGCTCAGTTTTGTCTCCGACTCTCTTTTTCATTTTTATAAATGACCTCTTGTGCCTCAAAAATGCAGTGTTGTCTTCTGTCTCTCAAATGGGATATGATTAGAGCAAGCTGTATTGACTGTTAAACTTTGTGGTTTATAAGGTTGGACGAAATAATTAAAAGAATTATTGCAACCCACGGTGTGGTATCTATCGAAAGTACATGTTTATGGGACTTTCTATGAAAGAAATTCGATAAATTAATTGCTTTTATCCGAACTCTAAGTGTCAAACTTATGCTGACATTATGAAAGGAGAAACTACTTCAATGTGCTAAATTATTACGGTCTTCAACCACGAAACCTCTCCATTTTGTGCGGTCTTCCACTAACTACCTCCATCTATTCATTCCAAATTAGTTGAAGTCCCTTTCTAGTTGTCCCTTTCTTCCATATGCGCCAAGGCCTTCCTCTTCTGTGTCCAATACACAGTTTTTCGACTAGGTCAATGTCGCTGTCTATTTATTTAGTTAAATAAATTCATGCAAATAATTTAGTCATGATTGAACTCTATGACTAAATTCTTAAGATTAATGGAAAAAGCCAATATTTTCATTAGTTTTAGTGGTTACATTAGTTTTGGTGGTTATTTTGGCAATTAATGACTGAAGTTTAAGAAAAAAACAATTCGTATGACAACTAATTCATTTAATCATGATTGATGAATGACAACTTAGAATTCTTTTTTATTCTAATTTTCTATAAAAATTGTGTTCATTTCATAGGAGAAAGGTAAAGTAGGATAGGATCATCTAACAAGAGATGTCATTTTAAATTTCGCGTCATTGTTGAACTGTCAACAGTAAACTGACATTGCGATGACTTTTGATAGGTAAAAACTACAAGGGTATTAAATATGGATCGAAACACACACGCACAAGGTGGTGAAACAGTGAAAATTCACTACAAAAACGGTAAAAATATGGCGGAAACTTTTCGTAAAGTTCGTACTGCTTTTGGTCATCATCAAGCGCCTTCTCGCACAGCTAAACAGATGGAATTGTGCCATCTGTGACAGTTTGGTGCAGTTTTTAAGCTGGTGGTGTCATTGGGCCATATCACTTTAGTGAATGAATTGCGTTACCGAACGATGTTAACTGACTTTTTTTTTGTCTAAAATTGATGCTATGGACGTGGACGACGTTTATTTTCAGCGGGACGGCGCCAGATGCCACACAGCTGGTGAAACAATGGCTCTATCGCGTGACAATTTTCCTAGACGTGTGATTTCTCGAAATGGTGACTTCAATAGGCCGCCGAGAACGTGCTATTTAACACATTTAGACTTTTCCTTTTGATACTATGTTAAGATAAAGTCCACGCCGATGCACCACCAACGATTCATGTACTAAAAGTATATATCAGAGCTGTTATTCGTGAAGTACAACTGCAATTATGCGAAAACTTGATGAAAAATTTCATCAAAAGAATGACCATTTGTAGGCAGAGCCGCAGATATTGTATTCCTTTCCTAACCTCAGAGTTTGTATCTTAGATTAAAATAAAAACATCACCACCATAAAAATGTTGCGTTTTTCTCTTTATTTAGAAGGACACCTCTTCTTGAATGACCCCACTATTGTAGTGCTGCGAAGGAATACATTACCCTGGACTACGTTTTTTATTGTCATCATAGTTTACAGTGAGTACTGACTGAAACAGTATAAATTATAACAGTTTGCAATGGTGAATTGAACCAAAACAGACCGACTGCCAAAGGCCTTAAGAAATATATGTAAGTGTACTTGCAAATCATCAATCACAACTACTGGGAAAATTATTGTTTATTAGTCATTAGTTAGATACCAAGCCTAAGTCAATCATTGTCAATCAGTGATTACTAAATAGTTGTTGAGCTATAATTACGTCTAAAACTCAATTAAATTAGTCGTGGTTGTTATTTGCAAAAATGTTTGGCGAAATTTTTGGTTATTCCTTCGGTTCCAAATTTAACAATCGCCGAACATTTTGGGATTCGAAAATCTCCAGAACTACACGCTTTGGCTTCCCATGAGTGGGTTGGGTCTGGGTTAATCTGAGCCTTTGACGATCAAAAATCGAGTTGTAGTTGTAAGTGTTTGTGAATATTGTGGAAAAATATGTAAACTGTGCTTACTGTATTTTTGAAAATGGCTCCTTTCAGGAGTGTAATCATCATTGTGAAAAAATTATCGCAATATGCTGTGCGGTCATTCTATTTTCAACGAGTTAATGATGAACTTAAAAACAAAATTCCTTTTATTGCAGTTCCAAGGTTGTTTCACAAACGATGTAAACATTCATTCGAAAACTCGGTGAAAGATGCAATAGCTTAACCGTAAATCTGTTTACACAAACCGTTTATTTTTCCATAACTCTGACAATAAAAACAAAATTACACCATCTCGTGTGGTTCGTGTCCGACCCACATTCATTTCATGCAATTAAAGTCTGTCGTCCTTCTCGTTAACGAAGTAAACAAACTCGTTATTCAACAAAAACAATCCCACAATCCACTTCATAAAGACTCCACGCAGATAATGTCCTCCTTCAGTCTTACACGAGTTGTTTTCGTCCTTACATCGAACATGTCATTCGTGCTTTTGCTCATATTAATCGCAAGCCTCACTAAAGTCGAGTGCGGTATTCCAATTCCAACGCCAAATCACTCGTATGATTCACTTGACAAGTTTACCTGCCAAATCGCATCTGAAAGTAGTGCACGTGTCACTTTCGTTTACTTGGAGGACACTGATGAAGGACTCATAAGATGTCTCTCCAAGTCGTATCTACCGGTCGTCACTTTGACTGTCAGCTCAATTGGCGTTGAAAAAACCCGGAACTTTTCATCAATGCACATACTCACGGTCGGTGGTGAGGTTCCGCGGAGGCTTATGCAAATTGGAGGGATGCTTGATCCACGAATCAGGCAGAAGCATCTATCAAAGTATCTCCTTATCTTTAGAGTGCCGTGTGAGGGATATCTTGAGCGTTTCTTTAATTTGTTCTGGAAGAGTGGTGTTCTTAATGTTGTGGCACTGTGCAGTCATCAAAGAATGTTCACTTATGAGCCTTTCAGTAGCAGTGGCTTTCAAATAGTGAGACTTCCAACGACAATGGAACTATCGATGCTGTTCTACGATAAATTACGGAATCTGCATCGCTACCAATTGAGAGTCTCGCAGTTTTACAATCCAATGAGATCCCTACCACTCGCTAATGACACTGATTTCCGTGGAATCGACGGACTCCTGGCGATGACAATTGTGGAACATCTTAATGCCACAGTGCGGTTTGTAGTGCCCCGAAGCGATCAGCTGTACGGATATGACCGTAATGGATCCCTGACTGGTGCCCTAAGGGATGTCGCAACTGGCGTGACACATATCGGCTTTAATGCTCGCAACATAGATCTGCGTTATGCCGAGTACCTTCAACCGGTCGGCAAAGATCTAGTCATTTACCTCGTAGTCCCGAAGGCACAAATAGCCTCGCAATACTTGAACTTCATTCGAGTTTTCCATCCCCTCACGTGGATGATTCTTTTTTTCAACTTTTTCGTGGTCGGAGCCATTTTTGCTTGCATGCAACAAATCGTCCTAAAGCTGCCCCTGTCAAGTGATTATGTAGAATTCAGGTGTCGCGACATTGCTGAGATGCTGTTCAAGACGGCGATTGGTGATCCTGTGGATGGGTTCCACAGAATCAGTTCGTTACGTCAGTTTCTCATTGCATGGATTCTCTTCTGCTACGTCATCAGCTCAATTTACTTTGCGAAAATGGAGAGCATCTTTATTCATCCAGAATACGATCGGGACATCGATAGTCTAAGTGAGTTGTCCCGACTCAAAGGCATCCCTGTTTATGGGAATCCAAATTTGTTGAAAATTGTAGAGCCTTCAGTGGATCCAAAGGCTTTTGCAGTTTTACTCTCGAAATATCGTGCTCTGCCGGACGAATATGAGGCATTAATTTTCAAAACGGTCAAAATGTCACATGACAACGCGTTCATATTGCGACGGGACCGAGCAAATAAATTGATTGCAAGGACATTCAATAATGAAAACAAGCGACCGTCGTATCACTTGGTGAAGGAGTATCTAATGTCAATGCTGTATTCGTATATGGTGACGAATGGTTCTCCGTTTTTGGAAAAGTTTCAGGTTTTGCACTTTTGGTGTTTCGAACATGGACTTTTGAGTCATTTTGAAGCTGGTGAGCTGCACATTCAAAATATACGCAACGAGAATTATCCTACCGAAGATGAGGACGAAGAGGAAGAGGAGTTGAGTGATGGGGTGAAGAAGAAAAAGAGAGCCGTTGTCCTGGATATGAATATTTTGCAGGGAGCGTTCTACACATGGATCATTGGAACGGGTCTGGGTTGCTTGGGTTTTCTTGCAGAATTAGGTCATTGGAAGTGGAAGAGGAGTGCGCAAACTTCTAATGTGGTGCCTGGTGAGGAGCTAAAAGGTGAAACCTTATTATAGATGCGTTGTTTTAGTGAGTCTAAGGTAAGGTATATAAGGTATCTTACTCTATTAAATGTTGAGAATTATTTTGTGAAATATTTGTGTTGTAATGATGTTAAAACTACTTTCATTTAAAAATAAAAAAGTGTCCTTTGTGGCCAGAAATTACATGTAGAAATGTTTTCAGAAGTTTTTGGAAAGTTTGTACGAAAACGAAGGATGTGCAGGGAAGTGTAAGACGGGACAAACTTCAGTACATCGACTCACTTGCCTCAAGGACTGTGACAGTAGGACTGTCTGTAGCATCACCAATGAGCTCATTGGTGGTCTGAACTCCAAACAACATCCAGTCAAGAGTTAAGATGGTGACTTACTGATTTCCGATGAGGACCAGCTCTCTAGATGGAGACATTATTTCGCTACTGTCTTTAATCACGTTGCGTCTTCCAAAGCCACAAATTCCCCAATTCGCATCGGACCTCCAACTAAAAGCGAATAAACAACAGCAATGAAGTCACTCCAGAAAAAAAGCGCTGGACATTGATGGCATCCCTGCCTAACTATTTCTAATCGGCGCTAAACACGTCTCATACGGAGAGCGTGGGAAAATTAACAAGTTCTCCAAAAGTAGAAAAGGGGGATGATCGTCAAGCTTCCCAAAAAGGCAAATCTGCGGTATATGCGTTCAATGCATTAAGGAACATTTAGATTCAACTCCCGACGTCGAACAGGCAGGCTTTCGTGCTGGATACTCCTGCATCGACCACATAAACACCTTACGAATCATAATAGAGCAATGCGTCAAGTATAGATCTCCGCTTCATCTACTGTTTATCGACTTCGAGAAGGTTTTCGACAACTTCAATCAAGATGCTATCTGGTTGGCTTTGAGCGGAAGAGGCATCCCAGAAACACTCATAGCTATTCTCAAGACTACATACAAGGGAAGTAAGTGTCATGTTTCACACAATGGTAAGGTGTCGGAGGACTTTGAAGTCCAAAGTGGAGTACGTCAGGGGTGCATACTGTCACCGCCGTTGTTCTTGGTGGCCATCAGCGATGTACTCCGAGCAGAATTGATGCAATTTGATGAACAATGGCAACCTACGTTGACGATATTTGCCTACTTTCACAACGGATAATGGACCTTCACCTGATGGCCCTAAATCTAGAAGCACAGCCAAAACAAAAGCCTTGAGCACTTTTAGCACCCGCACTCCCATACTTTGGCACCGAACTGGATATCTGCAGCAAAATCGGGAAGGCAAACGCTGCGTTCGGAATGCTATCGAAAGTATGGAGAAGCAAAGTTCCCAGCTAAGGAGCCGAGCAGCGACTGTTCCGCTCCAACGTGGAACCTGTATGGGTGCAGTACTTGGAAGGTGAATTCCACTATCACTCGCAAGCTGCAAACATTCATAAACAAGTGTCTAAGAATCATCTTGAGGATTGGTCCAATCTTATCTCTAACGAAGAACTTTATCGGAAAACGGGCCAAGAATCTATAGAAATTACTGTGCCTAGGAGAAAGTGGCACACGGACACACTCTACAGCGGGACGTCGTAGATAAACATGGCGCAGGACAGTCGACGAGGAATTAAGCTCTGTGGGAATGAGTTGGAGGCAGTTCAGACGCGTTTCAAAACTCCGAGCTAGATGACGTGCAGGCGTTGTTGGCACAATATGCCGCTCGAGGGGTGCAAGGATTTAAGTAAGTAAGTTGTAATAAAAATTAGGGAGGATATCACCTGCCGCCTCTGCTTAGAAGAGGACGAAACCGCAGAACACATACTATGTAAATGTGTAGCTCTGTGCAGAATTAGGAGAAACTTCTTCCTTAAGGCGATCATATCTCTAATAGACTTAAGGAACTCCTCCTCCGTATTAATGCTTTTATAAAGAAAATGGAAGTACTGCTGCCATAAAAAGTGGCCTTTGGCTAGATCTCTCTGGTCGCAGTGCCTACACGCCATTTTGGCGTGGTCACAAACCTGTAAAAAACAAAATTCAGCAAGTTATGAGCTCTAGATCGTCATTAGAAACACTGCCGGATCCACAGTCGCTAAACGCTGGGCTTACCATTCTTTTATTCTGGCGGAAGGACTGTTGCGTGGTCTTACTTCGTCGCTTTTCCGTCGCACCTCTTCGTCATGTCGCTGTCATGTCATTTTCCCACTCAAAGTGTCAAGAATGACAAATTTGTGTCTGGAAAATTGTCTATTTCCATCATTCCAGTTGTTATTCCGTAATTCCAGCCTTCAAGCTGTCAATATGTCATTTCAGTAATTACCACGTCCACTTAGTTGCTTAGTTTTGCACAGTCGAGTTCTGAGTCACAATTATTCTATCTTAAGTACTAAATATCGGAAAAGAATGAACTAACAATTTCCCTGCATACCATTTACATGCATTTTTCACTAAGCTAATTCCAGCTGAACACTACAAAGGGGGCATTGTCTTAAGCTACCCACTCACCATGTAATAAATTTGTAGTCCGCACATTTAACATTCTGCTTAAATATGCAACAAACGTACTTTTGTGGTTTTTTTGTTAAAAGTAGCACGTGAAGTATCCGCAACAACCGCCACTACCAACAGGGTGGCTCATTATTGCGAACTTGCGAAACCCAATTTGACCAACGTTTTGAAATGTTTTCAACCACCTTCTTCTCTGTGCACTCGTCTTCTCCTCGTTCAATTTCAGCAAAGCTACTTAGTAGCCTATTCCCATGGTGGGCATGAATCGTTGTCATCATCATCACCGTCATCATCGTCGCAACAATCCCCCCTGGCAAGTGCAACGGCAAAATGGAAAAACACGAAAAAAAAACACGACACTCCCTTAAGAGATGGAAAAAAAAAAACGATGAGGGGAGAAAAATATAAAGAAAGGAAAACACTCCAAACATTGATCTTCTTATGCATGAGTGGTGAAAAATGGAAAACGAAAAGAAAACCGGAAAACAGAAAGAAAAACGAACACATGAAGACCGACGACTTCAAACGATGCCAATAAAGAAACCTTATCAATGTCAAGTTCATTGGCATATCCCATCCACTTCGATGGCATGCTGTGCCAAGAGGCACCTAGCAAACTCAGCCATCCACTGCAATCATCATCATCGGTCATCGGCAGCCGATGGTGTCTATCCGGGACTTGGATGGTCCAAACGCTCGCGTCTCTTCCACTCCCATGAGGAGAGAAATGCCGAGGTATTCTCATCGTTTC
This sequence comes from Blera fallax, assembly GCA_946965025.1. Taxonomy (NCBI): domain Eukaryota; kingdom Metazoa; phylum Arthropoda; class Insecta; order Diptera; family Syrphidae; genus Blera; species Blera fallax. The sequence continues at coordinate 78,311,110 of OX337245.1, read as the reverse complement.
TTGTCCGCTTTTTTTTTTTTTTTTTTAATCCAATTTTCCAGCAACCGGTCGATTGATGACTTTCCACTTTCGCAAAACCGTATACGCGAGAGGCGTAGATAAATGACATTTGAATTACCTTGTGCAACTAGGTGGCGTTGAATATTAGTCAGTTGTATCGGTTCTAAGGGATTGCGCGCCTCTTATTACCTTAATGTGAGCAATTAAGCTAAATGGGGTTTGATGGCGTGTGGCCGATGATTCTAAAAATAACATCGCATCGTGTAGTGTGTGACTAAAGAGTACGTAGGTACGACGAGTATGGCGATACCTATGCTACTATGAGGTACACTCGCATATACACGTACGTTGTCCGGAACAAATGACACTGGCTTAAGCCGGGTATTAATCATTTGGTCATGGTTATTAAATAAATATTTAGTTAGATCCGGAGCTTAGTGATAAATGGGAGACGCGTACTTTGGCTTTGTGGTATCAGTCAATAGAATGTAGCGGAAAACGTTCGAACCCAAAGGTTGTTAGGGAAGGCGGACTACGGTTAGCTAAACTTCATGGTCATTCTGAACTGGTGGAATATATCGACACTCCGGATGGAAATGGGCTACATCGTCCCACTGGCAAACTGCAATCGGAGATCCTCTATCAGAATTCCTAGCAGGCAGGAGTGGGATGAAGGGTTAGTCTGTACCGGAAATTAACTGGCTATTTACTGTGAGTGTCTACTGTGAGTCCGGAACTGCAATCCGATTCTTCAGACTTGAGGACGATTGCAGGGTATTTCAAGTCGAAGTTGCTGCCATAAAATAAGTTGCGGACATGATTAAAGAGAGCAACATCTCTGGAAAAACGGTCAGCATGTACGTTGACAGTCAAGTAGAAATTAAAATGTTATAGTCAACATCGGTGAGGTCCAAGCTCGTAAAAATGTGCATAAAAATCTGTCTGGGTGATATCTCAGTAGCCAACAAGCATTTCGCTAGCCCTTCCCAAGGCTAAAACACCGCTTAGCACTTTGAACAGGAAGATAGACATTGAATCCAATGAGGAAGCTAACAGGCGTTGTTATCGATTAGATATATGTGCCATAGCCAAATCGTTATGGCCAGTTTATGACAAAAGAGAAAGGGATATTCTGACAGCTGTCAGCGTCGTGACGGGACGTGTGTGATAGGCAATCGTGCAGCACGGCTAGGACTATCCCACAACGACGTCTGTAGGAACTGCAAAGACGAAGAGGGAATAGAATCACTTGCTATGTGATTGTCCAGCACTAGCCACCAAAAGGAGTTATTTATGTTACTTGCCGAGCTTAATGATCTAGGAAACATTGAGCTGAACAAACTCCTGAGATTCATACATATATCTGGGTGGTTTAGTTCAGCTGTCGATAATGAAATTTAGGTTCTCAGGTGTCTACTATTGGGCACAATGGACTTATTGTTAACCAGTACACTCATCTACCTAACCAATCTAAAGTTTGTTAAGAAGAGACTTATAAACCCTTTGAGACTCATTTGCGTTATCGTTGTTTCATTTCAATGATCAACAATTTTAGTTTTTTCCTCTATGCTATAAGCTCGAGCTAAATCTAAATCTTCGGGTTTATTCACGAAGTATTACTACTTACTTAGGCCCTATTTCCCCTCGCAAGTCTTAAGGCATCCCCGAAACTATGCGCCATCGCGTTAAAAAAAATACTTGACGCAACGTTGAACATAACGTACATATGTGGTTCAGGGCCTAGCTTCTTCCGACCATTTTTTCACACAAATGGAAGGGGCCTACAGTTAAGAGCTACAGTCAGTCACAAAAGTCTACATATAGCGCTGCAAAGTGCTTGACCTGTGACTTGAATTCTCTTGCAATCGTTTTTCAAGCATTGGGATGTTGCTTTATCGAAATGTAGATTTGTCTGATCCACTGCTGTCTTTGAATTTTGATGTCTTTGTGATCCTCCCGTTCGTAGACACCGATTCAATAACGTTTGCAGCTTTCTTGTGATAGATCTGCATATTTTCCAGGTGAAGCACCCATTAGCTGCACGGACTCAACATTGGATCGGAACAGCCGTGGCGTGGTCTTTAAGCTAATAGCATTACTTCGCCATATTTTCGACAATATACCAAACGTCGATTTGTCCTTGTTTTCAATTCGTTATGCCTTGTACTGTCCGCTTTCGGTCGATACGATACTCCAAAGGTAATGAAAACACTCTACCTTCTGCATCGGTTGTCTTGCAATGCTAATTTGTGAGGATAATGTAGTTCGAAGGAAGATGATTTTAGCTTTTGCGCTGTTAAACTTCAGCTCGATGACGTTTGTTTCCCTCTCCATGTCAGCTGTCATTCCCTCTACAGCGTCAGCTGCCATTTGGTGTTGACATAAACTAGCAGGTTTCTTCGTTGTTGTCCTAAGAGCTCGTGAGATTTCGCCCCTGATGTAGGCGAACATAAAGTAGGCGGGTACCACAGATAAAAATATTTTGAAATTAATGCGCATTCGATCTTGAAATATTCGCGCTTAACAATGGTATCCACTCTTGGCTGTCAGTTTTAAGGTAAACCCTGGAGAATCCCACTATTTTTTGAAGAAGGAGGCGGGATCCTTCACTGCTCATGTGCGTGTTTGGTTTTCGCAAACTAGCTTTTGCATCATTTACATCGGTATTCAATAATCTCCTTTACAGATATGGATATTGTTTCTAGTATCATCCATATGTCGATTATGAACCTAATTGCAGGCTGAGACACCTCAATTTATTGATTGCAACATGCAGCAGAAGCTGCCTACATTTAGTCATAAATTTAGACACGTTTGACTGTGAGGGCTTTATCGACGTGGATAGTCACGTTCGTCTTACTTCATTATGATGTTAAGGAAAATGAAAACCAGACTACTTAACCTAGTTATGCGAGCTTAATACTAGAATGTCGTGATCTGTCTCCCGTTCAGGTAAATGTCTCAATGCCATTGTTGACCTTCAAAGCGCTGCAACATCTCTGTATCCTCATCCCCCCAGTTCCGTTTTGGACTGAATCCAATTTCCTCAAATTATAGTCTGCCATGTCTGTCCACAGTTTTTTTTTCCGTTGCAATATCTATCTCAAGACAAAGACAACCTAACTCGCTTTTATAATGAAGCTCGTACACCAGAAATGCATTAACCCATTTCCGTTGGTGAGTTTGTTTTTTACCTCGTTTTGCTTCGTGCTCATTTCCTTTTCTGTTCCTAATTTTCTGTTCCCATTTGTGTAACGAGTAATTGAATCTACCTTGCGCGCCATAAGCTCAATCATAACCATTTTCTTATTTAGCACCATGTTACCTTGTCCCTCATTATCACCCCTGGCACCTCGTAAAAAAAAAAAACAAAAAAAAAATAATTAGCCAAGCACAATACCGCGCAAAAAGAAAAAAAAATTGAATAAGAAAATAATAAAAATAATGAAAAATAGTAAAAAAAAAAAAAAAAACGTGATGCCCATGACTTGCGGAATCGCCCCGACTGGTGTTCATGCAACTAATTGTCTAATAACTTTCCGTCTGTCCGGGTGGCGTAAACGTTAACGTAGCCGACTTCCTTCTATTTGTTATCCGCGCGGCGCCGAAAACTTTCACTCTCCGACGGACGTCTCTGTAGCATTGTCAGAGATTCACTTTCGTTTTGGCGAGGATGATGATAATGTTGTGTAACGTGGTGTTATAGATGCGCTGCTCTGGGCACTTAACTTGGTTTGGACCTCAACAATTGGATATGCTCTATTGAGTGCGGAGTTTTCCGGTTTCGTTTCGCTGTTTACTAACCCAGGTGAGATCCCATTCAAATGGCAAATGGCGGCATGAAAGTGTAAATGGCGGTTTGGCGAACTTTTACTGAATAACAATCACAAGGCGTCATTAACACATTAAGTAGTCAATTATAATTGTCGTTATGATTAACAATGTAATTCGTTAAGAAATTGGTGAAACCCGAGTATGCACTCGAGTAAATGTTTTTTTTTATAAATTTTTAATTTATTACCAGCGATCTGAATAACCTTGGCGGCTCTATTTGAAGTGGGGACACAACTGACAGCAGAACACAGTGGTGTTCAAAAGTTGGTCGGTGATCTTTTTTTAATGAAATGTTTTTAAAATATTGGGTCAGAAGAGGTGTCATTTTAAATCAATGAGAAAATGCAAATGCAACTCTGAGGTTAGAATGGAATACAATATCTGCCAAATGTCCGCCTCGGCTCTGCCTACAAATAGTCATTCTTTTGATGAATTTTTTCATCACGTTTTCGCATAATTGCGGCTGTATTTCGCGAATAGCAGCTCTGATATTTTCTTTTAGTCAATGAATCGTTGGTGGAGCACTGGCGAAGACTTTATCTTTGACATAGACCCCAAGGAAAAGGTCAAAAGGACTGATATTTGACCCTTATCAATATCTTGCGTCCGATGACGATGGTGGTCTTTACTTCGTTGATGCCTATCTGTTTACTCTCGAAAAAAAGCATTCCATTGTCTGTGGACGTACGGAAAACTCTGTCTGTATGGCCAGCTTTAGTGAAGTAAGGCGGAGTATGTACAACCTAATGGGCAGGAGGGCTCTTTTCCCCTTTTTTGTGGACCCAGTTAGGCGGGCGTATGATGAACGCGCAATGTTTGCCCTTTCTTGTCGCTGCAAAGAGTAGTAGTTAAAGTAAAAAAGTGGATACGGGACAAACTTTGAGTGTGTTTTTCTCGGAAATTTTTATTTCAAATTTTCCACGAAGTTGATTTCCCTCCTGGTTCATATTGACTGCTACTGATACTTTGCATAATTTACAGAATACCTGGCCTACATTACATAACGACGGTTGTTGCACAAACTTAGCATAACCTAAGGTGCCGCATGTCAACATCAAAATCAAAGTTTTATTAGTCTAATTTGACTCTGCCAACAATTTAGACTACTAATACGATTCAGGCTATCACGGTTCCAGTGTACACTCCCAGTGAATTTCATAATTAATCGCTGTGGGGAAACTCAAACTTCAAGCGACCTCACCCTCTCATGAATTTGCAATCAACATCAAAATCATTTGGAAACAGTGCAAAAAAAAAAGTAGAAAACATGATTTTGTTTTCGTTCCAACAACACAACACACTTCTGAGTGATGCCATCAAAATTGAGCTCAAAAGCAAAATGTGGCAATTAAAGTCTACTCCTCCAAAAGTGGTGAAAGTATCCTCGGCAAAAAAGCGTGCCAGCTATCAATTCGGACTCATTCCAAATAGTCATTGTCGTAAAGATATTTTTTTTTGGTTTTACCGGATACCACAACCAAGTAGTGGCTATTAAAAAAAAAATATTTGACCACACATATCTAAGAAACCAACTTCACAGATGCATATCGCACAGCGAAAGAAAGGTTCATCCACAAGAGGTTAATTACTGTGGCATTATTCATGGGTGGTAAACACACCGTGTCTTTGCTGGAAATATCTTTGAATTCTTTAGGTTTCTGATGTAGATACTCGTACGAGTAGTAGTTGGAGAGAAATGCTAGACTGCTCTTAACTGTATCTGGCATCTGCGGTTCGTTAATTCTTCTCAGTCAATAGCTTCTACGGTGGTTCAACTTTCTTATTCGATGATCATATTCGATGAGATTAGCTTTGGATTAATTCGAAATTCATTTCTCTTTCGTTTCAGATACTCAGCTCTTAAAATGAAGACTTAAAGGAGAACACTCAGCATAACTCAAAGACCAGGAACCAATATTTTTTTATTTTTTTTCTGTAACATTACATAGTTCATAGGTAAGTGAAGTTATTTTTACTTTATTTTACTTTTAGCTTTTGCTTCGTAGTATATGTAGTCGGAGCAGTAAGGTAAAATCTCTGTCTCTTTGGCCTCGGAAACTGCAAACCCATCACCGTCAACGCAAAAGATTTTTCCGTTGATGTCTTGAATGGATTCATAATTGCCATTGCCACTGCATGTGAGACGGTGCTGCATTCCGGCTTCGCTGAATATTTTCTGGTCACGTGCACAGACTGGAAACAATCATAAGAAAAAATGTAATTAAATAAAAATGTTTGTAGGACTTAAGGTCGAACTGTAATAGTCGAAAGCAATCGCAAGCTAATGTCAAAATTCTACGTTAAGTTTTCTTCAGTTCTGTCAATTGCTTGGGTTGCCCATAATAGGCGTATGTGAACGGAAGCGATTTACACAGCCGTCAAAGTCAAATGTCAAATTTTTGTACGAAAGAGCGAAAGTGAACGAAAACTTGACGGATCTAAGCAAGAAGCTATTATGGTCTTACAATACATGTCCTTGTGTTCGCATAGTTACGTACGTCGACATACGCACTATTATAGTTCGGCCTTTAGGTTACAGCTGTTTATGTCGTGGCACAAGGCCATCGAGAAGGTGGAGCTACTGAAATATTCCAAAAAATTAGTTTCAAACTATGTGTATGATAATTCGCACGACCCACTAAACGAAAAAAGAACACAGGGAAACCCAGCGAAAATCCAAAGAAAAAACGAAATGTTTCAAACGAACGAACAATTTATTTCTAGGTGTTACCCTTTGTGTGGTTGCGATCCAAATGAACGAGAAACTTTTCCATACAATATAACATGCTTAATGCATTTCTTTTTGAATAACAGTGCATTTGATTTGATTTACACATAGTCGAATAGATTACAATTAAGAGAGCAGCAAAGAGAATGTAAGTGACATTAAACAGGTTCATGAAAACAAGAAACAATTAGCTGTAAACAATCATAGGGCAAATTAAGTTATGTTTGGCACATTTGACCAACAAAAAGAACAGATATAGGAAATATGAAATAATAAATACATTTTAATTAAATTGAAAAAAGAATAATCTTAAACATTCCGCCGCCCCTGAAACATAGTTTCAGAGCACGGGAGAATAGCCAGTTTGTGAATAGGGCGAACTAAGTTTCCGCAGGCAGTTTTAAGCGTGACGACTCTAACGTGGCCGTCTTTTCCCGGATGTGTTTCGATAACTCGGCCCATTGCCCACTTTGCAGGAGGTAGATTGGTCTCCTTTATAACCACCAGATCGTTCACTTTGATGTCGGGTTGAATCTGTTGCCAACGAGGACGATGTTGCAATGACGTCAAGTACTCCATTTGCCAACGTTTCCAATACCCTTGTATTTTGGATTGCAGTTGTTGCCAGCATGATAGTCGATTTGTTGGTACATCAATCGTTGGCTCCGGAATGGCAGCATAGGATTCACCTAAAAAGAAATGAGCGGGTGTTAGTGGGTCGAGTTCTGTATCCGAGATTTGACACAACGGTCGCGAGTTTAGAATCGCCTCGATTTGAGTCAGAAGAGTGTAGAGCTGTTCGTATGTTAAAATGTCGCTACTTATCACACGCCGAAGATGTTGCTTTACCGATTTTATTCCAGCCTCCCATAAACCGCCGAAGTGAGGTGCGGATGGGGGGATAAAGTGCCACGAAATGCCATCGCGAGCCAAAGAATCTGCTACGAGCGAGTTGTGGTCTTGCGATAACACGAGTTCATGCATCTCTGATAACGAACGAGCTGATCCGCGAAAGTTGGTTCCGTTGTCGGTGTAGAGATGCGATGGTTTTCCACGGCGCGCGACAAAGCGACGGAGAGCGGCAAGAAAAGCGTCCGTAGTCAAGTCACTCACCAGTTCTAAGTGAATCGCCTTCGTCGCTAGACAAACAAAAAGCGATATGTACCCTTTTGAGAACGTTGATTTTCTACCCGATTTAATTTTCAGAGTTATAGGACCCGCATAGTCACAACCGCAATGCACGAAGGGTCTGCTAGGTTGGATCCGTTGCGGAGGTAGGTTGCCCATCAGCTGTTTTGTAGTGGCTTTTCGTTGACGAAAGCAGTGCATGCAATCATGCGTGATTTTCCGAAGCAAGTTACGGCAGCCAATGACCCAATACTCTTGTCGGATAAGCGCGAATAGTGTTGATATTCCTGGATGCAGAAAACGTAAATGGGCATCGAGAACGATGAGCTTCGTTATAATATGTCCCTTGGGAATGATGATTGGGTGCTTAGTGTTGAACGACATATGGGCGTCTTCAATTCTTCCACCGACTCTCAGGATACCTGCATCATCTAAAAAAGGAGTCAGATGAATAATTTTCGAATTATTGGGAAAGCAACCATGTTGATGAAAGTGTTTTATGTAGTCACCAAAATACCGATCTTGCAGCCATTTGATGATCATCCTTTTAGAATCGTAGATTTCTTGTGGTTCGAGATGAAGTGAAGAAGGTAGGATATGTTTGTGACCTCTTAGGATGATGCGTTGTATTCGCGCGACTGTCCGGATCAGAATGTTCCACGTTGAAACCCGTGTTGAAAGCGACTCGAATGGGTGATCATCGGTGACAACAAGATATGAATGATTGTTAGTTTGCTTCTCCTCTTGGTTGCAGCTAGGGTCGTCTTCTAAGTCACTGACTATCGGCCAATTCTCAGTAGCTTCCTTCAACCAATGTGGACCAGTCCACCAAATCGGGTGTTCGAGAAGTTGCGATGGTGAGATGCCGCGAGATGCACAGTCCGCTGGATTGCATTCCGATCTGATATGAAACCATCTGTTTCTTGGGATCGTATTGAGAATTTCTGAAGTACGATTGCCTACGAAAATATTCCAGCGACGAGGAGGAGACGAAAGCCATGATAAGACTACTTTTGAGTCTGACCAGGCGTAGACATTATTAAATGTGACGTTAAGTGATTTTTGCACCGCAACGAGTAGTCTTGCGAGCAAAACGGCACCGCAGAGCTCTAGCCGCGGGATGCTGAGTTGTTTCAACGGAGATACGCGAGATTTTGCGGCGAGGATATTCGTTTCGAAGACTCCATTGGATAACTCGTAGCGCGAATAGATCACGGCGGCGTACGCGGATGCCGATGCATCTGAAAATGCGTGCAATTGGAGTGACGCACTTCCAAGACCGATGGTTCGTGGTATTTCGATGTTTGTGAGGGCTGGAAGTTCCTCACGGTATTTTCTCCACTGGCAAGCAATTGAGTATGGGAGTTTATCATCCCAGTCAACATTTCGGTGCCACAATTCCTGAAGGAGAATTTTTAGTAGCACAACCGAAGGGGCAAGGAAACCGAGGGGATCGAAGATGCGTGCTATGTCTCGTAGGATCTGGCGTTTTGTTATTGGGGCATCGGGATTGTAATTTAAACGAAAGCTAAATATATCACTCTTCGAGTTCCAATATAGACCGAGGACTTTTACCCACGAATCCGCATCCGTGTCCAGCGAAAAGGTTTTGAGGAGACACGTTATCGGTGTCTTGACGAAGTTCGTCGCAATTACTTTGCCATTTGCTTAATCGCATACCGCACTTCCCGAGGAGTTCGATTAAAGAGTCTCGTTTTAAAATGGCTTCAGATAAAGTGTCTCCACCTGAAACGACATCGTCTACGTAGAAGTCATTCAACACAATATCTGACGCGATTGGAAACTCTTCACAATAGTCTCTTGCTAATTGCTCCAAAGCCCGAACAGACAAAAATGGAGCGCACGAAGTCCCGTATGTTACCGTACGTAATCGAAAGTGTTGTAAAGACTCCGTTGGTGATTTCCGCCACACTATGCGCTGAAAGTCAGTATCTTTTTCGGACACCCAGATTTGGCGAAACATCTTAACTATGTCGGCCGTAAAGACGAATTGATGTCGACGAAATCGTAGGCAAACAGAGAATAGATTGCGTTGGATGGGTGGGCCAATCATTAGCGCGTCATTTAGGCAGTTACCGTTTGTGTCCTTGTAGGACCCGTCAAATACGACACGAAGTTTAGTTGAACTGCTATCTGGTTTCAGAACGGCATGGTGCGGCAGATAAAACACGTTTTGTTTGGAGATTTCCGACGCAGGAACTTTCGACATATGTCCTAGCTTCAAATATTCGTCAAGAAACCGTGAATAACTTTGAAATAGATCAGGGTTATTCGAAAACTTTTTCTCCATCCATTTTAGGCGCGAAATTGCCCCGTTTAAGGTGTCACCAAACCGTGGCGGTGATTTAAAAGGTAAGTCGACGATGTATTTTCCGCACGAATCTCGGCGATGAGTTTGAAGAAAATGTTCTTCGATTTGTCTATCTTCATTCGAAATAATTGATTTTGGATCTACTTCTTCGATGGTCCAAAAGGATTGCAAAATCGAGTCGATATCTAAATGGACATGATGCGACGTAATGCGGGGTTCGTTGGTGAGTGGTAATGGTCCAGCCAAAACCCAACCGAAAATAGTTTTTTGTGCTATTGGGTAGCCTTGATTATTATTAACGCATTGCCCTTGCAGAATTTCCCAAGCTTTATCTGCGCCTAGCAATATGTCAACGGGGTCAGATTTATTGAACGAAGGATCGGCTAAGTTCAGTCGATGCAAGTGATTCCAGTCTTCGATGGTGAATGAAGTCGTTGGCAAATTTGTTGTTACACTTGATAGAATATAAGTATCCACTGAGATACTATATGAATCGCAGCGTGAAATGATAACCATCGAGATAATGCCTCTGGATTTACCAGCACTGGTAGATCCAATACCGCTTATTGGTATACGAGCGTTTCTTCGTTTTATCCCGAGTCTTTGAGCGCATGACTCAGTAACGAAAGATACCTGTGAGCCTGAATCAATCAGAATCCGAACTTGTTGGTATTTTCCATTGACGTCCCGAACTTTTCCTAGCGCCGTGGGAAGTAATGTTTGGGTTATGGGGTACGTAACATTGATGGAATGGTTGTTAACTATTGCTTGTGATGATGGATATGGGTTTTGAAGACCAAATTTAGTAGTTTGGGAATTACGAGGCGAAGTGGTATCCACTTGTGGATTGAACGAATGGTAAGTGGTTGTGTCTGTGGGGACGAAGTCTGTAGTTCGGTCCCGATTAAACGAAGTGCTGCTTATTGGTGGATTAACCGAGCGATTGGTGGTTGTATTCACTGAATCGTCATGAACCAAACTATGGTGGCGTGTATTGCATGATCTACATCGAAATTTGGATTGGCAGCGGGCTGACGGGTGTCCACTTCGAAGGCAGTTAAAACAGAGTTTGTTAGTTTTGACAAACTCTCGGCGGGATTGTAAATCCATGTCAAGAAATGCTTGGCACTGCGGAAGACCGTGGTTTGCATTGCACTTGGCACATATTGATGGGGTCGAAGCATACATGCTTCTTACCACTGGTTTTCTCGGTCGATTGGGTTCACGAACACTTGATCTACAACTTTCTAAGGCCTCGCACCGACGGTCCAAAAAGTCTAACAACTGTGCAATAGTAGGATAGTCCTCAGAAAAATTTTCCTCACACCATGCTTGACGAGTTTCAGGGTCCAGCTTGTTTACCAAAATGTAAATAAGCCACGGATCCCTGGTAAGTGAGTTAATAGCTGTTAGACCTCGGACAATTTCATCAGCTCCATCTGATATTTTTCGAAGAACATTAACGTTAGAGGTATGAAGAGACGGTAGCTCCATAAATGTTTTTATGAAATTATTTACAATATGACGCGGCCTATCATAACGCTTCTCAAGTTTTTCCCACGCCTGGTCATATGTATCGTCGCATATCGTTAGATGGCTTAAAAGACTTAACGCCTCACCACGAAGACACGAAATCAAAAATTGAAATTTCCGAATCTGCGATAAGTTTGGTTTGGCTTTAACAATACTTTGGAACATGTCTCGGAACGTTGGCCATTCCCGATAATTGCCCGAAAACGGCTCAATTCTAACGGACGGAAGGTAACTGTCATCACGTGTTCCAGAAGAGGTTGATTGGATTAAAGTATCAATTAAAGTTTTTTGCTGTGCAGCTAATTGGCCAACGAGGTCATTGTTTTTCTCGACCTTTTCGCGATTAGTTATTGCGGATAGCAAGCCCGACTTGACAAGTAAAACCTTTGATTCGAATTCTTCAAATTCTGGCTCAGGATCGGTGTAGGTTTCACTGTCAACAAACGAATATAAATTTTTTTGGGAAGCCGCGAACTCTTTCCATAAATCATCCACTTTATAGTAGCGAATCTTGAGATCCGTTAACGAAATTGTGTCCGAAATATTTTCCGTATAGGTAACTAATTTTGTTAACGAACCCTTTAAATGACCACGTGTAGCACGAAGTGCGGGCAATGTCATTGGCTCCGCCATTTTTGAAAGTTTTTTGTTTCGATATCAAAAGGTCTTTACCGAACGATTCAACAAATTAATTATTTCATACGAAAATTTCTTTCGAAAGAGAGAACGAGATTGAAATGATTTAAAGTTGCAGTTGATCTGTCACGAAAATTTGTTCAAACGAATTGTCTTTGAGCGAAAGAAATCCGGCTCGAATTTGGACCAAAAATGTATGATAATTCGCACGACCCACTAAACGAAAAAAGAACACAGGGAAACCCAGCGAAAATCCAAAGAAAAAACGAAATGTTTCAAACGAACGAACAATTTATTTCTAGGTGTTACCCTTTGTGTGGTTGCGATCCAAATGAACGAGAAACTTTTCCATACAATATAACATGCTTAATGCATTTCTTTTTGAATAACAGTGCATTTGATTTGATTTACACATAGTCGAATAGATTACAATTAAGAGAGCAGCAAAGAGAATGTAAGTGACATTAAACAGGTTCATGAAAACAAGAAACAATTAGCTGTAAACAATCATAGGGCAAATTAAGTTATGTTTGGCACATTTGACCAACAAAAAGAACAGATATAGGAAATATGAAATAATAAATACATTTTAATTAAATTGAAAAAAGAATAATCTTAAACACTATGGTTGCGGGATATTTTCTCTCATTCGTATTTTAAGGGGTCTATAACTAAAAGTCTAAATATCACATGCTTTTGGAATATCATTCTGAAAAGATTAGCTTCGCTTGGGATTGTATAACTTATTTTAATGAAAACTTACAGCAATTCATTGTTGTAACTTTGTTTGATTGTACTTGATATGAACCAAGTTTTGTGCCATCTCTCCAATAGCAGGATGCTCTGTAAAGATAAAAACAGAATAAAACCTTTAATATCTTCAAACTAGGATATTAGAAAAATACTTTTAAGGAGAGTGAGATGGAAAAAACAGTCGAAAGCTCATGAAAATGTAGTAGTTTTTCGCCTAGAAATATTTTTACAAGAACCTTAACGTTTTTTTTTATGTCAGATTTCCTCTTTCTCGAAAATTGTCAGATCTCAGGCACGTTGCTTTCAGTTGTCAAGATCAGTGATAGCTTGGTCTTTAAACCGGAGGTTCTGTCTTCAGTTTTTTTAGCTGGCGCGTTGTAGTAGCCGTTGTAGTAAAGTAGTCGACTTATCTAGGCCTTTTTGTCTACATCTATGTACATTTTGGTACATCTCGTAAAGTTCGCCGTTGAATCTTTTCTGACGAATAATTTTTCGATCGAATTGCCTAATATTAAAATTACGTGCAAGGTTGGTGTCCAATTTCTCAAAATTTCAGGTGTACATATTCTGAACATAATGTCTTCTACCAAAACCGATACAACGGGTTCAAAATTTTACACGATAATCTCGAGATATCAAAAATCATCGAAAGGTGGGTTTTCAAAATTGTTACTGGATATGAAAATTGGATTCTTTATTATGACCATGAATCAAGCAGGGGTTTAAGAAAAATGTTCGTTCTTCGTAACGTTGGCCAATCGTGCAGCATGGAATATAGAATTCAACGCAATCCAATAGTCTCTTGCTTCCATTCGGAGCAAAATGATTGAATCTTATCCTGCAGCTCACACACGATATCTTGGATTTTTGAGTCACCAGCGAATTGTCCAGGCCCTCAGCATTTCAGAAATGGTGATGTTAAAGATGAGTGGCGCTGAAACTGTGCCGTCGTATACTGCCAATATATTGTAGATGTCGTCGTCTATAATTAAATGATTCGGAAATTCGTATCGTATTAGTTTGTTAATTAACTCGTGGATCCACACTGTGCTGAATGCTTTTTTGATATTCAACACAAGACAACCTTTTGGGCTAGATTTCAACTAGCGTCAGAATTCAGTTGTGTTACTGCATTCTCTGTCGAATGGTTTCTCTTGATGCCAAGTTGGTTCCGCGGTAAAGTCTCCTTTCAACTTCAAAAACCTTTCTGATATTAACTAGGAGACTTATTGGCCTTTAGTTGGAGTAATTAGTAGGATCCTTCTTCGAAGTTTTGTAATAACTTGCGATGTAGCGTTTGCTTAAAAATTATTAAATACGATGCTACATAGCCGCATAATTTTATACGCTGTTGTTCTAAAAAGCTTTTACTGGGTAGCTTGTCTTTTTGTTTTCTTAATTACTCTTACATATTACGCCCCGCTTCTAAACCCTAACACAAAATTGTCATTACTGACTACCTTTTGGTAGATAGAGAATTTTTTGGGCAACGGTAGGTAGGCGTTATTAACTTTATTCAGCCAATAGGGAGTATTAGTACTCAGGACACAGCACACAACAAAATTTATAATCTGTTCACGGGGATTATATAACAGATAACTTTTTTAATAAAAATTAAAACATATTTGGTGGTAAACATGATAAACAATAAGCAGACTTGCAGCTGTCCAAGAATTGCTAATCCCGTGAAGAAAAGATTAATCGATATCTTACGAACATATTTCCGATAGAAAATAATCCAAAGCGTTTCACTATCGTTATCGACGAATCGGATTCACTTTGCGGTTGGACATGTGTGTTATCAAAACACCTGTAAAGGTTTTCCTACGAAAAACTTACTGCCAGTGAGTTGACTCAATATTTGCCATAAGCTGATGACTTTTAAGCATTACTGAAAGTTAGGGTATTAGTGCAATGGGTAGTAGGTCCAAAAAATTGTGGATAAACGCATTAACTATCTGACTCGTTAGCCTCTTCTGGTACAGCTCATAGAGTTCGCGGTTGTATCTTCTCCTCCATTCGCCCTCCTCGCCTATGGGACCTACTATCCGACGAAGTATCTTTCGCTTGAAGGTGCCCAATATTCGAGTATTAATTTGGTCCGAGTTAGGGGTTTTGAAACCCAGTTGTTTTGCCAAACCATAGTAGCAGCGGTTTGCTAGGGTTATTCTTCGCCGGATCTCCACACGGGGGTCTTTTGTGGGATTTATATTAGTTCCGAGGTAGGTGAACTCCTTAACTTCCTCGAAGTTGTTGTTATCAACAGTGACGATTTTGGGCAGATATTTTTTGTTTTTTTCGTCTTGTCCTCAACTTCACCTCAAGACCAATTCGTTTCGCCTCCTCTACAATGGCCGTAAACGCCTCTAGGACGGTTTGCCGGAATCATCTGATGATGTCGATCTGTCCGATGATGTCAATCTGTCGTCTGCGCATCCCATCAGTTGAATAGGTTTGTGAAAGATAGTGCCTTCTGTGTTTACACCTGCCCTGCGTACTATCTGCTCCAACACGATATTGAAGAAGTCACATGACAGCGCATGTGACGGAGCCTTGCCAAAATCCGGTGCACGTTCTTAAGAGCTCAGAAGAACTGTTTCCAAATTGCACAGAGCATGACGTGTTTTCCATCGTTACGCGACACATCTGGATAAGTTTTGACGGTATCTCGAATCGGGCCATCGCCTGGTAGAGTTCGAGACGATTAATGCTGTCATAAGAGGCCTTAAAGTCGACGAATAGATGGTGAGTTTCGACTTGAAATTCGCTGGTCTTTTCCAGGATTTGTCGTAGTGTGAAGCCACACTGGTACGTGTGTGTGTATATACAAACTACGTATGTATATCCGTTCTGGAGACATACGAGTGCGCTATCAGAAAGTCCACTTAAAAGTTGATTTCAGCTGATTTCTAAAGAATAAACTAATTTCTAGCCTTGCCAACAGAAGTTTAATATCCACTCAACTAATAAACTCTACACACTCAAGTGGTTGGTAGTCACTATCTGCGACCCAAAACCGTGCAAATAAAAGGTTACTTGCACCGCAAACGAATAATAATATTCTCATCTCCCACATGCTTATAAACCTAAACAAAAAAAAAAAGAAAACACATTTTTGTATCTTACTTACATGCCATTCAAAATGGAGTATCTCCCGTATGAGCCATCATAGTCACACAGAATATTATTAAACTCAATGTTCTTCGTTCCGTGTGCCACATACGCCTTCTTCAGTAGGTTCTGTGCATAGGCAGCACTCTCGCATTGTCGCAGATACAATGAACCGAATTTGCCATAATCATCTAAATTTTAAGCCACAAAAAACGAGCAAAAAAAAAAAACAAGAAGGCATTAGCAGAACGTTTTAAACAAGAAAACCACTCATTTCGTGGCATGACTGTGATTATGTTCGTTATAAAGAATGCAAATGGGTGATGGTGTCATTGTTGTCGTTTGGATTGTTATACTACGATTGCAACCTTCAAGCGGATTCGCTAACACCGCACACCCCACACCGCACACGGCACACGGCACACCACTGAATCACAACAACACTACTGTGTCATCTTTTGTTTATGTCCCTGCGGTGTGCGGCGCGGTGGTCTGGGCGTTGGCCTGATTCAGATGACGACTATGGTGAGGGAAATGGCTGTCAGTGGGAAATGAGGCTAACATGCAACTGCAATTGTGAATAAATTTTGACTTACAGCAGGGTAAGAATTTCCACATGGATTCTGGAACCGCTCGTGTTCCTATTAGGATTTGGCCAGTTTGTGGGTCAGCACACCAGCAAACCCCACTGGTGCATTGAAGTTCTTCGAAATTTCCCATTGAGTCACAGTGGAGGGTGTTGTCGCCATAGCCATCCTGAATCATTTTGTACTTCATTCGACTGCAGGCACATGTCATATCCTTGGAGTTTCGCCACCAAGACCAACCGTGAATGCGTTTTCCGGTCTCTGAGTAGCAAAAGCATCTACAAAAATAGAATAAAAGCTATGATCCACAAAATAATTTATATTGTATAGAATACCTTCCACTTAATTGATCTCCCTTACATTGGACTGCCGCAAAGGTTCCATCCACCTCACAGGTGGGTAGAGAAGTCACACCCTCTAGGTGGTAGGTGTAGGCACATGAACCTAACAAAAAAAGTGTCTAAAACCAGGAAATACTTTCAAGACGTTTGTGCATACTTTTATTCAATTGACAAGTCGTTGTGCTTTCATCGCACTTTAAGCCAGTTGCACAAGACTTTTTGTCATTGCAGGGCTCTTGAAAACCTGAAATGGAGAAGGCTTGGCCTCGTTAAAATCTTACTTTTTTTTTTGTGAAAACTTACTTAATCCTGACACACATGCTGGACAACAATTGCAAAGGCCTGCATTTGGAGTTATGAACTCATCAGCAGCGCAATCATCTTGTGTCAGAGATGACAAGCAAAGGTTATGACCATCTTTTTCACCGCATATTGCAGGACAATTTTCATTATCTGCTCTAAGGTGGTTGCAGGCTATCGTTATAATCAGGAGGAGGAAATATTTTGACATTTCTTGATGTGACAGATTCACTTTTCTGACGAAGACTGAGTTGATGTGAGGCATTTGGCTCTTTGATTGCTGTTATCTTGGAAATCGATTGTTGTCTGGCTATCAACGTTTTGTTGATTTTATGTTCATATCATCAGTAAGCACTGATTGCGGAATTTCAAGTTTAAAGCGTGTGAGTCAGGCTAGTGTGCATTAATGCGTTTACCGTTGGACAAGGTGTGTCGTTTAAACAATGAATTACGGTCCCGCGATTAGTGTAACGTAACTGCGTAGCGTACAGCATTACAGTGCAGGCAAAAACCTTCTAAGATCTACTGGTTAAATACGTTCCAATATCTTTGGTGCCTGTTGAGAAAATATCGAGGGTATATGATGAACAGGCCACGTGGATACTAGAGCAGCCGTAAATGGATACCAGAGAGGTTCAAAATGGAGTTTTCTTTTTTGTTTCTATTTTAGTGCTCGCCATGATGGCCCACTTTGCAAGGTAAGAAGTTTGATTAGCTTGTACTTGACGTACTCCGTCTTTGCCAATCAAGGGCAACATGCAGTTAAGGTCCATTCAGAGTTCAACGACTTGCTACTGCGATCGAACGAATATTCGCAATTTTTGACATTTCATTTACAGCAACTTTTTTTCTATTGGTCGCACGTTCCATATCTGTGGAATGTGTATAATTTTTGACAGTTTGCAGGAAGTATTCGTTTATTCGCGGAAAAATCAGCGAATTGTAAATTTCTTCGCAGAAACTAATTCAAATTTAACTTTTTTTCTATTAATCGATAGATAAATTCAGCTCTGTTCTTTTGGAATAGTAAACTTGTCAATTGTGTGCTTCAAAATGGTTTGTTCTGAAAAACAGTTGTGATCAGCAGGGTTACTTACTTACATTTGTTTATCCTGTATCCCCTTGTGGGATCTATGGCATCTACTACGTGCCATCTCGCACGGTTTCTGACGATATGTATGAGGTCTTTCCAACTCTTCCCCAGTTTGAAATACAATTACAGATATCTGGCTTAACAGACCTTATGGGGTCGACGGCGTAGTTTCTCGCAACCATTCGTGTTGTACGCGTTGTATTTTTTCAGACAAGTGGAAGAGACCTACCTTACAGGCATGTCCGAGAGGCGAATTGAGAAGGTTTCTCTTAACAGTTATTACTCTCGGACGTTTTTCAAACATTTGCGAAAGGTGGTAACGTGAACATTTTTCGGTGTATTCTGAGATTCTTACTTCGAACCTTGCGTCCAGTAGTCCAACGCACTAACCATTGACCCACAGCGCTCAACTTTCTTTCCCAGTTGGCGTGACTATTTCTCTACTTTTCTGCGTCATGGACGTATTTTTAGGTCGTCTCCCTATCTTAGGTTCAGGAATTTCATGACATTGCTGCGGAACTGTCACCTTTTCAAAGTGCCAATTTCGTCTTCGAATGATGACGTGTATAGGTTCCTGAGACGTTCTTTGGTAAAGCTGTTCATTTAGATCAGGCGGCGCGTAAGACGAATGGTATGATTTGCACACCTTCACACGCATCGCAGATAGGATACCCCTATCGCAGATAGGGGTATCACTTAAACCTAGCACACGAAGGTGTTTCGCAAAGATGTAGTGGCCCCAAAGAACGACAGTAAGTTGTCTACAGTCCTTCCTGCTAAGGGATAGCAGGAAATCCGTCGATTTCCTGCAGCCGTTAAGGACAATTCGTTTAGTCTGACTACATCTTGGAGAACTACGCCACCTTCGATTGCGTTCATTAAAAACTCAACCGTCAATGGAAGCCCTGACCAAGGACGCTGGTAAACCCAACGTGAGTTCAGGTCCTGAGAAAGCTACTTCTGAAAGCCTCCCACCGAATTCAAGGAGGTTTTGCATTCGCGAACTATTTTGTGGTTAAAGGGTGGATTAATGCATTAAGCGCAGTCTAGCTATCGCTACATATGCACAATAAGGTTCGCAGCATTAGGATGGCATCCACCTCTGTCCGAAAGCAGTAATGAAGCCTAATGTTGTCGCATTACACGAAAACACCAGCGCCGGACACCGGTCCAGTTTTGTAGCTGTTCGTAAAAATGCGACTACATTCCTTTCCTGGTTCAGACTCTGGCTAAAGCCAGTCCGGAACATGAGGGAATTCGACTTCAAATTTGCATAGCAGCTGTAATTCTGGTATCATTGGCATCAGATGGCATATCTATTTGACAGGGGTCATATGACAGCCGTCGCGCAAGGTCATCAAAATTCCAGTGAGACATTTCTTTTTAAACGGAAAATGGCTCTGACTGTACACCCCATGATATAAATATCTGGGGAGATATGTTAACCAAAGCGTCTAGAGTAAAGCCAGGCGTACTGGGGAAAGCTTCCAAGCTCGTTGGAGACGAACTCAATATTTAGATGTGTAATCCGTTAGTTTTTCAAATACTTTTTTCTCTCCCCAGATTATTTGCCCTTTTCTGTGCGCTCTGATAGCACACAAACTTTGAGATTAAGTTGCTTTATCTTTGGCAGATCCACTAAATTCAGTCAACGTTACTATTTAATGGCATGACAGTAACGTGTCAGACACTTGGAGCTTCTCAAAACTTACTGAAGTTGCATACCACTGATTATGAAGCTGATTTTGCTAACGCTATTGACCATTATCACGACATTAAGTAGAACTCCGTCTCACGATCAGTTGTAAAAGTCTCCTTAAATAGCTTGAGTACAAAACAAAACCTTTCTTAAGCTTCTAGGTAATCTGCAGAGGAACAATAAGACCATTATCTTTACAAATTAGGTCAACGCATGTCTGCTGTCATACGTCACGTTTGTCTTATCTCTTTATCCAACTCACGGGTTGATCCTTTGGGTTAGAAAAAAAGCAAACAGAAAGGAAAAAGACGGAGCGTTTTAAAAGTTCTGTCATTGTATTTAAGCGCATTCCATAGAAAGACAATCAAAAAACCGTCAAGATAACCCTTAAAAAAGTATTCAAATTCCGTGACAAACAGATGACTCTTTCTCCGGCTCCGAAAGGGTAGTGTGGCATAACAAAATAAAACAAAATACCCGCTTATCAAACGAAAGCTGTTTCTTCGCTCATCCCTCATCCACCTTTAAAAGAGATAAGATAATAAAATATTTTAACTTTGAATTAATTACCGAATCAGTATGAAACCTCACATCAATCCAAGAAGGTTGCAGCTGTTCTAAAGGTGTCGTAATTTTCAACTGTGGAGAATAAACATATCTGTACGTACATATCTCAGTTGGACCTGTGGATACTTGGTCACTTCAAAAATTAGATTTTTTTTTCTTGTTGTTTATCTTCCTCATTTTGCTTGTCACCGTAATCGCGAAATAGTTTTATTTTTTCTGAGTCTTATCAGTTCATGTGCGTCAATGTTTTCATGACGGACAGTGAGGGTGGAATGTGTGATTTATGATAAATTTAAGGAAAAACAAAATAATATCTCTGCGATATTTTCGATATTATCGATAACTTTAAAGTTGTGGAATTTTTTTTTTCGAATTTTTAATGCTGCAACTCTGGCAATTCCACTCACAATTGATTGCCTAATCAGTGCTAGCCTTGTTCTAACAGTTCTCGTACACGTTGTGATAACAAAATTTTATCAATAACACGAACAATTTGGGCCTTGCCGCTCCACTCCACCGATCGAATGCCATTCAATAAACATTCGCAATCCGTCATCGTCTTTGTTCGAATGTACTCGTGTATTTCGAAGTGTTTTTTTGCTCGAATTCAGTTTGTTGCAGGAGAAGCCTCGCTGTATTTTTTTTTTATTTTCGTTTATAAGCGGCTTTAAAATGGTGAAGAGTTCTTCTTAAATACATTTATTTATTTACTTTTTTTTATTTCTATTTTATTTCGAAATTGGGTACGAAAAGTTACGAAAACAAAATTCGTAAGATAAGCCCTCGTAGATAGTGAAGATAATTTTATTTGCTTTTCTACTTGCGACATTCGACAAAAATACATAAAAATAATAATAAAATGTAACAAAACGTATTTGCCAAGTGCAATCCGTCGAACAATGGTATAAGAAGTCAAAGATGTGCAATTTATCCTTGTTCGACTGATGTTTTTGGGAAAAATTGGTGCATTCAGTGAATCTGGGCGATTTTTTTTCTTTTTTTTTGGGACTATTATCAATTTTATGATTTAATTGTAAAAATTACGAAAAACACTCTGAACTCGTTACCTGTC
Source organism: Blera fallax (assembly GCA_946965025.1). NCBI lineage: Eukaryota > Metazoa > Arthropoda > Insecta > Diptera > Syrphidae > Blera > Blera fallax. Next base: position 78,289,396 of record OX337245.1, on the reverse strand, counting down.
TTGCTTGCAAATGTATTTTTAAATTGAAAGTTGTCGCGGCTTTATCAGTACCTACATGCATATGTATGTATCTACAATGAGCACAGCGTATAACAGTGAACGGTTTTCGAGGATAAATTATTTTGTTTGCGAAACGTGTATTTGTATATATTTTTTGTAAAAAGGTAGCTTTTGTGCGTCTTTGTAATAAAAATCTTTTTTTTTTAATTTTTCGCACCTAAATGGCGAACCGGAACACTTACTCGAATGGATTTAGCTCGGTGCATTCCATTCGGTTTGTAAATTCTGAACGGAACGAGGAAAAAAATGCTATTGTTTTGTTGCGATCATTTAATGACACATCGTTGAGCTATAAAACCTTTTTATATCGTTTCTTTAATGCAACGAATCGGTGAAAAAAAAGGAGTTGAAATTTTTGGGCCCAGGTCTTGGGAATACGGTAGGTGAGTAAGCATTTGAAAGTCTCAATCCTTCAATGCAGCTAGTTCAAAATTCAAAATGTGAACCGGTGCTCTATCGTATCAAGCATATCACGCCGGATCAGTAAAAGCCTTTTCTGATCGATGGTATCGTGCAATTTTTCAAGAATGCTCTCATACGGATGCCAGACTCACATATAATTTGTTTTTCAGACCTCGTCCATGTCAAGTAAGCAATTCGAAATTTTAGGGGTTTAACTCTGGCCTTGATCGTTTCCAATTTTTCCTACAAGCTCCGTAATACGCTTTTAGTTGACGTGTTAAGCAACTCTGTCAACCCATTCTTCTCCATGATAAGACCTTCACCTTTTATCGCACTGTCATAACCAGTCGTCTCGATTGTTCACCGAATTTCGCAGTGGAGAACGAAGGGACATTATCCCCATCAACAGCCTTCAAACGCTCTCTGACTTTGCTTGACTGTTTATCGCTTTTAAAAAATGGATTGACTTTTTTGACTTACTCATCTGACCTTAGTCAAAACGCAAATTTTATAAAAAATTTCTGGTTTAACGACTCCCGATTTAGATAATGTGGGAGAAGGATAATTCGAAGACTTTCGATATTCCGTGTTGTACGAGTATCTTATCCTAAAATGCATACCAAATTTTGACATATTCGTCAAGAAGTTCGGGATTCAGCCGAATGGCTAAGATTCATGAATTATTTTTCGTTCAGATTACACAAGAAGTGTAGGAATTTGGGAAGGTTATCGATAATAGTTTAAACGCAGTAAATATCGAATTTTATATGTATGTATGTGTACATATTGATGTTTTCGATATCCTGGAAAGCGACCTGCTTATGTGTCTTCAGATGATTGACCGAAAGCAATTGATCGTTTGATTCATTTTTCTACAACTTGTGAACATTGAATAACTGTGTCCATGAATAAGTCCTCCTTTTTTATTTAAAAAAAAAGAAAGGTGAACAACCTGTCGTAAAAGCCTGAATGGGCTTACGTACTTCTAAAGGTGGTTGAATTAAATTGTAACAAACTTCAACTCGCTTGAGCTGTCAAAGTGTTTTAATTATGGCTCTCAAATTTGACACAATGACAGTACACGTTATTGTTTAAAACTCGTGTAAGCATTAGTGCCTGTTGCGGTTATTAAACGAATTACATATGTATCAACGATGGACTTAAAGCGCAGTCCTATGCATGGTTCGAATAGTGAAGGCTCGACTTCAACGATACGCAACGTGACGCAAAAGTCTTAACTCGCGTCCTCGAGAAAATAAGCTCAGGTCAATCTGAAATCTGTTTGCTTAGCAGTTTCGTGTAAACTAATTTCGGTGAATCCATGCATCTCATTAATAACGACATCGTCCACAGCAAGTAAGTTATTTAGCTTAAACCGGGCGCTCGATTTTTTACAACTGGTTATGAACTCTCAGTCCAGTTTGTCGCATTAAACAAGCTGCATAACGATAGAGGGGAGACGATTTTTCGAACTAAAAAACCTCTTTCGATGACGAAAAAGGAATCAGCGGGGGTTGGGAAGGGAATGGAGATGGTAGTATTTCCTAGATGCAACTTAAATAATTACTAATTCTTAAGGATCAAACTATGTATTCACATTTTTTAGTAACTTTTTTAGAAACCGCGTTAGTCATCATTTCCAATAATTACAAAAAAATTTTTTCTCTTCCAGGGATCTCTAACATCAACTACACACCCATCAGTCAACCATGGAGAAGCCAATTCATCCATCGGCCGTTGGGCCTAAGGTCTCGCAAATAGCCAATCTGTTCCAACGAAAGCAACCTATCGAAATTAGTAATCCCGTGGAGGCATCAATTCCACCACCAAAAGAAACACAAATACCCCAAGGACCCACTGTTACTGTGGTCCGTACAGAGTCGCATTCGACACGCTTTAATCACGCACGATCTCTATTTGAAAAACTCTCCGTTGAGAATAATTCCAATAATCCACCGGCATTAAGTGTGAAAATGTCCAGATCGGGTAGTCGCGAGGATAATCTCTGCAGCGACATAAATTATATCGATCGACGTTCACCATCACCGGCAAAGCATCGTAACAGTAGTCCATTCCCGCCTGGTCAGGCATCATTGATAAACAATAATTGCCCCACAGCAGCATCTGGTCAAGTCAACGGAACAAAGTTCATTGAACAACAATCAAAACTGCACCACAATATCTCGCGAATAAAGTCCGAGGATACCTCTGGCGGTGAGAAGCCCGAGAAACCCGAACGGAAATTCAATTCGCGTGAGTTAATCGAGAAACAAAAGAAGTGGACTTCACATTTCACAAAGACAAAGACGAATCGATCGCATAGCGATCCGAATCGTTGCGATATCATTCGTACGGGACCCGGTACCGCCCTTATACCAGGCAGTATTATCCAAATGAAAGATCCTGTCGTCCTTAACAACAAAAACGCTAACAACAGCAATAGCAACAGCATAAGTAACAATAGTGTAAGTAGTAATAATATCCTGACGAGTGTGTCCAAGTCGCATGACATGTCACTGGACGAGGATATGCCACCGAGTCCGCCTGTTCGGCATCCGGTTCATCCACCCGAAATAAAGCCTCGCAGCACAGTGAAAGTTGGTAGCCCTGTTAAGAGTCCTCCCTTGCCGCCCATACCGTCGTCCAAGCCAAAAATTATAAGCCCGGTGAAATTTCATCCGGAACGTATCCGGTCGCCAACAAAAGTTTCGGAACCACCACCGCCTGCGTTACCAACATCACCACCACCACCGCCGGCTAAGTTGGTGAGTAAGTCATCAATAGAGGAGATGCCACCCGAGTTGCCAAGGAAGCGGTCAATGGATCTGTTAGAGGATCAATTGCAAATGATTGGGGGTGGCCTCGAGCGAAAGCGTTCATCTGTGGATAAGGACAGTGGAATGTTCTCGCCAGCACATGCGGTCAGTTCATCGCCTAGTCCAGCACCAAGTGCATCATCGGGCCCATCTAGCCCGGTACATACTGAAGACGAGAAGCAGGAGAACGAATCCACTGAAAAGTCGGAGTACTTCAGCATGGCGAGTGAAAATGAAGGTAAGTGCGATGCGATTTATATTTTTATGATGAGAATGACTGAACCGATTTCGATGACAGTTTAAGGTTGTACCTTGTAACTGTCGCAAATACCCGAAATCGATCAAGATGTATAAGTCAGTTCTGACCCTGGGTTTATAGATGGAGCCCATGTCACTTCAATTTCGAGTTCTGTCAAATTAAACCACTTAAACTGTTTAAAATAAAAATCAAACTCCAAACTGATCCAATTAAGGAAAACTTCACTTCATGGTACTCCTTAACAAGAACTAATTTCCTGTCCATCGGCTTTGCAGAAAAAAATAACCTTTGTGCCACATTCTGCCGGAAGATACAATTATCTTGGATTGTTTTCATTCAAAGAGACACGCATACTCGTACACTTGCTACATACATCCCGCTGTTGAATGGCTGCTCCTTAACCACAAAAGTAAACAAACAAATCAACGGCGACGATTAAAAAAAAAACAAGGAAAAGATTTATTTTTGGCCTGTTTTGGAGGCTGCACACGTGTTGTGCCTCCGACCCACCCTTGTTCCTACATTGTACGACCCACCCATGGACGACACGAACGCCCCACATCCACATGTACATTTCAATACTTCGTGCTCTTCCGCATGCAGCTACGAGTAAAGTGTGTGCCTGAATGCGGCATTGATTATTCAGATTCTATTCTATGCATGCATCCAACAGATTTTTCCTTGTCATGGGGATTTTAGATTTCACTCCTCCACTTCGACTGGAATCTCTGTCAGATCAGATTCAGATTATACTCTCTGTGTAAAGGAGAAGTCGTGACGAGCGCGAATGTAGGGCAGTTCTATGCCGTTTTTATTTTTAGCTTTATTCGTTTGTGTACGTCATATCCCTGTGCATCGTCATTTGTTGAGTGCAATATGCTGCGGATGACGGATGACGGATGACGAGTTTTAATCCGCAACATCCAGTGGGTAGCTGTCGACTGTTGAAGTGACCAACACACTGAACACACTCGACATGTTTGATAGGGAAAATGTATTTCAAACAAAGCGAGCTTTTGGAGAAATGAGATACCATTCGATGAGAGCTTTCTGCGAAGCCTTTTTTTGAAGTGTGCTTTGGTTTTGTAAATTTAATTGATGAAGTTGCCGGTGTATGGCGCTTATTTCAATTGTTATAGGTAACGGAAATCATAACACGAATGACTGTGCTAAGTGGAACAGAATTAATGACATAAGCCCCTCAGTTTTTTTTTTGTTTTCAAAGAAATTGTAAACAATGGCGAAGAATACTTCAGAGTTGAAGTACAGCGAGCGGTGAACTTTTTTCCGCCATTTTGAGATATTTTTGGTTTGTCAAAATCGGTGGAAATGTACAAATTTGTTGAGTTTTTAACCTGTGCTTCGTGGGCTTGTATAAAAGACTTCACAGAAAGCGGGTTTATTTGGTTTTTTTTCTGTCGAAAGTGGACTTGATAAATCTTAAATGAAAGACGACGATGTGCATAAAGTAATCTCTTGAAGCTAGCGAAGTATTTCTAACTTTTTTGAACAATTTCTTCGTGCATGTTACCATTTTGGCAGAAACGAATAAACGCCAACAGCCAACTAGACTTTTCTTCAAGACCAATCTGCAAATCTCCTCTGATACGTGCTGTGGATGACATTAAAGAAAGCCATAGATAATGGGCCTTTGAACCCATTTCGAGATGGGTTCTTTGACGTGAAGGCTTCCTCGGATCTTCTAATTCGATCAAACTTTGTTACTCCTGCTGTCATGCGCTCTATTCGCTCCTAGAAGGGAAAGTCTGCGATCTAAGTGAGTTCTAGCTCTTAGCTCGGACAGCAATCTAACGTAAGCTAAACTTTTTCTTGGTATCTTGAAATTGACCGGACTTCTCCGTTTCATGGAATCTTTACTTTTCCCATCAAACACTTGTGCTAAGTTGAGTTGACAACGTCAAGGACGTCAATCTTTCTTTATAAATTCCAATTGGGTGTAAGGCAGGACTGGACAATGTCCAAATTATCACAATGAATGTATTCTGGTCCAAGTGTGTTGCATGCCGGCCCTTGTATCTAACCTATCCTACCCTCTTGCAATCTCGTGTTTCTATATTGTCTGCTGGGCTGCTCAGTTGCATGAAATGGATAGCTATCTTGGCTCACAAATCGCCATTTAATCCTCGGATTCCTTATTTGAGACAGCCTTTCCTCTCATTTACTCGTCCGGGAGGATCTCTGTATTCCGAGAAGCAGTAGAGCCAAGCAAGAATGCATTGATCGCGGTGATGTTCTCTTTTGGCGGTTACTCGACGTATTCAAAAACTTTGAGCATGTCACCCAGACTATGGCAAAAATCGGAAGAAAACCTCACCTAGATGGACACTATGATCATTTATAAGATGTCCGTAAGCTTCGAGTTGAGCTTTCGTTCAGATTTCTGGGAGAATAGTTATTGTCGAAACCTTTAAGCTGGCAGCAGGAAAAAAAACTTCAAAAACAAAGAAAGCGCCTTCATGAAAAAATTTTCAACCGACACTGTTGCCGCATCGAACAGTTGATAACCAACAATCATGGAAGCTGCTGAGGTGCAGTGAGTATCATTTCCTCTTGTTGATCTGCAGATTGCCGGTTCAAATACCAGTCGCGAACAACAAGTTGTTATTGTCCATCGAAAAGCTATACTTTTGCGAGCGAACTATCACCCTTCATTGAAATTTCTAATTGTTGTCAATTTTGACAGTTTATGTCTCATACTTGTCATATGTACCTATGTACCTTTGTCCATTAAAAGAGTTACACCTGAATGTTAAAGAAAAACACTCCACCCTCGCATTAAGTTCCACAACATCATGACTATTTCCGGTGCCGTCTGCTTATCACTTCTGACTTTGATCTGTTTTTCCCCCATTTGACTGACTATCACCCACCTATGGCATGATACTTTTGTTTAATTTCCTACTCCTACTTGGTCAAACTGGCTGAAAGTGGTTTAATTTAAGTGTCATTTTTTATAGATTAACAACCTAGTCGGGGTGTCTCCAAAAACGCGTTCATATTCTCCACAATCGTTATTCGAAGAAACAATTCACTTGGCGAGTGCACACTACCGGGAACCGTCCACTTGAATTAGTAATGTCATCCACAATGCGGCGTCCGTCTGTGACAGACTACTCATGCAGGCAGTGGTATGAAATTATTATTTATGTGGTATATCGAGGATCATTGTCCCATGCGAAGACGACGACGACGACGACGCTCTTGCATGGCAGTCGTGCACTTTTTTCCACATTCAGATACGTCCAAGTACGCGACGGAGACGAGTACAGAATTGAACTGCATGCACATGACGTCTGCCATAGCAGCGCTGAATTTAGATGAAGAGATCACCGATCATGTGCGCACTTGTTACGAACTTGTCACAGGAACATTGAGGGCGTACGCGAACTCTACATTCCTTCACTTCTCATGTCCTGTGGAGTATTTCTCCTGTCAATTCATAGGGCATCACCGCGCATCCGCCCCTCTTGCCACTGTCATTTTTCATTCTGTGTTCTTGGCAAACGACAACGACGACAGACGGACAGCCAACAGACAAAGTGACAGCCCGTAGTAAAAACCACTATTCCGTCTCTATATCGTTGATGGTTTTCTGTTTTTTTTTTTTATTTATAAAAAAAAAATTTTTCATTTTCAATTGAGACGATCAAGACTACGCGCAGTTAAGCGAACAAATTTCGCATGCGCATTTCGTAGACGCTCTTGCGCCAAACGAGGAGGCATCGCGTAATACTGATGGTCTCTGGTCTCTTTTGGTTGTCTTGGGGGTATACACGGCTGGGAGATCCGAGTATTCCTCACTGCCGCCAAGCAGAGATGTGTTCTTCTTGAAAAATAGTTGAGATCGGTCGGGAAACGATTACGGGCGTGTGAGATACTCTTCTTATCATCATCGTCGTCGTCGTCGTCGTTGTCGTCGTCGCATCATCATCATCATCATCATCACTCACATGTGATTCGGTCGTTGTTCGGTTTCGCATTGTTCTACTCTCGATGTGTCGTTTATTTTGCATAAAAGAGAATTAATTTATCTCAAGACTTCTATGCATAATTAAGGAAATATATTGTTCAGTTGAGGTTATAGGTTGACACCTCATGTGAGAAGCTAGATACATCTCGCGCGGTATACAACACGAAACGAGGGGCGTGTGTGACGCTCAGCGGCGGTAAATTCTTTCTTTTTTTTTTTGTCGAATGGAATGTGGATTTATAAATAAAAATGGAATTTTTGTGAATATTCGCACATACAGCGGCAACGAGTGTGCGTGTAGCGAATTTTAAATTCGATTTTTTAAAATTTTTTTGCAAAAACTGCAAAAAAAAACAGTGAAAGAAAGAAAATTACAAAGGAAATTCGAAAAAAGTGTCTTTCATCGTTTACGGTGGTGTGACTAGGGAATAGAAAGCTTTTCTGTGTAAAGTCAAAAATATTTATGTTTATTGCATTTTTATATTTTAATTTATTGTTGTTATTAAGGAGATTCTAACAGAAGGTACTAACGCCTAATGGCCTGTAGACATATGATTTTTTTTTATTGTTTTCGAATTTACGGGACAAAGGAAGGGTGATTAATGAAAAAATTAAAAGCGCAGAGCAACCCACATTAAGTTGTTTAGTTTATTTGTTAGCGGATAATCGGCTAATTTTATACACTGGTCTTGAGATACATTCACCGTCATTGGTTTGAATGGATGTGAAGATAAGGACGACACCTTAGATTGAGTGGACTAACTTTAGATGTAGACAAGTTCTTTAGACGAGTGGTTTGCTAAAAATAAAATCGTTGCGATAAAACTGGTTCTAACATCGAGTCCACAATATAAATAAAGAGACAGTTCTAAGCATGTGTCTCCTTGTCTTTTCATCGGTTGCAAACAAACTAAATTGGAAGGCAACAGGAAAAAGAGTTTTTACAGTATTTTCAGAAATCCACTTCTGTTGTTGGTAAAAACCAAACTTTTCGTTGAAAGCTTTTTTTCTACGCTAGACTGCGGTATTTCAAGGCCCTTTGCTTCATAGGTCATGAGCTGTCTTTGATTACACATCCATTGTCTCTTTTCTAACTTCTTTAACCCGTTTTTCTACTTCTTAAGCTCAATTTGGGAGCTTAATGTATTTTATTTAAAATTTTGTACGACGGCAATGTAAAAAAGTTCTCGACTTAGCCTAGAGATGGCAAGTTTATCAATGACATTATCGTGATGTAACAAATGTCAAGTTTCGGCTTGATCTGTCAAGTGGTTTTTCTTATATGGCGTTTTAGAGAAGTCGTGTTGTGTGTGCTTTGTGCAAATGGATAAACAGTGCCGTCGTTTTGAGCGGTTTATCGCATAGTTGGCAAAAGACTGCCCTTCATTTTTAATAGAAACAAAATTGGGTGGCTTTTTAAACCTGGTCGTACATCTCTTCAAGATTGACGTGAAGGACGATCAAAAACTGCAACCACAGATAAAAATGTCTAGAATGTGCACAATATGGTTTCGGACGATCGGCGATCGGCGATTAAAAATGTATGACATACAAAGCTGAGCCTGTAGACATTTTAGAAGGAAGGCTATATTATACATCAAGAGTTAAATATGAGAAAACCATGACCAAAAACAAATTTCTCAACAATTTTTTGGTCCGTTTTCAATAGGGTCCAACCGATTTTGTGCGCCGATGGGCGAGTTGTAGGTCTGCCACTGGACGTCAAAAACGAAACAGCAATCAAATCGGTCGTTAAAAGCCCGGTAGCGCTACACCAAAAAAAAGGAATGGTCATGGCCAATGTTTTCTGTGCTGCGCAAGGGACTATTTTTACTGATTATCGTCAAAAAGGTTAAATAATAATTGACGAATACCACCCAAGTCTTTTGGGCCAAATGCAAGAAAGTATCTTCCATCAGGACAAAGCATCTGCATACAATGATGATTTGGAAATGGGAGTATGAGGGATTTCAAGTGTGAATTGTTGGGCCACACTCCCTAATCAACAGATTTGTGGTCTTCCGGCTTCCGTCCAGTTCCAAATCTAAATGAATTTGTGCCTGGAGAAACCCACTAAAACCACTTCTCCACTTAACCTCAGTATCACAATTACGCCAGCCTATAGTAAATACGCGTTTGACAGGTAGCCTGAAGGCACCTGGAAACCAAAAACGGTTTCATTCTTTGCAGTCTCCACACAAAGTTTCTCTCGTCCCAAATTCCAAAGCATGGGCTCTCAAAACGAATAAAATTTTTCTGAAAAAAGTTGTTTATTTCGTCTTCGGGAGTTGCTTAGTCTTAGAAATTTCTTTGGAAGGTTTGCCCTTAATTTGTAGTTCATATAACCACATGGGCTTTAGTACTTCCTTGTATAAAAGTAGCTTGTTACGTAAAGATCCGATGTACATATGCTGAAATCGTATTTTTGAATTCTAGAGTCAATCACACATGAAAGATCCAAAAAACTCGCCGAGGTCGCAAAAAGTCTCACTTTCCACCAATATTCTCGTTCCATCGAGCATTGTGTCAGTTTCATCGAATTTTGCAATGTTTTCTAGAATTGAGCTCATGTCAATGATAAATTTCAAGTAGCTCGCGTATTGTTTTGCGAACAGAGTGCGAATCTTTATAATTTCGACACGCTGTTGAAAAGTGTAGTTTTCCATCATTAAATTCCAACTATGACAGTTCAAAATGGTCAGTAAATGACAGCGCTGTCATTTCAAATATAACCGCAGTGGACTGTCAAAGTTCCGGCGTGGATAATGAAAGAACCTGATGATGATGATGAAGCTTCTGTCTTCCGCGAGTTTAGGATTTTATTTGTACACAAACTGCTTGGGTTATTTAGTATTTTAAGTATTAATTAAAATAGACAGCGAATTTTGTGGCCCTCAGCTCTGGTTAGTTAGAAAAAATGTGCTTCCATGGTTTTACGACTCGTGTTTTTTAACTACCATGAAAGGTTGTTTAACTTATCCGTTTGGATTCGGCCATGAAAACTAACACGCGAAACACATATCACTACGAGAATTTATTTTTGTACCAAATTTTGCCATTATCCATCCTCTCAATGACGGCAGTAAATAATTGAGCGGAGTAGATTCACCAACCCTTTCTAGTGCATTTTTTTAATCAGCCAACGCTGATGACTGGATAGGTGTAAATTTGAAGGTTATCCAAATATGTCCTTGAGAGATAATGTCAAAGTCTGCTTGTTCAGGGTGATTGCTGTCCTTGTGGTTTGCTTAGTAGAATACTTAAATGTAGAACATCTGCATAAGTGTATAACCGCTGCATCTGAACAGGCACCTGTACTTACACCAAATACATCAGCAGAGATAGCATTATCCTCAAATTTAATTCATATGCCCTGAAGGAAAATAGTCATCCAACCGCAGATTTGTGGTAGTTTGCTTATACCTAGAGCATGGGCTTCTTATATCTCGTATGTCCGATAGCTGACGCCCATAAGTGGTTTACATTGCAGAGGTCCAGTTGAACTGCCACGGTCACTGTCTAGTCCTTGTCCTTCTAGGCGATTTTCTGATGCTTTGTTCTATCGACGGTAGATTTCCTTTCTTATAGTTTATGCGGCAAATTGCGATGTGTGGCTTGACGTCATCGTTAATCCTAGCTTAAGTCGAGCCAAAGTCATAACGAACTTCTTTAAATTGTTACTTGTCAGCACATAGTTCATAAATCCAATCCAATCCGTGAATCACTAGCTACGATTCGTGAAGCAAAGTAAGACACTTGCTGTCAGCATTGGGTTACAATAACCAGCACCGTATGGTGCATGCTGCGCCGCAACTCTTTTCAAATTCAAATCAAGAGATTCGTCACATTTGTTTCGACTGCGGTACTCCATCAAGCTATGAAACTATCTACTTCGTGAACAGTGAAAAAAAACGGACCAATCTGCTTAAGAAAGTGATTCTCTGTATTTTTTTCTCGAGGCTGGATCTATGAACTTTCAGTCACACTTGCTGACTGATATTTTTGCTGGCAGAGTTTAGCTTTTTATTATGCAAATAAATCAGGTTTAGTTCCATTAATGCCCCTAATCTTAGAAAGTGAAAATAATGACATGTTCTCTCGGAATAGATACTTTAAATTGAATCCGATGCTAATTAATTCTATTCATCCAGGTGGCATAGACTGAAAGATTCACATTTTCATTCTGGAAGAAAGGCAACAGAAATGCACAAATCTAGTAGAGACCTTCACTAAATCGCAAACAGAAACATTCACACATGTTTGCCCTAATTTCTGGTAAAAGATACTTATGACCGAGTAGAATTTTTATTCATTTTCAGCGCTCTTGTTGGATAGAATTCGCGCGTAGTCATCACCAAGCATCTGGTGGAAAGTAATTAGCCTTAATTGTGTTGGCTCTCGTAATGAGTTAAAATATTTCTTTTGTCTGTAAACGCAGCAGACAAATTCATTTAACCCTTTTCAGCGTAATTGAATAATGCTTAGCTTGTGAAAAGCTTGATTTATGTAGAAAGGAAACAAAACGTTTTCAAGATGCGTTCGACTGTTGTCGAGTCATTAATTTTAAAACTTGTCACGGCACCAGTGTCGTTGCAGAATTCGTACCGTTCCAAGAATGGTGCTTCGTATCAGAGATTACGAGGTCCTTGGACTGCAGTGTTCTCATCCACATGTAAGCTCTGGAGCCATGGTTACTTGGTACCGTTTATCAATTATTCTCTAAGTGTGAAACATCATCTGTCAGTAAGGAGTGTCTTCCTCCTTATTAATGCTCTACCAGTTTGGAGGATTTGGTGGCATGGCATTCATAGTGACTTGACGGCTAAAACACGCTTGACTGTGTGTCAAGGTTTACGAATCTGACCTACTTCGCGTGGAAAAAAAAAGCAGTAAGCCTTTCTGGTGGAAATTACTTTGTTAAGGTCCATTGTATTACCACAGGATCAGCATCTCCAAAGAGCTACCCGTTGAACCAGAAGGAGCTAGTGATGAAGTGCTGGATGCTACTAGTGCTTGCATTAGCAACTTTGCCGAGGTTTTTGAAGAGGTCGCTTCCTAAATGCAGTTTCCTACGAGCGGAGAGAGCTTCGCACGTACAAAAAAGATGTAGCTTCTACAGAAGTCGTTAGCAAAGAGGCCCAGCCTAGTGGCGTGTCTACCGATGATACAGTGTCCTGTAAGGACACCTATTATGCGGAAGTCGAAGCGTTTTTGATCCACTTGGGCCAGATCTGTCTTGTGATTAAGCAGGTAGTACCATTTGCCCATCTGCTATTTGTACAGTTAGTAGCGTTGAGCTTGAGTAGGGATTTAAAGCGTAAGACATACAACAAAAGCTTTCCCTAAATTTAGTTCAGTTTGTGGTAACGAATTCTGACGAGTAAGCATGAGATGTCATAGACTACGGATCCATATATGGTTGTTCACCCGAATGCCAAGGACGATAAATACGTAATGCTTTCAGCATATCCATGAGTAGGAGTATCGTAGCCGGGTTGAATAAAGCCTGTATCAACTATCAAAGCCTGCGTCCGAAGGTTTTATCGCCAAACGTTGAAACCAACATCTCCATGGAAGTGGTCTGTGAAGGTGATTTTGTTTCAGAGTCCTGATTTACTGCAAACGCTTACAATTTGCTCCCTGATGACTTTGAGGATTTCGTCCTTGGTTGTCACTTCATCGAGGTCTTTAACCTCAATAAGTACTTCATCCGCCAGTGTTTTCACCTCTGCTTGCTGTACTAAAGCCTTTTCAATCATACTTTGAGATTCGTAGGAATGAGGGTCGACAGATTTGTTTAGTTCTATAAGCAGGTTCTCGCTGTTCTTCTAATGTAGTTCACATTCTTTCAGAGCTCCTAAGTTCGGGGTCGTTCTTAACCTTCCGAAACATTTCTGCATGTCAGTGCATCGAGGCGTACAGGTTTCTTACGCTTCCTGATACGTGTCCAATTGGGATCTACTTTATTTACTTGGACTGGTGTTCGGCTTCTCTGCTTCCTTGGCCTCTGCTTAGTCGGACTCTCTAGGTTTCTTTTTGTCTTGTCCTCTTTCCGGCATTATCGCCTTTATTTCCTTTGGGAGATGGATACTGTCTGTTTTCCTGGCAATCCAGGATGACAGATGTCATACATATTTGACATTTGTAGGGTTGTCGACCTTATAAAAAAAATTGGACGAGTTTTCAATTCAGCGTTGTTATTGGGACACCCTTTCGCACTGGTTTTGGTCCAATTTTTTGACCCGTTTTTAAAGATAATTTGGCTCAGTCCGTCAAAAAGTTTCAGGAACAATTTTGATCAATGTGCCAGACGTCTCATTACCCTTATGCCCTCTATGATCCAGGACTCAGTACAGATTGATGAAATATCTCGTTGCTGGTTTCGATAGCACAGAAACAGTTTGTAGAAGCAGCGTGGACTTCTCGTGGCTGCTCAGAATATTTTCAAACAACCTCCTTGTACATATCCGTAAAGGGGATTGTAGTCTTGGTACGTGTGTTGTTGATATCTGCCTGGAATATGAACGAAGGCAAGTCTAGACACGAAAAAGGTGAACATAAATGGATTCACCGAAAGTTCAAGGTCCTTTGTCCGTATTGAAACTGTCTGTTGGCTTGTAAATCGCTTTTGAAGAACTTGAAGAGCATGTTATCCAAGAACATTCTCGTGCAACAAAGAAATGAGCTAATTAATGAGAAAGTTGAACACTTCGAGGATCTCGCCACTTGCCTTCGTATCCACTACACATTGCGCCATGCGAAGCTCCCAGAGTTTGCATAAAAGCGTACTTAAGAATATTTTTTGTTGTTTAGTCCTTGAACTGTATTTCAGAAGAAGAAAGGAAGGATTTGATTTTTTTTTTTAGTTTCTTGCCTCATACACCCATAATGAGATAATTTAGTAAATAAGCAAACGTATGAATAACAAAGTAATTTACTCCCGCTCTAGTCACAACCTCCTTATCAGGCCGCCAGGAATTGTGGCTGCAGCAGATGCTATACTCACTCAAGTACAAACTACTCTGAAAACTTTCTCTTTGCACAGAAAGTAAATTGTTTTGCAGTTGAAAAGTTTTTTTTTTCTGTAAAAAGTTTGAAGGCCTTTCTCCACCAGGGAACATATTACTGACATGGGCTACCATAAAGACACTTCTGCCATCTGTTGAAATTGAAATGATTTTGTTTAGAAAATGAGTATACTTCCAGGAGTCGACCCCAAAGTGAGGTTAGATTTTCCAACTTCTCAAAATCGAATCACTCACGTTTACGTTTGTGTTGTTTCACTTTCCAACAAGAATAGAAAAGATCAAGGTTGCAGCGTTCTCAAACAAATTGAACTGCTAACCTCAGTTGATATCCTATTTAAAAAGATACCCACACCTTCTAACCGCAATTGAATTAAAACATAGAACAAAACACTTGAATAAGTTTTCAACACCACAGTGAAAGACGGGTCGACGACAAAAGAGGGCGACGGAGTGTCGAAAATTTAAAACTAATCGATACAAAAAAATCCACTTTGAATTGAAAATAGACTGCAGAATGAAAATTTTCTCAAGAACAGACTTAAGATGCGTACCTAGCTATAAATAGGTTCACCAAGTTCACGTTAATAGAAACGTCTCTTGAAACAAATGTACGCCACTTGAAGCCTTGGGAACAGCATATACCCGTACTCGTACGATTTACTTCTGGGGTGTTTTCGAAAGTGAATTCCTTTTGATTTTACCCCGCAAACGTTTATTCGCACATGAACCGTTGATTAACGAGGGTTTTCTACAAAGTAGACATTTGAATTCGAAAGACATACACACACATCGAAAAGAGAGAGAATTTCCTTTCTCTAGTTTGTAGTTTGCCGGTCGGTTGTTTAGGGTGATGGCGGTCAATGAAGCGTAACGGTTTCGTTTTTCTTTATTAGTTGGTGAGACTGAGGGACCCTTTGACAGCTACATAGAGGGCATCAAAGTGAATCTCATTGCAAGACGCTTATGTGTACACTTACATTCCCAAGGAAGACAATGACCGTCCATTGATGAATTCAATGCTTGCAGAATGTCATGCTGAATGTTTTCCATTTCAGTTGGCATTGTTGGGTTCGGTTGAGGATGTCTTGTGTGGTTATTGTCGTCATGTCGCATTTTCGAATGTGTCGTTGTGTAATGTGTTTTCTTTTCTCCTTTAGTTAGGGGCTATTTTTATTCATATTCTCTATAAGAGACATTTTGTATCTAAGTAAGGCTGCCATTTGAAAATGAAATTAGAATTCTGCAGTGCGTCGGAGGGGAAAATGTTTTTATTGAGTAGATACGGTGTAAAGCAAAGTAGCTTTGCTGTACTTGCATTTTTTTTTACGGCAAAATCGAAATGATTTCGGACATACAACCACCTGTTGTTGATAAAACGCTTTCCGTCCGTCGAATTTTGGGCTGCCTTTTGATTGGTAGTGGCCGTATCTCAGAAACGACCCGGTAAACGCGTTCAATTGTTGTCGGTTTATCACCATAAGCAAGATGTCTGAAATAGCATGATATTGGGCGCCAGTTAGCAGATACATTTTCAGTGCAACTTCGTACAATAGCAAGGAAACTTCAAATGTATGAGCGACTAGTACGCCTCGGGGTTCATGAAAATCTTCGAAATGAATCTTAAGCTCTGTTCTTTTCGAATAGTAAAGTTGTCAATTGTGTGCCTTTACATGTTCTAAAAATGGTTTGTTCGCTGCGAATGGGCCTTAGGAATACAACACAAATGTCAAAACAAGCGGGCAAAAAAAATAGCACAGTTTGATTGTGAACCCTGTCGTAAATTATATCCTAAAAAAAGAAACACATTTAAAAAATAATGAGAAATTAAGTACAAATTTACTGTTGTAACATTTATTCTTTCCTTTTTCTTGTACTCCAACCAAACTCGATTAGAAACGCCAAACATGCGGCACCGATTCCTATAAGCCATAAATAGAAAACACCTTGTAAAACTTCCAGATTTAGGACAACAGCACCATTTTCACTATTCTCCCCATCGGAGTCGTCTCCGTCTCCTTCAGCTATATCGTTAACATCTCTATTACTATTCTGCGACTTCGAAATAACCTCCCAATGTTTCATTAACCCAGTTTCGAAACACTGAATCACCAATCTCTCAAACTTCTCTAGAAACGGTGATTTCTTGGTTACGATGTAGGTTTGTGGCATTGATAGAAAGTATTCCTTCACTAAATGGTACAACGGTCGGTTAGCCTTCCTATCAAAGGTTCTGGCAATCAAAGTTTTTGCTCGTTCCCTTCGCAATATAAAGGCTTGTTGATTATTCCCATCTCTAGTCAATGCCTGAATGTTTGCTTCATTATTTTCAGGCAGTAAGCGGTGATTTGAGATCAGGGTTTGAAATTCTTTCGGATCCAATGACGGTTCAATGGTCTTTATGAAGCTAACCACCGAATAGATGGGCACCTTAAGTCGCCATAAATCACTGACACTGTCCATGTCCCGCTCATATTCGGGATGAATGAATACACTTTGCATTTTGGCAACATAAACAGTAGTGATGACGTAGCAAAATAGTATCCATGACATAAGAAATTGTCGAAGGGAACTGATTCTATGTAATGCATCCACAGGTTTACCAGTTGCGCTCTTTAAGAGCATGCCAAAAATATTACGGAATTGAGTTTTCAAATTTATTTTGACACTGACTAACACAAGCGCCATCTGTTGCATGGCAGCAAAAATGAGTGCAATCAGGAAGAAACTTAGCAAGAGCAACCACCATGTAAACTTGTTAAATACGTTGACGAAGTTTAAATACTTTGGAACTTCACCGGCTTTCGGTACCACCAAGTGGATAAACAATCGTTTACCAATGGGATATAGAGGTTCAATTAAACCATTATGAACTTGGTCGATGAGACGTATATTCCAGGCGACATCTGTAAAGCCAGTTGCCACATCCTTAAGAGCTCCAGTAAGAATCCCGTCTACTTCTACTCCATAGTGCTCACCGTTTGGGGGCTCCAGGATTTTTGATGTGGCATTCAAATGTTTGGTGATGGTTTCTCCCAAGTATCCATCGATGCCACGAAAGCCGGTATTATTTGGCATTGGTATGGATCTTATTGGATCATTAAACTGAGACACTTTCAGTTGGTAATGATGGAAATTTTTCAATTTGTCATAGAACGGTTCCTGGCCCCAGGATAGCTCGACAACTTTGAAGCCGATTTCTGTGAACGGCTCATAGGTGTAAATCTTTTGATTGGAGCTGCACACTGCTATGACGTTCAGCAAGCCGTTTTGCCAGAATGATCTGAAAATAAACTCGAGAAACTTTTCACACGTGCTCTTGAAAATGATGACATACTTTGAGAGTTGCCTCTTTTCAGTTGTCCAATCCAAAATGGAATCGATTTGTTCGACTTTTTTCTGAGTATCCCCGGCAATTGTTAGTATGTTCATAGATGTGTAGCTCCGGGTTTTTGGTACATTTATCGAGTCGATGGTGAAGAGTGGTAAATAAGCGGCGGAGAGGCATCTTAGAAGCTCCACATCGGAGCCTTCCAAATAAACGAATGTAACCCACACATCGTTTGCAGATGCAATTTGACAGGCCAAGTGGTTGTGCGAATCATTAGATTGTGTCGGTATTGGAGCGCCACACTTAACTCCAGTGACACTCAAAATTAAGGCGAGATGCACTAGGAATTCCATTTGGGGTTTGAAAGCGCCAACGATCTCAATAAAACTGGAGAAGGTGCCATCCTGTGGATTTTTTTACCCGTCGCATCGGCTTGCTTTGGTAACAAACAATTAATTAGAGGGTATGAATGCCACTGAGACATGCGATGATGGCATGGTTTTATATTTATTTGTTTAATTGTGACATCGTGTGTAGTTAAAGAGATTTCATCGCTGCAGTATTCAACAGCTAATGGCTTCTATAAACAAATTGATGTCCTTATATCCTTTTTTACAACATTCTTGAATGCAAATTGGAACAGCGTTAAGCCAGGAATGCAATTATTCTTGTTAACAATAAACGTAGGGTGATAAATGGCAAAACAATATTTATGTATATTCAAACGAAGTACAAGCAATCAATTTTCATTTGAAGGAGACCGCCCTCTTGCAGTCTGGGTGTTATAGACTTTGTGTTCTAAATGCTTTCAAAGCAACGAGCTGAATAATCAGGCCTCTTCATCCACTGATTTGACTGAGTAAAATTGTTTTTTATTGTAGGAGGACTTCAGTTCGTTAGAAAACTGCGATATAAAATATCTTTTGATATTCGTATCTTTACGCCATATTTTTCGCTAGAATGGAGGTGACCTTGCGTCGAAGGTCGAAACTCGAAATTTTAAAGAAGTGTGGCCCTATCACTCCACCAGCCCAAATTCGGCACGAAAAAGTCGCGCGTGGTACATTCATTGGCTTTTCTTGAATTACTATTGGGTTCTCCACACCACAAATTCGACAATTTTGCCCAAGGTTTTCAATGACTTAGTAAGCTGGAATCCGGTCAGAGAGAATAGGAACAGGCAGCCCTTAGAAAAGGGGACCGGAACCCCTTTCTACCATTTGTAGAAATATCTTTAGCTTTTAGGAGAACATTGTATCTGCAAACATTTGTTGAATTTTTAAGAACAAATACATTTCATAAAACAATTATTGGTACAAGTAGGCAACCTTGAGGAACCTTTTGTTTCCACTCATACTGTGGACATAATTTCATTCAAAAGGCTTTTGGAGCTGAATGCGAATAACGATACGTGTTTTCCTTGAATGCGTCAATTATTTGTGGATCATTGCAGTTACAATGATTCTTAACAGTTCCCTATAAAAAAAAGTCTAATGCGTGAAATCACAACTGTGTGGTGGCTAAAGTTCGTCTCCAAAATGGCCGATAACACAGTCGAACTAAGTGCAGAAAAAATCGATTGTTTGACGTCTGGTGTCAAACATTTTACTGGAATCAAACCCCGTCCAAATCTAAGTCGTCCAATTGAGGCCACAAAAAATTTGTAGCACACTCCCTTCACCATAAGTAGGAACCAATGATGCTACCACTCCAACACTTGCCCAAACTTCAAACAGGATGCATTGAATGCATTCTCTACGACTACGTATGGATTTTCGTATCCCCAAATCCTATAATTTTTCCTTGTTGACATAAAAAAAATAATTATTCGACCAAAATCGACGTCATTTCCCAATGGAAATGAGTGAGTTGGAATTTGTAAGCAAATAGTTGGAGATCCTTTATAATGTTCTCCTCAAGGAAGTGTTGTTCAGTTGCTGAACTCTGCAATGAGTTGAGGTTTTCACGCACACTTTGTCAACATCACCAATTCTTTCGTGAGTGCGAACCGAACAGGCATGTGAATGTCTTTATCCAAAAACATACCAGTCTCATGAACTTTTTTATGATTTCCTTTCACCATCCACTGAAAGAGTGGGCTCCGTGACTCTGTGATTAGTGCGTTGGATTACTGAGCGGGAGGTTCGAATCCCAGAAGACACCAAAAAGTTTTTTCACGGTCCCATCATCATCGTCATCTTGCTAATGTCTGATAAATGTCCCTTCCAATTGGGTGAAGAAATATAACACGCGAGATCCGAGGCTCTGGACTATATACGGTCTCCTGCCCCAAGTATTTGTATTTGTATTCGCTGAAGGGCCTTAATTTCGACCAAAAATTATTTCTCACAGTGTCTGCAACACACATTTTGGAAATAATTTTACAGTTACGTTGTTCAAACGTAAAACGTACCACGGCAGCTTGACACTACATATCTGTCAATACTTCACTCGTGTTAGAGTTGCCAGCGTGGAAATAACCCGAACTTCAAAAGTAAACTATTAAATGGTCGTCGATATGCTGTATCGACTATGTGGAATTTGCATCTGCACATATTTTCCTTTTCACTATTCACAATATTATTACAAGATTACATCCTGTTGGTTTCAAAGTTGATTCAAAAGAATTTACAAAGCTTTTCAAATCGTGATATATCCCGCTGCGAACACCAATTAATTTCTAACGAGCATTTAAGATGTCTTCAAATTAACCTCTGCATTAATCGTCACTAATAAATGTCATTTAACTGCTAAACTGTCGCATTCACGTGTGCTTACTATTAACGTTAACAATATCAAAGTTTATAACCATGTTAGTTGCACCATAAAATGCCATAAACGCCGGCTACCATCTACCGTCTTCGAGGAGAGTGCGTGAGAGTAAGCTTGTGAGTGGGCATTTAAATTTGTTTTTTTTTTTTCTTTATTATTCTCCTTTCGCCGGATAGTGTTATAAAAATTCACTTGGACACCGCCATTTAAAGTGTTTGTGTATCTATTCAATTTGTTCGAATCGATTTCGATTGACTATTATAAGATTTAAGTTAAGTGGGATTAAAAATAACGAAAAAAGTGACTATAAGCGAGGTACCAACAATGTGCACTCACCTTCAGAGTCAGTACCATCATCAGTAGCGGTTGCATCATTCTGAGATAATCCTTTCTTTTTGTGAATACAGTGCACCACCATGTGCCTCAGCATTCGCAATTTGTGCACCAGTTGCCGAGGTTTGTATAAACAATTTTCCATGGAAAAGGAAATTATATTACTTTTTGTAGAGATTAAGATCATCATTATGACTTTTAATTGCATTACGTGGCGTAGCGTCGCGTCAGTCTGTCGTCAGGCATCGTCGCTCGTCATCAGTCGAGCTGTGAATGAATGAAATTCGTTGTTAGAAATTTTTTTTTTGTTCTGTGATGGATGAACTATTTTTGTTAGAAAAGCAGAACAGCAGCAGCAGCGGCAGCATTTTATTCAATCGTTTTCAACACCCCGCTAGAGAGATAATATTTTGCTGATTCTATTTTGAATTTCACATCGTATAGGGTATATTAGCGGATGTTTTTAAAAATAATAACGAATCTGCCACTCGGATGTACTCGTAGAAACATCAAAGAAGATTGACTGGAGGTGTTATTGAGAGATGTTTTATTTTTAGATATTACCACTCCATTACAACGACTTTTAGATGGAAATAAAATTGGGCCATTTGAATTATGAGAAGATACAAATAAAAAAAAAAGAACAAAAATACAAATATGAGTGTTTTTGAAATTGAATGGCGTTTATTTAGAAAATCTTGACAAATGTCAGTCTTAGAGTGATCGTGTTAGTGACAACAAGTGACACTTTTTGGAGTTGTTTTTCTTTTGAGTGAGTGCGCAGTTGCTGTGATTTAATGTAAATAAAAACAGTTAACATTAATGAAAAACTGTGTTTTGCTGGTGTTTGTCCAGAGCTTTAACATAAAATTTCCAAATTGTGGGCGTTAATTTCATGCTAACCATAAATGTCGTCAAGTTTATGAGCAATCGGCTCTATTTAGACGAGAGATTAATGTGTCATGTTCGATGTAAATTGACAAAACGGGAGAAATTTAATCATGGCTAAAATTATAGCCTACAAATGATCCATTTAAACTCTATTTCGGGCATGGCGCCAAAGCTCTACACTGTTTAAGAAGCCTTCCATTCGGTATTAAAATTAACCCCACAGATGTATGTAAAAACTTTCTATTTCTTTACAATAGATGTCGTTGTTAAATTTTAGGAGTGATTCATGTACTTATCGTACTGTTCCAATGCAATATTCCTTGTTTCCTTGCATTAAACTCAATTTTATTGTCCAGAAATTGAAATTTTGGACAGTAATTTAAACACTTCCCAAAATACAGTTTCATTTTCGTTTTCCTTTGTATTTGTATGTTTAGTGATTAAAGAAAAAAAAAAGGTGGGGGTATGGGAACATTAGAAGGGGAAAATAGTCGCATTCATGCGCAGGGGGCTCCAAATATGGATAACCCTTTGATTTATATTCGCTTTGTTATTCCCCTTGGCAGATAGAAATAACCCTCCTTTTCTTAATTTTTAGCTTCATTCTTTTATTTCCCCACGAGATATAGCATTTTTCCGCCACTGGAAAACAGCCATCTTTTTTTTTTTTTCGTTGTGTTAGATTGTTTTTCTTAAGAAACTACAGAGGGCGTGCAATTAGTAGTAAAGATCTATTACACCTTCCTAAACTTTTTATAAAGGAAACTCATTCCTCCATTTATGTACATAGAACTTTGAGGACGGAATTCTTCTTTGGCTACGGAGGACAAGTTTTTATTCTGTTGCAATCGCTTAGTTTTTAAAACCGCAGTTCGATATTTATCGTCAAAGGCATTCGTTGATGCAGAAAAAGCCGTCACATTTCTTGTTTTTTTGGACCACCCTTTAGAAATAATGGGTGTCTCGATAAGAGCGGCGGATTTAAATTTTAAAGTTGACAGTCCTAACCGGTTCGATTGGAGGTCGGCATTGGGCCGCCTATGCATCCTCGTAGCGGACCTTTTCTCAAATTCACGGCAGCCGTGAGTTAACATAACTAAACCTCGCATCGTTCTAAAGAATTAGACGCTTCAAAAAGCACCTTACATCGAAGCTCACAAAAGATCTGCATATGAATACAAAAACCAACTGACCCAAGGACTCAATCAGAAGGCCATTTTAAGTGGAAAGAAGTTGTCAACTAGTTGATTGAAAATCAGTTAATGAACGACAATTTTGCCAAAAAAATGTTCTTCAGCGATGAGGTAAATTTTGAACTCAATGACTTTGGGGTTCGAAGGACCCAAAAGTGATTTAAGTCATTCCATGCATTAGCCACACGACACCGTTTGTTCTGTTTTGTGGACTGGTGGAGTGATTGGGCGCCGTAGTGCAGTGCATTATTATTTACCTGGAGTTTCGAAGTTCGAATGTCAGAATACACCAAAAAGTTTTCTTAACAAGCACGGTCACATCTCATTAATGCCTGACAAACGCCTAAGTGTAATAACTGTCATGAGAAGACTTCTCTACTCCTTCGGATATGGCTTTAATATGGAGGTTGATTCCATTTGTGAGAAAAATATATTACCCACAACGTACAACAAAATGTATATATTACGAATGGTCGCGAGACGCTATACTCTGGGCCACATATGGCCTGAGTATTGTTTTTCGGAAACTGTAAGAAATTTGAAAATAGCCCCTTCAGGAGCTTGGGTAAGAAAATTCATTTAGTTTATGAAAGTTTGTGAAACTGACAAGCTTATGAATAACAAACGCTCCTGTCCAAAGTGTGCTTGAAAACCCAAGATCCTTATGTCTGATTCAGCAGCTCATCTAGAGCAGAACTAGACATGTTAAGGAAAGTCCATATATTGGCGAGACAAGCCATCCTTTAGAGTTTAGTCAAAGAAGCAGTGACGTATTTACGAAAAAGTTTGTTCCATCAAACAACTGATGCGTATTGGAGGATTGGTCTTACCGTTGCCGTATGAATTTATCCTTCCGACGACAAGTGGGGTTACCCATAACCCCACTACCTTTGCTATTCACATAGAAAAAAAGCCTTGCCATCGGAAGTTTAAAAGACTTATGTCTTGCCAAAGACACCTTTGCCAGAAGGTCGGTAGCGCTTTTGGTGGTTTTCGATTTAACCTCGGTTTTGACCAAAG
This sequence comes from Blera fallax, assembly GCA_946965025.1. Lineage (NCBI taxonomy): Eukaryota > Metazoa > Arthropoda > Insecta > Diptera > Syrphidae > Blera > Blera fallax. Next base: position 78,265,303 of record OX337245.1, on the reverse strand, counting down.
AAGTTTGCTAATCAAGATGACTTCCAGTTAATTAACTTCATCGACAATTTGAATAGTGACACCTGCAGTACGGTTTGAGTATTAATTTAAGCGTCATAGTTGATTTCATCTAGAGAACTTTTGCTCTATCCATTCGCTCTTTCTTACGAAAATTTGACATTTGACTTCAACAGCTGTGTAATCGCTTCCCTTCACATAAGCCTATTATGGGCAACTTGAGCAATTGACAGTACTGAAGAAAACTTAACGTAGAGTTTTAGACATTAGCTTCCGATTATTTTCGACTTTATACATAGTTGAGCCTTAAAACTGGGTCGATAAATGGTTAGTGTTGTCGTACTCTGCCCAAAGCCCAAATTTTAAATTCTCTGACGTTGCTAAAATTATATCCTTTATGTCAGCAGCATATGTGCGTAAATATGAGACATAGTTTCCGTCTTTTAAGAAATTTCAAGTTTGTTCTAAATGTGCCAGGTATCTATCACTCGACAGTCAAAATACTCGTACTACGGCATGTCGGGCACATCTGGCATATCTGCATATCCCACGGTATTCCAGTTGGATTGGAAGGCTGACTATTTCGAACGTCAATCATCCCTAGGCATGTCAAAAAATATTTTTAAAATTTTACATGTTCAACAAAATTTGATACACCGTTTTCGACTGTTTTTTAAGTATCCATCGTAAAGTTCCTCAAACATAAATATCTATTTTCAGTAGCAAGCAAAGGTCGACGGGGCTGACAGTTAACCTTCAATTATCAATTATATCCTTAAAGAAATTTTATTTCTTTTGATTTTGTGGTTGGGAGGAAATAAATAAAAATTTTATTTTAATTAATTTTTCTGCTCGTCGAAGTTTGGTTAATTTTTTATTGGGTTTGCTCCAAAAATAGTTTTAGTGTTGGAAAACAGCTTTACATTGGCTAGTGATCGTTATAACTCGTAACGTAATGTGTGTATTTGCTTTTGTTCTGTGTGTAGATCTATCCACGATGTGTAACGTGTGTCCTCCACTCCACTCCAGACTGTAGAATAACTTTTGAAAAACTGTTTGTAACGTTTTTTCGAGTCACCATTTGTGCCACAGTTCCTCTAATCCTTCTGTTAATTAGCTTCCTCTTCTCCTTATCTGCTTGAAACAAACATCAGGTGTGTAGTAAAATGTATTTTCATCCATCCGTCCTGACGAAATATTTTTGTTTTGGTATTTAAAGAATTTTTTTCCCTCCCACATCATAAAAGTATTTCGTGTGTTGGGCAACACACTTTTTTTTCAACACTTTCCCTGTCTGGTTTTGTCATAAAATTTTTACTAAACAAATTTCAAAAATTTTTGAAATATTTATTTTTTTTTACCCAACTTTGTCTCCACCTTAAATTTTTGAAATTTTTAATTAAAGCGATTTTAAACGTTGTCGTTGTGGATAATTTCCTCTTAACAGAGAAATGCGTTGAAGTTCGATGAAAGTTTACTTTATTGCCATCGAAACATTTTGAAATTTCTAGATAAAATTAAATAAAAATTTGAAATTTTTTCAATAAATCACTTCGTCTGAGTCATAGGAATTATGACGCATTTGTGGTTAGGTCGCATTGATTGTATTTTACGCACGTAGACATGAGTTCTTGGGATATTTTTGAAAATTGTGTATTTGAACACTCAATGTTGTTGATCTTTTGTTTAAAAAAAAGAAAAAAAAAGTTTAGCATCCGGCTGTCTGTGGCAAAAAACATTTTTGAACAGTGTTTGATTGGGGTTAAGGTTATTTACAGATTTATTAGTCTGGATATGAAAAATGACTTTTTATAAAGAAAATTACATACAAGTAAGACAAAGAGAAGCCAAAAACGGTTTAAATCTATTTTGCGTCATTTGCGAACGCACTTGTAGTGCTACCCAAAGGCTTGGCAGTCTTATAAATCAACCCAAACTCAGTGGTATACCCGATATACTATTTTTTTTATTACTTTTTCAAGAAAATTCTTATTATATCTGCTTTATAATTGACGCCTTATGAACCGGTAAGAGTAGGTAGGTAGAAATGGCGGTTCCGGCGGATTTGTCGAGAAGCCAGTAATTACAACACACTCTACCCGGTTGTCGATGGAAATTTTTTGCCTAAAAAGGAAAGGTGGCGCTTATGAAAGTCCTACAGTTCTTTTCGTTGACGTGTGTGTTTCAGGTCGTCAACGAAGGGCTTGTCTAGTGTGCGATATCTATGCACATGGGATTTATTTATTAACTGACACGACTTTACTTGATCATACATGGTGACAATATCCGCAACTATCTACTTAGGAACTGTGACCTGTGACCTTACTTTATCATTCATAGGCCGTATCTAACTGAATATCGCATAGTTAACCAGTCTGTTTGCCCCTGCTTCAAGGCAACACCATTTTATGCAGGTCCATTATTTTGCCTGAAAGCAAACAGATATCGTCAGCGTAGGCCAGGTTTTTAGGTTTAAATTTGTTTGTCTACTGTATACCGCTATTTTTTGTGGTTATAAATAAAAGCGGTGTAAGTATTCAGCCGTGATGCACGCCACTTTGGATTTTAAAAACCTCACAGACTTTACCAATCTCTTAGACATTTCCTGAAACAAGTCTCCCGCGCAAGGCACATCAGATGAATTCGCGATTTACGCTCTTGAAAGCCAATAAATAGCAGCTTAAGCCGTCACCTTCGCACAATGCTTTATATTGAACAGCAAGGTGTTTAAGTAGTCAATGCCTGCTTGTTCGGCTACAACTTTGTATCTAACACTATTTTTGCTATTTTTTTGGAAACCACGGAAAGCATCCAAACGCCTTTTCTGTAAAATTTCCTTTACTTGGGAGTTTGATGATTACTTCCATTTTCTTCTCCTCTGAGAAGTTTTCGTTTCACGATGCTCTCCTAAGAAAAAGAAAATATCTCGATGTTCTTGGCCAGGTCAGAAGGAGTCCCATCAAGCCCCACCGTTTTGTTGCTCTCGAGTGCTTCTCTTTCTCGTTCATTATTAAATCCTTATTAATTTGGAAAACATTTTGTTTACATTAACTTTTAATGTCAACTGTCAAATTATAAGTGGCTTTTCGTGAGTGCATTCAGACTCTCATTCCGTTTGTTATAGGTCCGTTCGCGTACTTTTTGCACCAAAATTCGTACTTTGTCAAATTGCAAAGAGTTGTGGTGAAATTCTTTCATAAAGGGGTAAAATTGAGAAAAAGTAAACGAACGCGTTAAATAAGAAAAAGTTGTCCACTTTTTAGACGTCAAACGTCAAACTTAAAAAAAGGGCACGCGTAAGTTTATGCTTTCATTTTGGAGTGTTTTATTTTATCTTGGGTTTGCTCTATATTCTTTAACTTTTTCCCGATTTTAGCACACAAATAAAAAACCCAAAAAGAAGACAACAAAAAATGACGTTTAGCGAATTGACAGATTTCATCATGGGGAAATTCCTTACTCTCTCGTGAGCACTCTCTTTTGCGAAAAACTACGAAATTTCTCCGTATTCGAACAGGATTTCGTAAAAATTTTAGAATTTCGTATAAATTCATTGACTTACTTCGGAACACGTACAAATTCATGACGATTATTTCAGCAACGGTCTCTACTCCGCTTGTAGTTCGCTCCTGGTACTCTGATTCTGTCCTAAAAAATTGGAGAAATACCTGTCAATTGAAACATCCAATTTTCTTTCCCAGTTTTATAAATCACGATTCAAGAAAACATAAACTATTACAAATAAAATTAAAATCGGTTTCAGCTTTTAATGGCAACTTTTTAGACCCCGAACCAAATCCGTTTGGAGGTTCAATAGCAAGAAATTTCTCAATTTGCTTCCCTTTAAGGCCTTCGCTTCCTGTCCCAGTTCATAGTCTTGAATGAAATCAGCATATCTCTCAAGTTGTATTTCCAATTCGGGGCAGTCACATGGCGATGCATGACCGGCTAACTCCCTGGCAATGGCGTCTAAACAAAACTCTCCAAAACTTATGTCAACATTACAGTTATTATTATTATTTCGGCACGTATTCGATGGACATTGTTGGACTAATTTTTTACTTTTGCTCTCTTGAGGAGTTGTTTTCTTGTATCCCATCGGCATCCAGATAGGTCCATCTTTTGGGTCAGCTAAAGAAACGGCAAGATAAGCACAAGCTCCACGATTATCATCAAATATTTTTGTACTCATGTGGGTTTCATAGTGTCTTGGACTGTTCAGTGGAATGTATTCCAAAGCGTCTGCTTGTAATTTCTGGACTAAGGTTTTATGATCAATTTTTATATTCGATGCACCTTCGAAAGGTGGCAGTGGGCCTCGCGGAGGTGTCTGCATAAATAGTTTGCTCATTTTTGCGTTAAAGATACATGAGGAGAGCTCGAACAAATACAGATTTCTTGTACGCTTTGCATCGATTCCCCGATAGATATCGTTGCAAAGTTTCGATAACCACATGGAGGCGAACTCCTTTTCTGAGGGGCTATTAGCGAATATTGTATCAGGATCTCTGCAGCTTTCAAGAATCCAGAAATAGTCCTGCATCAGCTTTAGTTCGTCCATTTATCGTTTCAATTGATTTTTATTTTTTTTTTGCTGGGAGGAATTGACTATTTGTGTTTTGTTTTTTTTTTTATATTAATTTTGAATCATGACATTGTATTTGAATTTTTTTTGTAGGACGAACTCAAAAATCATCATCCGAACGCAGTGAACCCGAGTCCTCAATCAACTCTACACAACAGGAGGCAGCGCCGCGAATTAAGAAAGTATCGAGCATTTGTGTGGCATTGCCAGCGGCTGGATTGGGCTCCCGTCCGCCGAGCATCATAAGTTCAGTTAGCACCGACGAAGGTGGATTCAATGAGCCATCGCCAGAAATTAAGGCAAAACTTAAACCGGCGTATGATTTTGAGCAAAAGTACGTAGCGCCAACTACGGAACAGCATCACAGTCCAACACAGGATGAGATTGATAAATCCATGCTGCAGTCACCTACGGCGAATAATAAAGTGCAATACAACAACGATGACGAAGAGAAGCCATCTCTGAATTATGTAGACGTTGGGTATAGGTTGAATCCAGATGGTAGCGAGAGTCGAGAGGTGTTTGGTGAGTCCGAGCTTTATGAGACGGCAAAGATTGATTTGCACAAGAGTTTCCATGCCAATGGTTTTGCTCAGGAGACGACCACAGTGTATGCAGTGATTAAACCTGAGGTTCCACCACCAGCCGAGCTGTTCTACCATGGTGAACCTGTTGTGCAGGAGATAACGTCTCCTGCACAGAGTCCACCAAAAATTCCGCCAAGTCCGTTACGGCGAAGAAGTTCCGATATAAGTGGTGGCAGTTCATCGAAGTCACCACCACCATCATCGTCATCGACAATTCCCAGTGTGACTACATCGCCTGTGAAGAAACCACCGGCTGCAGCACCGCTTGAGACTCAAGATGAATTTGAAAGTCCTGAACTGCCAGCTTTACCGCAAAGACCACCACCACTGCCCGAAGGACCACCGCTCGATATGCAGGATATTAAGTATGCCGATATGAGCGGTGGTGAAGAGGATGACGAAATGGATGATGAAGACGAAGATGAGGAGGAGGATCGCAATAGAGTGGGTGATTCACTCGAGATGGGACGCGAAGATAGCCTACCAGATGCTATGACTGCCGATGAGGCTGAGCGGTTGTTGAGTTCAAGGTATGAGTTTCAGTGTATTTTTGAATCCTTTGTAATTGGTAGCTTGTATTGATTTTAGAGTAGATGCATGGTAGAAAGTGTTTCATTGTCATTTTGAAAGTGTTTTACGTTTGTTGTATCAGCATTTTGAATGTACGTGTAATGCAAATTCAAGTGTCATCGCTATACTCACACTCCTGTCACTTCTAAAACTGGGTGACAGATGATTCTGTCAATGACGTTTCGGTATTTCGGTGACAGTTGAACTGAACTGAGTTCACGTTTGTTGTGGGTCTTACTCAGAGAATATGCTTGTTACCGTACGTGAATACTGCATTCCTGAGACTAAAGTGACGGAAGGAGACTTTGATATTTAGAAGGAACAATAATTCTTGAACTCTTGTTAATAAGCAATGCATGCACATGAAGTCTCTAAATTAGATGACGTTTTTGTGACAGTTGACATAACCTGATTTAGTGCGACTGTTATGCGGATAAAATGGTTGTCACCTTAGGTGACTAATGGAATGCCGAAATTGAAACGTCCAAAAGTGGGGCGATGACATGCCTCCCCAATTTGTGGAGATAGAAGTTCGTCAGAGCACCATATTCCCACATCATTGTGATGATGCAACATTTCTTTTTTTTTTCTTTTAATTAAATGCATCCCCTTCGGCCTCAGTTTATCTGTGTACTTGTCTTTAAAACTCATACAGATAAGCTTTTGCATTAAGAAACACCAGGAAGTGGACACTCGAGTGCATACGTATATATTTTTGTGGCTTCTCGAGAGCAACCACCCGGCTTTGCTGAATTGAAAATGTGAACACATCATCAGCATTCCTCCTCATCAACCCCTTTAGATCTTAATTTCTGTCACTTTTACTCTCCTTTTTCCCCCTTTTTTTACTCATCCTTTTCAATTGACAATCACAGCTTGAGGTTGGCCTCTTGAAGATGATTAACAAACACACTGTCCCACTGAATGTGTGCATGAAAGAAATAAAGATGAATTCTCATTAAATATTCATCGATTCGCAAACGTCAAACTGTGTTATGTATACATGACAGCCAGCGCTTTAAACATATGCATCAATGGTGTTGCGCCTGTCGCAGCATTTCCGTGTTTCTCTCCAGCATTTAATGGCTAGTAATGATCTTCTCAGTTATCCTTCCTTTCTTTCATTACTTTGAGCTGCGTCGGATGCAGGCAAAAAGGACGAATACGTTATTTCAAAGTGTACATGGTGAGAATCACCGACGGCTGAGCGGGTGGTTGCAGAAAGTTACGTTGTTACACCCGTTTGTTTGTACAACACAATGTAGTTCCTTAAGGGACGTGAGGATCTGTTTGCATTATTATAATTCTAGCTGTGAGTAGGTAGGCATATGCGAAGGTCCATGTGTGACTTTATGCGGGAGGAATGTCTTGTGGATGTCTCAAACCACGTTGGACATTGTAGCCTTCGAAAGGATTTTTTTTCCATTGAGCAGTGTGTTGCACGTCATATAATTTTCTGCAGGAACTGTGCTTGTTATCGGAGAGAAAAAAATATCTAAATGGACATTCGGAGTTAGTTCTTAGTTTTACTTGATTGACTGGGGGGGCGATAGAAGTAGCTTTGTTCTAGCTCCAAAGCTAAAGGTGTTTTCTGAGTACCTATGACCGGTGTTGAAAAGTTGCTCAAACGAAAAGGGCTCAAACAACGGCCTTGAGATAGCGTTTAGGATCAGACAATTGTGCGTTGGATGGTATTATTACTTAGGTGGCACTATAGTTCGCAATAAAAGTGGCCCTTATCTAACTGCTTCCACCTAAAACGAGACTTTCCTCTTCTGTCGTTGGGTTAGATTCGAAAATTCGGATTCGGAAAATTGTTGTCCATTTGCTAGCCATTTCAAACATCCAATGCTCAATTTTGGATTAGGTCGATGACGATGTACAACTCTTACCACTCGCTGTTGAATGGTCTCCTCCAAAGCTGGTTAACACAAACGGGACCGAATATCTTGCGGACAATTTAACCAGAATGTGACTTACGCCAGATCTTCAAGGTCTTCAAAAAGTCTGTTTCTCATGTTACGAAAGCTACGTATTTGAAAATTGGGACAATCACACACCAAGCGCATGACAGCTTCTGCAGTATTCCATTGCACGTATCGTTCAATGTCCAGTAAGTACACCTACCATGATACTGGTTTCTTTTTTGTTCATTGACAAACAGCTGTTAGCATTTTGTTGTTCAGTATTGGCGATCAGCTGGGAGATATGACACAGCCGCCTCTGGCTGTCCAGAGACCTAATGCTTCTCAGTTGCAAGGTGTAAAGTTCTTAAATCGAGAAACACTTTCATAGCAGCTATAGGACATTGCTCTTGGCATAGTCATGCGAGACAATTTTCGCACTTCCTCCAGGTTGTCCTTTGTCCAGTTTAGTACTATTTGCCAAAGCCACTCATAAATGGTTATGAATCTCAAAATGTAATGCATCATGAGAGCTGGAGTAATTTTTTCCTTAATTTCTACCATTACTTGCTTGTAACAGAGGATCTTCTTAAATATTGCTCTCCCGTTTCAGGCGAATTTCGACCTCTTTCAACCGTATTGACATCAATCGAATTCATTTCTAAGGGAAGGTAACACAGTGGGCCTATCAAGAGTGAATAAAAACTACTTGACATGCACCATTGTCTTGTCATTTCGAGAGTATCTTTTTGAATTCAGAGTAATGGTAAGGGTAACGTCTCTTCAACTTCCTGGTTGTAGTTATTTTTTTGGTCTTTATCTCGCAAGCCAGCGGCCAGAGGCTAGCACTAACACTGTTGGTAGGCTTCCTTAACTTTTAGAGTTACGTTCACCACTCTTATTTAGCAGAAAAGTGCTAAATTTCAGTCACTTGTCAGTGACCCTTAAACATTTAAAAGATACATTGATCTCTAATTTGCGCTACAGTTCGGAATGAACCTGGACCTCAACCAATAAACCTCTCCAGTAAGTCCAGTCCTTAGTTAATTGCCTCCAGTTGCGCACTCCGAGTTGGTTGAGGTTCCCTTTTACTTGTGCGCGCCACCTTAGGTGAGGTCGTCCTCTACTGCGTTGTCCCTTCGGGGTAGATTCGAAGACTTTGCGGGGCGGATCATTTTTGTCCATTTGCTTTACATGTACTAGTCATCTTAAGCGACTGATGCGTAGTTTTTTTTTTTTTTTTTTAAGTCGATGTCCGTGCACAGCTTGTATATTTCATTGTTGAATCTTCTCCTCCCGTCAACGCAAACGGGACCGAATATCATACGAAGAATTTTGCTCTCGAAAAGACCTGATTTCGGTAGTGTCCATGCTTCAGGGCCATAAAGCAGGACTGGAATGATTAAGGTCCAGCCCAGTCTCCTTAGTTGTTCGGGATAGGGTTTTACTACTCAATTGCCTTCTCAGCCAAAAGAAACGGCGATTGGCGAGAGTTATTCTTCGGTTGATTTCCCAAGGTAGACAAAGTCCCTTACTACCTCGAAGTTATAGCTTCGTTCCAATTCGTCGATGTTGTGTGTCTCTTCTTGTTGACTTGGTTTTGTCCTCATTTACAGCTAAACCTATTTTGACAGCTCCTGTTTCGATGCTAGCAAACGTACCAGTAATAGCCCGTTGTGTTCTGCCAATGAAGGAAATCCAGATATGGTAATATCCGCTTATAAGGATATATCAAGTCATATTTATCAATTAAGCCCATCAGTCCCAAAGGTGTCAGAAGATAACTTAACCCTCTCAACCTATTCAGAGACCCTTGGTTTGTTTTCCGTTTCATTTTTCCTTTTACTAAGTTTTTAAAATCAACGTTAAGTACAGAACCTTCGTACAGTCATTCGAGAGATTTTCACTTCCTTGGATAGAAATTTTTTTTTGTTGTTGTTTGCTCGAGCCTTAATTTCGTCTCACACCCTTAGAGCAGCTCGTCCTTCGTGTGTTTTTTCCCGTTTGCATGTCGTGCTTTTCTCTTCTTATTATTTTTATAAATATTTCGTTTTTTTTTCTTTCTTTGGAAAGAAATTTCCTCATCCTCTGGGAATGTCTACGAAAGGGGTTGTGATGTTGATTATGATGGCTAACAGCAGCAACAACATCGGTGCGATGCAGATTAGGAGTTTTTTATTTCTTACTCCAAATCACAACAAACTAGAACGAGGCGAGGGTGGGAAAGGAAAACATCCATGCATCATGGAAATGAAACTATACCTAGCGCCCCCGCGAGCGCTTTCTATTTTATCTTCTCACCCCTTTTGCATGGAGGTACTGCTCTCACTTGTCTCTTCTTGCCTGGTGGCGATTGTGGCCTGCTCTCTTTCTACTCAGAGCGTGTTTTTTTGACGTTTCTTTCTGTTTTTTTTTTTCAACCGATTCGTAATGTGCATGACACATGCAACTGTGTGTCACTGCTATGCGAGGGTGTTTTTGCTATTGGACTATGGAAACATTTCAAAAATAGTTTTCCATTGGTGATGTCGCGATTTGTGTGTGTCTCTCATTACGGAGAGAGAGAGAGGGAAAAAAGAGTCCTTAATTTACTGTGATTCATAAAAGTCTCATTAACTGGTCGATTGCATCCTAAAGAAAGAAAACTGCATCCATCTGTCACTTGAAGCTATACATCGAAACGAAGCGTGTTGAAGCTTCTCTTTCGACATTCGCTTGGTGCACCGTGTTGAAGTGGTGTTCAGTCGAGGGTGCTCCTCTGAAATGTGCATTGAGTAGTTCTAAAGTGCTAGTGACAACTTACGGCGCCTTTTTTTTATTTTGCCATCTTAATCGCAGGCGAGTGTTCATAGTAGTGGCTGTATAAGTGGAAATTAATTTATCGGTAAGGATGCCTACCACAGGCACACACACACAGTAATTTTTGTAGTGTGAAACGTTTATTTTTGGTTAAAATAAACTTTAACCCTATAAATCCTGTGAGGCGAGGATAGCGAAGAAAAAGAGGAGCGGGGGAGAAAAAAACCAAACCGAGTCCTTGGCACAGTTTAAATTGAATTTCTATTTTCGGTACGGAAAGAGTCCTTGATGAAGTTGATGGTGGGAAACGAAAAAAAGAAAGAAAGTTTGTTGTAGTTTTGTTCGGTGCTCTGCGAGGAGGAAGGATTGTCCTTTTGTGTGTGAAATGGTGAAGCAGATGAGTGGGAAGAGCAAATTTTTTTTATAGCATTGTATGGCATACGTTCTGAATAGCGTGCGATTAATTTCTGCATAGAAATAGGCTTAAAAACGTGACTTACCGCACTAAAAGCATTTTTTTCTGGTGGAAAAGTAAACAAAAAAATGTTACGTATACGCAGTGGTGTTTAGGTGATTATTTGTTGCAACTTAAAGTGAGGACGAAACGTGAGTAATCCAATTTAATCGGTGGTAACGTATCGTAAGGCGGTTGGAAATTTACATCACAAGTGTTTTAAGTGAAGCAGATAATTTGTAGATGTGTAAAACAAATTCCAGAGTATCGAGTCATCCGTATTCAGGCATAGGAAACCAAGGGCTTTGTGACAGCATCTGCGTTGAATTTCATGTGTATCAACTGTGTAACCGTATTCCAGGTAATGGACACATTAAAGGATTCAATCCGGAACCACAGTGGACTATAGAGACACTAGTGTGTATTGACCAACCACTTAAGTTGTGCAATTTTAAACTCCGTCAAAGCAAACCATTCCTCCGTGGATCTGTTGTAATTTTGAACGCGTCTAAAATCGGTAGAGATAGCTCCTTTTGGATAGCCCATGTTATTGGTTATAAGAATGGCTCTAGTAGATTACTTGAAGACCGCAAAGTTAAACTTTTTAAGGCTTTTTTTACTTGAAGGTCTCACGTGGCTGGTTTGGCGATAACCCATTGTTTGCAATATCGATTGTTTGTGCCTTTATTTTGCCAATACTTTGATGGATGTTTTGCTTAAGTGTGTCAACTGTTTGTGGATCATAACAATGGTCGTTATTAGTTTCCCATAATAAAAGTTCAATGGCGTCAAAACTAGGTGCGCAAATGATCGTTTGTTTGAAGACTGTTTAGGCTATTTAACTTCATAACTTAAGTGTCATTTCGTGCCGTTGTCAACGTTCAACTGTCATTGCGATGACTTTCGATAAGTCCAAACTAGTAATTTATTAAATATGGATCGATACACACTTGCACAAGGTGTTGAAATTATGAAAATTCACTACAAAACGAGGAAAATATCGCAGAAATTGGGCATATCCGCAACCATTTTGCTCGGTATTTTGCATAAAGATCTTGGCCAATATGCTTATAAGGTCCAGGTGACACAAGAATTGAACGCCGTACTTTCGCTGTTTGGGTGCTGGAAATTAATGAACAGGATCATGATTTTTGACACAAAATTATTCTGTGTGATGAGGCTGATTTCCATTAGTCGGGGTATATAAACCAACAAATTTGTCGCATCTGAGGCTCCGAAAACCCACGAGAAATACTGGAACAACCTCTCCATCTACAACGAGTGACAGTTTGGTGGGGTTTTTGGGCTTTTAAAAACGAAACAAATTATTTTATTACCACAAAACTTTGCCTTAGTTCCACCAATTTCCCTTATGTTATAAGTACAAAACAATCATTATCAGGCTGAATCATCCAGATCCAATATGTGCTTAGCTTCAGGAACCTTTTTTCAACTACTTGGAACGTACGTAGACCTATGGGTCTTAGGATTACACACGGTGCCCTTTAAAACCATTCGGGAACCCCTTTTCCTAGAAATGTAATTTTTCTACCTCTCTTCTGCGTTCACGACCAAGCCAAATTTGTATCCCTGTTGATGATAATGTTTTGTATCTAACCGGTGCTTTAGTTTTGTCGAAGATTCGAATGAATTACAACCTTTCGGGTGATGATAAGCACATATTACGAGCTCGAAATTTCACACAGGCATACAAGATTCAGACGTAGAAATACATTATGAACATATGTTTTACTCATTTACAAACTAACGTAGGGGAAGAGCAAAAAAAATGATAGGGACTCAAGAAATAATTATGAAAGAAGGTAAGTTCTACTAGAGGTTATAATGAGCACTAAAGCTTTGATGACACTACATGAACTCACGCTATACAATTTAGTTTGCAGTCAGTTAAATGAATGTTTTTGCTGCTTAAGGCGAGCTATTGCATCGCATGGATAAAGCGTTACCAGTAGCTTTTATATACATGCGTAGACACACACCATCATTTTCTTAAAAAAATAAAATTTTACTAAGGATCAGTTGTTTGTCACGGACCCAGTTTAGCCAGAATGTTGAAATTTAAGCTCCTATAATGGGTCACGGTGATGAACTGTCATTGGCTTACTTATGTAGGTATATCTACTCTACCTAACTTTCTGCATGAAAACGCCAGCGGTTATGAGACCCGTAGATTATCTTTTACAAGGCTTAATGCCATGCAGTCGACCAAGCAATTAAGTTAACCTTAATGTTAACAAATAAGTGGCACCTATGTAGGTTTCGAAATTTGTATCATTTAAGGAGTATCTTCGACGATTCCTACCCATCTGTTGCTCAAGGTGGGACATTTAAAAATTAAGTGACGAACAAATTGTTACCTGTCTCACTATTAATGTGGGCCTAAGTTCACCCGTCAACAACTTAACGAGTCATGAACTCATCGATTTTCAACTTGACAAGAAGACACAACTGTCAGACGCGGCGAGCATCGTTTTTTTTTTTTTGGTTTAAGTGTCCTTTTTGCATGAAATTGTATTGCTTGGATTTAATCCGAATAAATTTAATTAATCCCTTATATGCAACAATATTTAATTTCGTCTGTAAAGCTTCTCCAATAACTACACGCTTACCGATAACTCAAAATGCCTCAAATTAATCCAATAGATTAAGGTCTGATGCGTTAGGTGGCCATAAGTTTAGTGTTACAAGAGGCGGCTGAGAACTTCGCGGCCTAAGCATTAAGTGGGAGGAAAGGCCCGATTAAAAATTGTTATTTCTCAATATAATCTCCCTCGAGTGAAACGCATTTCTCACATCGGGTATACAATGCCTTAATACCACCGAAAAAATATTCTTTTTCTTTGGTTTCAAAATGACTTCCTACCGCCGCCTTGATCTCATTCTCATCTGCAAATCTCTAGCCTCGTAACTCCTAAAGTCCTTGGGACCTCTCAGCCCTGGTACATCTTCATGTCCAGGGACCCAGCAAAGTGATACCTGTGCTGTTTTCCAAGAACCCTAAGTTCTTCGCGACAGCACTTCACAAACTTGGATCTTATTTCGATAGGAGAAATCGCTTTTATCTCTGCCGTGCCGTGGTATTGCTTTCATCGCAGTCTCACGGGCAGCTATTGTCACTGCTAGGACCTCCGCTTGGAGAACATTGCTATGGTACGGAAGGTGAACTGATTTGGATATGCCCAGCGGTTCGAAAAAGAAGCCTGAGCCTACGGCTACATCCATTTCTGATCCATCTGTGAAGACAGAGATGGTACGTGTATTGGTAACCTGACCGTTTTTCCATTCCTCTCTGCTCGAGAATGAGCTAGTGAAGGGTCTCCTCGTACATACATATGTGATCGTCAGAATTGATATCTTGACTTGACATACCAAGGACCAAGTTACTAGTGAAAATCGCTTGTTAAATTGTGTGAGATAGAGGCATACTCGTAAAGGGTTCCAAAAAGTTATAACGCCGAAGCGGTCGATTTCGACTCCAGCAATCAGAGAAGGTTAATGAACCTCCTCATCCTCATTTTTTCACAAACTGATGTAATTTCCTGAAACACCTTCTGTCTCTTTTAAATTAATGTCCAATTTTTTGTATCCAAAGTTAAAAACAACGCGTACCACTGGCGAGATACTGTGAATCGCATCAATCACTGCCCCTAGTTTCTCATTTTAAATGCATACATGTGAGCATAGATGTCATCAAAAATAGTACTACAGCAGTCTGGTTTAACTAAATGCCACTAATTACGCTTGTAGTGTGCAAAAATCACAAAAGCAAAACTTTTCATTGCTCACAATGTCCCTCTCCTGCCTTCTATTTGTGCGAGTTCACGGCACGAACTGTAATAGGCACACACTCGCGCTCAAAAAAACCAGTCCGCCAGGATTGTGGACAAGAAAGCCATACCAGCACACATTTGTGTAGGCACCTGATGTTTAATGTGATCAAATAGCAAAAGGATGGGATTCCTGAACAAAGCGAACATGGCAGGATTTATATATGGCAAAGTCACGACCGACAAATGAATGCAATTTAAAAATAATTAAGCACACAAATACAACATTTAATTACACACATGCAGTTATTATTGTCGTTTACACATGCCGGTCCGTGTTCACATTTTTATTTGTCCTACTACTCAAACAGACCTGAATGTACATATGTATGTACACGCACACGTAGATAGCATTTGCAATTGTTAGATAAATTATTTATTTTTAACGACCATTTTGTTGGCCAACTAGAGGGGAGCCTATAGGCAGGAAGACACAATTATTGTAGGTGCGATGGGGGATAGGATAAAGTTCAGGGTTAGTCTGGCCAGCTGCGGGTGACGGCTTTTCTGTTCTGATTGCATTTCTCTGACCATTTTAAGCGTTTGAGCGAATTGTGACGAGTAATCGTGTGGGCTGGGTGTATGCCAAGTGTTCAGGAGTGTTTCTCGTCGGTTGGATAGCAATTAGTGGCGAGGGTGTGATTCTTTGAACTATTATGTCATTTCTGCGTATTCGAAGGATAAACATTGACAAATTGATAAGGAACTTTATTGTTGACCTCAATGACTGTGCTTCTTATGATTAATGTCGCCATTGCGACGCTGTAAATTAAGATCTACCAAAGCGATTTCGATGCAGTTTACTTTCGTGAATAGGTAGGGAATGGCTGACGGATTTGTATTCATCCTATTTCACTGGGTAAAAGCTACGAAAATTTCACGAAAACGTCGCAACAAATAATACAGTCGTTTTGCAATTTTGTTAAGGTTTTAATGAACAAATATTTTAAGCTATAAATCACCTCTGTACGTTGCCCTGAATCTGCGAAATAATCAAAGTAAAGTAGATATTTTCCTCAAGTTTCAATTAGCAGATACCATCACCATCAACACTGTAGCAGTAGGTAGGTTTGTGGATATGTTTCTGTCGGGTTGAAGGTTGTAAGTAGACACCCGAGTATGGCGGGAATTGGCAACGTAAAATTTAGGTAGTAACACTGTTAATATTTTTGTTTTTGTGATCTGCGGATTCTATGATTTTTCGTAAGATGAAAATGAAATTAACGACGAAGGCTTTGGTTCCAGCAGGCTGACACAACGTGCCACACTAGCTTTGTTTTTAACTGATTTAGGGATTTTATTTAGTCACCACGTAGGTTGCGATTTCACCCCGATTAGCGACCAACAATCCACAAACAGCTATTGGCGTTCATCAGTAGATTCGAGCGATTCCACATGCATGCCAATCAATGACAAACAACTAAATTCTCTTACATCAAAGCCATAAATTTTTAGTTTGGATGCGTTCCTATTCCACTTAAGAGACAGGAGATGGCACTGGGTTTTTGACTTGATTTTTCATATACCAATTGGTCATTGCACCGATGGTAGAGTTAAAGTCAGTAGAATGTTTAGGGCCTTCACAGATTGGGGTCGTTAAGGAGTTTGGATGAGATACCAAATGGGAGAGAAGAGATAGTTAGAAACAAAGTTGGAGAGAGTACTGAACCCTGAGGAACACCAGCATTGGTTGAAAAAGGGTTAAAAAGCTGGCAACTCATTTCAATAAAAATGTTACCAGCACAATGTGATCCAAGCTTGTTAGGAACTACTTCCATTTTTCGGATAGATATACCATAAGCTCGCCTGAAATCATACCGACGGTCCTAAGAGAGATGGTTTCTTTCGAGATATGTATCTTAGAAATTAGATTATTTCTTAGTAGAAATAATCGCTACTCGCAAACTTAAACTTAAGCTGGATGCTATCGAGAGTGCAAATCTTAGGTGGACAAGTGGTTTAACATGTCTAGCGACAAAACAGATTTGGCCAAAGCTGGATCTAAAACGCTCTAAGAATTTGATTTCTCTCAACAGATTGCATATCGGCACCACTATAGGTGTCATCACTGGACACTGTCTAATAGGCAAGCATGCTACAAGGCTGGGCCTCTTCGCGAACGATTTCTGTAGAAGCTGCATGGATGAAGAAGAGGAGGAAACTATTCCTCACCTTCTTTGTTTCTGCCCAGCTCTCTCCCGTAGAAGGAAACTCCACTTAGGAGCTCCCTATTATAATGATACAAGCGACCTGATGAATATCGACATCAAGAGCCTCCTACGCTTCATAAGAAGCTCTAATTGGTTTTAAGACGAGTAGGTGGAGGGAGCCTTCTCCCATGATCCACGTGGTATCACAACGGACCTCTTTGGTCTAAGTGTGCTGGCGAATCTTAGCTGGCAGCCACTTCAACCTAACCTAACCTAGTAGAAATTCGCTGGTGTTATTGCTACATATGCATGTGTCGGTAGTTAAAATAAGAGTTTTGATCGTCCTTCTTGGGAATTGGCTGGGTATACGCAAGTTTCCTCCTAATTGTTAAAAACGACTCTTCAAAACAAGACTACTGATCCCATCTGAACCTGAGGATTTCTTAAAATAAAGATCTTTAAGGTCGCAAATTAGGTACTAAACGGTTTTGAACAAAATATCTAAAAATCAATTTTTGTCCAAAGTTTGAAAAGTACAGTAATGGCCATTTCGTAAATTGAGGCAAAACACACATTTCTCATGATTATTTAAATAGCTTCTTGCAACTGCAAAACAATCAAAATGACAAGGAACTATGAAAGAAAACAAGACACATCATTCAAACGCATTTGGTTTGTGCATCCCTCATTATATTTAATTTTAATTAAATTTTATTTTATTCTTTAACATTTTTATTTGCTTTTTGCTCATGAATTGCATTTTTTTTCTTCCTTTTTTTTACGTTTCTTTTATAATCTTTTAATGAATGTCAACACCAATGTCGTGTATACTTGCTGATATAACAACATAAACAAAAAAAAAAAAAACATTATTGTCACGATTTGTGCGCCTCTTCTGTGTGTACTTTGGGCGAATGCAAATCTAAACAACAAAAAAAAAACTTAACTTACCTCGAACTTCAACATAAACTCCATGGTGTGTTCATATTCACATGTGTGACGTCATTCTTATATTGTTCGCGCATGAACTCCACACAATTCTCCAACAAAAACACAACACAAACGTATTTAACCAACACACCCTAACGTCCGTCCTCCAACTATATTTATTAATTAAAAATGTATGGCAAAACAATTATTTCTGGTGTTCCTGCCTTCCTGCCGCCGTGCTGCTGCTCCTGATGCTGCTACTACTGCTACTGTTGACCTTGTTTTGTGCATGCATATCCATACATACATACGAATCGGGTGGGGATGTCCCTTGTCTCATCCTTGCTACGCACACCTGGGAATGACATTTGGTCGGCAACTGCCGTACGCGCTCAACGTTTGTCGTGTGTCCTATTGCATCATAATATTTTTTTTTCTTTTTTTTTGCATTACTGCTCTGCATTTATACTGCTTGCGTATGAAACAAAAATAATTCATATATTACGTGTTGCTATGTTTTGTCCTGTAGAATTTTGGAAAGCAAAATAAGGTTTGCATGACCAGAAACCTAGTAGTATGACTGAATCTAATGGTGTTTTATTTTTATTTTGCTCTAGACAACAACCACTACTATCGGACGAGCAAGCGAAAGAAGTCGAACAGATACTATCGGCTCCGGCAACTGCTGCAACAGTTGCCACAGTCCATAGTAACAGTGTTTCTAGTCATCATCAGTCATCGGACGGACGAAAGAAAGAAGACGATCAAGAGGACGACGATAAGTGCGGCTATGAAAGGGTAGAGGATGAGGATGAACCCGAATGGTTGCGCGATGTCCTTGAAGCACCAAATCGAAGTTTAGAAAATTCAATTCACAGTGAATCGGCAGGATTCCTTGATGCGGTGGACGATGCAGTTCCAACTGATCTCGGAATTACAGTAACTGCTAGTAAAGTTGAAACAACCTATGACGAGGAGATAAACTGCAATACAACATTTGTAGTTGGTTCTGATTACAAGCCAGATATTTTAAATCAGACATTCGTGCAGGAGTCTCTGCATGATAGTATAGTGTCGGCTGAATCTGCTGATTCGACAACTCACAATAGTTTGCAGACTACTACCATCGATGATAGTATTATCTCGAGTAAGCATAACTCAAACTACTCTTTAGCAGATACGGAGACAACACAGCAGCTAGACGAATCGCAATTTTATATACCAGAGTACCCGCCAGTGCGCAGCAAAGAGGTTTACGTTGAGAGCGGAGTGCATTACTTCGAAGATGGCAATTTCTGGATGGAAGTACCCGGTCTGCTAGAGTCCGACGATGATGATATAACCTATCCGCCCATTGCAGTGAAGAAAAATAATAAGATTCGATTTAGTTCGGGACCGATTCAGGTGTTCTCTACATTCTCTGTAACCGATTACGATCGTCGCAATGAAGATGTCGATCCAGTGGCCGCTTCGGCGGAATATGAACTGGAAAAGCGTGTCGAGAAGATGCACGTTTTCCCGGTGGAATTAATGAAAGGACCCGAGGGACTTGGTTTGAGTATAATTGGTATGGGCGTAGGAGCCGATGCTGGCCTAGAGAAATTGGGAATTTTCGTAAAGACGATTACTGATAATGGTGCTGCAGCTAGAGATGGACGTATACAGGTTGGTGAAACAAAAATTATATCTCATCTGAATCCTCACGGAGAATTCCTCTTTTTCCAGGTCAATGACCAAATAATCGAAGTTGATGGTAAAAGTTTAGTAGGTGTTACCCAAGCCTATGCGGCATCAGTTTTACGCAACACATCTGGTCTAGTCAAATTTCAAATCGGTCGTGAGAGAGATCCAGAGAATTCTGAAGTAGCTCAGTTAATACGGCTGAGCCTACAAGCAGACAAGGAGAAGGAGGAACGACTTAAGCGGTAATTTTATTTTTAATACTATTTCCCACAATCCAATTACAAATAACCCATTAAGTAGGCAACAAGAGGAATATCTACGTCGAACACTCGACTATTCCGAAGACTCAACACAACCTGCTTCTGCCAATTCCAGTGTTTCCGAGGGACCAACGAGCCCAGTACAAGTTGAACATCCAATGGAGGTAGAAGCCACACATTCACAAGAAGTAGAGTCTCTAAAGAGGCTACTACAAGAGGTATGAATCATTTTGTTTCACTCACCTATAGAATTTGAAATTGTAAATTATAAATTTAATTTAATTTAATTTATTGCGTTCTTGGTGGATATGTGCTTTAAAAACATAAAAAAACAACAGCATAAAGCGGTAATTAGATTAAATTCGCTGATTCGAAATTATTTATTAGATATTTGCACACTTTTTTGCTGGCGTTTGTTATTTATTCATTCTTCATCCACTGTATATGTTAATTTTTAATTGTTTTGTTATACTTTGGTTTACTACATATTCGGGGGTATAATTCATTCTCATTTAGTTTGTCGCCGCTAAAGCTGCTTGCCTTCATAAGTAACTATTGTCCACCTCGTGCTGTTTCATCACCAGAGGTGTGTGTCATCGTAATCGACGGTGACTGGTCATGTCCTTTTTTTATTTCTCATCTTTTATTTAGATTTAGTAGAATATATTTATAGGACACTGTAGCGGGTTAGAAAATCGATTCACCTACACATTTAGTTTAGTTCATCAGTCATAGGAACTATTTTTAACAGAGTTTTTTTTGATTGAATAATGTGAAGTTCCTTTGAAGGTTTCTGCCCACTCAAAGACATTTAACACAGGTGACACGTTGAAAAGCTATACAGCTCACCGAAAGAGGTTATTAAGCCATGAAGTTTACTCGTAGTGTCTCCGACAAGTAATCGATTTTTTTCAGTGTGATTTGTGTCTTTTGAAACTCAATCTTGTTTGCTCAATATTAAGGCTTGAAGCTAAAATCAGCCTTATATGCTTGAATTATTACGAGCATTGAAACAACGAAAAAGCATTCCCTTTTCTTACCAAAGTTTACCTAGTTTTTTTTTCTTCCAGGAATGCATATCCAAACGAACTTTGTTACTTACTTAGGAGTCGCTTTAATTTGGGGTCAACCTGGGCCTCAACCAACAAGCCTCTTCAGTTAGCCTGGTCCTTACTGAAACTAGTGTTTGTCTACTGCGTTGTCCCTCCGGGTTAGATTCAAAGACTCTGCGGGCCGGAGCATCGGTATCCAGTCGATCTGCATGTCCTAGCCATCTCGAGCGACTGATGCGCGACAGACTATGTCGATGTCGCTGTACAGCTCGTAAATTTCCTCGTTGAATCTTCTCCTCCTAAGCCCGTCAACGTTAACGGAACGGAATATTTTACGAAGAATTTTTTTTTCGAAACGACCGAGGATATCTTCATCTGCTTTTGACATTGTCCATGCTTCAGCGCCATAAAACAGCACTGGTATGATTAAGATCTTGTATATAGTCTCCTTAGTCGTTCGGGATAGGGGCTTACTACTCAGCTGCCTTCTTAGCCCAAAGAAACAGCGGTTGGCAAGAGTTATTCTTCGTTTGATTTCTGTTGCGGTGTTATTGTCAGAATTAATAGCACAGCCAAGGTAGAAAAAGTCCCTTACTACAATTCGCCGTTGTTGTGTGTCCTTTCTTGTTGACAGCATGTACTTGGTTTTGCTCTCATTTACAGCTAAACCCCTTTTGGCGGCTTCTGTTTCGATACTAGCGAACGCACCAGTGATAGCCCGCTGTGTTCTGCCAATTATGTCGATGTCATCGGCGTAAGCTACATACATATGTAGTAGTTGCAGAAACTTTTGAAAGATGTTGGTTGTGAGTTTCGCACAATTCAAGTCACATGACAGCGCATCACCTTGTCTAAATCCGTTTTTGACATCGGAAGGTCTCGGTAGGTCATTACCGACCTTGATGGAGCAGCGAGCGTTCTCTATTGTCATCCTGCACAGACGAACGAGTTTGGCAGGGAAGCCAAACCTAGAAATAGCTCTGTATAGTTCGTCTCTAGAAATGCTGTCATATGTAGCCTTAAAATCAATAAAAAGATGGTGAATATCGATCTGGACTTCTTGGGTTTTTTCCAAGATCTTATTGAGGTGTACATTCCACTGGTGAAAAAATCGGATCAGTCAGTTCCATCTATCCTGCTCGTAATAAAGTTTGGCTTGTTACCAACATCGACGACGAGAGGGCAAGATTAAGTCTAATAATTCATCAGCCTTTAATTTACAATTGCTGTACATTTGAAAGTTGACATAATATCCGATGAACAACCAGAAATTGCAAGATTTCGCGAATTTTATAAGCTAATAGGATGAGGAAAAATTAGGTATTTTCTTGATTACACTGGAGTCTGTCCTAAAATGTTGTAATTCAATTAATAAGATACATCCAAACTTTTCCGCAGTGTACCCCGAAGCCTCTAGATAACTTGTGGCGTATGGGCGTTGATTCGGTTTCATTTGCCGCGCTTCATTTTATGCTACACTACAAGTTTATCTACGTCATTAGCTATGAGAAATAAATCGTATTTGCGGGGAAATTGTAAAAATTGACATAAAAAACCGGTTCATTTGCGTTAAAGTCAGCATGTTCTGTTCGGTTCAATGTTTAACTACGTAAATATGTTATACACAAACATTGGCATGACTCATTCGATGATAGTGGTCAATCGAAAGAATTGTGTTCATTCTCCCAACAAAAAAATTGGACTACGCAAAAAAAAAAAAAAAAATAGATAAGCAAAGGTTTGCAGCTTTCTTGTGACTTTACGGTCAATTATTACAAACTGCTGCAACCGTGAAACATTAGCGACTCAACGTTCGAACCAAATAGTCATAGTCTAGTGCTTAAGCCGATTACATTACTTCTGCAGACATACCGCACGCAAGCTTTACTTTCCCGAGTCTACTACGCACATGGGATCACTGTCGATCGAAAAGTTGTACCTTCTCGCCTGGCTGTTGGTTGGTAAGTTCTCTGAGTGCTGTTAATCCTTAGCCCTACCAGGATTGGGTCCACTAAAAAGAGGTTGCCCTCATCACGACTGCTATATTTTTGGTTACCATCATATTATGTACGTGCTACCATGAAAGCAGATAAGAATGCTACGAGTATGCAAAACATGTAGGTGCATAACATAATGTCTCAACTACATATATCTGCATTGCATTGAAAGTGTAGCCATGATTTTACTAAAGTGTAGCATAGTTTAGCTGAGTATATACATAGTTCGCAAACTTAGTTGCACCATAGAAGTAGATATGCATTCCAATTTATGTTCATTTTCCTATTTTCCCTTTTGCAATGTTTATTTCTTTTATTTTTATTCATTTTATTTGTTTTTCTTTTTTCTTATGTTTTAGAGTGAAATGAGTTGCCTTTTAAAAGATGACATTATCACTAACTTAAGAAGAAAGGTGGGTGTTGTAGCTTCTTTTATTCCTTTATCCCATTTATTTCATTTTTCTTTCTGTTTCTGTTTACATATATTTTTGTATTCTTTCACATGCGGAGAATCAAAATAAAGAGATTAATTAACGAATTTTTTTCTATATAACAGCTTGTTAAATTAGAAACAACGGGAAATGAAGACGAGCTACTCAACGAACGTTTACGCCAAACCGAACGTGAATTGGCTAACATCAAGAAGGAGGCATCGAATCTGCAAAATATGTTACAACAGTCGCAGAGCCAATATATGGCTTTGGATAAAAAATATAACAAAGCTAAGCGACTTGTTCGTGAATTCCAACAACGTGAAGCCGATATGGTTCATCGGGAGGAATTCTATCAGCAGCTACTGCAAGAGAAGGATACGGAATATAATGCTTTGGTGAAGAAGCTCAAAGATCGCGTCATTAATTTGGAGCATGAATTGCAAGAGACACAGCGTAAGGCTGGTTTCCCCGTTGTCCTGCCATATGACAGTACCAGTCTGAAGCTGACGCCACAAATGATCCGAAAGGCTCCGCCGAAACCTTTATTCCACAAACTGGAGACCGAACTCTCCGATACTGAGATCTCTGATTTGTCACCCGACGGTGAGGGTGTTAAGACTGCAACGGTGGAAAGGAAAGTACCGATTAAGGATGAATTGGATGCGGCTGTGCCGCAGCATGAATTGCTTGACAACTCGGCGACAAAGACTAAAATCGATTTGGGTAAGGGTAAATAATATGTCTATGAGTGGTTCTGCGAATGGAGTTAATATGTTGTGTTTTACAGCTTCTCGTGGAGGTCTAGCTAATCGCCAGTTGCCCACTGGTAAGAAAAGCCTCAGCAATAGTAGCTCTGACTGTGGTCTGGACAGTGAGGATGACCTAGGAACGAATGATACTTCTTCAACGGCTACAACAATGGTTTCAAATGGTAACCACCAAAACGGACATCATAATCTGCACAACAATGAGAAATATGTCCGCGAACAACAAATCAATCAGTTGTACGCTCAAGTGCACAAGGACCACAAAACCCATTCCACAATACCAAATATCTTTAAGACCACCAGTAGCGATTCAACAGTTTCATTTGGCGGCAGCAAGGATCTCAATAGTTCGTACGACAGTATACTCGGTTCCAACGACAAACTGTCAGAGAATGAGCAGACAGAGAATTGGATGTATCCAAGCCGGCGGAGGGGCAATAAAGTGCCACCGACGTCCTTCACCGATCAACTTAATCAAGTGTTATCCGATCGAGAGAGGTAGGCTTACCATTGCATTAGTGGGTTTCTCATAAGTTGATGTTCTATTTTAGACGCCTCGGCGATGGCTCATCCCGACATTCCAGCGATGATTATACAGAAATCAATAAAAGCCAAAACTCAGCGGCGATTAGTGCCAAGACGTTGGTCAATGAGATCCGACAGGCAGTGAATGAAGCCCAACCAAAAGGTAATCTGCATTCGCTTTGATTGTTTTCTTTTGAAATGAATGCGTTCAAAAAAGACTGCAAAAATTGCTTGCTATTTAATTCGGACGTGTTTGCATACGTCTTTGATGTGTTTTAGATGTGTTTCTAAGTTTACCGTTTAATTTCTTTTCTTTTTCGTTTCCTGTTCCATTTATTCGAAACAAACTCACACACATACACTGTCACACAAATATGCGTTATAGTTAAAAACGTTGTTCCTCAATCCCTTTCTCCGCCTGGTACAGTTCCATGGCAGCAACAATCTCAGTTGCCGCAGCATCAACAAGGTCCACCGTCTCCAACGAGTATGTCATCTGGTTCAACTTCACCTGGCTACTCGCCAAGTCGTGGTATGGATCTATCCGGATCGAGTAGCAGTTTCTCAGAAAGGAAATCCATTCACAATTACAAAGGTGGACCAGTCCATGAATGGACCAAAGAGCAGGTGAGTTAAATAAAAAAATAAAAATGTAAAACCCGCCCTTTTCCGTCACATACATTTGTACGTTTCTCTCTTACTTTTATTTGAACTTTCTCAGGTGGGACATTGGTTAATGGGTATCGATCTTGATCGTTACATTCCGGTATTTAAAGAGCACAACGTCGAAGGCGGTGCATTGCTCACTTTAGATTCCAAAGATTTCAAAACTCTTGGCATCTCAGGTGATGACAAGCAACGTCTCAAAAGACGACTGAAAGATCTCAAGGCGAGCATTGAGAAGGAACGTAAAGATCAAGAACGTGAGCGACGTGAACGCGAGAAGGCCATACGAAAAGCTGAGAAGAAAGCAGCAAAGAAAAAGTAAAAAAAATTAAAAACAAAATTCGACCGATATATCCGTACTTACTTACTGTACACAGAAAAAAAAGAAATCACACATACACATACAATGGACTGATTTAATTAATTTATTAAACATATTAAGGAAAAAATGAAATAAAACACAGCAAAGAATTTAATAATTTTTTTTTTAGATTAAATCTTTGACACAATTTTTTTAAAGATAACTTTTTCTTTCTCTAAGTTACAGCAAAAGATAATGATAAAGATAATTAATTAATTTAATAAAAAGAACAGAAACAAAAAAGGATATTTACTACTTTAAGGACACATTTTAAACATAGCTATTACTACATACAATATACATTCAAAGTAATAAACAAAAGAAGGAAAATTCGTATAATTGTAGTTCGTAATCCTAGTTGTTTGATATAAATGTTTGTGTGTACAAAAGCTAATTAGTATATAATATTCATTAAACATAAATATTCGTGCTAAAATTAAAAATTTTCATAAAGAAATTTGATTATACAGTCCGTTAAAATTTGATTGCAATGCATTTAAAAAGTGACGAAGTTGGAATAGATTTTTTATATTTGTAACACTAAAAATATTTAAGAAAAATACGTTAACTTTTTTTTGTGAATTATTTATTTTGTGTAGTTTTTTTTTTCAATCACTTAAAGGGAAAGTTATATGTGGAATGAAGTATTTTTTTGTTATTGCTAACAATTAACAGATTTTTTTTTGCAATTTTTGATAAAAACGGCGGAATGGAAATAAACAAAAAGTGACGAATTATGATGAACAGAATAACAAAGTTGTGAAGGCTATTTTAGTATTTATATTTTTACATTTTGCGAAAGATGCAGAGGCAGTTCATACATTCAAAGGATATGTGCTAAGGAGAGAAAATTAAGTTCTTATCAAAGCCAATTCCCAGCCAACTTCAATGTTGTGGCCTTCCTTTATCTACCGGTTTCTCAGCCGATTTGTATCATGTTGTTGATTTTAGTAATAGGACTAGAGTGCCGTAACTCAGTTCTTGCTGAGACGGAGGTTCGATGTTCGAGTGCCAAAATGTACCATCACGGTGCAACCTCTCAAATTAGATAGTAATATCTGTTCTCATTACACTAGCAATGAAGGCATAAAACTGTAGGTCTAAGAGGGGAGAGAGGGCAATAGTAAAATGACTTCCTCGACTGCCGTTCATTATTTTGCAAATTTTTTCGTATTCGGACAACTGAGCAGGATATTCAGATTTGAGTCATAGAAAATGGAAACAGGCTTTCGTGGTCCCACCTCTCGCAAAATTATGAGAGTAATAATTGTTTCGATAAAAGTTCTGAATTCCGTGTTTTCAATGCGGCATCAAGCGGCATTTCAATGCATATATGTATAACACATACAACACCTATGGCTGCAAAAAGCAAGACCTTATGCCTTACATACGATGTTGGCAGTAAATATTTTGTATTTTTTTAACAATATTATTACCACGCGTATGGACGACTAAATAACTCCGTTCGGCACTAATTTAGGGCTTAGGGAATAAGGGTGAAATCAATATTTCTTAATGGAATTCAAGAAAAGCTTAATATACGTTGAATTAAGTGGGAGCAAATGTTTTCAAATTAAAAATTGAACTCAAATTGTGATCGGAATAAGAAATAAATGTGACAAATTTAAGCCTATTATCCCCAAAAAAAAATTTGTAGATTCTGGTTGCGGAGCAGTTTACTATCCAAATATCACAGAATCGCTGATATTAAGCGAATGTTAAGAGGTTTTTCCACTCAAGGTTAAGTAAGTAAAAACAACTGTCAATTTGTTAACGAGCCCAATTCAGTTAGGATTGTCTGTAATGCTAGACCGAATAAAACATATTTAATGCGTATGGTCTTAAATTTTCAGATACATATTGATACTGCTCTAAGGTGGAAGAAAATTAAAATTTTCTGGACATGAGTTACCTTGGAGTGAATTCCAGATTTTCTTATTGGCAACTCTGGGCATATGTTCACATCACATCATCAGTAAGCTTTTAATGAACTCACCAGAATTGCCGTAAATCGTTTTCCCCTTATTTACTGAAACTGATTGGCTTTTTACAATCTCAATACTTCCAAATCGTGGGCGCCATGGCTCAAGTGGTTAGTGCGTTGAATCGCTGAGCGGGAGGTTCGACATTCGAATCCCAGAAACACGAACAAGTTTTCTCACGGTCCCACCTCTCGCGAATGTCTGACAAACGTCCGAGAGTAATAACTGTCAAGAGAAAGCTTCTCAATTTGCCTATCGGCGGATATGGCTCTAGACTGTAGGTCCCTTCCATTTGTGTGAAAAATATAACACACAAAACACGAATGGTCGCGAGAAGCTAGACCCTAGCCATACGTCTGTTGCGCCAAGTATTTGCATTTTTTTTTTTTTTTTGTAATATGTACTTCCAAACGAAACATAAACAGTTGAAGTTCAAGACACATAATATTTACTCCAACTTTTATTTCAATAATTTTGGAAGGAAGTTGATGCGCGTTCAAAAAAAAAAGGGTTTTATACTCAATTTATGATCAGGGTTTATAAATTCCGATCACGAGATAGTTCCATCCCTAGATAGTCCTTTTAAAAGTTTTTGAGTTTTTTCGTAGATCCTTATAATTTTTTGCTAATATTTGTTTGCGGGAAATATATATTTTAACAGCGCTTTATCTGACTTAAACAATGTCTCTTTATATGTAAGTACGTACTTTTCCCGAAGCCATTAATGGATTAACTGTCTCTCGAAGTTGCAGAGTCTTAGAACTCTAAATGGCTTCGGTGTATAATCAGGATAATACAAGCAATACCTTTTATAAGATAGTCTCTCCAAGGATTAAGAAAACGAAATATGTGTAGGTTCCTTTTTGATTATTTCTGCACATTGTTTAAAACGAACGGGAATAATAATTTACATACAATCAGTGCATTATTTACATTTTTCTTATTCCTTAATGAAAATAACCTTTTATTTTAGATTAATTTAATTCATGTCCTCTCTTCATATATACATAGCTTTATGTATTTAGGCTAAAACTTAACGAAATCCCATTTAAAATCCTTATACTTGTAGTTAACGAACCATAAAAAAATAATAATTATAGTAGATGCAATTCACCGAAAGCCATAATCACACACACACACACCCCATATATAAATAGTTTCATCCAAGCAAATGTATAATAACAAACTACAAAAAACGAAAATATTGACATAAACTTTACATTTAATAAATAACAATCAATTTTTTTATTATAAAGAAACACACAAGAGTTTAGTAAATCAAATGTTAATTTTAAGAGAATGTTAACGAATGAATGTGATTCATTAATTTAATCATTTAATTAAATGAAAAAGTATTGTTTGATTTTTTTTTTGTTTTTAGAATTTAGTTCATTCAAACAAAAAATTTTTTGTAAATTTATATTTCTTTCACATTATTTATATGAAATTTGTTTGAGAATTGTTTCCAATTTATAATTAATTTATTGTGTATTTATTTTTATTTTTTACATATGTGTATTTTTATTTATTCATTGGCGGGAATAAATAATAATAAAATGAAGCGATTTCTTTTGAAGAAAACACAGATTTTTTAGAAGAAGAAAAATAAATGCAAGTTAAATTATATATTAATAAATTATTATTATGAATGAAACTACATTATTTAAAATATTAATTATTATTAATAAATAAATAAAAAAAAAAAAGATATTTTAAAATATAATGATTAATATATATTATTACTATTGTACTTAACTTTTTAACTAGACATATTAATATAGAATTAATAAATATTTAAATATAGTATTTAATTTGAGAAAAAGGATAATAAAGTAATAAAAATATGTAAACTCCATTTACGCTTTCATTTGTTCAAGTAGCTTTTTGAATGATGCATTTGCATCAGAGTAATCCGCCAGCATGAGTTGTTAGACAGTTTGAACATAAGAGTCAAGTGATGCTTGGGCTGATGCTGAAGTGTTGTAAATAGATGCTTAGACATTACCGTTTTTCCGAACCCGACTCCGGATATTCTGTTGGACGGAGTAATCGTTCCGAAATGCGACAAATTTATATACTTGGGCTCGGTCGTAAATTATCAAGGAAATCGTGATGACTATGTTGCACACCGAATGAGCGAGGGGTGGTTAAAGTGGCGCGAAACTTCGCAGTATTTTGTAACCGCGAAATGCCACTTAAACTTAAAGGTTTGCTTAATACGACAGTCGTGCGTCCGGCTTTAACATACGCATAGTATTGAACGAAGTATGAATATTATAAAGGCAAAATGACAGCGAAGGAGATGAAAATGTTACGGATGTCAGCGGGAGTATCAAAACGCGACTTAATTAGAAGTAAGAAGCGACTTAGATAAAGAAACCGATTGTTGGAAAAATCCAGCCTGAGCGCTTCAGCTGGTACTGTCACGCATAAAGAAGATCGTCGGAAAATTCCGTCCGAAAAGCAATAGCGACTCAGAAAGAGGCAGACGAAAAAACAATTGGATTACTCAAATGCAAAAACAACTGCAAATTCTTGGCCTCTGCGAGGAGGAGGAGGTAGAATGATATTGAGATCTGCAAACTTAGCCAACCCCACAAGCGGTGGAGTAGCAAGACAGATATGTGGAAGAAATATGTGGCATAAGATGTGTACATACGCGTGTACGTACGCGTTATATATTTCAACGGTTTGACTGTTTTGATTTATTTGCCTTTTCAGGCAACTTACATGCCCATTAGATTCCGAAGTATGTCATAAAAAACTAGGGTAAGAGTATACTTTCTGCCAAGCGAGTGGTAAAGGGTAGGTGCTAACTTCTATGCGCTCCAAGGCATAGTTGTAGACTACATCATAAAAAAGCTCTTCATTAACACGTCGATTACTAGGAAAAACCAATAAAATCTGAGTTTCTCCAACTGCTATACCAGAAAAGGGGAAACAAAAAGTGACAGCGAAAAGGTGAACTGTGGTAGGCGATTGACAACCATGAAGGGGAGCAGGCTTTTATTTTTCATGATAGGTACACTAAAGTGAAATCATTTAAGCAAAACCTAGTTAAAATGA
Organism: Blera fallax; assembly: GCA_946965025.1. Classification (NCBI taxonomy): domain Eukaryota; kingdom Metazoa; phylum Arthropoda; class Insecta; order Diptera; family Syrphidae; genus Blera; species Blera fallax. The sequence continues at coordinate 78,234,686 of OX337245.1, read as the reverse complement.
AGCAAATTTAATTTTCCTAACCAATGTGATCTCCATGTAATCTTTTTTTTTTGTTGTTGGAGGTTGCCACTACTTCTATACCAACCATGTAGACACCAGGGTTAAGAAGCACGTTGAGTACAGCTTGCCTTCTTGCCAGCTGCAGTATATGTACGCTTAGAAAGCAGATGCATGTTGTACCAACGGTGAATGAAGACTAATATTCACACTCTCAAGGAAGTTGTGTTGTAATTGGATTTCCGGTGCCATTTCATCAGAGGATACATATATATGTATATCCATTAAATTGGGGTCGTAGGATATTTTCTGCGCAAAGTCATCGAAGCTTCAGTGCGAATGGTGCCAAAAACCGCTTCTTTTTAGACAAAAGATCGCCTTCAGTGCTCAGTTAATGACATAAATATTGAAAGACTGCAGTTTCAGAAGGACATCTAAAGCAGAGCCAGGCTCTACGTGTAGGAAGGCTTTAATGCAGCTGAGACAGCTATTCTTTGTTGTTCGATAAAAGAAGTAGTGATCGAAATGCTGTAGGTTCAAAAGGGCATTTGGAGCAGAGCCAGGCGTGCTACAAAAGGCTTAAATGCAGTAGAGACGAGCAGCTTTTTGGAGTTCAACAAAAGAAGCAGTGACAGTATTTACGAGAAAGCTTATTCGAATTTGTTTATTATTTATTTTATGTATTTATTAAGTAAGTAGCATTAAACAATATTATTTACATTTGTAAAAACATTCTTATTTAGAGATTTAGGACACAGCATCCTTTACAACTATGATCTTAGATAATAAATAGAGATAACAAGATACAAGTGAGATATTTTGAAATTACATTCAAGGGAAAGCTACAAATAAAAACCCTTATTTAACTCTTAAAACTAATATTGCAATGCTCCCAAGTCAAAATACTTTTTGACTTATTTTACGTTTTAAATAACATTAATATTCATTATGATGATAAACATTTAACAAGTGCATTGTCAGAGGTAGAACATTTTTCGTAAAATGTTTGAGTTAGCTTTTCGATAAGGGTGTCTAAAAAGTTGATATTGTTTTGTTCATGCAGCCTACGGGTTGAATAATACCATGGTAAATCAAGCATCATTTTAATAATTTTATTTTGACATCTTTGGAGCTTAAGCTTGTGAGTTTTGGCACAATCGTACCAGACAGGAGCACCGTACAATAGGATAGCTTGGAAGATTGATTTGTACAATATAAGTTTATTGTCGTTGCTAAGTTTTGAGTTCCTACTTATAAGGGGATAAAGAATTCTAATGTATTTGTTAATTTTAAAAACGGTAGTAGATATGTGTTTTTGAAAATTAAATTTTTTGTCAATCATAATGCCAAGATATCTGCAGTGTTCGGACCATTCTATATTGACGGAGCCCATTCTAAGTTGAACATTGTTTGGAAGAAAACAGGCTTTTCGTCGGCGTGTGAACCAAATTGCTTGCGTTTTCAAAGGGTTTACCTTTATCTTCCATTTAAAAAAGTATTTTTCTAGTATAGAAAGAGCGGTTTGCAACGTATGGTAGACGTCCAAGTAGTATGTTCCTGATACAAATATAGCCGTGTCATCGGCAAACATCGCAATATTAGTAATATTTCCAAGATGTGGTAAATCAGACACAAAGATATTAAAAAGAGTGGGACCGAGTACTGTACCTTGAGGTATTCCGTATGTGATACTTTGAACAGAAGATTTATCGGTTTGCACTTTAACTACAAATTTTCTGTTACTTAAAAAACTTTGAATAATTTTAATAGTCTCCATTGGAAAGTTGAGTTGAAGAAGCTTATATATCAATGCATCATGCCAAACCGTATCGAAAGCTTTTTCGATATCTAATAGTACCAAGGCAGTTGACTCTTTTGATTGAAATTTATCTTTAACATGTTTTTTGATCCGTAGGATTTGATGGTATGTATTATGAAAACGCCTGAATCCAAATTGATAATCAGGCAAAATATTATTTTCTGCTAAGTGAATGTCTATCCTTTCTTTGATTACTTTTTCTAATAGTTTGCTTATAGAGCTTAATAAGCTTATAGGCCTATAACTATTAACATCATCTTTTGGTTTACCGGGTTTTGCAATCGGTATTACCATAGCTGTCTTCCAGCAATCCGGAAAGTAGCTTAGTTTCAGACATGCATTAAGAATCGCAGTTAAATATCGTAAGCCCGTGAGGGGGAGGGCCTTTAAAAGTGTATTATTTATACCGTCTAAACCAGGACTTTTTTTGGTTTTCAAGTTTTTAATCAATATTCTCACTTTATTTGGATTTAAAAAATTTGAATCTGTCAATTCTACGTTTGATTGTGAGATAGTAGCAATTGAGTTAGAGACATCAGTGGAAGTAGAAGGATCACTGAAATGGGCTGTAATTAAATGATTTTTTGAAAAATGTTTAGCAAGTAGGTTGGCTTTATCTGTAGGGGCAATATACAGTTCGTTTTGTACTCTAAGAGGCGGAATACTTAAACCTCTTTTCTTAATAATTTTGGAGACTTTCCAGAACGGCTTGCTAGATTTCTCAAAGGTGGAAAGAAGGTTGTTCCAACGAGAATTTTTGAAATCAATAATTTCTTTTGTAATGGCTATGTTTAGAAACTTCATACTATGAAGGAAGCAGTCATAACGATAGCGAAGCCATTTCCTTCTCTCTGAGTTCCTCAGCCGTATTAATAGTAAAATGTTACTAGGAAGTCGAACTGAATGAGTATCCCTAACAGGATACTTGGGTATTGCAAAATCAACAGCGCTGTTTACAAGGGAAATAAAATTGCTACACATTGTATCAACCTGGGATGTGCTGTTTACCACAGGAGGAATATTATTTAATCTGCAGTTTTTGTTAAAAAAAGAAGAAAACAGATTCCATTTGGCTGAGGAATATTTGTAGTACAGTTTGGGTTGTTTGATTTGTAATACGAAATTCATTTCGATATTGACGGGAAGATGGTCCGACCCTAATTTATTGAAGGTGAATGGCCTGTTGCAGAAGGTTGGAATATTTGTAACATAAAAGTCTAAAGTAGAAGGACTTTTAGATTTAGATGTTGGGACATAAGTGTGATTGGGAGGGTACAGCAAAGAAAAGTTTGGATGCGTCTCTTTAACATCGTACAATACGTTACCCCAGCAATTAGCTCTGAGGCAATTCCATAGCTGATGGCGACAATTTAAGTCACCGCCAAGAATGATTTTGTCCCGATGTCTGAATATTTTTTGCAAATCGCTCTTAAATTGAGTTATCTTATCAGAAGTTCTATTTCCACCAGGAAAATAGACAGAAAAAATACTCACTTTCGAGTTATTGTCTAAAACTACCTCTATTCCGATTGCCTCAATACATCGTAGTTGTAAACCAGAATGCACCGAGTGTATTATATCTTTTCTTATGACGACAGCAACACCACCACCTCTTTCGTTACTCCTGTCCAGGCGAAAACAATTGAAATTTGGATGAGAAAAAGATTTATTTACTTTTAACCAGGTCTCTGTAACTAACGCAATATCAACTTTTTTAGCAATAATGAAATTAAAAATTCTAATTGTTTATTTGCGATGCCTCTTGCATTCCAAGTAATAATATTAAGAGAGTTAGATATCATGATTATTTGAGTAGATATACTTAATAGCTAGAGATGTTATTACATTGAATTTATCGCTTTTATTACAACAAGTGCTAAGCTTAGCTAGTACTTCACTTAAAAGAGAATTAATCTCGTCAAAAGAGAATAGTTTATTGCTCTCATTGGCAACCGAAGATGATGGATTTTTCTCACGAGTAACAAGTCCATGACGTATTTGTATAGGTGGCAGTGGTAGAGAATGATCAGCTGGACGATTTTGGTTTGTTGGCCTTGAAGGCAAAGCATTAGGACGTGAGGGTAAAGGAGGAAAATGGGAAAGAGAGTGCGTGTCTATGGGTTTTTGTGGCATTGGTGTAGGTGGTGTGCGTTTGTTGTTGTTTGCACGTCGATGAGTGGTGAGTTTTTGACGGATATCCAAATATTGTTTGCGGCTAATGCAATTGGGATCGGATGACTTGTGGGGTCCACTGCAATTGGCGCATCGAATCACGTCAGAATTTTTGCAATCAGCTGTTTTGTGACTGCCGGAGCAATTAGCACAAAAACTTTTTATGTGGCAATGCATGGAGCCATGTCCATACAGTTGACAATTATGGCATTGCGTAATTTTTCCGGGACTTTTTCTCTTAAAGTCCCAGCGAACTAGTGTTTTAAATAAACTATAATGATTTCTCTTAAGTTCATTTAATTTTATTGTACCACGTTGAATATACACGATGTAAATGTAGTTATTAAAATGGGTATTCGGTTTCGCGTTGTTTGAGATCATTTTCACATCGATGCACTTTATACCAGATGAAATAAGTTCGTCTTTAACCAACTTTTCTGCTATGAGATCAAGTCCCGATAAAACTACTTTTAAAGGTCGTGTATCTTTGCGAGAATATGAGAAAAATTCATAGTCTAATCTTTTTAGTTCGGATTTTATTTTTTCAAATGTTTCCATAGATGGGGAAATAATTTTTTGACCGAGTGAAATATTTTTGATAAGATACTTATCGATTTTTAAATCACTGAGCATGAGACGAACTCGTTCACTTGTGGACTTGAGCACCACGATAGGAGGAACACTTTCTTTTATGACGTTTAAACGTTCATTATTATCGTTGTCGGCAATTTCATCCGAGTCTGCCATAAGGCTTTGCAACGGCTGATAATAGTTTTGATTATTGATCATTTTAGGATGAATTTCTTTTTTATTTTTATTTAATGAAAACTTGCTGGGAGGGCGATCATCGCCGTCACCAGAGTCGCAACGAATTCGCTTATGAGAAATTTTAACGTTTTCTGCAATTCGCGATAGGAATAATGAAACACTTGCACTCACTTTGACTGGTGTATGAACACTCGATTCGAATTTGTTAATTATGCCTTTCGGATATTTATGCTATATGTGTATAAATATAAATATTTTTTTTTCATCCCACTAAACAAATGATCCGTATGCGAGGTTTGTATTACCAATGCTGCGTAAATTCCAACGAGCTTTTCGCCCATAAAGCCACTTTTGCACATCCAACAGGGTTTTATTTGGTATGTAATCATGCGCTAACCTATCCACCGCCTAGTATTTTGAAGTTGCATAATCCATAAAAAAGTTTCAGTCAAGAAACTTAATTCTTATTTAAAGGAACAAAAACTGAGAAGCTTAAAATCAAAACTTCGAACTATTTTACAACATGTGTTGAGTTTTTCGGATGGCTTATAGTTGTCATAGTGCAGTCAGTGTTGTGCTGGTCAATTATCTGTTCTCTACCTCCTTCGAACCACTTCAAGAAGTAACAATAAATAGGATAAAATCATGTGTACCTCGTAAACAAACAAAGAAGCGTCTAATATTGGGACGGACACACAGAGAAAATGGTTAATAACGCCAATAGCATCTGAAAGGGTCGCATAGATAGGGTTTCATAGATGAAACTCTATGCATATCCTGAGGGAGAATCCGATCATCAGGGAGAATCACATCACATATCACACAGTGAAAAATGTTATTAAAGAGATCGTAAATGTGGTTGGTCTTTTAAAAACCCGTGATCCAGACTTTAAAGACAGTAATATATCGGATTATTTTACTCATTTACACACAATGAATTGAAACGATCGCATCGGAGGAAGAGAAAACTGTGTGTGTGGCATAAGTGGACTCTTTCTATCGAATAAGTGGTCCTGCAAGCTGTGGAGAGGTACCCACTCACTACTATTTTGAAGAAAAACAAAAACGTTATCGTCATTTGATCTATTGGAAATTTGTATTAAAGTGATTTTAAAGTGATTTTAAGACAGCACTTTGTACTTCAAAATTAGAACCGCCATGTCAGATTTTTTTTAGCTTTCTAGACCATCACATGATTTTAGCAAAATGCTTGTAGAAATACAATGCAAAACGGCGAAATGAATAACACTGTCGTTATAAGCTAAAAGTTAGAAGTTCTAAATTCAGCTGCATATAAAGATAAGGTTCTATTATCCGCAGATAAGGTAATGCCATTACCTTGTCAAGGGTCGCAGAATTAACTTTTGTTACTACTGCGGACTTTTACAAATGCTGCGAGAGGAAATAAACAAAAGCGCTAAAGCATGTTGATGCAAGTAGTGTTGTTTCCCCAGGACAATGATTGAATTACTGTCGTATCCTATTACCTGATCCTTCTTCGTGCATCTTTCATTTGTTCCCCAAAACAACAAAAAAAAAAAAAATACTTTTGGGAGGGTAATGGTTTTCAACAAACAAAAGCTGCAGAAAACCTATTTTTTGAAGGTCTTGAGAAAACATTTTTTAAAATTGGTGTATTGACTTCAGAGACCAGATGAAAAAAGTGTATTGAGCTCAAACGAAATTGTGTTGAAAAATAAAAAAAGGAAACTTCTAAATTTCAATCCTCACTCGTACTAATCATATTGATTAAGGTCTGGAAGGTGGCACATTTTCAGAAACAAATATCATGTAGCCCTTTTTAAATGCAAGCAAAAATTTAAGATAACTCGATGCTTAACGATTTTTATCTGGGTATGCTTTTATCGCCGCATAGTTTTCAGAAAAATTACAAAAATGTTTGCCTTCTGAGTTGAAGGCTTGTGGACAGTTTTTTTTAGAAGAGTATATAAAATATCATAGAAAGGCTACCGTATCTCTGCAAGGCTTTTCGCTTGGTCTTTATGTTCCGGTAAACCCTCGCTTAAGCACACATTGACTCCGCTCATATCATCAGAAGATGTCTTCTGAGAAATACGAGCACTTATGCCATTATCTGTGATTTCTCAGAATTGATTCATCAACATTTCTGAGCAAATGATTCTTTTTGCAGAAATGCATTGACAAGAATCGCAAACATTCATACATAAGTAGATTAGTAATTTTCCCTTAACCCGGGACGTACCCATAAGTACATATGTATTTAGTTCCCCTTTATCAGTTCACTTCGCTTTGAAAAACATTTCCACCATCATCTTATCTGTTGCTAGGCTCTTACCTTCAGGCCAATGAATATTTGAGTGCCTCATTAAGGTAATTTCCCCGATTTCAGCTTATTGTGGTAGGTTTAGTGATTGTTTTAAACTTATGATTCAAATAAAGTATTTCATGCATAAGTAGTTAGAAAACTGTATAAACAAATAGACTATGTGCATACATATCTACATATGATTGCATGAATTTTAAAGTTTATTTATAAACAGCAGTCTTATCAGTCGTAAATATAAACAATCTACTGGGGGTAATTTATTTACGACTAAATTTAAATAAACGCAAATTCAGATCAGTATAATAGGGGAATAAAATTAAATTTTAGTGCATTATTTTGTTTTGTTTTTGTTGAGTTTATTGCAAATTGATTTGCAGGGGAGCAAATCTACGACAGCAGTTAAGAAAATATACTTATGCAATGGCAAATGGAAAATTTGTCCGCTTTGATGAAACAGCTAATGATAGGGAACTCACCTCGAACTGTTTGTGTTATTTGGGTTCGATGTGATAACATACATGTCGGGGAAAGATGCAATGACTCTGTGAATTTCATCATTTTCCTAGACGATGCAATTGATTTTTTGGCATGCGGTTTTTGTGCTATAAAAAAGAATACTATGTCGTTGCACTTGCAACGGAAAGAAGGGTAAATTCAGAAACGCATCACTGCATTGATGATGCTCCATCAGCCATTGACGGAGATAATTGGCATCACTGGTTTTGTAAGTGTTCATTATTGTAATCTATCTTCCGTCTCAGACGAGGTGACTTTTAGTATCATTCGCACTAGAGTTTCGATGACACTTATCCTACGACCCTGGTTCCATGGAAATGACGTCTGATGCCATGACACCGGAACTTCGGCTGCTGTGCAAATTTAGAGCCGACTTTCCTTGAGTCTGAACCTGGACTGGACTATAGTCAAATTTTCACAAAACCGGTCAAGAGTCTGACGTTGGTGTCTTCGTGGAGACTGACAGCATTAGACTTTACTACTCGTTAGGTGTGTATGCCACTGTTTTTCAAGCAAAGGTGTATGCCATCCTAATGGCTACCGATTATATTGTTAAGAATAGGTGAAGGGCCGTAGTATCTGCGTCTGTAGTGACAGTCTAACCTAACCTATTCCGGTAGTTCGAGAACGCAGGAACTCTTTGAATTTGGTCGCAAGACTGAACTCTCTGACTTTGTCTGGGTCCTAGGCCACACTGGGCTTGCGGGAAGTGCATTGGATCAGGACCTTGGGTATCTCACGAACACAATTGTGTGTGGTACGGTTCTCCAGGATGTAGGTGGACTAAACAACTGCTCCCGAATGTTTGTAAGAAATCAGCGGCATTCTTGCTGTCTCTCAGCAGAAAAGACTGTAGAGAACTTATAGGCGTTCTCACAGGACATTTTCTTTTTGCTAAGCATCTTAGCGTGCTAGGCTTAATGGACACCACTGCATGCGAAACTTGTGGCTAGGGCGACGATACTTCGGATCACTTCCTTTGTTATTGTCCTGCCTTTGCTCGGATCAGGTGGCAGATTTTCGGTGCTGATAGTGTAAACTCTGCGTCAAAGCCAATGTGACGTATACATCTATTTGACAGATTTCATAAATCTCCTAAAGAAATTTAATGGGCCAACATTCGCAGCATGGGGAAATTTCTTACCAAAAATACGATATTTTTCCGTACTCGAATAGAATTTCGTAAAAATTAGTACAATTTCGTAAAAATTTAGGAATGAACGCGAACAGATCTTCTATTCTATTTACATTCATGGAACAGTTATATTAAAACATCGAAAATTATTACTAAAATGGTGCACTAGAAAAACCCACAAAAGTTAGACATAAGTAGATTCATCCAGTTAATTATAATTATTTACATTGATTGATTGCACAAGCTTTATTGGGGACCGTATATCTCCTTAACTTCTTAACAACAAATATATTTAAGTGTACATATGTAAGTCACCCTGTGCTATTGCCTGGTAAAAACAACGATAAGACTCTTGGGGACGGTTTTTCATGATTGTTTTCATTTATTTTAGCACTGATTGTGCGTCAGTGGATGTGGTCCAACGCTCTAGGGGGCAAAGCCATTACGTATTCAGATAGGCCATGAAGAAAAGATTAAGGGAACAACAAAACATTTTACAATAAATATTGTTAGTCACAAATGTAGCACATAATTATTTTTTAATGCGCAAAATGTTATTGGTAGTAAATATTTTTTTTTCTATTACTTCTCGTATATTAGTTTGGAATTAAGAACAATTAAATGATTTATGTAAGTGATAATGTTGTAGACTGATACTAAAAAGTTTGCTTTTTTAGGTCATATTTAGAAAATATCATTTGAAGTATTCAACAATAGCATAGATTGTCTGCATTCGAAAAATAAAGTGGGATATCCCCAAATTGAAATAATATTACTTCTTTTCATCCATAACAAATGTGTCACCAAATAATCAGAAGAACGTTTGACATGGGGTGCCTAACATGCGTATTCTCCTACATCTTCTGTTCACAGGGTAAAGACAAACATTCACTTTGCAGGAAATCCATTTATCTTTGTACATATACCACGTTTATATGACCGAATTGAGAGATCGGATTGAAAAATAATTGAGTTCTGATCCAGGTTTTCATGTAATCAGATTGAGGGATCGAATTCGAATCGAATCGAAAGTGGATTGAGCTGACACTTCTTGACACCCAATCACGAACAAAACAGGAAATGACGAGAAATTTCTTTGCCTTCTCTATCTCTTTTTTCTCTATCTGTCAAGCTCAATCTTTCGATCCGCGTTTACATGCAAAAATTCAACCCGATCGCAAGTCACTAGTCGTTTCTTTTCCTTTCTTTGTTTGGTATCTAGACTTTTAATCATATTTTCCTTTTCAATCTGAGTTATGCGTTCATCCAAAAATGCCAATCCAACGTTTGTTTCTGATAGATACCAAAGGTGTCCCTTAGCAACTACGAGAGCACTTTTTTCACGTCTGCATTTGTGTGAATGCTCAGAAGCTGTGGCATATCCAAATCATTCTTTGGAGCCCATCGACTTATCATTGCTTCGTATATGAGACTGACAAAATCTGCAACCTTCTTCATTCCTTTCAAATCTCGTTGAGGAATATTTAACTGCTTAGTGAAGTGAATACATTGCCTTCGTCATCCACCTTGCTTGATGTAGAGCCCCTTGGATCCTGAAATTGAAGTTTGTTTGAGACCAACCTCCTAGGTACAAAAATGAGAGTTACAATAACTCTTTGTAGTCTTCTCTTGGACGGTTTGCGTCTTTAACCTTCTGATGGCAAGGCTACCGCAGCTGCCATGGATAGCAGAAGTATTGGGGTTTTGGTTAACCCCACTTGTCGTCGGAAATTTAAGGACGTGTTGGATGAATCCAACCATTTTAATTCTTTGTTCTTCTAGAAAGCCATAGATGGGACATTCTTTATCCAGAATTGTCGTATATGCTTTTTTATCAAGTGAAGCCCACAGGCTTTGGAAATTTTGAAAAATTTGGATGTCAGGACCGCTTGATGGTATGTTACAACCCTCTTCGAAAACTCGTTTTAATATAAGTTCATGGATGTGATGGCGGCAAGCCAACCATCGATCCACTTCCTTTACAACTATTTCAGCCATCTGTTCACCAGTACCTTTAAGGGCAACAGGTGCGCCAAGCAAGCGCTCAAAATTTTTGCCAGTCACTAGTGCTGCAACTCTATCTTCCAGAGACTTCATACTTACATGGGCAACTGAAGGCACATATGTACATAGGTATTGCAACTCGAAGACTGATTTTCGAAATAAATTTCTTTACTTAGTAAGCGGCTGTTGAAAATTAGATTACTCGGCTATGGTTAATCGATCGAACAGTCTATGACATATGCAAGGACATGAATTGATAAGTTTTAAAAAAGTGTCGAATTTTCTTTTAAAAAATGTGTCATTTTGATAATTTACATAAATGACAAATCTGAGTGTTTTCTAAATAAACTTGTGTATATGTATGTATGTATGTATGTATCTATGGGTGCAAGGACAAAATCGTGCACTTGAGGAACAGAGTGATTGAATAGAAAAAAAGAAACACTTTTTGACGTATTTCCTTAACCTTTCGGGCATTGTAAATAAACACAACTCAAAAGTCGAATAAAACACTACAGATTTCTGAAAAGACTTAATTATTTTTTATTTAAATACGTTGGGGAATATCGTAGTCATTCTAGGGAGCGTGTGATTGAAAAGATTAGAAAGCAATCACTTAAAGTTGACAAATAAGTACTTAAAGTCGATGAAAAGTTCTAAATACATAAAACGTGCAGTTACAAATAACTCGCTCTGAATAGCGAAATGTCAGCTTTGTCTAAAAAACGTGCCTTTATCTTATTATAAACTATCTGCTTTATTTTTAATTCTATATGTAAGCATATATGTACATACGATAGCGAAAAGAAGACAGGACGACATTGTGTTGGTCAGTTTCTCGTAGAAGTATCTTCTGGATCCGATTCGAGGATTTTTCTGTACGTGCTTATCCATATTTTGAATTTCGAGATATTTCTTTATGTGGAGCCATCCAAAATTAATTTAAAACTCAACAGTGAAATTACATTGGAAATTTGTTGATCATCTACGTAACCTAAGATCTAGAAACGAATAAGGCTTTCGAAAGATGCCCTGAAGTGCAACAAAATTTTATGCAATGCATGAACTACTTAATCTTTGTATAGGTTCAATTCCTTACAACTTCGAAGGTCGAGACTACGTCAAGTGTATTAATTTGGAGTCGATTTCAAGCCTCGTGAACGAATTTGAGGACAATTTCTCTCTACCATGAATTTATGCTCGATGTCGCTCAGTGTGAGTAAGTTGAGTGGCATCACACGCACTTGATGCCTATGCACCAACAACGGGACCATTTACATATGTATGTTTTTAGCTGGCTCGTAGTCTCTGACTAAGAGACTACACACCTCCATCCTCGCTCGAAAGTGTCTCCTGCATAACATAGCAATTGGGCAGACTATATGATAGTAAATCCGCTAGCTGAAATCTTGCCATGCATATTTCCAATAAACTGGAGGATATATTTCCAAATCCACTGAACACCACAGCTGGATTAGTTTGGGATTTAGAAGCTACTGGGATATACCACGATAGTTCTTACTTTTTTGTAGATTGGTCATATACTCGTAGAGCTGATGTTTCAATCAGAAGGCATGATTTTGTTAACCAATATTACGTTGCATGCATGCGCTTTACCAAAACATTGTCCTTATATTTAAGAAGCTCCCTAGCAAACCAATTGGAAACAGCGACTTGTTGCTTCTCTAGCTTTTTAATAGCTTAAACTAGCTCATGTCGGGTTCTGTTCTTGCCCTGTCATCCTCTCTATATGTTGTCCTCCTAACAGCTGCTGAAAGTTGCATTTAAAAACATCTACAATTCCCAGCGTGTCGATGACTAGATATTCTGCCCAATCATGAATGGCCTGCGATTCGGTCTTAAAACCAGGAGCAAGCGACTTGACGTTCTTATAAGACCCCCGGATTTTGTTGTGATCGAGAGATACTTCGGTCTCCCTGAGCTAGGAAATAAGTGCTTAGATCCTATTGTTTCTGCGGAACCTTCTTTTCTATTTAATTTTTTTTGGCTCGATGGTTTTCTCCTCCTCATCTTACTTTGAGCTACAACGCTTGAAAGGATACCTCTTGAGACACTCTTTCTAGACGTGCTCCTTCATCATGCTAAAAGTTATTTTTTGGTGGTAACCTGACTAGACTACCTCTTTGATGTGAAATTGGATCCACGGTCTTTGCCGTTTGTGAGGTCCATTGTTGGTGGAGTTTTTCATTCGGACTGTAGTTTTCCCGGACGCTAAGGCATCCAGCGGTGAGCTTTTTTCTTCAGGTTGGCTCGCAGCTTCTTCTCGTTGGACAGTATGTATAATGAGTTGATGCAAAATCGATTAGTCGAAGCGGCGTCGTCGCCTTTTTTGTTTTTAGCCCCCTTAAGGCATGAGAAGGGGCGTGTGTGCATATTAGCTTGATGTGGTAGAATATGCATTTGATATGGATGGCCGCCAGGCGACCGCTTTCCAGTTTTCGAGGAGCCGAGTGTTTCGAGTGTTTCAAGTGTTTCGAGTGTTCAAGGTTCGTAAATTAGAAGATCTTAAATTTCCAATTTTATTGATGATAGTCAATTATTCCTGAGCTTGATAAACGTCATTGAGGAGTTCCTCTGGAGCAGGAGGCATCTGTAATTTTGAGTAGAATTCAACTACTGCGCTAATTTCTCATACGACAGTATCTATTGTTTGTCAGACCTTTGCTTGCCTTGAAGCCACATCGAAAACCCCGACATTGACTGTGGGTTGCTATTATGCACAGCTTGCATAAAAATAATGCATCTAGCATTAATTATTTACAAATGGTAGCTTGTGATAGACAGTCTGACAGACGGGCACGCGATAAATAGATTTAGGTTCTTCGCAGTCTACCCACGGAACACTGAAAATGAATACAGAATGAAATGAAAGCAGGTGTATACCATGTGGCTTGTCAGAATGATGTCCTCTGTACATCTAGTCATTATTCTATTAATTAATTGTCTACGGGTACACTTTAAATTTTAGTATCGTTCATCTGTTTGTAGAGAATTTCAATTCGTATTCATGGAAAATTTATTGTTGATATAATTTTCTGATTCTCTTTGACTTCACTGGGTGGTGTGAATAAAAATTGAGTGTGAGTGTTTCCTCAGCATTTTGGAGGGAACCCTCCATCTGGTGTGAATAAAAGTAGGTATCGTTAAGTTTAACGAAAACCCTCCACTCACATATTTTGACAGTTGAGTGTTCCCTCCATTTGGTGTGAATAAAAATGGAATCTATCAAGTGAACACTTGAAGAAGTTGAGTGTGCATTGGAGGTAACTTCAGGAGATAAAGAAATGGAGAATACTGTTTCGAAAGAAGAATACCTTGACGGAATAAGTTAAAAACCGCAAAAAAAGAGATCTAGAATGGACGAAGAAGATTTCATAAAAATTTGATTACTTTATCCTTGCTTGCTGGAAAAAGCCAAACTCCAGACATGAAAATTGAAAAGCGGAAGATATGGCGTAGATTTGAACACCTCGCAAATAAGGAAAAAAATTTGAAATATGAAGGCGCGCGTCAAATCAAAATGGATAGGAAAAAGACGGCCAATCTTCCCATGATTTCAAAAGCCCATAAGAAGCAGCTGCTGAATTTGACAGCTCTCTACTCTAGTTTTCAAACTTCAACTTGAGGGGAAGAATCTACTTAGAGGAGATTTTTTATTCACACCAAATTGAGTGTTCCCTTCAACGAAAACACTTCACTCATGACTGTTCACTCGGAGTGTTCGCTTAGTTTTTATTCACACCATTCTATTTACAAAATTTCCACAATTTGTGTGTATATACATAAGTTGAAAGTGTGATGCCTAATCGACATCATGGGCGTTTCAAACGTGTCTTTTTAAATAGATGAAATCAGTTTTATATTTATGTTCATAACCTTAAATCAGTCTCTATAGAGAATTACTTCATTGTGTTTCTATAAAAGACAACATGAAGACCTACCCTACTCCCCGAGTCGATGATATACAATTATTACAGTTATTGTGTTGACATTTTCTTATGAGAAAGTATCTAATCTATAATTTACCTGAGAAAACGCACGTAGCAGGTAGTAGCGACCTGCTACAGGTGTTTTTTTTATTAACAACTTGTTTGCACAATGTCGATTCTGCTATGAAAATTTCCACTGAGAATTCATTTAGATCAAAGAAATGAGTCCTAAAAGGAAATTACCGCAAAAAGGAATTCTTGAGATCGTTAGAGGCAAACGATATTGATTTTCGTTAGGTTCATTGATCAAGTCCAACGTCAAAAACGTGACCAATAATGCTCGTAAGTATACTCATCCAATTTTGTAATTGCGACAATGTTCCAATCATTTGGTTTGTTATCTCAAACTTTAAGTGAAGTTGCTTTTTTCCGGATGAATAATGTTAAATCTCTTATTGTTTCCCATAACAGATAATATTCCAAAGATGTTTCTATGGAGGAAAAAGCACCAAATGATTAATTATAAGCTTCACATCTACATGTTGCAATAGATAAGGAAGAGGCGAAGAATTCTACAAATTTGCTGCTCATAAAGTTTGCAAATTGCAAAATTTCTGACACATTCTATACTCCCGAACAAAATAATCGTATCACTTTCCAATACCCCAGGTATCATTAAAACGTGTTTATGATAAGTAACATCATGCCAGTGTCCTGTTACTAACTGCTGGCTATTTTCTTGGCTCTGTGACTATTTATACACCTAGAACGATGAAAATGATTTTTTACCAGTTTCTTATCGTTGCCTTTAAATTAAAGTAAAGTGATGTGATAATTTTGACCCGCGCTTTACTTCACAATATAATTACATTCTACGAGCCCATGATTAGAATCATTCCCCTCAATACATATGTATGTACCATACATAGGTATGTATGGTCAGAAAAAAGTACTTCAAACTTTCCTGAGAATTTCCATTGAAACAAGATCTCTCAAGTTAAAGGAAAAGAACGCATCTGAGAGTAAATATTTACATTCAAAACACGTTTGCCGGCAATCAATAAACATACAATTCGAGTAAAATCATGCATCAGCCTCAGCAGAAGAAAAATCCAAAAGTATCCGATCAATTATCTTTCAACTCAACATGTTTCTATAATTTGTATGTAAGCACGCATGTGGATAAAATTGGTGGAAACTAGAAACACTAGTATCTAAAGGAGAGTTGCCATGTTCTTGTTTTTGTTAAAAAAAAATTCAGTAACAAGAAAAAAGAAAAAGAGAACTCATCACAGGTCGCTGAACTCGTTCATTTTCAGTGAAACGTCGAATTGCAGCTTTGTACTTTTTTTTTTTAAATAGTAACGTGTGCCCGTTTATGAGTATTTGTACAGCACAGTAAAACTATTTGCAGGGAAATTCTCTTGCGAATAACAGTATTTTTTATGAAATCTTTCACAGAGTCACTTGAAGACGATTATTGTAGTGGACGCCCGGACGAGGTGACTGATGATGAAATTTTCAAAAAATTTGAGAACCTTTTCATGAAGAACAATCATTTGACAAAAACACAAAACCGTTGGCAGAGATGCTGAACATGTCAACTGAAAAAATATTGTTGATCTTATACGAAGAACTGGTCATAAACAAGTCGAGTTTCGGTTAGGTGTCCACAATGCTGAGAGTCGAAAACAATCGCTGACGTTAGTCCAGCATCTACATAAGTACACCCATAAGTACCTTAACTCTCTTGATTTCCGTTCCAAAAAATTTTAATGGCTGAAAATCCGGCTTTGACCTCTCCTTGAAGAAGATAATCAAATCTGTTTTCTCTGCATTAATGGAGAGAAACTGTTTCAGGCACCATTGCTCCACCACACGGAGTGCTTACTTCTCCCTTGTCAATATTGCAACATCATCTGCATAACCAACTGTGTGGATGCCTATTTCCTCAAGTATATCTAGGAGGAAGTCCACGTTCTATGGCTAGGCTCCACAGAGTGAGTGATAGGTCACCAGCCTTAAGGCATCCCCTGTAAACCCTACCGCTGAGTTTTGAGATAGACGTCTAATTTTCAACTTATTTTCCACCAAGCTTACAGTTAGTGTGTTAACCCTACGCCTCCTCAGAGAGAATTTCAGACTCATCACGCGCGTTAATGAAAATGAAAACACATGCGACAAGTAATTCGAAAATTGCCCCCGCCCATGACTAGAAAAATGAGTCGTGAACAGTTTACTTACGCTCGTTGAAGTTGAAATACGTTTCCATTATCTGCTGAGATTTGAATAATACGCGCTCGGCATACCTAATTGCTTTTTTCTTATGACGGCTTTTATCGTCAAATTTTCCAATTTACTCCTTCATTATTTGATTTCTACGACATGATATCAATGTTTTTCATTTACAAATAACTACAAATAATAATGACTATACAAAACAATTTTTGAATTCAAAAATCCATCCAGCAAGCATAAAAACAATCAGTTGGCAACAGTTACACAACGTTCTTTGACATCACACAGCACCACAGGAGTAGAATAAAAGATTACAATTCATTCCCCTTTCGCTCCTCTCACTCAGTTCTTATCGGCCGACGCGGCGGTCGATTGTATCAAATTCCAAAACATCTACTATCTATGTATCTCATGAATGTTGCATAGGCCAATAAAAACAGCAATCAGCTGCTTTTCCATACACATGTATATAGTCGACTCAACATTATAAATATCGCCCGATACAAGTTGAGGCAACAGTTGAAAGCAAATCGTTAAGAAGTTAACGTCGGACATCAGTTAAATTAATTTACCACGTGCATTCCACATAGAAATCTTATTCTTTGAAAAGTTCAAACAAATTTATATTGAAATATTCCATTCGTAACGATCGACAGGGAGAATCTAACCAAAATGACTGGATACACAAATGGAGTTAGCATTATAAGTTCAAACAGAGCGACGACAAATGGCTCTACAGGAAATGGCAACGCCAGCGGAACATATACTGCCACGGAAAATGCATTGTAAGTACAAAATTAATTTCGTCATTATAAGAAATTTATTGTGTTATACCTCTGCAAGCAGTCATGATTGGTTATGACCTGAGTCGGCAAAAAATTTGTTACCACTTTTCTGTCTTCTAACGTACTGAGCGTAAAGTGCAGAACTAGCTAATCTTCAGTAAGACTGAGGAATTTGAATTGAAAAATGTATCTCAAATCGTTATTCACCTTGCGAAATGAAATTTACTAGTCGATGCAATTTTTTTTTCTTTCTTTCTTTTGTTTACAAATATTTGCTGGCCATAGTGTTAGAAATAATAATGTCAAACATGACGTTTTTTTTTGGATAAATTTGTTTCTACACTCATGAGCTATAGAACAACAAAAAAATGAAACTAGATAAATTTATAGATAAAAAAATCGTTATAAATAGTGTAGTAGAGCCTAATTTCTAGTAGTGATTTTGTTGACATTTAGCAGAATGAAGTGCTTTAACGGTGTTGTGGAAAATAATCTCCATTTGATGGAATGGTAATAGCGGTTGTGTTTTCCTAGCTTTGTAATCAAAATTTAGTACAAGTATCTTAAGGACAATTAAAATGTTCAGAATTTATGTTAAATGTTCGCTCGTAGTTCGCTGAAGTCTCATTGAGCATTTTTAGTACGGTTTGACGTTTTGGACAATTTTTAGACGGGTGTACTAAGAGTGAAAGGTTGACTTAAGAAAATGATTAAAATTCAGAGAACTAAAGACAGTGCTAGAAATAAAATAAAGAGTCGACAATTTTTAAAAGAATATTTGGCTAGCTTACCAACAATTTTGAGTGCAAAATTAATTCTTTCATGTTGAGAAAAATAGTGTTGTTAAGTGTTCTTAGAATGATTTATGCAAGTCTAAGTCTTATTATTACTACGTGCGAATATTTGTTAATATATCCAACGCATTGGTGTCTTCAGTGTCGAATTAACGCGAACTTAAAAAAGCACCAGACCGCCCGTACATCGTTTATTTGCAAGTACAACAGGAGTACATAACATCGAAGGATTTTTTAGAAAAAATATTTTAGAAAACAGAATTCGGTTTATGTAGTTCTAATTTATTGGTGACAAACAGTGGACTTTGCGACAAGTCATTTAAGAACAATTTGTCACTGGTTTTCTATCTATTTTTTACGAAATGCATATACATGTGTATGTATCTATATATGTAAATGAGGACTATTATCCAGAACTCGGATAACCAACAACCTCGTTTAGTGGTGTTTCATATTTAGAAGTTTTTGCTCTAATATTCGGAAATAAATTTTGGTCACTGACTACGTATTTGTCCTTATTGCAAAAAGTGGACATTGCTGCACATCTTCTGTCTTTCACTTATATTCAAACGTTTTAAGAATCCATTCGGTATCCAAAATAAATCAGTTATTTCCGGTTATAAATTATGAATCAGTAATATCCTTTAAAGTCGATTATCCGGAATTAGCTCGCTCCACACAATCGGGATAAAAGAGGTCCTTTAATTTAGCACACACCTTTTTACGGAGTAAGGACGACGAGAACTAACCCAGTTCGACAGTTTGTCAAGCGTGAAAAATCTGCAACTTTTGTAGAAATCATTAATTCAGTTCTGTCTTCAACAATTTAAAATAACTTCTCTCTTATTTTTCATCTGTCCTTTGGGCCTTTTCTGGTCCAGTCTACTACAAACGTTGCATTAATCCAGCTGCTTCTATTTGTAGCGTCCGACGTATTGTACTTTTTATTAAGTAAGCTAGACAGAATACTGTTCCTTGGAGTATTCTAGGGACCTGGACCAGAACGTACCTGAAGTTTATTTCTTTGCATAATTTATTTTCTACGATAAAAGCGCCAGTATTCTATGTCCCTAGATCTTATATGGTGGTGGATATAAAAAGCTGGATCGCTGACTTATTGTCGCTAAACCTATACCATTAAACAGAAAAGATTTTTCAAATTCAATTAGTGTCCTATCCAGATCCACAGAAAATACCCCAGTAAAGGGAATACAACAGCACTGCTTCCACCTTAGGTCCAGTGCCAAAAATCTCAAAACTTTAAATGTGTATTCAAAGCCGGGTGTTTATCAATAATATACAGGTTTATAATTATTTTCGGAAATAAGAAAATTTGTAAAATATTTAAAAATTGACTAATTGACATTTGAAAAAATTCTCAAGTCTTTGTAAATGGTTTCTTAAACTTCTACAAATTTTTTTCGTGCATTAAAGTTTTAATCAACAGTTAATTGATTCGATCGAAACAGAGTTAAAATTTTCCTTCGTCATATAAAAGAATTATAACAACCATTAAGGTATAATTGTAAGCCTACGTGATTCAGAGTTGTTAAAAGCTGTCTTGAATCGATCTACGTAATTCGTGTGAAATTTTTTGTATAAAATGAGCAGCTCCTTCCAATATATGTAGAGGCAGACTCTTACGCGGAAATACTGCGAAGGCTTTGATTTAATTTATAAATTTGGTTGCAAGAAATTCTAACATAAATTACTTAATTGAATAAAAACGTATTGCAGCAATCAGAGTTGGTTTATCCATCAACAGAGCAAGGAAATTCTTTACAACCACTTACATACATATTATGCTAGCTCTTCTCATTAATATTTAAGTTTTTGAATTTTCTATCAACGAATTCGTTGTGATAACACTGTCCGACGAGTTTTGAATAAATTTACCTTCGATATTCTTGAAAGCACCTTCTGTGTCTTGGAAACGCTCATAAAGGTATTTTTTGTGTTGGAGTAATTCCTTAGTTGTGCATTGTTACCACTGCTTGCAATGCATCCCCCTGGGACTTTCAGCGACCCCTATTTTAAGCAATGCCTTTTGAATTCAATCAATTGAGGCACTCGTCCAAAAACGTCTAATAATGTGATGTGACACTTTGCGTCATCCTGCTGGAACCCAAACCTGTCCAAGTCCAAATCGTCCGATTGCGGGCACAAAAATTCAGTTATCATGTCCCTCTAATAATCTGCCAGCATCATTTTCAAAGAAGTTTGGCCTATTGATGCCACCAATGCAACACTCACGCCACTCTTTGAGGATGTATTGACTACGTCTGGATTCTAGGACATAGCCTCATAGAGGAAAATGAGCTTCGTCCGAAATCATGATTTTATGACCAAAATCGACGTCATTCTCCAACTAATTTAAAACCAACACGGAAAAGTGTGAATGTGTTCTACCTTGTAAGCAAATAATCCACGCTCTTTATAGAATATTCTCCTTCAAGAACTGCGGCTGATGTTCACTTGTTGAACTCTGCCACGAGTTAAAGTTCTGAGTTTTCCTAGTGAAACAGCAGCAATTCTTTCATTTGTGCGCTCTTTTGATACGAGTTTTGGACGCCGTGGCTCAGGGGTTAATGCGTTGGTCAACTGAGCAGGAGGTTCGAGGTTCGTGCCCTAGAAAACACAGTAACTACAAAAAGAGTACTTAGTTTCGAAAGATTTTTTGAAAAAAATATGGCGACAAACTATGGACTTTACGACACGTAATCTCAGAACAATTGGTTAAAAAACAAAAACCCAAGTCGGGCAAAATAAAAGTCCCAATTAAATGATTTATTTTATTTATAAATAAATAATGAATAAATAATGTACAATAATTGCGTCAGAAATTTCATGAAAACATGCTAAATACACACAACAACAAAATCGGATGTTTCTGGAAATACCGCCCTACGAAATACAGTAATTCTATTACGTTATTGTCTCATATGATTTTTTTTACCCAGCATCAGCCCTATTTGTGATAATCATGTTTTAATAACAAATAATCAAACTAGACGGCCTGTTGCTTATCATAGCAAATTGACCTCTTTGGGGAGTGTCATTGTTTTAGATTTAAAGCAAAACAAAAATAATTCACTGCCAACAATTTCTCTTTTCAATCACAAGTGCCGTCTTCAAATTCCATTCTAAATAGGAATAAATATGATCTCGAACTCTTTTAACTCTTATACCAACTACGTCCAATTACGTATCTGCGTATACGAATGCTTTATTGTGTGCCTGTCTAGCATTGACTTTCAATGAACGAAATTACGAAATTAATTGATTCTAATCAATATGTATGAAGGCAACAATTTGTGTACTCGTTTGTAACACGATACCATATTATTAATCTAATTGTGACTTGTTTAGCACAGCACTTACACATGATAGTCGTAAATTTAATTTAAATAAATTCCATAAAAAATCGGAAGCTAAACAAAATATGTAAACAAATCATGGTGATTGTCTTAAATGCTAATTCATAAGCACTTCTTTGGCGTATTCGTATCTTTTCGGACACTTATCTCTGTTTCTTCTGAATTCCGGATTTTTTTGGTCTACGAGAATGTAGATTGTATATAAATACTCGTGCCAGTACTCTTGGAAGTGTGATTTAAATTTTAGCATCATTAGCATCATCACTTATCAATTGTTTTCAAATTGCAAAAATTTGAATTGGGTGACTTATTTTTTATTGAAACTTTTTTACAATTCAGCTTCAGTTTACCATAAAGATTCAAAGACAAAAGACGCGAGTGTGAGGAAAAAGTTGGAGAATGAAATTTATTGATGTTTACTTCGTTGACTCAAAATCTGAACCAGAATGGTAGGAGTAAACATGCATAAAAACGAATTTATCTAATGTCTAAGGAATGACGGAAAAATATAATAACCCTTTATTGAATATCATTTAATCGATTACATTCAAATTTTGACGATTAGATTCAAACGTATCCGTACAAAGTGTTATAATAAGTTGCAAAAAGAACTGATAAAGTGCACACAAAAGTGTTGTATATTTTTTAAGTTCAGGTGTTGCATTTAACGGTGTCTGTAGTATACAAATGAAAATGGAAAATGAAATTTTGCAACAGTGCTAAAATGTGGATTGACTTTTGGAATTATGTCAAAATAAATTAATCGTGTGTATTACTGTTTCATTTTATCTACACAAATTGATAAAGAAGCCAAGCCCCTTCGATCAAATGTTTTTTTTATTTTTTTTTTGCTAATAAAACTTTTTTAAATTAGTAATGACAAAGGTTAATGATAAAGTATTCGTTTTATCGGCAATTTGAAACTCGTTTTACCTCACTGATTGGGTAATTAAATAATTTTTTAAGTGTTGCTTGTTTACCAGGGTTTTTTTTTTGTTAAAAGACTGGAAGCCCTATTGCTCTCGCTTACGTGTCCATCTATCTTTTTTTTGGGACCTCCTCCACTTTATATATATAAAAAATAATATTTGACAGTTTTTGTTGGGACTTAAATTCTCGCAACTATGATGTGCGCGTTATAAGTGGGGTTGACATTAAACGATTTACTTAACAGATTTGCTTGACAACCGATCAAATCGTTCACTTTGAACGCTCGTCAAGGAAGTCATCCAATCTGTAGTATGACGTCTGTTCGCGTACTTTCCCAAAAAAACGAATTTTTACAAAATTTCGTAGTTTTCGCAAAAGAGAGTGCTCACGAGATAGAAATAAATTTCCCCATCCTGCGAATTTTAGCTCAAGAAATTTCTTTGGAAGATTTATGAAATCAGTCGAATCCCTGTATGAGAATTTGTTGGCTTGTTTGGTAATTTTGTTTTGTCTGCTAAGATCGGTAAAAACTGAAGAACTAAAAATTAAATAAAACTCTTCAAAAACAACCCATAAACTTCTTTCCCGTACACTTTTTTTTAAGTTTAATGTTGACGTTTAAAAAGTGGACAACTTTTCTTGTTCAACGCGTTCGCTTACTATTTCGTATTTTTACCTCCCGCTGAGAGAATTTCACCCCCACTCCTTTAAATTTGACAAGCTACGAATTTTGGTGCAAAAAGTACGCGAACAGATCTATGGTTTTGCAAATTTTTCGTTTCTAGTCTAATTTGAACGCATCCAGAGCATTTTTTATTTTTGTTTATGATTTCGATGAGTAAACATCGAAGCGAACTACAAAATATGCTGTCGAGTGACGATAAAGAGTCATATTCACAGTTCGAAATCTCTATCACAAATGAAGTCTGTCACGCATATAAAACAAGCGAACGCTAAGCGTTATTTGGTCGTCAAGCAAACTGTCAAGAAAGGACCTTCAGTTTAATGCCGTATCCGAAAGGTACAAGGTTATACAGGAAAAAAAAGGGGTTTAATGTGTAAAATTGATGACTTTAAGTTGAAAAGATGATATAGGTCAAATGACCACCTCTTGAGGAGACGCACATTTGTGCTCGTTTTACGGCATTTTGAATTGTTGCTCGCAAAACATCTGGCTCCAAATTGGTGATTTCTTCTTCAATGTTGGCTTTCAAGACTTGCAAAGTTTGTGGTTTGTTATGGTGAACGCGAGATTTCAACAAGCCCCAGGGGAAGAAGTCTGGCGCCGTCAATTGGTGATTCAAAATCTCCATCGTTGCCCGAGCTGTGTGAGCGATTGCTCCGTCCTGCTGGAACCAACAATATTCGAGACCCAATTCAGCAGTTTGCAGCAAAAAAAACGTTTTACATCTGCCTGCTACGCTCACCAGTTACGGTTACAGTGGTGCCGTCGGCCAATCACTTGTTCACTGCAAATGCCATACAAAACAGTCACTTTGAGGGGATGCAATGGCTTTTTGTGCATTTCGTGTGGATTCTCCGTGCCCCAGAAACGCAAATTTTGTTTATTTAAATAACCTCTTAAGTGGAAATCGTCGCTCATTATGATCTTTGATACGAAATCATCGTCTTCTTGCACCAGGTTTAACAGAGCATGGAAGTAAGTTAACCTTACTTGACGGTCAGAAGGCAGCAATTGGTGAATGGTTTGCACTTTAAAGGGGAACATCTTCAAATCGATCACCAAAATTCGACGCAACGAACGTCTGTTGATGCCAAATTGTGTTCATCGTTGTCTCGTCGATATCTGTGGACTCTGTCGGGCACAGCAGTGAAATTCTCGGTCGAATGAGCAATACGGGGTCCACTTCTTGCGACATCTCTAGTGGTCACGGTTTGTACGAGACGCTCAGCCAAACGCTTAATTGTTCGCGCACATGGTGCAGGACGACGAGTTAAAACAACAGACCGGAAATTGGTCAAATAAGCAGTAACAATAATTCCGCGTTCTTCAGGTGTGTAGCGCTCCATTGCTTGTTGTCAACTAATTCTCTATCTGTCTTCAACATAAATGTCAAAGCATAAATTCGAAAATTTCAGTCATTTTCGTATTGTCACGAGCTGTGCCCCTTTAAATAGTCCGAAACTCAAGTCACTATGCCAAGAAAACAAAATATTTTTGACAGGAGGAAGTAAACTAAGACACCCCGAGACTTGCACTAGGGTGCGTTGGATTTTTAAGTGCAGAGTTCTCAAATAAATAACACTTCTAGTAGCCAGATAACATTCCATTGACTGGAAAAACTCAGAACACCGCGCTTACTGTACCAGAACTAGATTGAAAGATAAGGGATAGACTATCTAGATTGCAACTTTTCTGCATGTTTATCTTATTGTTTAATTTGTCTTTTTTTTTTTTTTTCAAAATTTGTTAATAGACAGTGAAATGTTCAGACGATGTACACAGTTGTTTATAATTGCTCCTCTACTAAATTAAGTTCAATTTTTATCATTGTTATCTAAAATTGGTTTTTAATGGCTTTTTCTAAAACGATAACAAATACAGGAAGTGTAGGTAATTTCAAATGTTGATATTACTATTAGATTACTAACTTCCAATCTTGTTTTGTTTACTTCTTAACGACACAGTCACTTTCTCAGATTACCGCATACTCTCTGTGTATTATTGATAACCTTTGAGGCCATAAAAACTGTTTCAAGTTTTCAAAATAACCATACCGAGACTTCAAATCATTTATGTAGGATATGCGTGGTCAATTAAATTTTTGCGAACCATTTACTTCCTATTAACATTGGCATTGAACTTTACTTGAAGGAATTTTGTTTTTAGAATTCACGTGATAGACGCGAACTCTGTACGCACTATATCCCTTCTTCACATATGTATGTGCGAGGAGCCTAAAATCACCAGCAGTGGTAATGAATACAGATCAACCTCGTTATTGAATTCGTAAACAACTCAAGATGTACATACATATGTACGTAGTAAGCGTTTTACTATTCATGGAGCCATTCCAGAAGAGAGTTGATAAAGAAGAGATTTATGTTATGTCTTTAGAAAACGCCTGGTTTTATTGCTTGATTTCCGTGTGAATATTTTGAAATATTTTGTGTTTGAAAATTTCAAGAATTCTTCAAGCATTCATGACATACCCTACTCATAGTGAACAATTGGAAGGTGCGCTGAAGACCCTAGATACCTGAAACAAGAAATGTGGACTAGCGGTCAATCCCCGGAAGACCGCGCTGGTATTATTTATCAACAAAATTCTATAGGGCGCACTGCCCATAGAATCTCGGACAGCGCCAGATATCTAGGCTTCGTACTTGATAAAAAGCCGAATTGGAGGCCTAACATTAATGAATCTATGATCCTGAAAAAATATCTAGGAAATGTACCTACCATGGATTACCTGACTCCGTACCTACAGCACGAGGTTGTGTTCTGGTGAGAGTCATCACGGGGCATTATACTCTGCGGTACCATATGAAAAAACTAAGACTTATGTAAGGAAGAAAACTTATGTCGTGGATGTGGAGATGAGGAAGTCAATGAGGATACAACTCATTTTCTCTGTCACTGTCCAGGTCTTACCTTAGATTTAAATTTCTCTAGCTGAGTGTGGCGTTGTGGACTTCTTCCACTCACCTACCCCCGTACCTAACCTATCTTTTCAATACTATTTTGTAGGCCTTTTAAATTGACAGTTGCACTTTTCCTCAATAGCAACGGTTTTGACACAAAAAAAACCCGAACCAATGTTTGCATCTAATATAGTATAATACCGGGCTAAGTGTGGATGCGTCAGATGGAATTCCCATTGACGTGCTGTCACGGCGGGTGTCGGATAATTTTATTGAAATATCCCGGATATGCACAATAGCTTCAAAGAATTAGTTTTGGAGTTCATCGAACTAAACAAAAGCTTTTCTGTTTTTATAAATCAAAAGTACATAACAATAGATATTCTTATCAGAATTGAAAAATTTGGCATACGGTCAGCTCGTCAACAAATTAAAATTTCTTTTTGATTTGGTTTACGGTCAACATAGTCGCCGCTGCTGACAATGTATAACTGTACCTGTGGAAAACAACTGTCAATGAAATTCAATTATAGGTCATCGACCACGAAGGTCCAGCTTAAGTGTGCTAGCAGATACATACATATGTCCTCTCCTTCAATTTGCTTATGTAACGATGACAGTGACACAAAATGTGTTCTGCTGATTCTTCGTCCTTATTGCACAGTCTGCGTAAATCGTCGTGCACAATTCCAATATTTTTTTTTAACTCGACAATAACCTCTGAGGAATCCTGTGACTATTTGAATCAAGTAAGTTTTTGGGGTTGTTCCATTCTTTTGTGAGAAGTGATTAGTAGGTAGATTTTAGCTTGCCTGCTACCCCTAACTTTACCCTGTGATGATGCGCTCTATCTTTTTAGCCATACTGGCTGGTAATCCTCAGGGTGGTCTTGGCATCATAAAGTTTGACGGAGCTCTTGTTCTGGCTAGCAAGTCCAACATTTCATTTCCTTTATGTCTGCTATGCCCTGGCATCCTGATTAGATGGATTCTGTTTGTGATGGCTACTGATACGAGTAGTCCCATACTAGTGTGGATGATATTTTATAGGTCTTTCTTACAAGTAGAGCGGACTGCAATCTCCTATCTAATCAGATGAGTGTATGCCCGATGAATGAAATATAACTGTGGTTTGCCCGATATTGTGTGAACACTTTAAACCTATCAGTGCGGTTTTGGGCCAATAGACCAAATTTTTACAGATCGTGGGAAACAATCAAGATTTCCAAATCCATTCCCACCATTTCTATATCGATTTCAAAGCCGCCTATGACAGCGATTAGTAGAAAAGAATTATACAGAGCCATGTCTAGTTTTGCGTCTCTGTCAGACTGTGCAGGATGACAGATGAATACACTCGCTGCTACATAACGGGCGGGAATAATCTCACCAACGCCTTTGATGTCAAAAAAGGATTTAGGGAGAAGCTGTTCAAATGAGTCTAGCGGTAAACGACGACAAAACAAAGCATATGCTGTCATCAGGAAGGGAAACACAACATTGACGAATCAGACAGGAAGTCACAGTGGACAACCTTGTTGCTTGAGGCGCAGGTTAATCCTACCTAAGGAAGGATGGAAAGAGCCTAGGCAGTGTTCGTCCTTCACTGCCTAGTATTTGTGTCTTCTCATTATGGCATCTCTATAATTTTAAATATAATCCTTGACGACAGCAAAGTATTTTATTTTTTTTTACTAAGGAAGTCGGTAAATCCGGGTTTGACTTGTTGAAGGTAGAAGCACTCTAATAATTGTCTTTATTTCATTCGCTGCGGTTGTAGTTTCTACATCTTGTAAGTATCTCCTTCCGGGTCTTAGAGCCTCTACTATGCCTACGCGCCATCGAGTACGATTTCTGGAAATGAGTTTCAACTAGTTCCAACTCTTCTCCAGCTGCCGGGTCTCCTTCTCTAATGTTCTGCGCCATGTGCTTCTCGGTCCACCTACAATTCTGCCGTATAATAGCACGGACTCAACATTGGAGCTTAACCTAGTGACTAGGTAATTTAGGTCAGCACGCTACTTTACTGAAATCGTTCTGAAATCCCAGAAACCAAAATTAAGACTCGGATAAGGAAAGATCACTTGTTCGCTGCGGTCGACAACAACTAATTTTTGGATTTTCGTATTTTAGGCACAACATTTTCGAAAAGTCAATACTTTTTGACCCTCAGTTTGTTGCAGGTAAAGACACGCCTTGTCCAATTTACGTATTCTGATCGTTGCATTTAATTATTACATACACTGCGCGCCTATTTAATGCCCCGTTGTTAATTTTAATGTTGTTCATGTTAATAAAGTCGTTTTAATTTGTACTTCGAAAGAAATATTACTCAAGTCAAACACGAGCACTTTATATTGTTCTACTGCCTCTCGTGTTAGCAATAAGACCTTGAAAATCTTTTTTCTTTCATACAATACGTCACTTCTTATCTTAATTAAAATTGCACTGCTTGATCTGTACTTAAATATCAATTCCAAATCCAAATCAGACACCAACGCTTGCCCTGTCGCTTTCCCGCTGTCTTGCAGAGTCATAATTGTTATCTCACTTTTATGTTTGAGAGTTTTTTTTTTATTGTAATTCATAATTTTAACAAAAACGAATAAAATATTCTTTATTCCAGACAAGAAGAAGTACCAGAACAACAGCTATCACCTGATGAGCGAACTGAACTCGTTCTGAACGAAGAAAAGTTAGTAAATTGCTTGAAGATAACAATGTTTAGAGTCGTTACTTTAACCGTTTTTTTCGTGTCCTCTTGTAAATAGGTCTGGTTTTCTATAAGAATGGCTTAGACTAGTGCGTTCTTGTGATTAATTTTCAAGACATTTATTACTATCACTTATCTGCATTAAGATAGGAAAGCACTTGTGAACTTTAAGACACCCACATTGCATACTTGTTTATGTGTTCAGTTCCAAGAAATTGCAGTTTTTATAGCTTGTTTTGTGTGTACCTGATTGCAAACAGCTGTTTACCCACTGATATCAACTATTTGTGATTTTTTTTCAATTTATTTTTTGCTTTTAATCTGGCCAAAGGAAGTGATTTTATAATTTAATTGGTTGAACTGATCTTGTTTAGGTAACAGCGGTTTGGCTTTTGTCTGTGCTGAAAGCGCCTTGAAACTTAGTGATCAAAAATTCATTAAAAGCTGACCTGGCTGCATTCTAGGCGATTTCTTTTAAATTCTTAGAGAACGAACGTACAGTGGGGGACAAAAAAATAGTTCATTTAGAATGTAGTACTTTTAGCTTTTATTGTGGTAAGTTTAGCATACATACAGATATCGTAAGGGCATCATCAAATCTTAATAAGTAAGTCGAAGCTGAATTGTAGATTTATTGTAGGGGTGTAGGCCCACTGCGACTTTTTTAGATCTATTGTGGTACCCCGGCTTGGAGCTCTAGTCCGATTTCCTTGATCAATCGAAGTATCTGGAGTAGATTGGAAAGACAAGCTAATAGGCCACCTATTAGCTTGGATTTTGGAAAGACAAGCTAATAGGCCATCTATTAGGCCATCTATTAGCTTGTCTTTAGACTTGCAACAGTAATTGGCTTGAAGAAATAACAATACGAACTGAATCGCTTTATACTCGGAAAAATATTTAACCGAAATGAGGGCCCTTCAGCAACTGGTGTAATGATATTCATAAAGAAAGTTCGTGAAACTTGCATACTTATGGCTAACAGAAGCTATTCGCGTGCTCGTCCAGTACGCAAAAATGAAAGAAATACTGGCGATGCCCAAAGTGTGCGTGAAAATCTCCAACTCTCCTCTGAGACAATACAACCCATAGATTCCAACCTCGGCATTTGCTTTCAAATAAATCTTGACAGACGCGATAAAGAGCGTCAGTTAAATCAGTCGTCAGACATTTTTGGCGCTACTGTTTTAAAAGAGAAAAGACTTGAAAAGCAAACAAAGAAATTTAAAAAAATTTTCAATTAATAAGGCAACCTGATTTACCCGGAATATTAATTCCATTGCTAGAAAAACACTAGCGACGACAAGGAAATATATCCGTACACTCTTCCTACCACCTTAGCATGGTTCTCATCGGATTAAATCTCAGCACGATACGATACGAATACGAAAGAATCAACTCTAGAATTTATGGGACAAGACATTGACCACCCACATTATATCGGACAGGCATTCGCAAATACAAATATGTACGTAACACAAGTGAAAGAATCCTAGATGCAGCTAGTCAAGGATAAAGTACTATTGTGACTGAGATTCGAAGATCTTGGCTGGAACATTGTTGTACATGCGTTCGTTTAGCAGCGTATCCGTGCACAAAAACTTAGATAGAAGGCACTATATAGTACCACTGAGACCTTTTTTTGTCGGAGTGTTGTTAGTGCGGGCTTGATGATACTGGGTTGTTAATACAATTATTGATGTCATGAAGGTTATTTCAAAATGTGCCACTTGCTCAGATTAGATTTCTACTTAGATAGTATGCCTCAACTAAGGGTCTGTACTAATTGAATGCGTACATGCAGTCTCTTCACGGAAGTGACAGTTTCATGTGCAGTCGATTGTTGATACTCTGTCACGCAATTCCACGGTCAGCAAGTGAATCCCACAGTTAAGTGTAATGAATTTCTAACCGATTCTCAGGAATACTTGAGAAAGAATCTCATAATCAACAAGCACGAGACAAGTAGATTAAATGTTATGGGCTTTTGTGTTTTTGAAAGAAAACCTATGAGCTGAAACCTTTCATTTTAGGACTTAGTAGTTCATATTTAGTTTTCTAAGCTCTATGTAGCCCTGCCCAACTTAAAGCGGTTACTTAAGGTGACATTCTCTTAATATATGCAAATTCTCCATCACCCCAATTGCTATCACATTAGTGATTGAAAGAGAAAATATTTAAAGAAATCGTAACATATTGCACTCTCATTCGCTAACCACACACATGCATACAGTCTGTTTAACAAAAAGTGATAAACGATTACTAGCACATCGTAAAAATAAAACCTATTTTATGTGCATGTGTAAACGGATTCATTGCGAATCCTGAATGGTACTCTTCAGTTTATTTCAGGTTATAAAAACAATGAGTGCAAAATACAGAAAACCGATTTGTGTCCTTCTAAGACACCATCCTACAGGACCAAAATGGAGTGTTGTACTTCAGGCAACAAAGTACCAGGGTACTACTTATAAACATTTTCATTACAAGATGACCAGCCACTGTGAATAAGCTCGAAACGTCAATTATGAACCAGGTACGGGATCAAAACAGACAGCCACAAAACGACAAGACAAGATGATCGTCGAAATGTTCCAGCAGAATCCCACTATGAAGCTGAGGCAAGCCAGAAAAACAGTCTCTGCATGAGGTCTCAATCTATTCCTAAATGCGCTTAGGCAGCAACTAGGAGAAGGTTCCGCAAAAAACCTGTTTCTTGGTGAAAGACACACTTAAAAACGACCTCAGTGGGCTCCGGAGAATGTGGGTAGTAATTGCAGAATTACTTCTTTCTCGTGGTTTTGTTCAATCAATCGGGTTCGGTCAGAAACGGGTGTACAATTTTTTTTAATGCATTGTTAAACATCCTGCAAAAGGACACGTTTATGGGTGCTCCTCGGCATAAGAATTTGAACGTTTGAACTCCTTTGAATGCAGAGTCAATAAACAAACAAATGTTTGTTGAAGTTAGCAGAAAAACTTTACGGGTCAAGCAATTGAAATTGGGAGCTTCAGAAGGATAGTGATCTCAAAAGCATCGCAGTAGACTTTGCACCCAGGGGAAAGAATAAAATAGCCTCATTATCATCACAGTGACAGGATGCTGTCAGAAGAAAATACTTCATCTCTAATCAGCTGACAACGACGGTTCAACTCAAATGTGAACTAAACAAAATATGGAAATCATTTACTCCAGAAAACGCCAACAAATTAGTCGAAATTCGGGCGGGTAGATGTCAGCGTTAAGAAGTAAAATAAATATTTGACGCCAAAAGCCTCCACATATGTATGTAAAGGCCTAGCTTCTCGCAAACCTTCGTGTTATATTTTGCGCATAAATGAGGGTAACTACATTTATTTTAAAGCTTCTCAGGACAGCTCTAAGATGTTTTTCAGCCCTTTGGCTGACTTTTTTTTCCTGAACAGACTGTATCAACGCAAAATTATGTACATTGTATATTTAAAACACAATTCTCGTAAATTAAATAAAACCCGGTGTTCTGACAAAAACGTGGATAGATAAAACCCAGACACCCAGACTGATATCTCATCATTAGCAGCTGAGAGTTCACACCCCCAAAAATTATCTTGAATGGATTTTGGTGCTGCCGCATGGGCATTACCTTTCGTTGTAACTTTAGTTTTGGCGCCTCCTGAATTTCTGAACGCGTATTACACATTTTCCCGGAATCATTATTAAAACATGAGTAATCAAAAATACACGTGTATGTACATACATATTTTTGACAAAAGTTAATTACACCCGAAATCACTGTTAGTACGTGCCTAAACAAACATTGGGTCATTGTCAAAAAAACCCATGCATTGCATAACCTTGTCATTGTCACCTTGTCTTATCATAGCATTTATAATGGAAGAGGTATTATGATGCATTTCGAAGCGTTCTAAATATAGCTCTTTCAATAGGAACGTAATATTAGTATTCTTCGGAAATTTGGGCTTGGTTCAGTTAGGTAGAAAATTCAAATTGTTTCTCTTATCTGCACTGCAACTGCGTAACAGACTGTAGAAAGAGATTAACCGCGCTTTGTCGAACTTTTGCATTTTTTCCATTTTCGTTTAGTTTTTTCCGTAACAATTCGCCAATGAAGTGACGGAGAAAGCACGTGATTCGGCGAATAAATTATCGTACTCGTATCTACACATGTTGAATGGCTTTTTTCAAATTTTCACGAATTTTCTGTTTTTTTTTTTCCAGCTACTCCTATGAGATCATCAAGGAGATTGCAGATTTTCTCTTGGCCCGCACAGAAATTCGTCCAGAAATCGGCATCATCTGCGGTTCAGGACTGAATTCCCTAGCCGACCATCTAGTGGACACAATCGCATTCGACTATGAAGACATTCCTAATTTCCCGGTATCAACAGTTGAGGGACATGTTGGTCGTATGATCTTCGGTTACTTGGAAGGTATGCCGGTCATGTGTATGCAAGGACGCTTCCATTATTACGAGGGCTATCCACTGGCCAAATGTTCCATGCCAGTTCGTGTCATGAAACTGGTCGGCGTTAGCTATCTCATCGCCACAAACGCTGCTGGCGGACTTAATCCCAAATTCAAAGTCGGCGATCTAATGATCGTAAGAGATCACATTAATATGATGGGATTCGCCGGCAACAGCCCCCTACAGGGACCGAATGACCCCCGTTTCGGACCACGTTTCCCTCCAATGACCAATGCCTATGATTCCCGCCTCGTTCGAAAAGCTCGTAAAATCGTCAAAGAGATGGGCGTTGAGAACGACGTTCACCAAGGTGTCTACACATGCCTAGGAGGTCCAAACTATGAGTCAGTCGCTGAATTGAAAATGCTGCGCACTATGGGTGTGGATGCTGTTGGTATGTCTACAGTGCATGAAGTTATCACAGCACGTCACTGTGACTTGACAGTGTTTGCATTCAGTTTGATCACAAATAAATGTGCCACAGACTACAACAGCAGCGAGGATGAAGCGAATCACGATGAAGTTGTCAGTGTTGGAAAAATGCGACAAAATAGATGCGGAGAGCTGGTGTGCCGCATGGTAAAAGCCATCCGTGAAGAACAAGAAGAGAAATTGCTGAAATAAAACTTACCAGATGCAAAGATCGGGAAACAAAAAGGATTTACCAGGAATGTACATCTCTGAATCTGGTTAGTTTAGGTAGTTTTCTAATTAATTTTCCATGATTTTCCAAATTGTTTAGTGTAGATTTTATGAGTTCATAAAATGCATACTCTACAAATGTTGTGAATCTAATTTATTGTCAAAAAGAAAGAAGTAATTTAAAGAAAAGAGCGTAACAAAACCGAGATATAAGATACGAATTAAGAAGAGGATTTTTAGTGTTAAGAAAAAGTATTCTTTTTATGCCATACTTACATATGTACGCATCATTATTTGTGTATAATTTAATGATTTATCAAATAAATACACGTATTATAGGTAAAACGCTGTTTAGTGTTTTATTGATCCTTTTCGTTTATCATATTTGACGTTCGAGGCAAACATGCTAACCCAGTCTTTTAAGACCTATCGTGATGTAGCCGTGATTGTTGTGGTCAGCAGCTTATAAAGTCACAAATCTGAGGGTAAAAACGAAGTTCCAACGACTAGCACGTAAGTATAAAGGCTCAATTATAATAGTCGAGCAATCGGAAGCTAATGTCGAATTTCTGTGTTGAGTTTTCTTCAGTACTGTCAATTGCTCAAGTTGCCCATAATAGGCGTTTGGGAACGGAAGCGATTAGACAGTTGTTGAAGTCAAATGTCAAACTTTCGTACGAAAGAGTGAATGGGTTCGATGTTTTCGTAAGTGAGCAAAAGTGAGCGAAACTTGACGAATCCAAGCAAGAAGCTATTATGATCGTACAATTCAAGTTCCTTGTGTTCGCACAGTTACGTACTTTGACATACGCACACTGTCAAGTTTGTCATAATTCAATCAAAACCTGATTATCTTAAGAGTAAGCCAGGATACAGCCTCGATACAACTTTTTTGCCTCTATGCGAAGGAAGTTTTACCCGGGGATAGGTTAATAGGGTTAACGTCATGTTAAACTGCAGCAATTCCTAACCTCTACATCTTATAATTGGGCGACCAGCCAAAGACAAATGGTACAACGGGCTCAGATGCTACAATAATCAGAATTAGGCTCTCAGGCTAACCTTAGGAAGGCCTGACAAGCACTGCGACCTAGAGAGATCTTTTGTGCTATCCCTATCACGAGCAAAGATCAAGGCCGTGGAAGAACCTTAGGATCGTTTTGCGGGTGAATGGTTGATTATGTTTGGGAAACTATACTCCCTTCCAAAGTGTCTTTGCCTACTTCGAGCCATTGCGGCACATGTTTGTAGGACTTATGCCCATCTTGTGGAGATGATAGTTGAGTGAACAGTGTCTGGTGACAAAGCCCGTGAGGAGCTCAGCATCATGCTTGTTCAGTGCGAGAATTTCCTGACTTCTCTTGCTATTGGAAGCATTGATGAACCTCTTGGCTTGAGGTAGCCCGGTTGTTGAGTTCCATTTTTAAATTCTTTCTTGGTTATCCCATGAGTTAAGCTCCATCTTTATGTGGCTAGTGGATAACCCGCAAAAGGGAGATGGGCCAATGAATGAAGACTGCGATCAAGTCTGGCTAGCTCATCAGCAATTTCAGCGAGACCAACTTTCCGAATACCTGTTGAGCTTGTATACGAGTAGATTTTCGTTGACCATGTAAATGCTTCTGTCGAGCACATCTTGAATAGTTTAACCCTATACGTTTAATCCGGTAACTCCATAAGGATTTGCTTTGTTTAGGATATATTGGCGGAAAAATAGAATAGGAACGTTGATTGACATTGCCTTTTTGACAGTGTTCGTAGAATCCCTCCTTTGAACATGGCAATATCAACTGAGCCGGTCGTGCTCCAATCTTGTCCAGATGGCCATATACTTGAACTTTTCGCACTTGGGAATAACTTTTCCATTTAAATAAATTTCTGGACTAGGTCGGAGTGGATCAGAGTGGCGGAGTGGCAGTACAGACACTCTTTTTTGGAGTAATACGATAGCCAATTTTCCTCCAAAACATCTACCTATACATCAAGTGCTCGTTGAAGGGACGTTTGATGCTCACTTATGATGGCTCTATCGTCAGAAAAGAATACCTGGTGCACTTTGGGGTCCGTCACTTTTCCCGCAAATAATTTAGGACTGCAATAAATAGCAAAGGACTTAAGACGCTGCCCTGGTGCACGCCGACTTTAATTCGGGACTCTTCGGTGACTCCGGCGGGGCATCTTACTCTTGTCTTTGTTCCGTCATACACATGTCCATGGTCATCTATCTGTACGTAGAGTTCTGGAACTCCTCGATGTCTTAGCGCCAGCCATATCAGATCTCTTGGTTGTTTATCGAATGCTTTTTCAAAATCAACCAACACCACATGCATATCCTTTAGGCATCCGTTACCATTAAATAAATAAAACACATCATATTTTCAAGGACTAGTTCTATTAATTTATTTTATCGTTGAGATACTTTGGTATAATAGCGTGTTGCGTGTTGTTACTTTTAATTTAATTTGTTTTGTTTCACAATTTATCCTATTTAAATGACGATTTAAACATTTTGGTGTCAAATGTTTCCTCGTCTTTTTTCTAAATCTTAATTTTGATCTTAAATAAATTTAAAAAATTTTGTTTTTATAATATTTTATGAGTAAAAAAATTGGTGGCATGATAATTTTTTTATCTCTTTTCTAGGTTGTTTGAACAACAACAACAAAAAAAGAAGTGTAAATTGTTCCATACTCAATAAAAGTGTTTTTTTCTTTTGTTTTTAAATATCAGCCAGAGGGGTGCAGTTGGTCATACTTCCTACCAATAAGGGTCGGGAGTTTTACTAAAAAAAATGAAATTATAGTTGAATATGAATCAATTTGAACTGAATGAGTACTCAAGGAAAGGATTACATCGATTTGAAAACAAAAATTAAAAATGATGCTCTAAAAAAAAGGCACATTTTGAGAATCACGGCGTTGCCAGCCATATTGAACACGGTATCCAATCGAGAGGATGTAGATTTGAAGTGCTCGCCATTTCGGAAAATGTTGTTTCTGTCACATAATATTCCAGATTTTCCAACTCGAAAACTCAACAAGGCGGAGTACACGAATCAACAAATTTCTACAGCTAACACCTACAACCAATCACCGCTTTCCATGCGCTTGACAAATAATATTTTTCCATCAGGATGACAGATCCACGAATTGCTAAATGAAATATCGTATTCAATCACTCCGACTTGACGTAAATTACCTCAAATTTTGGGAAGTGCCTGAGCAAGTACAATTCAATGTCATTTTGAAAAACAAATTTGATGAGAAGTTGCTCAAGTTAACTACCAGCGTAGCATCACACCTATGAAAAATACTGCTGCCATTCGTGAAAGTGTTCTTAAATTGTCGGGCACATCCCTTAAACATCGTTCACAAAACCTAGACCTATCTTGGTTCTTTTTACACACAATTGTGTAAAGATCTTCACCTACATTCACATTCCCAGACAAATTAATTTCGATGTTTGACTACTTAACCGGCCTGCAAAGTTTAAGTTTAAGTTTAATCGGACTTTTCTGTGCGATTATTCTAAAGTCTAAGCTAGCAAGCCACAGACTATGTGCTAAGGGACACAAAACTATGACACAAGCGATGCACGTCCGAAAAGGTTATCATAATGACGCGCATCTACATGACTTAGCAGATACGGTCATTTAAATAGCGTACTCCACGTACGTACGATAAATTTGAAAATTGTTTACCTTTAGACTAGTTTTTTAAGACAATCTACTTACACAAAAAAAATCGTTTCGACCTCTACTCTAATCTCAAAATCTCTTTTCTTTTTCTTTCCTTTTTTCCAAAGTCTTACTTTGCAACTGTTTGCGGCTTACGGTCTAAAATTTAACAGTTTTTAGGCTGAAAAAAGCACACAGACAATCGAATCAAGCTAAAGAGCCTTCGTTCCTTCTTATTTTTGCATTTTTTAAAGAAACACTGAAAAGAAAACACAATCCTATCCCCGATACTATTCACTTCTATTGCACAAGCCCAACTGCACGCCTGTGACTGGCGTTAAAAACGTTACGTCTAAAATGATTGCGAGATCAAGTATGCGAAAATAAAATGATGCGTGTGTTAGTATGTTAAATAAATTAAGGCAAGATATAATGATAAGATGACTTCATGTCAGTGAATAATGCAAACGAACAATAAAGGTGCTCTGTTCCCATTTAAAGTGCTCTGTTTCTAGGTTCTACGTGTGACTTAACTAAAATACTGTGAAGCAAACGCGTCCACCAACTTTAATTACGTTTGCCCTCTCCATAGAATCCCGGTAACTCGGATTCCAACCGTAAGAGCTGTACATACGTGACCAACTTCCAGTCTTTTGTTTGATCATCTTCCTTGAACGTTGAGTAATACGATACCAGCTCCTGAGATCCGTCTTGATCTAGGTCGGCTATAAGCAGCGAATTTTCCTGGTTATTCAAATCGGGCTGGCAGACCATTTCGGTTCGTTCATTCCTACAGAACTGGATAATGTCACTCTGGCTGGTGTTTTCAATTCTTGTGTCCGAGCCGATGAAAATGACTAAAACTACAGTTTCTGTAATCATCTGTCGTTTGAAGCTATTTAACAAGAGGCTGCTTCTACTCTTCTTTCGTGTGATATTGGCGGTGCTTCTCTCTACCCGTCCTAGCTCTCCGGGAATCGTGTATGTATGGCGCTTTTGAACTAAATGATCGAAAATGTTGAATTCACTGGTGGGAAATCCTGACCCATCTGGCTGCGGTTCCTCTCTTTTTTGACGGCCACTCACGTCAGCCGAGTCATTGTTCCATTTCCAGAACTTCATCACGAAGCCAGACATCTTGGATTTGCTGTTCTTAAAGTGCCACTGCGCCGGAACCATGCCATACATGCCAGCGTTAGTGAAATTACGGACAACCTTTATCATCCCATGGTGTTCTTCGGTGATAAGGAACGAGACATTGCAGTCATCTGGGCACTTGCCACGATTCTCGACGACTAATTCGCGGCCACTAAGTGAGTATATGTTTCTCTGGGCTTCTGTCTCCTTTCTCTGGCCATAGTGGCGATGTTGGGAGATTTTCAGAGCTGGTGTAAGTTTCTCGCTCTTTATGGACCGATTGGTAACCAAAGAAAAGAGTTCTGTGAGCGCCTTTGACCTCTGAACCTCAGTACTGTTGCGAACGCAATTGAAAGTAATCACGTGGTTCTTCTCCAATTGGAATTTCCTCAACAAATCGCACTCGTGCACTTTATAGCCATCTCCTATAGGTTTGCCTATGCGACCAGAGAGAATTCTTAAGAGATTCCTTGCTCCAGATGGGGCGTCGCCACGGAAGTCATCATGAGGTTTGATAAAGTTCTTTGGTTTTGAGTCTAAAATCGGAGATGTTGTTGCCATTAAGATCTCAAAGACGCCATCGCCATCCAAATCGGGAAGGATCACGGGGAAATCCAAAACGTCGATTTTCTGCACAGATCTCACTCTGAACTTCCAGTGCCACTGGCCAGAAATGGGGTTGATCACTCCCAACTCTCCATACTCATCGATCACCAGGCAGTCTGGCTTTCCGTTCTTGTCAATGTCAATCAGCGTACAGTCAATCGTTATGGGTTCATCGACCATCTCATCGAACCAGGCAATCGCTCCCGAACTCCCAATTAACGAAATGATCCCATTGTGCCTCGCGTTCGACGGTTCAAACTCCGGAAAGAAATCATCTCCCCGATAGAGAAATATCAGATTCTTCTCCCAATTCCTCAACCCGTCGACCACGTTGATCACTCCCTTCAGCTCAATCTTCGTGTAATTGTTCAGCCAGTTGTGTGTCTTTATGCGATCGGGTGGCGCCGGGCATGTACCTTCCTCACTACACGGTATCACCCAGAGAAACACTACCACGGTGAGTACACAAAGCAAAATTGACCCAATAAAGCAACACTTCCTGGTTGTGGTCATTGGTTCGTCTTTTGTTTCAGAGTTTCCCAAAATTGCGACATTATCAGCGTCTGTCTGATGGCGCTCCTCTCCATCGCTGTTGAAACTGGTAAAGTTGCTTCCGCCATCCATTACACTGCGGAAGGAGTTCTGCAAGGACATACTGCTGCTGTGATGCATCGGATGATGACCGTTGCTGTTCGAATATTTCTGGTGGTACTGTAAATTGTTGCGAGTGTGATAGCCTAGCTGATGGTTGCCGTTTTTTTGTCTTGATTGACGTTGGTGCTGGTGCGGTAGCTGCTGCGAGTGGTGATTATGGTGCTGTTGGTGCTGGCGGCGTGAATGTCTGCTTGAATTGTGTATTTCTTCTTCGCTATCTGAATCGGACATTACTTGACTTAATGGCGCGTATATGCCCTGCGGTGAATCACTGCTGAGCATTGTAACTGAAAAGAAAACAAATTTTCATTGAAAAATCGATAAAACTTGAGACAACTTGAGAAATTTGAAGGAATTTTTCGGAAATTGCCAAGAACCTTAAGTTACCTTAAATTGAAAATGCGTTAATATGCACTTGAGAGTCAACATAGTTTTTAGTGCATTATATAAATATTTCCAATGTAATTATTTTGAGAAAAAATACAAAAGAATTCTTGGGTGCTAAGAACGCCGAAAAAGTACACAAATTTCCTATTGGAATATGTTTGACAATTGAATGGATTGACAACTGTCAGCTGTTGAAATTGGTGGTTTCTGGCACTGGATGGCCGGACTTTTAGTACCTGAGGGGAGATGCACATTGATGATATTTTGAAATTGCACATAAACTTATTATATTAAAGAAACTATTTAGCGATTCTTTCGAAAATTCAAAGAAAAAAAATGCGCAGAAGTAAAACGCAAAATGTTTTACTGATAAAAATTGAAATGATGCGTACCACGTTTCCGATCTGTTCAGTATTTGATGTTTCGCCATACCAAATTTATATGTTAAGAGTGCCCAAAAAATTAAATAAACAAAAGTTATTATTTATTAATATACTTATGTAGTAACACTAAAATAACACTCTTATGATGGACCTACGTTTGTTAAGTATGCATGTCAGCTCTATTCCTATCTTTCAGATTTACTCATGAAATTCTTCTTATACCAAATAACTTCTACCCATTCTATAAACATTAAAATATATTGATTATGCCTTTTGGTCTGCCTTTTGAAAGTAGTAGTGCAAAAAAAAATACCATATTCCAAAGAACTCGGAATAAATAAAAAAAAAATATCGGCGAAATCCGAATATTCTGCTAGTTAACTCAGGATTCTAAATGAAAAGTAATACAAAATAAAAAGCTGCTAGCTTATAATTTTTGCGATCATCTTCGTATGTACATATAAATGAGACGTAGTGTTTGAACCGCATCCAAACGTTGGAATTAAGAAAATGGAGATGGCCAACTCATGAGCGAGTCGAACAAAATATACTAGTCAATGCATTGAGGCAAGTGTGGTGCCTCTATAGAAAACGGTCAATCCACAGGACTATTTTTGAAATATTAATTTATATTGTCTCGGTGAGTGAGTGAGTCAAGCTGATATGCCTAAGCAAAAGTTAATTTCTCCAAAGTCTACTCAAAGCTGGGTCCGTATTTTTCGCTGCGTCTCAGTGGTCCATTGCACTAAAAGTTGAGCTCATGGTGACATCAATCATTAATTCGATAATGTCGTCTACATTATCGTACAACAAGGTCGTTCTTTACTTTATGATCTCTTCTGTACCTTTGAGTATCAGAAGCACAAAAATAAGTTTGTTTAGAATTAAATTACCGTTGATAAGTATTTCAGTTTAAATAATTTTTTCGAGAGGCTTGTTTAGAAAAATATATTTGTTTTTTTTTATTTAATTCATGGTTATAAAATTTCATAATTAGAATCGTTAAAATATCCCAACCGCACCTGGATGATTACTAAAAACTTCCCTCGTTGGAATGCACCCAGTTGACAATTAATATTCCAATTGGAGTTCCCATCGTTCATTGTGTGTGCAAACTGGTGCAAACGAGACACCGAGCCATATAAGAAAAAAAGAAAGAAAGAAAAGAACTAGGGCAGTTGTTTTGTGAGTTGCACAATTCCCCGCGATTGCAATTGACTTTTATTAGTGAAATTGTCGTGAAGAATACTTCGATAAAATCCCACAACCAACTCGTGTAGTTAAATAAGAATTTGCGATCCGCAAAGTGACAACCGTAACGCGACAGAAATTTCAGTGAAAAAAGACATCTAGTGGAAAGTGAGCGAATAGCGATGTCCTCAAACATGGCGTCGACCCTGGAGGAGCAGCAAAGCCTTCGCGAATGTGAGAATTACATTCAATCGCATAATATTCAGCGTGTTTTGAAGGACTGCATTGTGCAGTTGTGCGTAAGCCGTCCCGAAAATCCTGTTCAGTTCTTGCGGCAGTATTTTCAAAAATTGGAAAAGGTAAGTGTTTTGTCTGTGGGTTTTTCTTTGGTGAAATCGTCTGCCGTTGTAAGACGTTGGTTAGAGTGGGAGAAGTAGTTTGTTGAGGGGCGGCCGATGGAAGGGTAATTTTCATATTTCCAGTGGAAAAGGAGAAGTTTGACAGTCCGAAAGTGTTTGACGTATGGAATTATGCATTTGTTTACATGTTTTTTTCTTTTCGTTGTTTTTCAAGAAAGTTTGTATTTTTTTTTAAACTTATTTTTGCATTCTGCGCAGTTAGATTTGATGTTTTCTTGTTTATTTGTTATTAATTAAAAAAAAATGCGGGGGATGCTTTTTAAGATTTTAAGCTGAACGAAATACTTTGAAACATGAACATCGATGCCGAACTCAAATGCGCTTTATTTATTAAGACAAACACAATTTATTACTTATCTTTTCCCTAGAGGTGAATAGAGGAAATATTTAATTTGGACATAAAAATTTTTAAATGATTTTTTTAAATTGCACCGTAAACAGTGTTTTCTTACCGGTTTTTATGGAAGGATATCTGCGACGGGTAGATGTCAGACATCATTTATAAGGACCAACAAGAAAAACTTTCGAAATTTGAATAATATTGTTATCATTAATTTAAATGCTGTTCGGTATAATGTATAAAAAGTTTCCTTGTCATGAATTAAAGAGTTTGTACGGTTCTTCATTATTTTTTCGATTTTCCATCGGGATGGTATTGAGTTGAACATTGATCCATTAACCCGATTGATACATTTATCATTAAACGTAGGATATGTAATGACTTGAGCCCACTAAACATCCGTACTATATTCTATGCCCGTTCTTCTTCTCCTTCTTCTTTTGTGCCTTGCCAAACATCCATTCTTGTTATACTTGAAAATGTGTAAATGCCAGTACTGACCTTTTTCTAACCTTGGACAAACAGATTTGGTAACAATGTAAATCACTGACGCTCCTAATCATCCTTAACTCGATATCAAAAGGAAAACAACTATTGACACACAGTTGCCCCGTTAGTATTTAAAGGGGTAAACTACTCACCGGCGCGGTGCCGTGGTGCAGGGGTTAGTGCATTATACTACTGAGCGTTAGGTTCGAAGTTAGAATCCCAGAAAACATCAAACAGTTTTTTTTTACGGTCGCCTCTCACGAATGTCTGACAAACGTCCGAAAGTAATATAATAACTGTTATGAGAAAGTTTCTTAATTTGCCTCTCAGATATGGCTTCAAACTGTAGGTCCCTTCCATTTGTGCGAAAAAATATCGCACGCACAACACCAATGGTCGCGAGGAGCTAGGCCCTGGGCCACATTGCGCCAAATATTTTTATTTTTTTTGTAAACTACTCACCATGAATAGCGAATAAGGTTTGGACCTGAAAAACTGCCAATTTAATCAATTATTGATTGCTTTCAGTTATATCGTATAAACCATAACCATGTTGGCTAAAATTGCAAAGCGAGTCTATTGGCGATGCATAAAGGGTGCCTCCGTAGGAGCACCGAATTTAATTTCCCTGGTCTAGAGGGTTCCTGTAGAAAGAAAAAGACTGCAATTTATAGTTATTTGTGCTCTTTCGGTCCTTTTCTATTTAATTTTTGAATTATTAAACCCATTTTGGTGAATTTTTATTGGATAAAGCAAGGGATTAAGAAGTCATCGGGCACATTCCGTGATCTACATTGTACGTATGTATGTACATTCGGAAGCGATAATACTATCATTGTAAAGTACAAATGTTGCAATTAAGTGTGGAAGAAAATGTCAGACAAATCTGTCCAGCGGCTTGGCTTACAAACTTCTACTTTTTTGATGAAATTTTCGATGAATAGTTGCATAATTGAGACTTGTTAGTGGCAATAACACGTTGGATCTCCGCCTTAAGCTCAAGAGTTGTTTACATACATATGTGACTTCAAAGAAAGAATTCTTAGCATTTCTCGATATCACACTAAACGGAACGCTTTCTCTCAGCAACTTAATTGTTTAGAGTAGTGTGACGGGTTGTGCTGTTGTGCTGGAATTACATGCATTCAAGACCAATCAATTCTGACCAAAATAAATAAGTTACCATCGTTCTGCAACGCAAATCATTTAATGCAACCGCATCTTCAAAGAATTACTATTCAATCATTCCACCAGCCCAAAAACCGCACCAAACTGTGACGCGTGGAGGATGCATCAAGTTCGTTTGATTTCCAAACCCCAAATTCGACAATTTTGCTTATTTACG
The DNA here is from genome assembly GCA_946965025.1 of Blera fallax. Classification (NCBI taxonomy): domain Eukaryota; kingdom Metazoa; phylum Arthropoda; class Insecta; order Diptera; family Syrphidae; genus Blera; species Blera fallax. Next base: position 78,189,840 of record OX337245.1, on the reverse strand, counting down.
TAGCCATTAAGTTGAAAATATCGCGTAAAACTGATTTTTTTTTGTCATTCACTAGCAGATGTTCCATCAACCAATTCTTGGGTGCTTCTTGAAACGTCGTATTCTTGTGAACGACGCTGAATTGGCACAATAAAATTGTCAAGAGTTCTGATTTTGGTAACTAATTATTGGTACCTACTGGGTACCAAATGTGCAGGGGTTACAACCGGCGCTGTTAGTGCTGAAAGTCGCTCTTCGCCCTTTTTTTTTAGTGAGAAGTGTGTACCGCGAAAAGGTCTTGATATCACGGGCAGTTGCATCATCGGACCTTAGGCCATAGACGTTTTGGTAGTAAATTCTTCGTGAGAGTTTTTCAGGACTCATGTCGAAGAGATAATGGCCGTCGTATTCACCAGGAGCTGATTCGATTTTTTGATTTTTCGTAGTTGGCCCTACCAACGCAAAATATTACTAAGAACTCATTATATTACAAATAAAAAACTCATGTGATACAGCGCATGTACAGAGCGGACAGATAGTGGGGCTTGTGTCGAAAAGAGATGATAAATTTGGGTGGTTTTGCATCGTTGTATGCTTTGAAGTAGGGCCAACGTTCTTGTCGGCCTCTACAAAGCATCGCAAAGAAAACCGAGGGACATGAGCGAATGTCCATTAATTAACATCGTAGTTATTTATTGCATTAACTTCGAATAGTATCGACTAAGCTGATACACCTTTTCCAACCCTAGAGTTTAAGGTTGCGCCGTGCAGTTGAACTGCAATAAGCCTTTCTTCAAAAGACTGCTACAGTATTGTTTTGTTTGATATTGTTAGTGGCAATGGAAACGTATGAAATATTAAAAAAAAAAGTTGTTACCTTAAGAACTAAAAGCTTTTATAGGCTGGTGCACAAAATTGTTGGCGAGTAAGATCTTGCCAAGAACGTCGTTGGCAACGCATTTCAACATTAATTTTTGGTTCACTTTGCCCGATGGTTTATGTTGCCCTCTCTCTTACCTATTGGCAAATACTTGGCTAAGACCAAGTAGCTGTAAAGTCTTGAAGTAAAGTTGAAGTTCTTGTTGGCTCCTTATTAATTTTTTTAAATTTCAATTGTCAAATAGTCCATGGCATTGCAGAACAACCTTAAGACTTTCAATCACAGTGAGTGGGTGCGTTCAGAGTTTTTCCAATTTCTTTCAGAATATTTGGAAATAAAAAACCTATCACAAACGTCTTCTCAAACTCCCCGTGTAGTACTTACTACATAACTTTGCAAAAGTCCTGAATTCGATTTACCTTTGTGTTGTTGACTGAAATAAGACTCGTATCACATTCAAATGTCACGCTATATTTATGCCTATAGCCATGACCAAAAGTCATAAATACAACTCAACTTTTATTATTAACAATCCACCTGAAGTCGTGCTGCCCCCTCTACTTAAAGTTATTCCGTTAAAATTTAAGAAGCTAACAAAATACATATAACCAACACTCAATTATTCATAACTTTGTTTGGCTACTACCAACAACGTTTTACAACTTTCTCTCCTATTTTGTAATGCGTACCCTCGTGGCGAATAATTTTACGATACATCAGTTAACTCCCCAGGAGAAATCGTATTTCCTAGAAACCTCTTCCAATCTTTTGTTGAACACCCTCAAAAATATCCGTTTCATTGTTAATAACAGTCGAATTGGCTGCTCTGCTGCTGCTGTGCGTCCTTCCCCATTCCGCTGTAAATTGTATTTCCAATATTTTCAACCGAAAATAATTATAACTACTGAATACTTAAACACCCCCGAGTTAATCTCGTTCACTGGTCTTATCAAGGCGTCGTATAAAATCAATACGTTCTGCCTTTATCTATCTGTTTATCTGTGGCAATCCTCCTTCGGTGGTGTTGATAATATTATCGATGGCTTAGAGATGTGGCTGGCATAAGGGTATACTCGCTCTCTCATTAAATTTTATCAATATAACGCGCACACACAGCCCTACAATAGCTATACATGAACATATTCCTACATTGCGCTCTTTCTTTGGTCTATCTCGCCCTTAGCTATGGTGCGAGGTAATTTTCAGGTTTTCGTGGTTATTGATTGATCCTTAAATAGCATTCGACGTTGAAGTTGTGGTTTTTCTCGATGACTCTGGCCATGGTAGTTGGTAAAGGTGACTTGTTGAGGAAAGATAGTAAAAGGACGATACGGTGCTCAACTTGCAATGGGCAATACGCTGACAGCGAATTTTTGGCATGAAAATGTTTTTGATAAATTCAAATCGGGAAATGGTGTTAACAGAGCCGATCGGCGTGAAGTTAATGAATTGCGTGACCAGTCGCCACCACGAGAGCAGGAAACGGCAAAAGAGGATAATAATCAGTTAACCGAGGAAGTACGAGATTCATGCGATTCTGTCCCGGAAAAGAAGAATAATGTGAGTACAGGCGAGTGATAAGTGATTTTAAAGTGATTCGAGGGTATTCTTGTAAATCATTAAATATTTCAAGGAAAATTATCGATAAACCCTTCTAGACGTAGTCGTTGCAAGTGCACTCATGATAATTTAAGCCACAATTACTGTATTTGAGTGGTACGATAGCATGACATCCCAGACGTGTTGGCAACAAATTAATTAACTTCAAGGATTGTGTGATATTTGAAGGGAATTAAATAGAAATCACGCAGAGACTGTGAATTTATGGTATAAGAGCTTACATGTTAATACCTCTTATGTGATATGATATGCCATGTGGTTGCGAAGTAGGATTTGCTCATGATCCTAAAGGTAAACCAACTTATCACTGTCACTGTGACAAGAATGCAAGTGGGCTGTGTTGAGGTGTTGTTTGAACTTTGGAATCTAATTTGAATGACAGGCTGTCATTTCCATCAAATGTTTAATTTTGTGGGGGCTGTGGTTCAGTGTTAGGGATTTGGAAAGGGTCATCTTCGAATTTAAAGAGAACACCAACAACTTGTTTTTTTAAGGTCTCACCCCCTCAAACGACTACTACGCCGTTCGGATTATTAGGCAATGAACTGTGGGTCCCTTCCATTCGCGTCCAACAGTAATTCGCTGGGGCAAAGTAGGCCAGGTGGCTTTTGGAGCCAAGTGTGTGTTAATTTTTGTTTGTGTCTATTCAGCCCTTTTACCAAACTTTCTGTGTTATGTCGATTCGAATGAATAATAAAACACAATATGGTTATTAACGTATTTGTCGATTAGTGCGATGCAAACGCTTAGAAACAAATTAAATGTTATGTGTGATACAAGCCGTTGTGTGTCAGAGTATGTCAAGAAAATTTTCAGCTCTTTATCAAAATTTGTCTTTATTTACGGTTTCCGAAAATTATCATACGCTTATATGCCTGGAGTATGTTGTTAAAGTAGTTCCCGAGAGGGCTTAAGTACCTTCTTTTAAAGAGCGTTGGTAAACAAAGTCCTGTTCTACCTCAACGACTGCAACTTGTTTCTATTTACGTTGTTAAATTTCCGTTTTTATTGACCTAAAAATTATTTAGTTTATCTCTCTTCATCGGTGATCCTTTGTAAAAGGTCTCAATGCACGTGAACGATCAGCTAAATTGTGTCAATGTCGTCGGTGAGCAGGGATTATTGATTCTGTTTAGAATATATTCTTTACTTTACATATGAATCCTTTGATGAAGTGAAAGAGAAAGGAGCGAGTGATGTGACCAGCTGCAATAACTTTAGATTATCGGAGTCTGAATTCGATTGATAATTTCTACCTTTATCGTGCTTGTCGCATAAATGCCTCATTGAATCCACTTCTCGTGATCAGAAGGTCACTGATCAATAAAATTTGACATACATAAGTAGATTAAGTGTACATAAAGCTTCCCAATGTACATGGGTAGGTCTTGTAACTGAATTCAAGAATGTGAACGGCCTTCTGGTCGAAGTGTTTTCCCTCTAGGCTGGTGAATTTCTGATATTTGGTAGTAGGTCGCTTAGTGTTACTATGGTTGGTGTTCTAAGAGGATACTTCTGCTGTGGTTGTTGACGACTGAGACAGCGGAATTTACGAGTACTATGGCTGGCATTTTTTCCGCTGTCTGAAGCACTATTGTGTTTTGGTTAGAGGCAATTAACTTATCCTCGGAAGAGTCGACGTCTTTAGTTCTTTCTTTGCTTATTTTCCTTTTTTCCTTTTAGGAATTTTGAAATTGTTTCTACGAATAAGACGAAGAAGAGGTTCGTCGCGGCAGACCCGACATACCAGGATAAGGTATGTAGATGATACGACACATCGTGCTGGTTTATCTGAAGGAGGTCGTTAGTGACTGGCTTAACCCCAAGCCTTGCATTTTAGGGCACATTACACAAGACAATTGTGATTATTACCAGCTGGCACACAAGAGGAGAGTTAGGATGAGGATTTTCGCCTAGCCCTTGGCATCGTACTGACACAAAGGGCTAAGCATATCCTGCCCATGTTTTCCGGTTACGTTATGAATTGTATTCCACAGTCGCTATGCGTTAATTTTTGATAACTAGCGTCATGTGCCAAACATTTGATTTCACTTATTCCAAATTTCCTTCTCAAGAATATAAAGAACCTCCTAATGAAGCAGACTCCATCCTTTAACCTTTAAATTCTTCTGCCTTAACAACAAACAGATTAATGAATTATTCATGCCTATTGTGCCTTCGCAGAATAATTAGCTATGCAGGATTTTAAAGCGTATTGTTCTTCGGCTCCATCCAAAATAAATGACTACCATTTTCCGCATTGTGAGTTTTCATTACTCTGGTTCTGGTATTAATGATACGCCATTATGGTGACGACAGAGGCGATGCCTAAGGACTTTCCAAATTTTCTCAGCGGTTGTTGCGAGAATTTGTTAACTGAACCCGAAAAGATAATGAAACTTAAGTGTCGTGCAAGGAGTGAGTGGGTTATTACAATTACTCGTACATGAGTACAACGAACAGAGTACCACATACTCATCAATCAACTAAGTTAAAGCTTCATAAGTTTTTAATTAAAAACCACATATGACCCTAGCTGGCGCTGTGTCATTTTGCGGACAAACAAATGAAAACAACTTCGATTACAGAAATTTAAGTGCGTTCAATGGAGCAATAAATCACTGAGTTTTTCTTAATTAATCTCGGAGGCTCTTACTAATTAGTGGAACTTGAATGCAAATCGTTGGGAAGATATGTACGAGTATAGCGTAGAACATGAGTGCTTTTTTTTTTCTAGGCGTCCCAATGATATTGAAAGATGACATACATTTTGGAGGATAGAAATGTGCTGCAGTGGTTATGTCAGAAGATAGTGCGCTGCTATGATAATTTATGATTCATTGGCGTTAATTGAGCGGATTTAATTAAAGTCGCTGATGGGGGAGTACGAGTATATGTCAGTAATTTAGATAAGTACAACGACAGCAGCGTATGTTTTCAGTACTGGCAACTTATTTAGTAGCAATATCCAACTCCTTCCAGCGTGCAGTACCATAAACGACTTAATAAAGGTGGATAGTAAATTTGTGACGCGTGAGCATTTGCTCGGATAGGTTACATGTATCTTAATGCCCAAGTGTAGTGTAACTCTATCTGTGGCCTTCAGAAACGTCTACCTTTGTAGCGAATAAGTTCTGAATGCCAAATAGTACCACCCGCTCTCCTTCGATGTTCATGATTACAACAAAGCAATAAAGGCCACTTAGCGTTAAAGGAGCATCTCCCTATTTGTTTTTATGCTGTTAATGTGAACGAATACATTGTCAAGTTGTCTGCCCGAACACATTAACTACGCTCCCAGTTTTTGGAAAATTGAGTCACGAATTCTGGCCTTCACCTGCAGTCTTTTATTTTTTTTTTCCTGCAAAACAATAGCGTGACTTTGTGTAGATAGGGAAAAGGTTTCTTCCGCTCTTACTCATTCATAAATCAGTTGCTTACTTATACGAGTATGTCTTGTTCTTGTTTCCATATAAAGTTTATCTTGTGTCGTCCTTTGCGTCATGCATGCTTAATATTTTCCTGGCATAGGAATCGATTCGGTTTTGCTTGGTAGGAGATATTTACTTATCAGGTGGCGGTGGCTACTAATGAAGGGCGACTTGTAACCGATATGCGTAGAAAACTATTGATTTTTCCAAGACCAAAAAGGCTACTCAAAAATAAATGTTCAAAATAAAATTTATTCCATCGAGGATTTTATGTAAATGCCAGTCAAGGATAAAAGGTGTCGCTGAATGGTTTGCGATACAAGTGGGAAGTTTGAAAAGTTACGCAGTTTTCTGCATACATTGGGGCTGTTATTGGATACATATATGATGAGTACATCTGCTTTGCACCGTTCGCTTTCTTCTAGGAAGCTATTTCAACAGTATCATATCAACTGGAAACCGTTTGTGAATTATTGGGTTGGGAAAACACCTGAGCAAAAGTTTGTTGGTTGGTAATGGTAATGATAATGATAATGGCATGCCTCTCCATATGGGCTACCATTTTGGGCCATTACTCTTGCCGTAATGGAAAGACAATGTGGAGATGAGGGTTTAATTTCAAGAATGGAGATACAAACATAAATGTGTGGCTGCGGAAGGGTCTTTCAAACTGAAAACTTTTTAACTCTGAAGTAGATTAGGTACACTAGGTCTCCAAATTGATGAAAATCTAGTGTTGCATATCGTATAACTAGGGTTTCGTTTAAAGGTCTTGTTTCGGGTCATCACATCCCTGTGGTGCCTTGGGAATAACTAAATACTGATAATCACTCTGTGTATTTAGCTTAACATGGTTCCATGTAGTAATAACCCACCAACATTTCTTTAGGCATCGAAGATCATAAATGTGTACGAATAGTTCTGAATAGCACATTAGTGCATATCTTGGTGGTCTCATTAGCTGAAATGAATCTCAGAAATTGTAACACTTACAATCCTGTCTAGTCTTTGATAGTAAGTACCTACTAGAATTCCAGACAAAAGTTGATGAAACAAACTCATAAGTAACTTATTCGCAGGAGTTGTAGTTTTTTCGAAGCTTTACATTAAAGTTGGACTGGAATGATAAGGATCTTTTGCAGAGCCCCCTTAAATGCTCAGGATACGGCCTTACTACTCAATTCTAAGTCTAAATAAATAGTGATTGACATATACTTATCCCTTATCCCTTAGTTTCTTCAGAAGATTTAAACGTTTTCCTTACTATCTATGAAGTCTACATTTATCTGAAACGGAAAGCTCGAGTTGAACTTGATCGTATTCTAGATTTTTGCTGTAAAATATCTTCTTAGCGCCCTTTTCCACTTGCACTTTCAACACAAATTTTTATAGGAAGTACCAGTGTATTTTTATCCTCCAATTACAACGCCTGCCTTGATGAGACCATTCGTTTTTAAGACCACAATTTTCCTGCACCAATATTTCAAGAAACTTGTATAGGGTCACCCAACAAGAGGTGTCCTTTTAAATCAACAGAAAACGCAACATTTTTAGGAAAAGTGGTAAAATTTGTATCTTAATCTGCAGTACAATTTCTGGGGAATGGAATGCAATATCTGCCAAATGTCCACCTCGGCTCTGCCTGGATATAGTAACTTTTTTTAATTAAATTTTTCATCACGTTTTCGCATAATTGCGGGTGTATTTCGCGAATAACAGTTCTGGTATTCTCTTTTAGTGCATGAATCGTTGGTGGAGCATTGTGGTAGACTTTATCTTTGACATAGCCTCAAAGGAAAAGGTCTTATGGTGTTAAATCGCACGATCCCGGTGGGCTATTGAAGTCTGCATTTCGAGAAATCACACGTCCAGGAAATTTGTAACGCAATGGAGCCATTGTTTCACCAGCTGTGGCGCGTCGCGCCGTCCTGCTGAAAATAAACGTCCACGTCAATAGCATCAATTTTAGGGGAAAAAAGGCAGCCATAATCGTTCGGAAACGCAATGCATTCACTGAAATGGTTGCACCAGCATCATTTTCGAAAAAACCGCACCAAACTGTCACTCGTTGTGGAGGGACAGGTTGTTCCACTATTTCTCTTGGATTTTTGGAGTTATTTCCAGGATCCAAGTACCACGCTGTGCGTGGTCTGCTGGCTTCAATTCATAAGTCAACTGGACCTTGTAAGCATGTAGGCTAAGATTTTTATGCAAAGTGGTTGCAGATAGGTCCAATTCCTGTGATCGTGTCGAAATGGACACACCTGGGTTTTCACTCTCAGATACGGGAGCGATGTTTTCAGCTGAACTAGCTGGACGAAAAAGAGTTGGAGGCTTCACATAACTAATCTGTCCGAGATGCTCGACTTAAGTTCATTATAGCTGTGCGAGAAGGCGCTTGATTATGGTCAAAAGCAGTACGAACCGATAATTTTCACTGTTTTTGTAGTGAATTTTCACTATTTCACCACCTTGTGCGAGTGTGTATCGATCCATATTTAATAACGTCCCAGTTTTTACTTATCGAAAGTCACCGCAATGACAGTTGAATGTTGACAGTTCAACAATGGCGTGAAATTTAAAATGATGTCTCTTATTGGGTGACCCTATATTTATGTATGTCCGATTATTTAGAGTTGATCTGCATCACACGCTATAGCACAATCCTACTTTGTTTCCAGTGTTGAACAGCTTTGCTAGGAGATTATCTCATTGTTACACTTCGTTGAACCATTGCCTGCGAATGACTGCTTTGACTTTTTGTCGGTAGGTTCGCTATGTCCTCTCACATTTAGTTCCTCAAAATCAAGTCCTTTACGTCATACATATGGAGTATCATAGTAGCTTTTCCGAAAGTATTTCACCGTTGCATCCATATTGTGGTAAAAGTTTGGAAACACTATTTTCGCAACAAAACCACAGGCTCCAGGTTCTGCTATTCCAGATTTGACAAGGTCTGGGACACATTTCACTCTTGTATGTGTAAGGTTTTTCTATAAAGCACTCGTATACGTTTGCAATCACCCAAGACGTCTAAACAGCATGTAGTCGCTTCCAATAATGAATCTTTATGACTTTGTCTTTTCTCAACAAGGAATGGATAAGGCACTGCATGTTAAACTAAGCAGTTCGCTGTCAAGAACTCCATTTAGACCGAAAGTACGTTTGAGGACTGTAAAATTCTACAAGTACACTATCATTACAGCGAATGCCGAGGTTAAACTTAGTTTACCTGTGGAAAGACTCTGTACATTGTTTCGGCCACATTTTTCTCTGGGAGTCTGCTTCTGCTAAGACTGTTGATTTGCATGTTTTTCTTGGTCTTCCAACCCGCTGTGCAGCCTGTGGATTCCATTCAAAGGACTGCTTCGCGACGTTATTATTGGGCTTCCTCATCGCCATTTTCCCTTCCTTACATCGGCATTGTAAGACATTGAAAGCCTAAAATCATGTCTATGATCCAAATTCTGTTCATTCATAATAATAGTAGTCCTTTAAGTGTTCCTAAAGCCTGTTAATTGTCTTTAAATAATCATCGAACCGCGCACATAATAGTAACCCACGTTTTTACTGTATCAGCTGCCCATTCACCTACCCTTCCTGAATCTTTAAACCGAAATTCGACATCATTCTTGTGCACTCACCCTATATTTGCATGCAGCTGGCCGTATCTCAATATCTCCCGGTAACCAACCAAAGAACAGCGTATAATTGAAAATTCCACAATATCCCTTGCTCTCCCACAATCAGAGCTCCAATTCTTCTGGAATTCAATCGAACAACTTTACTCACGTAGCCAACGTAGCACGTTCAGAAATGAATCCTTAACAAATTTAAAATTAAATTGAACAGAAAACTTACATTCCCAGCGACGACGACATTTTATCTTCTACCTCAGCGACTATTAAATGGTATCCCTTCCATTGTGTCCCGAAAAAAGGAGCAGGATCGAACGCCATTTCTTATCTCTCCAGCAGTCAGCAAATGGCATCCCATTTGTCTCACTTACAATGGGGTTAAAATTGGATAACAGCTTCGCAAAGACTCGTATCATAGCCACCAGCCACCAGCCAGCAACCAATGTGCCAGCCCAGCAAAATATCGGTTGCGTATACGCTACAGGATTTCCTTCTCCATCCCCCCTATACGGGAAGAGGAAAAATTAAATTCAATCATACATTGTTGTGAATGTTGATGACAGTGCGGTGGCATTGTGGTAATAAAAAGACTAGAATGGCATTTCACTATCGCCAAGTACGCTCTTTGGTTTGCTCTATGATCCATTTGTCCTTGATGTATGTCAGTGACTAAGTCTGAATCTTTTATGGAAGCACAGAGGGTGGATGAGTGCGAAAGCACATCAGAATAATAAATTTACCATGAACTTGTATCGGGCCAACTTGCAAAGGGCCGGCCGAAAATTAACGAAAGCGTCCTGCTGCCACTGCTGTCGTCGGCTACTGGTGATAGTAGCTCTCTTTTACTAACCAATTAATCAACAAACATAGTCCGTGTGACGCCACAGTGCAAACTGGAAGCGCGCAAAAAAGCTTTTTCCTTGTGTATTCGTGTGAGTCTCCAAAGGTTTCTTACTTCGTCTTCCCCCAGTTACCGGGCGGGCTGGTGGTGCTCTGCTCCTTGCTTTTCTTTTTCTCTCTCTCTCTCTGCGGATGGTATACTTTCGCTCTCTCTCATGGATTGAACTTGAAATCAAAAAGTTGTAAACCAACAAAACACATTCAATGAAAGCTCACGCAAAATATTTTCGAAGGTCGTCCGACCAACCAACCACCCATCAGACTGCCTCAACAAAGTACGACGACGACGACGCCGACAATACCGACAGCAACGACGAGGACATCATAGCGCATCCAAGTTTTCAGTTTCGATCCTACGCTCTTATTCAGCAGTTGCTAGATCCGAAATTCGGTTGCCAAGTTTACGTTGTGCCGTTGACTGTTCAGGTTGTTTGGTATACGACGCGCGAAACACCGTCTATTGCCGTCCATTCAAGTCGGATTTTTGTTTATCGTCGTCTTCCATCCTCGTCGTTGTCGTCGTGGTACCCAGTGTGATTCGTGTGCTTCCTGGGAAAAGGGAATATCGCTCGGCAATAATTTGTTAGTAAACAAGAGTGGCCAGTGAACGAAGGGACTATTTGCTTTGCATCCAATCCAACTGGCAAACGTGCGAATCACGCGCCTCCCACATTGCTAACGAAGGATTCGTGTGATAGTTTTTCGTTCGTCCTGTGCGTTGCTTTATGGTAGGAGTACTTGTAATGCTTGAAATTAATTCAGTCAGTCAGTAGTAAAAATTTTTCTTATGTTCGTTTCTCTCGTTATCCTTATGATTTACAATGCAAATTTTATTTCCTTCCTTTTGTGCCCCGCTCGTTTTGAAGGTCAAAGGGTAGTAGCTGTACTGTACGCATATTAATCCGCTCGTTTTACTGTTGACATTGCCTGTAGATTGGGAGAGTTTTCCGTTTTTATTTTCTACATGTGGGGATTCGGATTCGGGCCCCGTAATGTAATTAGATTGTTAGGTTAAACGAGGGAATTTCGGGCTTAAAAGGAGTGTGTGTTAACGAGAGCGGGTTGCTTGTTATCCGAAGGATTGCCTGATGGAAATGTGTTTTGTTTGGAAAACATTTTTGATTTATGTTTTCTTGTGTTGTATGGATTTTTTGGAATTTTGTTAAATCTGATAGGCGGCCTTTGTGGTCCTGTGAAAGTGAGCCAAATAAGCCTGTTGAGTGTTATTTATCTTGATACGTACCGTCGGGATTTATTTTTTTTTCTCAATTTAAGAAACTCATCTTCATTCGTTCGGAAGTGTTTAAATTTCCGCCGGAAATTGATGTGGAAATTTTGAACAGAAGATTGCATTTGAATGTAAGGAGTGAAGGAGATGTATTCTCCAGAAAAAGCTGAATCTGGACATTAAAGTCTTTTTCAATTTCGTTAAAGCAAAAGTTGTAAATGGAGAAACAAAAAATGACGACGGAATAATGTCCATAATCTAGGATTTCCCGTATTAAGGGAAGGAACCAATTAACATTAAAAGAAGATATAAACGTTGTAAAGGGATTTTTACTGAAGTTTTGATGCTTGATTAAAATTTCGTCCAAAGTACTGCGATGACCATTTATTTCTCCTTCTGGACTTCACATCGTTACCTGTGGAAGGACATACTCGTAAAATTATATAGAATTCTTTTTGAAATGCTTGACATTATCATAGAACCAATACTTGAACGCAGATGGCAAGCACACAGAGACACAAGTTAGGCTTTGAAAATGTCGAATATGTACTTGTCTTCATGTATAAATATTCCATTGAGAGCGATACATATCCGGTATCGACATAAATGGCACGCACATCGGATATAAAAATGTCCTCCTTTTCGGACAGATCTTTGTATATTTTTATCCCAACTGCATCCAATCCAGATTAATTTCAGATCCGACCATCTTACTATTACACCACGTACGGTTTTTGAGAACGCTTGTCAAGTCTTAAAAATAAAATTTAACACTGTGCAATCGCTCTTAAATCAAGACAGACTTGTTCGCCCGACAAAGGTCGGTATAAGTATTCAGTTTGCTGTCGTAGTTCGGATGAAAATTTTGCAAATTTTCCTCAAGTAATACCAATCCTATATCAGAGTTTTTAAAAATAGTTTTATACTGTAGTAGATTGTGTCTTCTTAATTCAAAAGAGGATTTCACTCTCGTGTTGTTTGGAGTGTGAACATGACTTTAACAAAATGCGCAACCGCAACCATCTTCAAGTCAGTGAATTTCGTTTTGGATGGGAGCTGCTGCCATTTTAGGTGGCCACGGCCACATTTTCTTTCTTTTTTGAAGCGACTCTGATAGAGAGCAGTTGTCAAAGACAAAAAAAATATATTAAGTATTCAAAAAGAATAAAAAGTAGTGTTTTAAATTTCTATAATATTTTTAATGGCGTAAATTAATTCCGCCATGAAATCCTTTTTTTTTCTCATGAAGTGCGATGCATGTATTCTTAGCCAAACATAAACGGAGAGAAAAAACAGAATTATTATGAAGTCTGTTTTAAATTTTGAATGTAAAAGGTAGTCATTGAGACCACATCAGGATTGTACGGAGGATGTCCAATTTCTGTAAAAAACGGCAGCCTTAAGTAGGGTACATACTAACATTTCTGAAATGAGATTCTTTTTGGAATGAAATGCATACTAAATGATAGCGTGCGGCTTGGAATAAAGAAATGACGAATGGAAGACAGATATTTTTTTTATAGATTAGCAATTATTTTCATCTTTGTTGAGAATTTGTGTAGGGAAATATGAGAAACGTTAGCATAATTTGCGAAAAGGTCCTTACTAAACATTTCTGTCTTTGGAGAATAAGGCAAACATTTTCAGTTCGAATGTATTGAGTATTGAGTATTGACGCCGGCATTACCGGCATTTATTTTGCTTAATACAAGCACTTAAACAATCTAAACTTAAAACTAAGGACAAGACTTAAAAACTACATAACTAAACACAAATAAATAGGGAGACGATAGGAGAGGAGAGGTATGGCAGGAAGGCAAGGTCGCGAAATAGAGCCAAAAACAATCGAAAAAATCAGGTTGGCAGGATGCGCCACTGACAAGCTAACCGAGGTAGCCATTTCGAAAGGTGTACTCTCTTCAATAAAGCAACAGTCATTTAAAAAATATTTAGCTTTGTAGTTTTAATAGTAATTACAAAACGAGACCAATAGACAAAATAAACCCTCACCTTTCATTTAAAACTTGTAAGATATTGAGATTTCTCTTCTATGGTTTTAGTCCTTTGGGATGTCATAAAAAATAGTATAATCCGATAATGTTTCCAGCGTGCAAACACGACCAAAGTACAAATACTTGACGCAACAGACCGAATGTGCCCAGGGCCAAGCTTCTCGCAACCACTTGTGTTGTGCGTGTTATATTTTTTCACACAAAATGGACTGTAGATCGCAGACTAGAGCCACAACCGAAAGACTATGTACATATGTATATTCTTTTTTTTTTAAGCTTTCTCATGACGCTTATTACTCTCGGAAGTTTGTCAGATATTCCCCAGAGGTGGGTGTTTTCTAGGCTTTGAACCTGGGACACAACCATTCGGTGCTTTTCCATGGACTCTATTGAATCCACTCAGTATTCGGGCCTTTGCTTATTTATGTACCCATTAAGTCAAAAATGATCCTCATCACGGAATAACCTTTCTCGGTAAAACGGGGTCATTTTGCAATTGCGCTTGAGCCCAATCCCCGACATTCAACGCAAACCCTGCCCTTGTGGCTTCAGTTTTTAGACCAGTTGAAAGCATTTGAAATTTGATGACGTCGTTCGAAGCAAGTTCAGCTCGACGTCGAATAGGGAAATTTTGATCTTCAGCCACACTTTCACTGACAGCAGCAATATTCTATTCGGTACCCGTAGTTCTAACTTTTCCACTAAGTTTAAGTTTAACGTATCATGTAACGAATACTTTGTACGGAGTTTACGATGATTCTGCGAATAGAACTCTCCGTCCGTGCTGAAATGCTCAAGCCTAAAAAGTTTCATGAAATTTTGGAAATGAATACTGAATACAATCGCTATCGAAAGTTGTATTATCATGCAACTGAGTATCGAAATATCGAATAACTTTACTCCGGATCAAATCGGACAATCTAGGTTTGGTGTTCCTGCTGTTATTATCCTTCTGCTGTTAGGATAAGAGATGAAGTCTATCTTGTGGCATGGCCTTGTTTACTAGCTATATCATTCCTCTCTTTCTCTGCTAATGGTACATATATGTATGCATGTATACCTTTTATCGTTTTCTGTCATCTTTCGAAGGAACTTGTTAGATGCGAATCAGCAGATCCTTCCGACGATTAGTTGAGTACTTCTATACGAAAAAGCAGATCTTTCCATCGCGACGGTTAGCTTTTTCCATTTAAGTTGAACCTTAAGTTGAACAAGTGTTTGTGATTTATTGAAATACACATGTGGCTTCAAAAAACCCCAGAGAAAGAAATCGAATGGTGTCACACGATCTTGCTCAATTCTTCGACCTCGACATTTTTTTCGCAGCTCGGAATTGTTCCGCGCATAGTGTTACAAATTGCTTCGTCCTAGACATGGAATCACAATCAATTAATTCTGACCAAAAGAAATCAGTTCTGTAGTGCAAATCATTCACTTTAACCGCATTTCCAGCCAGTCGCTCCATCAGCTCAAAAACTACACCAGTGACGCATGGTGAATGTATTGGCTTCAATGAAATCACACATTAATTCGTTGCATCCCAATTTCTTTTGTACATTATGTACGAGCCATTGTCAATGTGTCTGATGTTCCATTAACAAGGTAAACAATTTTTCTTCTTTTCGCTTGAAATAGTCCTCTGGTTTGAGTTCCTAATAAGAATTCGATCGAAGGCGTTAGAACTCAAAGGTGGCTTATTGTTGGCAATGAAACCAGTTTCCTCGAGATTTTTTAATTAATCCTCGAAATTATGACTCATTTTGATATTGTTTTCAATTTTTGTATTAATATTGAACAATGATAGTGCGCCGTTCCACATTTACTAATCGCAACATTGACAGGTGTCATATTTGAGTTTTAAGAGTAGCCAACCTTATAGATAAAAAATGAAGAAAAATTTAAATCCGTCGCTCTTATTGAAACGCCCTCTATATCGTAATCGCCCGTTCCGTCAGCTTTTTTTTTATTCATTTAGGAACACTTTCCAGCTGTGAAATCTTCGTCAATTGATTTACAGAAAGTATTCCAAGGTTTCATTCCCAATTAAGGATTTGAAATGCCACGAAATGCTCACCCCATATTTTCTTTTATTCTCAATATTTTACTCTTTTGTGCAAACTGAATGGTGTACATTTCCAGAGCCACATTCAGTCATTTGTTGGAGAAGATACCTGCTTTGAGGATGCATATGGAACCGAAAAGGGGGCTAAGTCCTCATCAGTTGCATTACAGGTTATTTCATCGTTTTGCAACTACATGCGATTTAATTCCAAATCCTTCAAAAACTTTGTCACGATAACTCAACCGCCGTTTGTCACCCTTGTTCAGTGTAATGGTTCAGTGAGTCCTTTAGAACTCTTATCAGTTCCAACATTCAATGTGGTATACCCTTTGTGGTGCGATGAAGTCAAAAACACATTTGAGAATTCAAAAAAAAAGTCTCCAGGGAAATGCGAAATTCGTTAAAAATTTGTCACGCATCATCAGTTTTACTGACAACCTTTAAAATTGGTCACAGCTTACGCTGCAAAAACGAAACTTCTCCTGTCACCTACAAGTACATACGTACATATATTCGACACATCGTTAAGCCCCCCTCGAAAATACATGTTTCACATTAAAAACACAATTTTCCAGTTCACTGGAATAACACTACCACCGTAATTAACATCAGCAGAATAAGCAAAAAAAAAAAAAACACAAGCAAACTTTAACATAATAAAGATATTGAAAAGCAACACGAACAGGACGAGGTAGTTCCTTAGTCGAAAAGGAGCAGGTCCTTTCAAGACATGTACTCGTACGTACATATTATTGCTGACACAAGCAAAAACTTATTTTGTCATTGTTCTGCGTGCCCGGAGACAGTTTCCTTCCACATGTCTCCATCTCTCTTTCCCTTCCGCTACTCAAAAAGGATATTGCGAAACAATCTAACAAAACATGTGTAAAATTCATAATTGTGCTCATGAAATAAATAAAGTTTCAAGAAGACTTTACAACCGAGTGATAAGATGAAGTAAACTTTTCAAAAGTAATTACAAAATGTTTGGTTTCGAAAGGAGCGCGGAGCGCACACAGCACACAGGACAACTAACAAAGAAACTTGCGCTGTGTAATTCTGAATGATAAATCGTCCTTTAGCAGATGTTTTAATTACTTTCACTGTACAGAGAGCATCCGGCTGTGAGGGGAAAATCCCAAATCACAATGTACACAAAAAGTAATCCGCATGAATTGTTAATAAGAAATGAAGTGTAAGAGGTCTCCAAGGATCAATCATCGTTGAGAATACATTGCGCTGTGTGCAGCAATGACAGGCAATAAAAAAGCGAACATAAAAGTCGTCGGCGCGTGGGTGGGCGGCGAATTACTTCCGGAATCCTTGTAGAATCTTTTATAATGTCTACCTACTCCACTCGAAAGCGTATTGAGATTGGGAGACATTAAACTCTACGGCAACGACCGCAGTTAAGTACAAAAGATACTTTAGCCTTACTGAAAGGGATTTTGATGGATTTTCAATGAGACAGATTATCATCTCTTTCTGTTGGCCGTTAAGGATATTAATAGCGGTCGTCTGTGAATACTAACTTAACCCAAAAGGGACTTTTTAATGCAAATACGCTTTCCAATAATTACACGGAGAATAGGGGAGATTATTAAAAGTGATGGATATTGAAAATCTGTTGTCATAGAAAAGGATTGAAGCCGTTAAATTCAAAAGGCGTACTAGGATCATGGTAGAACCATAAATTGTTGGTAACGTTAAGTATCATTGAAAATTGTCTATTCTCTGAAGTGGACAAAGGTCCTAAACCGTATAAGGGAGTTTTAAATTCAAGGGGGCTGGTCGGAAATAAAGTTATTGTGCAGACTAATCCAGCGAAAGCGGTTTTTTGAACAGCTCTTTGCTTTATGGCTTAGTGTGAGGACTTGATTAAGTGCCAGAGGATCCAAAATTCTTTTTAATTTGCGATTTGAGGAAAACCTAAACCTTCAGTCATAAGTCATGTGAGGTGAATGTGACAGCTACTCGTACTCAGTCGGGAAAAGTTTTTTTAAATCATGAGAATAACTCATGACAGGTAGGGTGTAGGAATTTGAAGACAATGGTGAGAGCGAGAATATAAATGTGAGGATCGTGATGAAATTTTTGGAGGTTATTAAATCTGTGTCACAAGGCTGTATGACTCATGCGCCAACACCAGAGGCACAATCTTTCAAAAGTCCATCCAATTACTCGCATATGTCGACGATATTGACATAATGGGAAGAACGCAGCGAGATGTCAGTGGCGCTTTTGTGAGTATTGAGGGGAAAGCGGCGAAGATGGGCTTAACGCCTAATGAAGGCAAGACCAAGTATATGTATGCTGTCGACGTCTCGGACAGAAAGTCACCGTAGACAGATATAACTTTGAGGTAGTTAGGGACTTTACCTCTACCTAGGTTCCGCTCCGCTTTGAATTCAGACAACGACACCAGCGCTGAGATCAAATGAAGAATAATTCTTGCCAATCGCTGCTTCTTTGGGCTAAGAAGGCAATTGAACAGCAAAGTCCTCTCTCGAACAAGTAAAGTGACCCAATACAGGACCTTAATCATCCCAGTGCTGCTTAATGGCACAGAGGCATGGACTTTGTCAAAAGCGGATGAGGTCGCTCATGGCTGTTTCGAGAGAAAAATTCTTCGTGTGATTTTTGGTCCTGTCTTCAAGACGGTGAGTGGACGAGGAGATACAACGACGAACTGTACGGGTTGTACAGCGACATGAACTTGGTCAGAAGAGTGAAGGTCCAACGACTGAGGTGGCTGGGTCACGTAGAGCGTATGGACACAAATGCTGAAAAATCTTTGAATCCATTCCCTAGGAACTTGGCAATAGAGAAAGACCGCGACTCAGGTGGCGCACGCAAGTGGAAGGGGACATCAACCAACTTAGCGTGCGAAACTGGAGGCAGCTGACTAAAGATCGAGCTGGCTGAAGACGCTTATTGGTTGAGGCCCAGGTCCACCCCGGACTGTAGCGCCACCTTAAGTAAGTAAGTAAGTAAGACAAGGTTGAGATTTAGGGTGGTGACGACAATTTGAATGTCCACCGGAAAGTGTATGGTACATGAGCAAAAAAAGGAATTGTTAGATCTAGCAACCTCCGTCCAAAGGCATGTTCTTTCAGATTGATGCGTTAGATATTAAACCTTTGGATGCAGATTGTGATGCTGTTGATCGTTTAATTTCTGACTAAGTCCATCCGTGGTCTATCTTCTGGAATAAGCCATTGGTGGCGATGTTTACTGTTGTTGTAGAGAACCTGCAGAGATGCTGTTAGTCATAACGTGACAAGTGAAATGCAAGCATCAATTCCTTACTGAAGATTGTTATTGTTAGTTTGTGTGGCACCAATTTTCCCAGTTTCATGATCTTTCCCATGAAAGTGGCGATGAATGGACAAATACATGGCGTGACAGTGAGATTTCTTTCTACTATTGACTTCAGAATCTCGTCATCAAAACATAGTCCTTTGACACGTGTATTTTATAAATAAATTATAAAGTACTCGGTCGGATGTTTAAAGGTCCTAGGACCTAGCCTCTCCCAACCGTTCCTTTTTTGCGTGTTATATTCTTCGAACGAATGAAGGAAGCTGCGTTTAATTTCATATCTGAAAGGCGTAATTGGAAACTTCTCATGAAAATTATCACTCTCGGACGTTTGTCAGACATGAGCGAGAGGTGTGACATCCTTGAAAGCATCTGGTCACCGATCAGTCTACAGATTTTTTGGTGAACATGATGAAGTAATTTCCAGGATTTCATGGAGGATTCCCTCCAAGCAAGTGGTTTATATTCAAGTTTCGAATGAATAAGAGGTTTACAGTTGGTTGCCAAATCTGTAGGAGTGAAAAAATGGGAACATTTTGTGAGAATTCAGCTACAATTTTGATCAGCATCAACAGTCTGCTGGTCCGAGACATAGCCAACGTATACCTATGCATATACGAGTACAAGCATTGTCTGGGATACAAGAATTGTCGAAATGATTTGTTGATTAGGTTTGTTAGGTGCGTTGGGAGGTTGAAAAGATTTCCTCGAACCTCAACACACACTACATATCACTGCTTCGATGCTGCAATCTCTTGAAAAAACCAGTCTGAACATTTGTCCTCAAAGTAGTCAGAAACAGTGACATGGCGTCATTGTCCGAAGAAAAACGCTTTGAGGTCTTTCTTCATGTATTCGTTGGGGACCAGGTAAGCAACAATCTTTCAATGCAGCCTCTGCAAGTATTGAATTGTGTACCGAGTTCAGTAATATTTCTTCCGCATTCTAGAAGACCGAGGCCTTGAACTTGGTCGGGGCATGGTTTTCTTGTTGTTGCCATTCGTGCTTTGTTGTTTTGTTTCGGCGTCGTAGTGGTGAATTCGGTTTTCCACAATCGCAGTCGCAGTTGGCGTTTGTTTTCGAATGTCAGTATTCTGGACACCGAACGGCAAATGACCTCACTCATGCCCAATTTTTCGTGCAAGATATTTGCAAGTTGAGATGTTTAGCATCTTTGCCAACTGTTTTTCTGCTAAACGATGGTTCTCCACGAGAATGTCTTCAACGTTTTTGACGATTTCATTACTAGTCACCTCAGTGACTCTGCTAAATTGGCGTGTCCAGAATTTTCTAGTTGAAAACGAAGATGCATTGCCTTAATAATCAGCCGGCAAATATTCATTGATTTCGGTTGAAAAGATATGTATTTATTTAATCACCACACTCTACTCCAATTAATTTTTAAATGCTCTGATTCGATGGGCAGTAACTTTTTTAATTTGACAGATGGAAATATGAGAATTAGTTTTGGCGCCATTGGAGT
The DNA here is from genome assembly GCA_946965025.1 of Blera fallax. Taxonomy (NCBI): domain Eukaryota; kingdom Metazoa; phylum Arthropoda; class Insecta; order Diptera; family Syrphidae; genus Blera; species Blera fallax. The sequence goes on along the minus strand of OX337245.1, from coordinate 78,169,286 downwards.
TTAGGAAAAGGATGAGTTCGTCAATCAGCTGTAAAAAAAAGGTTTATCTAATGCACGTTGTCTACAATGAAAATGGTTTAGAGATTCCTTCTCATTATTATCCCTGACGCTGCGACAGAACGTGTTGTGGGGGATATCTAGCTCGGCTGTATGGTCTCCTATTGGCCTGTGACTTGTGCATACATATACACAGCTGCAATTCTTGCAACAGTTCTTGATCTGCTGAAAAGCTACGTATTTGCTAACTATGAGGGTTTTGTCTCTTGTAAATAATTTCCTTACTATTTGAGATCTTGGCTTCGTCAAGAATTTTTTCGTCATTCAATCGTCTTGTTGAGCTGACACTTTGCTTAAATTCATTTCTTGCCTATTGACTTCTGGGGACTAATTTTTTTCTTCGAGACAATAGCCTTACACTAGCTTTTTGACCTTTCTTCATCATGCTGATATACTGTTGAATCTTAAGGTGAAGTTTGATGCTGCATTGCCTGACTATTACACTTCTTTTTTTCAAGTGAAAGTCCAATAGGAGGTATCGCGCTATTCTACAGACGTGTTTAAGTAACGAAAATCGGTTTTATATCAACCCTTGTCATCCAGATAAAACCATAAACGCAGTTACTTTTAAGTGTTTTGTCTTTTGTTTCACCGTCTCCTTCAAGTTTGTGAATCCAAGGTAGCTCTCAACAAAGAGCAACAATTTGCAAAATAAAGTCACCCTTGTCCATCGTCCTATTGATATTGCTCTCACCGCCATTTGTCACAAAGAAAAACAAATTTACACAACCCCTTAGGCAAGGTAAAAGAACTTTGCACAGTTATTTCATTTCCAATAAAAAAACCTTTTAATCCCCATTCTCCACACCCCCTACCACCAAGCCCCCACAGAGAATTGCTTGTATATGGATAAAAAGATTTTCCAAACACCCTCAAGTGGCAATTATAGGATTCACTCCTTAAAATCCGCCCTCCGAAAACGAAAAACTGATAAAGACACCGCAAGGGAAAAAAGCTTCCGTTGCCCCTTCACTTTTGCATTTTCACTTTTTTTTTTGAATTTTTTTTCGTATCCCTCTTTTGGCAGGAAAAATACATCCATCCCCGGAGTGTGAATGTAAAGTGAGAAAGAAACACTTCAGCACTTCATACCGAAAACTTTTTCAGTGGATGGAGAGAAATCGAGAAACCACGACACAAACAGAAACCAAGAGAAGATGGAGAAAGCTTTACCTCCTAAGACACTCGTACAATGACGTCAGTAGGTTAGTTGGTTTTTGCTGAAACATAGAAGATTGCTCAAAAGAAATGTCATCGTGCATGCGATTGTTGTGCCGGAACGAATCCGCATGGATAGATAAAACAAAAGAGGAGACCAACTGGAACTGGAGTGCTATGGAGTAGATAAAGAGGAAAAGTCATTTGATAATGAGCTGAGCGGTATTCCCACCAACACCATTGCACAAGGACTCAATTTGAGTTGAAGGGAAAGGTCATGGAAGGAGAGTGATACCGATACCGATAGGATATTGGATAAGGAAGCGGAGGCATCTCAAACTGTCTCTGAATACGACTACGATAGGTGTCTTATGCGAATGAGATGATTTATTTTCGGCAGTAGGGCTATAAATGATTCATACTATTTCGTTGGTTTGTTGGCCTTTCCCTTTTGAATTAATTACTAGAATGTCCTTGTTATTGTTGTTCTGTGGTATCATAATTATATCCCCGCCTCTATTTATTACTGTTCTATGGGGGGTTTTAAGGAAAAGAGGAAAATCGGCCGTACCGAGATAATTAAAATTATAACCCACTTAAGACCTGCACATAGAGAAAGTCAGATAGGTAGGCTAGAAAGGACCTTTTGTGCTGAGGGCAAAATGAAAGAAAATGAGTACCACTCATAGTGTTTGTCGAGAGTGGTTGTTAGTTAACTTGACATGCTCCAAATGCGAAAGGAAAAACAACAAACAAAAAATCTATGTTTAGTGCGTAGCCTTGTGTTGGAAAATAACTATTCTGATTTGCAGAAGATTGTATACAGTGGGGGCGAGAAGAGATGGTGTAGATGGATGAGATTTTCTGGCTGAGATGACTGGTTTCGGCCTTTGGCTGGGGATTTAGTGGAAGGTAGTTAAACTCCATGGGGGGATGTAATGGAGCTATTATGGTGACGTCTTACTGTGGTCTTAAAATTGCAATAGTTGTAGCCACTTATGTGTGCGAATGTATCATCACTTTGAGGATAAGACGAAGCAATGAATAGCCAATGTCTCACTTGTACACGAATCTGCTCAATTCATTCATTACTACAAGTCCGTTCACTGGGTGCATTCGAACACAAAAGTTTGTCAGCTGAACGCCGCCAACAACATGCAATTCCGAACGCAACCTTTTCAGAACGCACCCCAAGAGAAGTGTCCCAAAAATTTAAAAATCGACGATTTTCAGAGAATTCCTCGCCATAACACGTTCCCTTCGTTTATGTTTGTCTTTTTCATTCATTTTTGTTGCAATAAAGTCCTTTTATTCATTTATACGTTTCCTTTTGAATCGACTACGCCTGTCGAACGTGCACTGACAAGTGTTTGCTCCTTAAAGACAGTCTGATTGAAGGAAGTGCAACTATCTCCCTGACTTTGGTCATGAATAAATTCATTGGACTCCTGAGGTGTAATTACTTAGGTTCGTATTACAATAGCTTCCGCCAGAGATACAGCAGCCTTCTATCCTCTGCGGACCCGTGCACATTACTTCCCATTATTCCTTAGACCAACGCTACCATCCTTGATTGTTTGGTCTTTAAAACAGAGATTCAATTTTTCTGGAGGCCTTGAGCGTAAATGCAAGGTTTGTAAGATCGTCTTGTCTGAGGCATTGTTTTCCATGCGTTTGACGTGGCCATAAATCAAAGCGTCTATAGCAGAGCCAGGCGTACTAGCGAAAGCTCCCAAGCAGCCGAGACAGACCGTTCTGTGGAAGCGTATGACAGGAAGGGTCTTATCAGAGGACTTTCCTTGATGATAAGCCCCGACAGACAGAGCGGCAACATCATCTGCCTAAGCCTGAGCGTAGACGTAGACGTTAGAGCTCTTGAGTGAGTTCAACAGAGAGTCAACCAGCATTCACCATAACAGTGGAGACAGGATACCACCTTGCGGGCAGCAAATGCGGTGTTTAGAAGACCGATGCCCATGTAATTGACACTCTTTACTCTGAAGCTATCAGCAGCTATTTCAAAACTAGTGAAACTTCTACAAGTGGTTAATAGGATTGAATACATAAGGATACATAAAATGCTATTAGTTTATCTATGTAAACCTTACATGTCCCTGGACATCCATCTATCTATCCATCCACTTACCTGTGTGTAGATTCTAATCGTGCTTGGTACGAAACGGACGATGGACACGAAGTAGTTGGTAGTTTGTTTGCTTGTGACCTGGCCGGTGTAAGTTCAAGCCCCGCCAGAGGAACAGCAATCACAGCCACCAAGCACAACACAGTAACGAATAAAATCTGAGTTCCTCCAACTACTACACCAAAAAAGGAATTGCTGTCTGGAAGTACAATGTCCTGTAACTGCGTATTTCTTATTTACAATCCTCAAAAACCGGCTTATTGTAAAATACGACTCAAAGTCTGAAACAGTATTTCAGTTCGGATTATTCCTTAATGCCTTCGTCGCCATTTCAACGTTTACCCTCATTAGGCCACTTATCTTATCATTCGAGCTACATATCATTTCTGACTTTTTTTTCCACCATTTTTCTCAGTACTTTCACTTTTAGTGAAATTTTTGCAAGGACACAAATTTCTCAGCTCTCCATTCCCTTCGTAACCACGGATGGACGACTTTCGTGGTCGCATCTGCTAGATTCCTAGATTAATGTGGGCTGTATTTTTACTTCGTATTCAAAAATTCGTTGTATTCAGCAAATTTCTTCTGCCGGCAAAAGGCACTCCTTTTCGTTTCCCTTTCCATAAAAATATAAAATGTAATCTTTCGAAGACCATTTATATTAGGGCTGTAAAAAACACAATATCAGCCCAACATATCACGTGTAATTGAAGGCTATAAATCGTCATTTCAAATAATCCCACGCATAACTTTTATTTTGTCCATCACTGTATACTCGTATACCCCATAGACCCTAAGCTCATCATCATATCCTTTCTACACGAACTTAAGTTGATGATACTATGATAATGCATCCTTCGTAATGGCACTTTAACCCAACCACATTAAAATTAAATCGTACTACTGGCGTGTACATTCGATATTCAAATTTTGATGGAACGACATTATAGTAGGCAGTAAGGATATTTATCCGCCATCGCAACCACTACTAACGAGACGGTGGGCGCTTCCATCGACAAGCAACCATCGATACCAACAACAAGATGGATGCAAAAACAATGTCATGTCTCAATTTGCTTTTCTCTTGTCTCTGATCCTCGTACATACACTCACACATGCTTTATAGCCTTCCATTAGAAAATGCTGAAAAACCACTTTATGAGGAACGTTTTTTTCTTTCTTTTTTTTTTCGAATATTCTCATCCTACCACCCTCGGAGAAATAAAAAAAAAAAAAGAAAGGAGAGGAAAATCAGGGATTTTTTTATTTTTATTTTGATCCCTTCAATATATGCAAAGTTCCTTGACATTTATGATAAACAAAACGTCATGTAAGAGAAAAAAAAGGTTTACACGTGAAAGACTATATCATGTCAGTGGTGGGGAATGACATTCAGAAAATTTAATTGAAACGTTTTAGAATGGAACATATTCATTTAGACAGGACAGGAAGGACCATGGAATTGCAAATTGAATTGAATTGTTCATGAAAAGCGTCCATTTGGGGGATACACGTCGATAGAGGTTGAAATAAGTATTTACCGGTCGGCATTTCATCCTTTTTGGAGCTAAAAGTCATTCCAGAATGGATCGATGTCAATTGCAGCCAAAAAATACAAAAAAATTGCAGCCAGCTACTTTTATTTTGGCGCGGCAAGTTGGCAATGACATCGTACAGCACATCTGATTAGCCAAAGAGGCTAGGTCATGTAGAGCGTATAAGACACCAATGATTCGGCCGGAAAATCCGCGAATCCACCCTCGTGGGCCGGCGAAGTCGAGGAAGACCGGGACTCAGGTGGCCCCCGCAAGTGGAAGGGGACCTCAATCAACTTGGCATGTGAAACTGGAGAGAACTAGCTAAAGACTGGGCTGGCTTGAGAGGTTTGTTGGTTGAGGCCCAGATCCGGAGGCCCGGACTGTAGCGCCACCTTCAGTAAGCTGACAATGATCTCTTTCCACATGTCCTCACCAAATGGGAGACTGTTTGCAAATCTTTCTGACCAGGTCGTCTGCTCTACTTTTTGTTAAACAGGACTGAAAAAACACAATTTGCTTTGAACTCAGTCAAGACTACTTTAAGGTTAGGATGATAAGCCTTCTATACAAAGTCTGACTGGTTGTTCTGGAGGAAGACTTACTACTCAGTTGCCTTCTTTGCCCAAAGAAGGAGTGATAGCTCGCTGAGATTGCATTACACTCGAAGATCCTCATCGCTGGAGCTTTATTGTTCATTGGCCTGATATGCCCAAGTCAATGTAGTCGTTGTGCCTAAGCCTTTGAGCTATTACAGGTCCTCATCTTGGTATAGCTCACAAAGTTCGCAGTTGAAGCTGGTGTTTCAGTCGCATACAGTACCAAATATCCAACAAAAAAGGGTTTAAGATTCCTGCTTTTCTGTAGAGAACGGGAAAGATCAGGTTAGACTGTCAGTTCCAGCTGCTTTGTTTAATTTACGTTTAGGTATTGCACTTTAATCGGGTGGGCCGAATTGCTGATCGTCCGGATGGAACCAAGCGTTCTGCTTAGAAGCTTCTTTCGGTTGACATCGCCTTTCTAAAGTTCAACATGTGACTCTCCTACTAGATTCCCTTCCTCATCACTTGAGGCTTCGGTTCTAGCTTTGTAGCCATGGCATCCCCTCTTTACCGTCTGGTAGAATATTCGAAAGTCATTCCTACAAGAATAGCTCCCTATTTCCTCCAGTTGTTCTCAAGTTTTTTCTTTTTCTTTCGCCGTTCTTTTCTTGTCGACGATGTTGGATTGGGGACGCTTGAAGTACTTCTATAATGTTGTGGTGAAATTTGCAAACATAATTTTGCAGTAACTACATAATTGGTGCACGGAATCAATTCTGGTTGTCGCTCGGAAGGTTCAAACATTCTAAATACTAAACGAGTGCCTTCCACCGAACGCTAAGAATATCAAGTTGCTGGAATCTGTCATTCGTCGCTTTTTCGATTAGTTTGAGCCCGTTTTCGAAAATGTTTTGTAGGCTGCGTTCAGGCATTCATTCAAACGCATGAAGTTCAAAACCCTTGTATCAGTCTGCTTTTAACGTTGAAATTATGTCCAAATAAATGGTGTTTTGGTTTTTGTAGCTGATTGACCTCATGTGGAACATCAATTGAAGAGTTTTACAAGAAAATTCGATCAAAATAACCCTCACAACTTTTTCACAGAATGCACTCTCGAGTTCACTTTAAACGAACAGTGCACCTCAGTTGGTCAAATTTAGTTTTTCAAGCGGAGATACATATGTACATGCAATTAAGTCGTGTCATTGGCAGGGAAAACTTGAAAATTTTGTATTTTTTTTTTTCGAAGAATTCGCTGCAGTTGTACACACACACATGCGCTGGATCCAGTCCTGAATGCGCTGTGTTCACTGAAGCCAGCCCTAAATCAAAACTTTTGTAGCCTACTTGTGGGCTGCTAAATTTTAATTCGCGCATTTAATCCCTGATAAAAGGGAATGAAAAGAAGTCACAAGGACCTAAGCCTGAACTATAAGGCGAAGTCCACATTTGTATCAGCAAAAAACTCGTTTGATATACGATTGTTGATTGTCGTGAACAAGAATTTGTCCTCTTGGCCATTTTTCACGCACTTTTTAGAAAATATCAGGCAAGCAGGTGGTGGTGTGACATTCACCATTGATCTCTAGTGAAACAGTGGCAACATAACCCCTACGTTCGAGATGGCAACCATTTTCTTATAAGAGCTTGATGCACGCTTCATTTTGACGCCTGGAAAGTGGAAAGATTCATTCTGGTGTCAGTAACTTGATTTTTGGTTCCTAACAATGAGTCCAAGTTTCATCATCAGTGACAATGTTGCAAAAGTTTTCTGATCGGCCTTGTTTGAATTTTTTGAGCATTTGTTTTGCTTCAGTCAGCTCGCACTGGGACTCTGTCAAATTGTGCTGAATCCATCGAGCAAAAATCTTCCAGACGGTCAGGTGGTCGTGGAGAATGGAACAGGTCACGGACATGCTCAAAGATGACTTGATGACAGGATGATGCATTGATGCATCATGTCCAAAAATTCTTTTAATTTTCCGACTTGGAACCCTGTGGGTATAAATGTGCACTCCCAAGCGTCACCAGAAAGTGGGCAACATAAGACAACCACTACCATTCACTGATGTGATTTTGTTGATCCTTATAAACACCACGAGGTCGTTACCCAAACAAATCACGATACCTAGCAGGTACGAGTACAATGACTGCTAATCACATCTCATAATGAATAATAAGTCCTCTGGAGGTAGGCGCCAAAACGTTAATTAGCTCAATAAAGCCGAAATCCCTATCTCTGTACCCTAATTTGAACCTATCTATGTAGTAACCATCATCACACACGTTCCGTTCGCATCTGTGCGGAGGAAAACTTCATTTAAACTCCATCAATAGAACATTCGGTGACAGGTTCTTACCACAATTGAAACGATCTGCAATCAGCACGTATCCTTGCGTTATTCTGAGCACGAAAACATTTGCAATTTCCCATTAAATCACATCGCTGATATCCTCCCATTGCCTTAATGGCAACAAAAGTAGTCCTTGATGAGTTTTACGATAGAAAGATGCATATACTACATGGCTGGCTGGTGGTGGAAAGAAAACTTTTAACGACGGAAGGAAGTGATTTTTGTGTCCCCTGTTTTCATCATCTCTTGTTCTGTCATTTTCTTCAAGGACACAACTACCTACCACCCTCAACCTTCTAAAGCGAACCCAATGCCTTGTAATTTAAAAAATCACTCTGCCAGGCTAATTGAAATCAACGAAGACATCAGAGCTATCTCCTGCTCACTGTTCAATGTTTCCGCGTCAGATAAGAGGGGATACACTGAGAACACATCATCAACTGGAATGTGTCCCATTTGGTCGATGTTACCCTTATCAATTTACTTCTTCCATACTACTATAACGTCTACTATTACGAGAATGGAAAATGATGCCTTTGTTATTTTTCTGTTCCTTGTTCTGCTCCTTGCTTTTGACGCAAGTCCTTATGGGTTATTTTGTTTGGCATTCCATCAAAACCTTCGTTAAATGAACAATTATTTATTCAATCATCTCGTCCTCTCAAGGACGGATGGTGAGAAATTTATTTTTGTGTCAAAAAAAAGGGAGGACGAAATGCCATGCAAATTTTCGGGCTCAACCTCTTTCACACGGGGGTTAATTAAGTTGGGAGTTGGAAGCGTGGTGCCCTGGCTGACATGGTCTAAAAATACGTGATGCTCATGAAATATTTCGTCTTTTTTTGTGGGCGAAAGGATGTGGTTTAAATTTTTGATTGAGAACGAGAGAATGGAATTTTCTTTATTAAACAAGGTCCTGAAGCTATTGCATATCAATAGGTTGATGAAGTAGATGATGTAACACTTTTCATAATGTTGTTGTGTAGCATCCTTTGGGGTATTCAGATGGTTGTATAAAAATGTGTGGGGATGTGTGACTAAGGATTAAAGTATTCATGATTTCCGGGAGCCTTTGTTTTTCTTTGCTTTGAGTGGTGCTGCAATGTCGGGTTAACCCGGGATTTAAACAATAAGTCACGATTCCTTGCCAGCTGGTTCAGATTTCGTATTTCAAGTTGGTTGCAGTCCTTTACATTTGCATACGCCATCGATGATTTGATCGCATTTTCTGGTCTGTATTGACTACGGGAACGAATTCAGAAACTCACTCAAGTCGGAGCTTTCAAGTTCGCCCAATCTTCGTGATCGAAGACTGCAAGGTACTTTCATGCTTTTGCACCATACACTAGGACTGGGGTGATAAGTGCCCTATGCAGCAATTTCTTATTTTTGCTCAAAACACCGTTGCTGCTGAGCTTGTAGAATGATTCTCCGTTTAAGTTCCACGTTTATGTCGTTGGCAAAATTATGTGCCGAAGCTAGGTAGACACATTCCTTGACTGTTTCGAAGTTACATGCAATCCGGTGGTGAATATCGTTATTTGTTGGCAGCATGTACCTTGTTTCTCTGTGGTATTGAAGGCCTCGGTGGCCTGTTTTCAAACCTTGACGGAGTAGCGAAGAGGCTTCATCATCATCGTGCATTGGTCGATGAAAGACATGCCACGATATATTTAGTCATCTTTATAAAGCTTAAGGTGTTCATATATCGTAGAAAGGATACGATGTTTAGACTTATTGCGATCTATATTTCGGTAGTTGGTACCGGTGACATGTTGAAAAAGTGCTTGGAATCCAATCATCGGGCCAATGAACTTCTACCGGAACATTCCGGTACAACTTTGAACAGTTCGTCCCTTAGTCCGTCCGGTTCGTAGGCTTTGTTTAACCCAAGCGTCGCTATAGCTGCTCTGATTTCATTTCGTTTGGTAGGTTCACAATCACCATCATAATTCAGGTTGAGTTGTTGAGACTCGACAACAGAATTTGGACTTTTATCGCAGTTTAAAAGTCTGCAGAAAAGGTCTCAAACATAATGCTGTCTTTCCTTGATAGCTGTCAAGTAAAAACTATAAAAAATTTTGCGGAGACTTTTCAACAACGAGTGACAGTTTGATGTGATTTTTGAGCCCGCGGGATTTTCGCCCCTTATTTCTTCGAAAATGAAACCGGTGTCAATGGATTGCGCTACCGAATAATGCTAATGAATCAATGATCCACAAACGATTAAACCTCTCAAAGATAATCAAGGCTATCGTGAATAAAATAATTCCGAAATGTTGCCCATTTTGGAAAAACAGTCAATGAATTTCGAACGAGAGAAAAAGTTTCCACCCGGAAAAAATTACTATCGTAAACAAAATTTCTACCGAACACAATTTACTCACTGAAAACAAATATTTGTACAAATATTTCAAATACGGGCTTTATAAAAAAAAATAAAAACAGCGGTGATTGACAACTGTCAACATATTCGAATAAAACTTCGAAAATAATTTGCAGATTCCGGGGGAAATAGATTTTGATGGAAATTCACGATAGAAATAAATTTTCCAGGGAACACAAATTTTCGAGGGACTTTTATTTTTTTTTCACGGATAGCCCTGAATATCAGAACTGTTATTCGCGAAACTTATTAGATATTTTGTTTCACATGTACAGTTTGTACTTGAAAATAAAATTATAATATTCGTACTTTTCAAACTAATTTAGAATTTGAACTCGTAATGGGATAGGATACTCTTTATAAGTATGATGTGAATTATTTTTTTTACTGGTTCATTGTAGAAAATGAAGATGGCGCGGCACTTCAGACGTCAAACGTAAGATTGTGAACTTTCTTTCTGGTGAAGGAAATTAAGAAAATTTCCCACTCCTAAGTTCAAAATAATTTTAAGGCTTTTACCTGTAACTTCATCACGGTGTTGGTTGCTATTTAAATTTAGTCATCATTCGAAATATCATATCATTCTCTAACAGGAGTCCCGTGGAATATATTTTTTAAATCTTGTTCGACATACATAGTTCTGAGTTAGCGTACGTGTAGGGTAGTATTCATCGCTTAAATGGAAGAACCTACATATTGTCCTTCAAATAAATGCCTAAAATTCATATTCCATGAGAGAGATCACCTCAAACGGCACAAGTACTTGAATGTTTCGGTACACGTATCAGTTGTCGCGTGACGAGGAGGCATGAAACCAAGGTACTGACATTAAAAAAATGTATCCGCTGGCGTCCCATCAAAGGAATGTACGCTTTAGTAGAATTCTTTCCCCATTTCCTCCGTTTTCTGTTGTCAAATGGCTTGGTATTCAATCCGGGGTTCATCACGTGGAAATAAGAGTCAAAATAAATAGACAAGGGCCGAGAAAAAATGCTTGACCTTATGAATGTTCGATTTACCGCCGGTCTTTAATCTAATTTTGGTTTTTTATTTTAAGTATGCTTTCCTAAAACCGAAAATAAAAGAACTTTTTCTCCAAGAAATCTCATTAAATTTTATTCAATGATTCCTTAGAAAGCGTCCTTGTAGTTTTGATTCGTTTTTTTTCAACATAAATACAAAGCGGTCCCTTAAATCTTAATGGCAATGTCCATGAATAGATTTGGGATATGCCATGTACGAGGATATGTATCTGGTTTTCGGAGAATTTTATCTCTTGCAATCAATTTTTCCGATGAAAAGTATGGTGACAAACGGACCGAAGGATATAATTTGTTATGTAGGCCCACGTCCACAATTTTACGAATCCTCTGATTCACATTAAAAAGATTAAAAAATGAAAGAAAAAACGTCAGAAATTTTCTGCAACTTTGTTGCGCGTGTCGAAAAGAATGAATGGATGTGCATGGGTTTGCATCATCAATTAAAATAGAATTATCAACTAAATTCCCTCATAATTTTCTCGCAAAACATTTTCAATTAAAAGTTTTACTGAAGTGTCACAGCTGTGTGGATGTACACTATGGCAGGCGCCAAGTGTATTGTGCATTTTAGTCTTACATTGAATTAGTGAATTGCTGTATCTAAAGCTCTTTATGGCAGCCATCGCGCGAGTATCTGTAGGTGTCTGTACTTTGTCATGAGACTTCCCTGTTCGTGACAATGAGCCAACAAGTTTTTTTTTTGTCTTTTATGTTCATTGTTTGCTTATTTGAATGACTGATTAAGTGAGAAATTAATTGGAAACTGCATCTTCTGGGATAGACGGTGCTATAGGAGGTGATAGTGATAGCTTAACCATGTGCATGTCAAAGATATTACTTTGGTTATACGATGTTTTAAAAGTAAGTCCATGCTCCGAGTATGCGTAGTGCTTACTTTAGTTAAAGTCCTTCTTTTAATTCAGTATTCCGTTTAGTGTTTGTTTTTTGTTGATTTCAGGTACTTCGTTTTTAATTAAGTTAATATACGGATGTCCTTTTATATTTCCCTTGCGACTACCATTTCGGGAACTTTTCTAATTGCCCTCAAAGGAGTAGAATACAAACAAAGGGAATCACCTGCAGGCTGACCTCTACCAGAAATTAAACGAACAATTTTTTAGAAAAATAACTAAAAGGTCAGAAAGAAGGTTCTTGCCATGACCAACATTCTCACGTGATGTACGCGAGTAACGTATTCAGTCAGTGTTAGTCTTGACAACATTATTGCTGACTTTGAATCCCGCTATATATGGCATAATACTGCATGGATATGTATTTGTATATACTCATCTCACTTATGTATAAACTCTAGTGCCTTGCTACTTTACAACTTGTCTGTTCATTGATTTGGAAACAAATGTAGATCTAGTGGGACTGGAGATAAACTTAGCCAAAACCTTACATAAATTCATGACAGAGCAACATGTCGAGGAAGTATTGAATTTTTGGTTGTCAAAAATGTCGATAACAATGTAATCGACTTAGACACCAAGCGGCGATTATTCTGCTCCAACGTGAAATCGGTGGCTAATGCTACAAAAATGTTGAAAACCTTTCTATCTGATTCTTCTAAAAAAATCGAATTCTTTGACGTGAAGGCTTCCTCGGATCTTTGAACTTCTAGTTCGATCAAGCTTTGGCACTCCTGCTGTCATGCGAAGTATCTTCAACTCAGCTGCCGTTAATTTGCCCTCATACTTTTTGTACATTGGGAACCGTTTGTGAGCGCCGGACGAACAACTGCGGTGTAAAGCCTTCCTTTCAGCTTAGGGGGCATTTTCGGTCACAGAAAATAGCAGAGTTTTCCTGCCACTTCATCCACCTTGCGCTTCGCTATGGATCATGGATGCCATATACATACATACTTGAGCTTTTCGCACTTGGGAATCACTTTTCCATTCAAATAAATGGAAATAATGACCACTGTACTAGGTCGGATTGGATCAGAGAATGGGCAGTACAAGCACTCTTTTTTGGAGTAATACGATGCCCATTTCCCTCCAGAACATCCACCCGTACATCGAGTGCTCGTTGCAGGACGTTTGATTCTTACTTATGATGGCTCCATCGTAAGCAAAAAATAATTGATGCACTTCGGGGTCCGTCACTTTAAGCAAATAATCTAGGACTGCAATAAATAGTAAAGTACTTAATACACTTCCCTGATGCACACCGACTTTTTTGGAAATTTTTCAGTGACTCCGGTGGAGCATCATACTCTTGTCTTTGCTCCGTCATACATTCCCATGATAATCTGTACGTAGGGTTCTGAAACTCCTCGCCACTCATATCAGAACCAAGAATGGTTGTCTGCCCAACGATTTTCGTGGTGTGTGATATTAGCTTAATAGAACAGTAATTATCACAGTTTCTCGTATCACCCTTTCTTTTGTACAAAAAAAATGAGATAACTTGCCCTCCACTGATTAGGGATTGGATCGCCTCTTATGAGTTTAGAGATGAAAATCATGAGCCATCTGCACACGATGTCTCCCATATTTTTCCAAAAACTCAGAGGGTAACTCGTCCGGCCCAACTGCTTTTCGCTTTATGGAGTATAAGACCGCTTTCCAAACTTCATCGGCTGTTATGCCGGGTACTTCTCCATAGTTATGAACGGCTCTTGGAAAGTATAGCCGGGGAAACTTTTCGTTTAAAAGTCCTTCGCAATACTGTTGCCACTTGTGTAGAATTTGTTCGTCGTCACAAGGAGTTGGCCTTGAGCATTGTTAATGAACTTTGGCAAACCGAATCTCCTGAGCATTTTTTCGTCTCTCTGTGGCTGTTGTTGTTGAAGATGGTTGTACCCTTGTTTAAGTTGTTACTGGTTCGTATCAACAGGTGATGAAAATATTTCCTCCAACTCTCGATACAGGTCCTCCATACTCTCTGCTTGAATTTGGGTACACAGTACAATAACTACTGTATTATTGTACAAAAGTCACAAAAATGTCTACATTATGAAAATATTCTTTTGCCCTCCACTGTTTGTGTATGTACTGTGCTTTTGCAGGATTTGTCCCTAATTTTCGGTGTCCATTTGTCGCCTGGGGATTATTACATAATTTCATTACAGATCTTCCAAAATTCGATTAACAAATTCAATTACCTGTTGCTTGTAAATAAACAATAAAATAATTTATACGCATGACAGCAGTCCTGCAAATGCTGCACATTCCAGCGCTCAAGCTTCACCAAAACAATGCAATCAGAAATTTCCTGAATTTTGTACAACATACGGTATAAGGACGAAATCATCCTTTGTTCTCTATCCAACAAATATTTCCCTTTTTACAGCAACCCTTACTGCCCGCAGGTATTACCACAGCAAACAGGAGTGGTTTGGGCCTGGTAACCGGTTACATGCATGTGTATCTACTGCCACTCGTACTAGGGATTGTAGAAATTCCAACAATTGGTTTCTACTGCATTTTAGCCTCTATGCGTTGGTTAATCTAGTTGTGGGCTTGCCATAAATAGAGAAAATTTAAATTCATTCTACGCCCACAAAGAGATTCCCACGGTAGCCACCAATAATCATGGAAAGCTTGCAAGATAATTGAAAATGGCCTTCAGATTCAGCCGATAACTGAATTGTTCCGAATGCATTTCTGCATTTAATTTATTTTTCCATTTCCCTTCGCCTACACACACACATGGGCACTGAAATTTTCAATTAAATGCTAAGCACACCCAATATCTGTTCCATTTAAAGTTCAATTAAAGGGAATGTAATGCAATTTTCCTGATCAACTCATCAAGACGCTAACGGCGAACGGCGAACGGCGCCCTCCACTGATGATTACCAAATTACATGCTCGCCAGTTGCTGCCGCCTCCACTTTCCTGCAATTGTTGAAATGAAATTTCCCTCGACTTTCTGACAACAACACATCGTTTCTTTCTCATCAGCGAGATCCAGTTCTTAATTTGAGGAGGAAATTGCCATTAAATGCTGCAATCTATTCATTACGAAGCTTGTTGTTAGAATCTGTCTTTTATTTGAAACGTTTCGAAAGATAAGAAGGTACACACTAGATACAGTACTCGTAGTTTGGTGAGACATGACAATCAAGGTGATGGCGTGGTGGGCGTGTGCGACTTGGTAATTTTCATTCCGATCTACTACTGACTGACTGAATGGTCGCATTTTTTTTTTGTAATTGAATATCGCTTATTGAATTGGAAAAAATCATATTTTTTGCCTCAAAGTAGCAGAAAAGACAACAAATTCCAAGCGAATAAATGTTATACAATATTTTCGAACGTAAATAGACACTTATTTTTCTGATAACCAAAATATACACTCAAATATTCACTTTGGCAGCAACTCAAAAATTAATATTAAAAAATAAGAAAAATAAAAAAAAAATTAATTTTAAAAATACAACGGCACTTTCGCTCGTAATTAGCTACGACCACCACCACCACAGATAATCGTGTCCCCCAACTAGAGTGGGAAAGAGATTGTGTGTGAGAGAGATAGGCACACAAAAATGTCCACAAATATGCTGACTCTTACGCTGGTAAGTGTAAACACCACAAAAAAAAATGCTTAAAGTTGTTAATAAATAAATATTTCCCTGCACGTAACCATTTTGGATGCATCGATACAGTTTTTATGTGAAAAAAAAAATTTACACATATCTGTGTCGCGCACTTGTATCTATGACAAAATTTATTATGTATCTCACGTCGTGGTTAACTATTGAGGGTTAATTAAATATTGTCGCCAAAGAGTCAAAATGAGTATCTTTTTATTTTTAGAATTTTTTTTTTCGGATTTCAAGAAAGATTTTTGCTATAAATTCGAAAGGAAGGAGTAAAGTGGGGGAAGAGATACTCGTACTCGTATGTATTTTTTTGTTATTTTCTTTGGGGGATTTTTCGATGATTTAGGTGAAAGAAAAAAAAGAAGAACTTGAGGGAAAGAAATTAAATTTGTGTTGCATAATCGAGCGGTTAAATGTTTTTCTAAAGATAAAACGATTTTTTTTTTATTTTGTCGTGAATTTTTCACTTTCGTTTTCTTTGCTGGCCCCAAGGGGATATTATTTTCATAGATATTCTTGCTTCTGAATGTTTGCTTTGCTTTTCTTTTTTTTGATAGGTATGTTATTGATGGGTTAGATAGATAGGTTTTTTGTGTACATTATGGCATCGGGATGAGTGTTTGACTTTTTTCCTTTCAATCGATAGGTATGCTGTCTGCGTTTGAAGAGCATGTATCTTGGGAAATATGTATATCTAGGTACGGGCATGCATATGTGTATATAATCATGTATGGAATATGACATGACACTTATCAGATATGAAAAATGAGAATGACATGTGAATTTTCATCGAATGTTGAATGAGATACAACATACTCGTACGGTATCCAAGAAATGTACACTGACTGACATTGACAATTTGTAGCGAAGTGATAAGTGGTCCTTAAAATGGGAAAAATGTGTAGAGACGTTCATGAAACGTAAGAAGAGCATTCGCCTCCTTTCATATTATTGTACCATGCACCAGTGAACATTGCTTTCAGCTTTGCTAAGCTGGTTGGAAAAAAAATTTTATTTCGAAATTTTTAATGCAGATGCTCAGTGTTCCTTGTTATTTTCTTAAATCATTCGCTCGATGTGGGTGAGATAATGTATTATGGTTGCCTTGTCTATGCTGTGCATCTTGGTACGCTCATAAAATTCGATGTTTCGATTCGGTTTCCACAAGATACTGGTACCAGGCGATAGGTGGACTAGTTGTACAGTCTGTTTAAGAAAGAACGATAAGCGGTTATAAGTCAACGAAAAAGTTTTATTTTGCGACAATGCACAGTACACATGTGTATGACTTTTCAATCCCCACACTGTTATTTCCTCACATCTACGCTGGTAACTTACGTCTAATTTGTTGGCGTTGCCAGAAGCAAGTAACTTAACCGTCGTTGTATGTTTTTTCCCAGCTCTCTTAAGCTTCATTAGAAGTCACCCATTTTCTACTGGATTTTCATTGGGTGACTGTAATGGCTCATCCATGGTAATGATGCCATTTTGTTCTTTCAACTGAGTAGAAAGTCGATTCTTTGGATCATTATTCCAATTGGACTTCCCAATCCCAAATGTTTGTCCCTTGGAGTTTTTCTGCAGACTTTAAGAAAACAGATTTGTTGGTACAATTCCTACATAAAGCAGATCAAACTTGTAAATTTTTGTATCGAGAAGCACTCATAAATGTGCATCTTTGGAGGTTTTTAACAGTGAGTCATACTCTTTTTTGATCAAACATTTTTGATTGGGCTGAACAACCAGAATAAAGACCTCCGTCTGTGAAGTTGATTTTGTTCCAGTCACGATCGACGTGCTTCTAAGGCCACTGAACTCGTTTTTGAATGTGTTTTTCACTAATAAAGAGATTTAGTACTTGTAGTCGCTATCTAATTGCATTTAGGGATAATTTGTTCCGAGAGTCATTGTCTGGAACATTTGGACATTCATCTTGTCTTGCCGTTCTGTGCGTGTCTGTTTAAACCTTTACCCGACTCATAATCGACGTTTTCAGTTCTTTTGCAGCTGTCTAATGTTTTGAGGAATATTACTGCTTTTGTTGTTCTCCATTTCGGTCCTTAAAGATAGTGTGTTAAAAGAAAGGCTTGAATCATTTCTTGTATTTCGCATTCATCGTAACTATGACCTTCTAAACTAAAGATGTGAGTGGTACTGGAATGAAGGGTTTAAGGTTCGAAATGAGTCAGAAATGTTGAACTCTCAACAGACTGAATATTAACTCTAGAGTAAGTTGACTCATCTGTCTATAATTTATTAAATTAAGCCAATACTTTAAGGTGGACTCTTAATAGTTCCGTGTACAGGCAAACTCCACGACTTTGATGACTTCTGATGGCTTGTAATCTTTGTCGTATCGTGAATGATCGTTTATTGGATGTGATTTTTCATACATTCGTACCTTTACAAAGCAAATAAATTTTAAGGCTTTGGACCGAACAGAAAGTTTTCACATATTATGAACGGTTTGGTTGCTAATCGACCTGTTTTAGACCCACAATATTATTATCGTTGTTCCTCCGTACCTTGCTCTGCCACTGGATAATTTTTTGCCTCTTTCCATGTTCTAAAGAATGAGCATTAAACATTTTTATTGCGATAAGTATTCAGCAATGCTGTAGAGGTTACAGCAATAAAACCTATTTTGGTGCAGGGAAACCACTTAAAGTTCTGTGAAAATATTGGTAATCAATTGTGGGTGACCTGAAGCATAACTGCTGAAGTTGAATATTGTCATTTCTGTGTCGGATTCGGTAAAATCAAGAGAAGTAGGTGCATTCAAATTACTGACGTATCTCTATGTTATTTTGTTGTGTGATATGCCTTTCACATACATGTAGGGCACGCCTGTTTGTCTCTTTAAATTTCTTTCCCTTTTTTTTAAGTTTTTGTTAAAAACAAGTAACATAACTGAAAGATTTTAACCATGACATTGACAAGTCATTAACAATTACCTATGAAGTTAAAACAACTGTAAGCTTTTAAGTAGTAGAAACATAAACATTTTTTTGGACCAACCCGGAGAGACGCCCAGTTCTTAAAAAGAAATCAATTTTTCTTTACTATGTAGAAACTGGAAAAAATGTTTTAAAATATTTAGCCGTTGACACAATTCGTCCATACATACAGCCACGCCCTCTTTTTTTGGAGGCGTTTCCTCTAAGTTACAACATTTTTCTTACAGGGTATATAAATATGTACGCACATGTGTATACAGGTGAGGGATAGGGTATCATAAGATCGATTTTAGATGGGTTGTAACCTTCCTGTATGGTTTAGTCTTCTGCGCATGATTGGTAAAATGGAAGACTTGTGGACTTATCACGGTGACTGCCAGTCCGTGTATTAGTAATCGGAGTTGACTGTGATGCTTTCTCTTGAGCCCTAAAAACCTGTGCCATTTCCTTATTCAGCGATAGTTGAAGTTTAGCTGTCTTTGGAGCTGGTGACCAAATTTTCTCCATTACTCTTTGGTCTCCGGGACAATGATGAATCTCATCGTGCCCCTACAAATGTGTCAAAAAAATCCTGGATCGCTGGGAAACAGCTCCAAATACTCGCGAAACAACTTCGTCTTCCAGAAAGCTTGGAGAAACTAAGTTCCTTTTGAATGATGTTTTGAGTTTATTCATACCATATAACAATGATCTAAGCTATGTATATTCCTTATCCTTATTCTGCCCTTAAAGCTTAATGGTTTTGTCGGGATTTGTGTTTGTTTTATATTCCACTACGTCCTACACAAATTGATCGAAAAGATTGATGTCTGGTGAACTAGGCCATCGATTTTGAGTTTTAGCGGCTTTGTGCTTTTGCGCAGAGTTCCTTCACTCCCACCGTCTATCCAGGGCCTAAAAACTGCCTTTAGCACCTCGATCTAACCAACCTTATACATTCGGAGACCTTGTGGAATAATGTAGGGTTGTATCACATGATCTCACTGCTCACTATTTCTAAGAGCATCACACTGACAGGAAACTTGATGTGCAATACCAGGGGACATCTGAAGGCCTTGCCATCATTTGTCGTTTCTTCCGGCTTCTGGGCCTAATCGAAGTCTTTTTCATTGAAAGAAAAAACAAGGAAACGCCATGATCTTCCAGATGCTTAAGCTTGTTGAAGCGGTTCCTACCAACATAGACTGGCCATTTCCTTGGTATAAGTTTTTTTTTTAGGTTTTCATGAACCTGATCGAAATTCTGGGGTCCTAGTGAATACTGTGTTCAACTGGTTGAAGAAGTTCCGGCCTTTTCTTGCAATACGAACGTGTTGGATGCTTTTTACGTTTCCAAACAAAACATTGCCACCAGGAGCCTTCAACTCAAGGCGAATCTTGTAAGCGAATGATCTGCCCACGATATTTTAAAATCAGTGTGGTCTGCATGTATCGTAATAATCACAGCATGTCCTGTTAATTCTCGTGATAGCTATTTATCTGACATTGTATCCGGGAAAATGTTAAACGTCTGCTATCAACGTAATTACCACTATGACAGAGCCTCTGCAACCTGTTTTACAAGGCCTAACTCGCATTACAAACGAGCTTCTTTCAAATTATCTTACACAAAATTCGAATGGAGATGCAAGTCTTTATAGGATCTTATCGAATCGTATTCAGACGCATGACATCATCGTCGGTTAGTTAAACTAACAGGACATGTACGATTACACTATAAAATATTCCAAGTGAATTGAAATGGATTGCAAATAAATACGCGATGCCAAGTCTCTTATTTGCATAAAAATGTCATCAGACATGTCTGGCGTATGTGGAACATTTTGAAAATATTTCTTTGTGGACAAAAACTCTATTTGCATTCATGCATCTGTTCTAATTGACTACACACAGCTGCCTTTGCAATTTACTTTCATTAAACAATTTACTGCTTAATGAAGTAACAATCTTTCATCCTATTCAATGCCCCCAGCCACTGCACAGATGAACAATTGAAATTTATTCTCCAAGAGCGCATTAACTACCCTCAAATGTTCATTTGAAAAATCTTACCAAATACAAAAGATACAAGTATCTCTCATCTCTACTTCGAAATAAATCATCGTTTTTAGAAAGGAACCTCTCCAGCAAATACAGAACAGCAATCATGCAAAATAATTTCAAGGGTTGGCTAGTGAAAAACCTTAAAATTCACGAAAGATACGTAGTATCTACCATTCTTCTTCCAAACCAGGTGTCTTATGCTGAACAATTAAAGTGTACAATTTAAATTTACTGATTGCGATAAGTTTTTTCTCTTTTTCTTTTTTTTTATGCCACCTTGTCGTTGTCGTAGTCACCTTTACCTTCGGGTAATTTATTTGCTAATGCACGGTGGCAAATTGTTTGAATAATTTCAGTGTTCTCCTGTTTTAATTTATTGATTTAACGTAGCACTTTTCGAATTTCAATTCAACTCTGATTTTATCTGTTAAATTGGAAAAAAACCAAGATAGGATACCCGTTAGACGATGTGCTTTAATTTTCCAGCTTATTTGCTTTCAATGACTAATCTTTACCCAAACGGGGCGGCTGAGAACTAAGATAAGTCATAGAATTGGAGGTTAGAAAATCAGAAACAAAAACATAAAATTTGAATTGTTTTGAAGTTGGTGGAATATATCTGTCAGTTGCGTCACACAGCCACAGTCGCAACAGACTGGCGTACAAAGTCATTCATCTTATCAACATTTTTTGTTTGCTCTAGTATCTGTAGCACGAGATATTTGAGTCATTTGCAGTTGTTTTTTTTTTATGTTCAACTACTTAACAAAAGCCCACCAAGTGCTTATGACATGGTGTACTAAACGAGTAGAAACCAACTTGAGGGAACAATGGATACACACTCAGCGAAATGTTGATAGGTATATGGAGGTTTTTATTGCTTGTCACGCGAACGTGCTACAATGTAGTGGGAATATAAAATTTGAGGGCAGGTGTGAAACTGTAAGTTTTTATGCTTTTCAGAATGGCTTTTAAAACTATGAGAGCTGAGTTGAGATGTTTCTAACCGCTAATATAGCGTGTGATGAAAATATCAAGACATACATATGAGCTTAGTGTTATTGTAGGGGCGGTGTGTTTTTTACGATGTAAAGGTGTATTTCGATGAAAGCATGAGGTGCCTTTACGATACCAACGGATGACTTTTTTTCAATATGGCAACACTCAGACAGTTGATAGTTAATCTGGCAGCTGACACCATCTTTTTATTCAGCATTTTTTGGCAGATCGTCATTCAAAGATTTAGACCCGAGCAACATTTACAAATTTTGGAAATTTAGTTCCAAAATCAGTGTTCATAGAGCGCTACGCCAATTTTACTGTCAACATAATCGACCAACTGAGTCGGCTATTCTCAACACAATTGAGAAATTTTGCACTATATTCACTCTTTTGGACTCCAGGGCACTGACGCATAGTGCGTGCACAGAGATGAATATATCAGTGTCGCTGAGACCAGTGCTGATTCGATTCGTCATCGTGCGCAAAAACTTAGCCAATGTCCACCGACTTTGTGAAAGATATGGCGCAAGGATTTGCAAGAATTGAATTCAAGCGATCATCGTTTGCGTCATGATTTCGCTGATTGGGCGCTTGAACAGTTGGAAGTCGATTCACTTTTCTTACCGTCAAATTTTGTTCAGTGATGAGGCCGGCCCACTTCTGCTCAGTGGCTTTTTTAATAAGCAAAATTGTGGAATTTGGAGCGAGGAAAATCCAAAGGTGATCCATCCATAAGAAAAATGAAATGTCATCGTCAATGGCGTCCGGTACAGAGCCATGATCAACGATTTTTTGTTGCCAAAAATGCGTGACATTTGCTTTCAACAGAATGACGCCACATGCCCTCCGGTTATTGAAGGCGGTGTTCGATGACAGCATTATCTCCAGAAATGGACCTGTGGCCTGGTCTCCAAGATCGTGTGATTTGACGCCGCTGAACTATTTTCTGAGCGCACCATTTGTGAGATACTGCCGAAAATTGGAGCTCCAGGATGCAGTTCCTGAGACACATTCAAAAAACACCCTTTAAAACTGTAAAGATGGTGCTAGAGTTGTGTGGTAGAATCTTTAGCAGATTGTGGGAGCGAAGGTTAGATATTTAGACCAATTAACGTTTTTTTTTGCAAGCAAACCCCATAGCAGTCAGATTATACTTTTGGTTTTGGTGTAGTGGTTGGAGAATTTAAAATTTTATTAGTTTTTCTTTTGAGCTCGGGTGACTGCTTGTTTTTGCTCCTCAACGAGGCTTCAATTTGCGCTGATTGGGTCATAAACACGTTATCGTAAGACTCTTACCAAAGGGCTTGGCAACCGCTAAAATTTTAGCTATTTTAAGTCGTTAATTTTGTGTAAATTAAAGTAAATTGCTTGACGTTTATGAGCAAAGTTCTTCCCCTGAAGTCTTTGTAGACTTCAGCACCTTAAATAAATTATTAATATGCTGATGGCACTGCTGCGAAAAGGAGGTGCTTGTCATCATATCGCCAGACCATGATCAGTGCTAGCCTTCATCAACTGGCTTTAAGCCACTAATAGTTGTCATCATGGAAAAATGAAACGATTTAACTGCAATACTACGTGTGTGGATAGGCGGCATGATAGTAAAGTACTAAGTAATGGCTTCAAAGTCTTGGCTCGAGATTGTGAACAATAAATCGCTCACGTGTCTTGGTAACGGACGTTTAGTAGAAAAGTGTTGCTGAAACCCCAGGAACATCGATCCGTCATTGTTCACAAGAAATAGATGTTTCAAAGAAAATATATATACGGAAGACGTACGAACAAAATCCAACTGACTCCAAGAACCCAAACAATTTCAAGCGAAGAGAATTTGTTAATTGTTAAGGAAATTGTCATTTTCAACTCAATAACTACGTAAATAAGTAAAATTGTCGAATTAGAGGTGTGGAGAACCGAAAGGTGATTAAAGACGAGCCAATGTATCCAAGACGTGCCCCTTTCTGATGCGGTTTTTGGTCTGGTGGAGCGATTTTATCGAGCTCCGTTGAAACTGTGGATGGAAATATGTATGGCACCAGTGAATAGGAGCAGCGTTACAGAATGACGGTAACTTATTTTTTTTTGGCCAGAATTGATAGATTTTGATCTTCATGTCATGTCATGTGGTTCCAGCAACCTGTCACAGTACACAGTACACAAAATCGAGTTGCTGCGAGAAAAGTCGTTTCCACGTCGTTTAGTTTCAAGAAATGCAGATAACAATTGGTCCGCATGATCGTGTGATTTGGCACTAAGCGACTATTTTCTTTGGTGTGATTTAAGTCATATGTGTATGCTAATAAACCACACTTCCTGAGCTTTCGGTTTCTAAGCATGGTTGGCTATAAACATACCCTCAAATAGTTTGTTGTATTTCGAAACCATCGCCCTCACCACCTGCCTAATTGACGACGTGAACGTGCAGGATTCGAAATGAACTCGTTTTCATATTTAAAAAAAAAAAAATGTTGAGTGCGATGTCTACCCTTTTTTGTTGAACAGACTGTTTGCTTGCATATGGTACATTTTCCCGTTTTTGAGGATTAAAGTATTAAATAATTCGTAGCAGACTTTCCTTACGTTTTTTTCCCTCCTCTGTGGTCATAATTTGAGATCAGCTTATTCGATTTGAATAAAATTTTAATCTTTATCAGAAATTATTGTGTACTTTCTTCGCTGGTTATGCTGAAGTGGAGTAATAAACATAAATAATTTGGTTCCTTGATCTAAAAAAAGGCAATCGCCTGTAAAACAGTGGATGAGTTTGTTGGGTATATCCCTAGTGGGTTGCAACGTAGGTATGTGGGAGTTGCAACTTATTTCTGTCTGCTCCTGTGGATATGGGCGAGTCTTTTTTTTTTTTTTTTGGTTATCGTCGGGGCATCGGGGAATTAATACATGTTGTGGTCAGGGTATATTTACTTGTTTACATACTCGTATTTGCTGGTCGAATTGGATTTTTACTGTACGTATATTTATTTAAGAAAAAAACACTTATCCTTGCTTTTTTTTCCTTTCAGGTAAGTCTGCTGAATTTCTGAAAAGTCGTAAGTATGCTTTTTATTGATATTATTCCATGTACTGTAAAATTATTCAGACAGCTTTATGGATGGAACACTTGACTTGAAGTATGTACATATGTGCATAGATATTTGGATGCACATGTTGTACATAAGTTGTTTCGTAAATTTTAAGTTTTAGGTTGCAGAATAATTAAAAAAAGTGGGGAAATACGTTCGAGCTTAAAGTTTAAAGGTTTAACCTAATCTAACTTTTCGCTCTCATCCCGACCCTAACTACAGTTGAGCTTGATTACAATTCCAAGTGATGTGGCGAGGAGCTGAAAAAGCTGCAAATTTCACCATTTACTGAAATACTGTGCCACTTAGGTACGCACTTTAAGCAAAGATAAAGGTTCAACCTAAGTTAAAGGTCATTCGATGGATAATGACTCGACTCTCGGCATGAGTCCTGACTCTTAAGATGACCAGACTCTACGGTACTGCTTATTAAATAACTTTCTGAAAAAAATTCTTCTGCTGCCATTTCCTCGTAGCGGCGACCGGCGCGCCACGGCGTTTTTTTCTGTGATATTTTCATTTCTCGAGACAAGATTTCCTATTTTCGCAGCAGTTTTCTCCAAACTTCAGTTTGAACAGCTTTGATCGCCTTTGGTGTTCTGACAGTGCGCGGAGGCCCAGATATTTGACGGTTACTGACTCCATCAATTGGCCTAAGCGGTCTCAAGATTCCTTGCAAACGCAAATTCCACAACGCGGTTTTCGATGTCGCTTCACTTGTGTAAAACTTTTGCGTGGTAACTTAGTACAAATGTCATTCATTGACTAGCTGTCAACATTAGAATGGATGTGTACAGTAGTCATTTCACAATGGACGCGTTTAACCGTGTGCAAGTATTCATGATTTGACTTGAACTGGTAGTAAAATCAAGTAAATATTTAAAATAAATCACTTACATTCCTTCGTAAATCTTTCTAGTATTAGTATTTTTTTTTTTTCACTGGTTCTTAACTGCTAATTTTTCGCTTGAAGTAGGCGTAAATAACCATTCAATAAATTTAGCTCAACGAGTCATTATCATTTCTGTCATTTCCACTTAAATTGCTTTTTTAATATTCTTAACGATGAAGTTGAGCTGTTGATTAGTGGCTATTACATCAACTTAGACGTTAAGTACAGTCAAGCTTATAATTTGTTATTTTTTAGAAGTAGTGGAAAAAATTAAGGGGTGTTTTCTGCGAGGTTATCGTTGTACATAAGGGGAAATAAATATGTAAATAATTGCTGCAAACAGCCTAGCTTATCGCAACCATTCATGCTACATTTCTCACACGAATAGAATAGTCTAATGGTATCCAAAAATTGCCTACAGTCTAATGGCGTATACGTTCGTGACACAATCCAAAAAAGTAGGATCGTTTGAAGTAATTAAAGGATTTCCCTGACAACAGACGAAATCTGGATTTTTTAGCCAGTTTCGGTAAAGACGGCTAAGACAATTTTTCCTTCATTTAATAAAAACGACGTTGAATAATTACCGTTATACATATAGGTATAAGTCGACAAAAAGGACGTCTTCGACAATGAGCCTGCAATGACTGCATATGTGACTGCTAGACAAAACGAGGTAAATAATCCTCAAAGGTGGTATTTTGCATCAGGGCAGTGCTTAGAAATCAAAGTTTGGTTGTATGTAGATCCGGACTGCGGCAGCGGAAAACAGGCTGTCTGCAAGGGTGGGGCTGTGTCTCCTCTGAAATGGTACATGGTGTTTGTATCTGTTTTAACGACTACCGTCAAGCATATGCAGATGACGTTGCCGTACTTTCCGTTGGTTTATGCCTTGAATCCGTCTGTATTAATGGACTGATGACCTCAGACATGATCGATGAATGTGCCACTAGTAATAGGATTTCAATCAATCCTCTAAAAACTGAGCTTCGAGTCTTTTCTAGAATAAATATTGTGACTAGTTTGACTAAGTCGGTGCTGAAGAGCGTCGGGAAGTTGAATGTCCGAGCAAACTAAACGAGAATGCTCCCGGACGTCTTAAATCAGTGCCTCTTAGCAGTAGAGACTGCAGCGTCTTTCAGGCCGAAGTCACAGCCATCATACAGGCTGAGGAAATATTACGCGAGAGTAATATCGTTGGTAGAACGATCACTGTCGGACCTCCTGAGATTCATATCACTATCTGGATGATTCTAACAGCGGATTTTTCAGCGTTTCCAGGGTTAAATGGTTAGGGATAATGGCCCTGAACTGTTGGTCCAAATGAGCAGTGACTTTATTTGTCACAAGGCCCCATCTACCTAATATAACCAACCAGTAGAGACTGGCATTCAAGAGTAACATCTCAATGGCTTTCTAGAAAAGACGACAAATGATTAAAACAGAGATTTGCTTCCTGGTTGTACAATGGATCAGTGTGTCTGCGAAGAACAGTTAACTCCTGTTTTAAGTTCGTTATAAGTTACAAAGCAACTGACGAGGGATATCGCCTCTTAACCTCCACCTTACTTTTCTTCTAAGTTTGTTTCAAGCAGACCTTATTATATTGGCCTAACAGTGCTTTGATTGCAGTTAACAGGTCGCGTGGAACAAAGTGAAGAACTCGCTAAAAGAACTCGTGTAAAACTTCACTAACATCCTACCAGCGCCAAAGATAAAAAAGAAAGTGCTGTCTTGGTTATACCTGCAGGACACACGAAACTTAAAGCTTCAAAAATGGACCCAAATTCTATCAAATGTGACTTAAAATTGGTTTTTGAATAGTATTCATTTGATTTTGTGTAAACTTAATAGAAAACCTATTGAGTCCATCAATACTACAGAAGCACGGGATCCATAATTCATCCAAAAGGCCAAGTATACAGTCTTGTTTCCAATGGCTTTGCGACAGTTTCATTTGCTTTTAAGTGGCGGAAGACAGCCGTTCGGTCTGTGTGAAAAAACCTACGAGTACACCCATATCTATAGAAGAAGTACACCTGTGACCATTTCCCCCACTGTACCAGAAATTTAAATGCGTGAATACGATGACACATAAGCCAAAGGCACAAGTAGATGAATTAAAAGGCGTAGGGGTCGAACTGACAGCGTTACAAAGCATCATACTTGGAGATACTCCATACACAAGGCATCTCGCCCCCTCTGTGAATGCGTTGAGGGAAGCATAAATGCCTGCAGATTCATTTTTCTTTTCTACTTCTGTATCTGTAGGCCTCTTCAATTGAAATCGTTACTTACATACTATGCACTCGTATGTATGGTTTGTAGTGTACTGCCTGGATAGTAGGTTAGGTACTTGAGTAGTTTGCTCCCGCACTCTCGAATCTTTCTTCCAAGGTACGCTTTGAGTTGAGTCTTCTCCATCGCCTTCATTTTTCTACATCTACCACGAGTAAGCTTTGTGTTTTCTTTATTTTATTCCATTTTTTTTTAATCTTTTTTTTTGTCTTTTTCTACTCTTAGACTCTTGTAGTAGTCTTGTTGTCGCACTGTCTTGGAATATGAGTGACTTTTTTTTCCGTCGTCGTCGTCGTAGTCGTTTCAGTGCGGCTGGCTATCATGTGTTGTTTTTGTTGTTTTGCGCTAGCGCTTAGCGAAAGACAAGTCACCAAACTATGAATTTAGTCAGTCAGTATCGCGCATTTGAATGTTGAATGTCGTTGGCGCGTTTTTGTTTTTTTTTTCCGTTTCACGCTTTTTATGCTTTTCGTAGACGATGCGAAGCGCGGGTATAGATTTATGAAACTTTAACAAAAAAATAGATACATTTCGCGTACTATTTTTAAATCCAAAAAAAAGAAATATTTTTGAATCTCAAAACCCAAAATTAAATAAAAAAAAATCGTATTTGCAGTTGAAATTTTCGTCGTTTTTTCGCACAACGTTCTCGGTTGTTTCGAATCTGTTGGATTTGCCGCCCTTTTTTTTGATGAAAAAGTGAATAGAATTCCAGTGCAAAGGTGTATGTGGTGTGTGCACACTAAATAAAAAAGTAATAAAGGGTTAAAAAGGGCATAAAGTGTTGTTACATAAAAGCAATCACACCAGAGTGCAATATAAAAAAAAGGCGACATCGACTACGTGCATGTGTGAAAGTCGCTTGTGATACTTAAAGTTACTTGAACCATAATTGGATTAAAACAGACAGACTTCCCTACATACCTCAGCACAGAAGTCTTCCGTTGGAAATAAAAATAAAAAATAGAAAAAAAATGCCCAAGGTAGGCAAGGAATGAATGGTTTTTTTTTTTTATAGATTTTATGTAACAATGTGTGGTCTATTTATTTAGAGATTTAATCCTTTGAAGACATTCATTAGAACCAGAAGCGTGGCAATTAAAGAGAGGCCTTTGGCAATCTATGAGAGTATAACAATCCATTATGTGGATGATGCATTATGACATCCATCAGTTAATCAGTTTTTAAAGATTTAAAAATTTAGTTCATCTGATTTATGTCACAATCCATCAAGTTCGGCGAAGTGATTTCATATGTCAAAATTTTATGAGTGCCTGGGAGTTTAATGCCATGAGAAATGGAGTATAATTGATGAATAATCACAGAGAGATTCTAGACGAAGATAAAGATAGAAACAAAGTATAGTATACAGGTGGAGTGGCCGTTTCGGAATCGGTCTAATTACTATCATTTTAGGCGTCGTGTCAGTTGAAAACTGTCTTGTGTTTTGCTGTGACGCATGACGAATTAACACCTTAAGATGTGATTATTATTCTGGCTCATGTGGTTTTATATCTCACGATAGTTTATGGTAATGGGAGTGGGCATCATTTAGAGATGGTTTAAGTGGTGACAGAGTTATAGTATCATTGTTAAAGCCGTCATTTGAATTATTTACTTAGTTTCGTACCTAACCTTTGCTGCTGTGCTTACATTATTTAGGCCTCATTTACATGTCCATTTGAAGACGCAGGTGAGCAGTACTGTCAAAGTTATACGCTCTTCAAATCTATGAAGAATGCGTGCAGAATCATTTTACTTTTCTGCTTCTAAAGGGGTCTCCAATTGAAATCGTTGCACTCGTGTATGGTGTGGTACTGCCTGGATAGTAGGTTAGATACTTGAATAGTTTGCTTCTGTGCTGGTAGAAAGTTATCCAAGGATGCATTCTGTCCTCGTAAATAAGTTACGATTCAGTACTTTGTTTAAGATAGAAAGGTTTACCATTACGTTCACCATTATTCCGCTCTTCTGAAT
Organism: Blera fallax; assembly: GCA_946965025.1. Taxonomy (NCBI): domain Eukaryota; kingdom Metazoa; phylum Arthropoda; class Insecta; order Diptera; family Syrphidae; genus Blera; species Blera fallax. Next base: position 78,139,268 of record OX337245.1, on the reverse strand, counting down.
CAGCTGTCACTACTGCAGTGGATAGTGTTCCAATTTTTATTATTTGGGTCCAAATACTTGCACGTATCAAGTATCGGTTGTTACGCATGATGTGTCTCTTCCACGATTAGTTGTGAATGGAACTTCGTGACGTAACATCTGCATATTTAGTGTTTTACCTCGGTGTTGTAGTGCGTAACAACAGGGTGCAGAGGATATTTGGGGACAAATTTAAAAAGAGGGAAATGATCGTATTTTATGCAAAAAATGCTTACGAAAATATAATTCAGTATATAAATGCATATGTATGTACGAGTATATGTACATACGTTCAGCACTGATCAATAAGCTTCAATGCGTGTCCAGAAAGTTTGTGAGTCTGAATTAAACGGTCTTTGTTGACGTTTGACAATGACATCCTTTAGAGCTTAGATATTATTGCAGGGATGTTTATTAGTGATGTCATATTATCTTGGAAACCGACTGTCATTCAGCTCTGAGTCATCGCTGGTTTTTACGCTGTCGCAGAACAAGGAACATTGCCTCACAATGTTTCCGACAGTATTTAAATACCTTGTGGGGAAATCAGGGAGGGATAGCATGGCTTTCATTGCTTATTACACATCTGAAGGCTCAGCACACAGTCACAAAAATACCAAAGAAGACGTCGATTTTCTGATGACTAAACGTTTTTAGGAGGCGCTTTCCTTAGAGCACACGCCACTTTTTTTGCTTCTTCCGCTTGTAGGTATACATACACATGTCGAACGTTTTCATGGACCACATTGCAAGTTAGACGCTAAGACATTTAAAGGTTACTTGCAGTGGACCTCATCGACGTTCCAGGGTTCTGGTGAATACGATGTTGTACTTGTTGAATAAGTTCCAGGTTTTTCAACTTGTCCGCACGGGTTGATTGCTTTTTAAGTTTCGAAACAGAACACCGCTACTAGATGCCTGCATTTCCACGCGGACCTGGGGACGATCGACTTTGAAAAAGCACAACAATTCTGGCATTTCTTATCTGACATTGTATTCGGTAAAAACTGTTATCAACTTAATCAACACTATGATTGAGCAAAGACGTCCCCAAATAGCCCCTGCATACTGTATCTTTTTTGGTATTTTTGACGTTATCAAAAGTCACAACCTTTTTCGAAAGCACGGGAAATTCACTAGGGATTCAGTGAGACCTTGTGGAATGAACTGCTCAAAAAGTCTTGGTTTACCAAATTCTGTGTAAGAGGTTTTGATATTAAATTAAAAAGTGGTGGAAGACCGAGTACCTAGATGAGACCAAAGTACAGACAGTAGTTGAGCGTGATTTATCGAAGACTTTATGATGTTTTACAGGAAAATTTATAGTACTCATGGCAGTCATAAGCAATCTTCTTGGACAGATTATTAAGTTAAGAAGCTTGATAGATAGGATTGCTACTTCTACGTCTGGACTACAATAGATCCTCTCTTACCTCGTCAGAGAAAAAGCGTTGTAACCGCATGGTGAACTAACGAGGTGGTTATTCAATAGTTTTTCCTGCAATCCAGTAAAACTATCCCAGCAAAGTAAAAGTGCAGTTAAAATTCTATTAATCATGCAAACATGAGCGAATCGAAGCTCTCAATGGTCAGTAGACTTGGAACAATTCTTCTAAATATCAACAGAAACCACCCGAGTACGCCCGAGTCGCCTACAGATTACCTCTTTTTTCAGAATCTCGAATGGATTCATCAACCACAGCTCAGTTACTTCTGTGATGTTCGCCGAACTTCATACGAACGTGGTTTTGAGACCAAAACAAAATTTTACGAACAATCAACGGTGCTTTATTCGAAGTAAAATTTTTTTAATCATAAAACAACTACGCGATTTAAAAAAAAAAAAAAATGCAAACAAAATAAATCCAGCAAGTGTATTCCACCAATCAGTATTGGCTAAATTTATGAAGTCTGCTTTGACAGCTTTGACTTTTCATATGTGTACTTCTATAACGTACGGAGAGATTGAAGCCTTCAAACAAAGCCACCCCACTTATTAATTCACTGCAAAAGCAGCCCCATAACCTTATTTTAAACCATAACGTCAGCGGCAATCAGGACGTTCTTTTTTTTTTTGCAGGATCGCCATGCTTCTTCCCCTTAGAGTAGGTCTGGAATACTAAAAATCCTATTTAAACTTTTTTAATTTGTACTCTACGTTATTTCACCCAGCTCGATTCGACACTAGAGGCTTTATTTGTGCGAATTTATACAAGTTTTCTACGATTCATGTAATCAGTGCTGCCAAATTTTCTTTCAATTGAATTTTGTCATTTTACATTTTACGATTAAGCATATGGAGAATGGTTGCACCCGTTTTGCTACTGAAAGTATTGGGAGCCCTAAATTTTAGGTTTGATACGAGGTGTGTGGGTGTGCGTTGTCGGGTAGATTGATGCTTGTCGATAATTATTTGTTTGCCAGTTAGCAAGAGGATTAATTATCGCTCTTCTCTCCTGCAGTAAGGTCATAAAAATCTCTGTTGGCAACCTTGTTATTACAAGGCAATTGAGCAATCGTACTTTATCCTGCAGCTGCTCCTTTCAAGTTTTAAAGTTTATTTGTGTGAAATCGGTGACAGTGTGAGGCTATTCGCCTTCCCTTGAGGAAATCAGTTTTATGAGATGTGCGCTCTAAGCCGAGATTATGGCTTTTTGTGAAGCCGGTGTCAAACTCAGTCATCGTCATTTCCATCGACAGTCAATCAGTTAAAAAAAACACTCAAAGTGCCAATAATATATGTAAAATTGATCAAGCACTACACTTTACTCAATCCTGTGTTCCTGGTCATAGAGATATTCCAGAGAACTTCAAAGCCGTCTAATTAGCTAAAAAATATACTAAACTGGGCCGCTCGACTACGGAAGCGGGTTCCATATACCGAAAGAGAATGTAATTTTGACACGTGTAATAATGCGTCACATGCACGGTCGCATTTAAGTCGGCGTAGGCAAAAAAGTTTGAACGAATTCTGACCAGAAAACTAACAGGTCAGCGTGTATTCTTAAGATATTCTTCGAGCCTAGGATTTCAGGCCAGTAACGAGGAAAAAGAGGTAACACCTCTGCCCTACATTATGCTCACACAATCAATAAAACTTTAAAACGGTTCCCAAAATCACAGAGTTCACAGAGTAACAAAAATATCCGGCACATTTAAGTACAAAATGGACCTTCTGGTAAGCGAATCCTACAGAAGATGAATGATAGGACATCAAGTCCGTTGAGGATATCTATAGTAGACTATTCGTTGACTAAGTGGGTTCCGTAGCTCAGTGGTTAGTGCGTTGGATTTGAGCGGAAGGTTCGAGATTCGAATCCCAAAAAAACACTACCTCTCGCGATTGTCTGACAAACTTCAGAGAAAAATAAATGTCATGAGAAGGCTTCTAAAAAATGCCTTTCGGATATGGCTCTAAACTGTAGGTCCCTTCCATCTGTGGAATAATCGCGAGGAGCTAGTCCTTGTACCACATACGGTCTGCTGCGCCACGTACTTGTTTTTTGTATCCGTTGAGTGATGTGATCCCCTTACGTGATTTTCTTTTCGGTGGTCCTTTCGACGTATGCTAAAAATTCTAATTTCCTGTTTCCTGCTCAATTGATGCCAGCATTGACATCTCCTTGTATTAAAAGTCAATTTATTAAAGTTCTTTTTTTCTCACATAAACTTGGAATGAAATTCTGAATCCCAACAAATTCTTAATGCGATTCAAATCAAGTGTCCTAGATGAATTATAACTAAAAGGAAGGCACGACGATTGCTACGGATATGTACATAAATCAAAGGACAAAGTTTACCATCTTATATCTCTAAAAAAAAAAAAATAACACGTGGCAGTCGAATAGGAACGCGTGGGACTATTCTCTACAACAACCCTGAGAACAAAAAAAAAAAAAAGCGGTTTGTGTAAAAAACAAAAAATTGGACAACACATCCCATCGACCGGTGGATTTCGCAGGAAATGGTGCACTGTTCATTCAGGAAGAAATTCCTTTGAAAAAAAAGGTCATCTTCCACAGTACAGGTCAGATTTATTGATTTTTCTTTAGATATCAGAAGGTTTCCATGGAAATAGCTCAGAGGGAGCACCGGTCTACCTCGCCTCTTGGAATTAAATTATGACCACCTTCGTTGAAATGAAAATGTCCTTGGAATGCTTAGAAGGGATGAATAAAAAGGCTAAAAGCCATCTGTGAGAAAAGTTGTTTATGGCTTGCAAAGTTTTCCAAGTGGTTTTGGGTAAGAAGCTGAAAAGTTGACAAATCGAAGTTATCTTTGTGCATTTCGTTGAAAAGAAAACTGACTAAAATGCGGGCTTGTCATACAAGCTAGTTGCCATCTATCTGTCTGGATATCGCACCCGCATCTATGAATTTTTTGATGTCTTGTCACCTACATGTACTTCATTGGGTATCGAAAATCAGATAAACTTCCATTGTTTTCGTTCCGCATTACATGGGGGATCATCACACTCTCGCGTCAGATCTACTTGGGTTTCCTTTAATTATCGTTCTGTTATTGACTCTCACCTCAACTGGTCTTTAAATTTTTTTTGTGAAAATATACGAGTTCTAAAGTTCTAAAGTAATTATTTATTTTTTTCACACTTCTTTCCGCTTGTCACTGTTGTATGCATGCACTATAGTTAAATAAAGTATCTGTGTTTGCTGGCAATTAAATTAACATTAACGCCTTTTCAGCATTGCCCGAGGTAATTAAAACGCAAAGAACTGAAAGATATTTAAATGTAATTATTCCTTTTGGGTATTCTTTTTGACGATTTCGCTTAAAAATTCAGACATTTTATGCGTGTGCAAAAAAAAGATACAAAGATACAGCGAAGGAGCAGAATCGATCGATTTGTATTATTGACGCGCGCATTTCCATACTTGGAAAATATATAATAATGTCTATCATTACTTCGAGAAAATATTATCTATCTCGATGCTCTCTGCAAATTGATTTAATTTATTCAGAATGCGTGGATTAAGAGATCGTTCTCGTAGATACTTTACGTGTTGTTCTGTGTGGGTTGTGTTCGCAGTAAACGAATTGTGGATAATTTAATTCGCTTTTTTTTTGTTCCGCTTTCTTTTTTTCCCCTTCTTTCTTGAGGTGGAAAATATGAGATAATAATTTGAAATATTCTCACATGAAATTCACAAATTCCCAGGGATTATTTTTTTCTTTTCTTACTAAAGTATGTATATGCCTCATTGGTTGAAAGGAATTTCATTCCTTTTTTTTTATGTCGCTGCTAAGATGAGATGGATTCGGCAGTTTTTTTTACTCGTTTTCGGAAGGTACGCATTATACGTAAATTATCCTACTCAGTGTATGTATGTACTTCATTGACTTCATCTGTATTTGCGTAAAATTGAATAATTTCGGGGAATGAAATCCATAATTATTTGGTATTTTTAGAATCTTTGATTTGTAGCCTTTCGAAAAAGAAATTTTGTTGATAGCAGCTAAGGCATTTTATGAGTTTTAACAGAAATTTTTGCCTCACCGACTCATGGAAAACACTCTGATGTATAACATACATTGTGTACTAAAGGTTCATTCACAACTCAGCGAATGAACGAACTGCGAACAAACCATTTTAAGGCACACAATTGACAACTTTACTATTCCAAAAGAACAGAGCTTACTTTATTTATCGATTAATATAAAAAAGCTAAATTTTAATTAGTTCCTGCGAAGAAAGTAACAATTCGTCGATTTTTCCGCGAATAGACGAATACTTGTGCGAACTGTCAAATATTATTCACATTTCACAGTTGTGGAACGCAAACCACATTCGCGCGACCAAAACATTCGCGAGAGTTTAACTTCACATTTCTTTTGAAATACAACGAATGACAAGAGAAATTCGCAGATTACTGCGAACAGAAAATAAAATGTCAAAATTACAAAAATTCGCTCGTTTGTATTCGTCTATACACCTTCCTATTATGCCGAGGTGGCTTTGGCAGTAGCCCATCCTGCGAACCCAGTTTTGCAGTATAACTTGATGAATGTTTTTCTTAACTGCATCGATTGTTCGTCGATCGTTGGAGTAACAACCTGTCCTTAACAGGTCTCTATGGAAAAATCCAACGAAGTCAAATCACATCGGCGCATCCAGAACCCGTATTCAATACGGCTGATAACACGGTTACCAAACTTAGAATGCAAAGAAATCGATTGGTTGACGGTTGGTGTGGCACGTTAAGGTCTAATTGCTGCCACAAAAAATCAGTTTTCACGACTATTATACCCCGTTCGCGGTAAAATTTTTGCCAGCTTCACTCCAAGATCCAGACCAAACAGTCGCTCTTTGAGAATGTACCTATGTATTAGCTTCTCTCCGACTACCTGCAGATATTTGCAATAGTTTTGCTAGTTGACTTACCCTCAGAGAAAATATGATTTTGTGACCGAAATTGACGTCCACAGAGAACATTTCTGCTTTAACTCTAAAATAAGTAGTGACCTTGCAAGCAAGTAATCCGAGGTCTATACGCAATAGTCTCCAGGTGTTCTGTTGTTAAGCTCTGTGACGAATCGAGATTCTTATGTTTTTGCGTACGTACACCTGGGTAACAGCAGCAACTCTTTCGGCACCAAATGAGCACATGTACAGTCAAATTCGGTTATAACGACGTTCAAGGGACCGACGAATTTGGTCGTTATAAGCGATAGAACTTTGTTACCGATATCAACGCTAATTAATCCTCCTCTGAGACATTTTTAAACTAACTTATGTAAACAAATAAAAGTAAATTTACACAACCACTCGCCACACAGGAAACTTTTGACTAAGTAATTTTTTCCCCTTCTGACGAACAAACTCAAAAACAATTTTTATTTTTTTTTTCTATCTATAGATAAACAAATTACCGTTAAAAAAAGCAGTCGAACTAACAGCTGTGTTGCTTTTAGTCGTTGTAACCAATATTTTCTTTCAAAAAAAGGGGAAAAACGGTCGTTATAACCGATACGTCGTTATAAGCGATGTCGTTGTAAACGATTTTGACTGTATATATATATATTTTTTTTTTTTCATCTAAAAACATGCTACTAAATCCCGCTGAAAGGGCTTTTTTTCAACCTTTTTTTTTTTAATTTTCCACAGTTTTTGCAACTTAATAATTAATTTTTTTATTTCCCAGCGTTGTTTAAAAGTAAGACGATTCATGTCTTTCACTATTCTTACATATCAGTCAATATTTCAAGTGCGTTAGTGCTCCCAACGTCAAAAAAAACGCGCTTCCTAAGAACCCGGCAGATGGCCGACTCTTTAAGAGCCCCATTCTCCAACTAAATGCAATCAATTCTGATTGGGCTGCTTGCAATCGCAACGAGTTTGGAATGTCAATTCTACATTCTTATGCGATAGGTCGCATAGAGGGTTAAGAAGTTGAGAAGATCTTTGTCGGGAAAGGAGTCAACATCAAACGCCAACTTCATTCCACAAGTGACAGCTGACAGCTGTTTTCGAATCATACTCTCTCATAGGCGGTGCATTTGGTTGTCTAAGTTTTGTTTACTGCGTCAGATGGGATATTTGAACAAGTGCTTACTGTGCTCTCAGTGCTATCGTCATCGATTACACAGTGGTCAACGCTTTAGTCATATACTTTTGATAAGAGAACAATTTCGAAGAAAACGATAAGTCGGGCTTTTCCATAATTTTTCCATGGAAATTTGTCGGCTACATGGAGTGCAGTATTGAGATTTTCCACTGTGTTTTCTATTTTATGCATTATAATACCTACGATAACTCATGAACGTATGAACTCATTTTCGTGTGGTTTGTAAAAGCTGGGTTATCACAGCGTGCTCAAAAAGGTAATAAAAATCTTAACTTTTTCGAAATGACAGGTCTTAGCAATGAATGACATTTTGTCGAATGCATGTAGGAAGAGCTTTATAAGATATTTTTCAATAGAACCAAAGAAAGATCCAATATTTTCCTCCTGGCATGCATTGCCGTAAAATCTTTAAAGATTTCTAGCTGTAGGCGTGCAAGTGTTGAATCTTATGCGTAATTCATTATACAAATTAACATAATAAATACATGGCCAAACACTGAAACTTACAGATAACAGCACAATCAATATTTACTTCGGTAATGTTGTTCAAGAAAAACGGACGTGGGAAATATGTGAGTGCTTCTTTTATCAACCATCCATTCTTATATGTAGAACTCAAGTTTATAAGCGGCTCTAACCCCAGTTTATATGCGACTTATAAGTCCGTGAGTCAGTCATGGAGTTCGATTAAAACTACTTTAGTCTTTGCTGGGATTATAGTAGTATTCACCTTTTATAAAGAGTGAAACAATAGGTATATGTAAGTGTCAAACCGAGCTGCCATTATGTCTACTGTTTTTGACATTTATGTTCAGGAGGGGCTGTCGAATTATTACAAATGGGCTTATACTTGAACAATGCTACCAAATAATGGAAACTTATTTGGGTAACTCGGTGGTCGATTCGGGAAAGCTATAGACGACTTCGTGATTTTTATGACGCACATAATCGTCCAACTGAGCGTGTCATCCGTCGTACCATATAATCTCTAAATAATGCAACACTACCAACACGTCAAAGGAATCTGTATAATTGGGAGTATACATATAGTCGCTGTAAAGGAAAGTGTTCAATGGAGATCCAAATTTATCTATTCGTTGTCGTGGCTCTGTCCACTTATTACGTAGAAAATGTTGCACGAAAATCCTTGCTGTACAAGATTTAACTGCCATCATTTGCCTCGTTCTCTTGCTATTTGGACTCTAGAGCAATTGCAAAGCTGGCTCTTTGTTTTATCGCGAAATTGTGATCAGCTATGAGCCTCATTTTTGCTTAACGGGTTTGTTAATGAGCACAACTATCGCATACAGAGTGGGACAAACGCAGAAGGCACCTTACAGACCCCTTTGCGTGCAGAAACTGCACTGTTTGGTGGGATTTCGTTTTCAGTTTGGTTTATGCTGATGAAGCAGAAACAATGGACGTCTTGGAAGCCAATATTATTCGTGTTTTTCGGACATACGGCACCATTGGTCGAAAAAGTAGACGAAAACTAGACGAACGGAATGGGCCTTCGTCAAGAACAGCGCCGTGGTGGCCATATAACTGAAATCTTTGACACTGATGCCATGGCATGGCGTTAACCTGCATCGTGTGTGGCTATAGCACTCCTCGATAACTTATTATTATGAGCGCCACACTGGATAACTCTTAGTTACATAGTCAACGAACTCAAATACTGTTCATTTTGGCAACGATAATAAGCGATTTATCTGTGATAATATCATCATATTTGCGCTGACGATAAATGAAGAACAAGATTTAACAGACAAATGTATGAGCTTGACCTTGTCAAGAAAATATAAATTTAGCGTTTAAAATGGTAACGCCAGCTATGGTTGGCGATCGTATTCGAAGCCCAAATTAACCGCAGAAAAAGTGATGAAATGGTGCGTAGGAGAGATCGTTAAGTATCTCAGATTTCTGTGTGGATGGCTAGCAATCCACTTGCTAAGAAGGTTTCCTTTGTTTACCACGCACTTTATCATCAAATCATCAAGTCAAGTTTAAATGTGTAAGAATTAATCTAAAACCGCAAACCTATCGGATAATGATGAAAAGTTTTATAAGTTTGAACAGGGTGGCGCAAAATTGCGTTCGTATTTTGAATTCGTTATGATCTTTTTTTTGCTAAGTGAATTATATTTTTTTTTCTCAGTACAGTAAAATGGGGAATTTTATTGGCCTTACCGTGATAGATTGTGTCTCGCAACTGGTGGCCATTTTCTGCTTCGCGCATTCGTGCTCTATCCAACACATGTTCCATCATATGTGAAATTTTAGGTGTCATGACACGTCAATGCTTTTATTGATTTATAGTTGGGGGATAGCCGCTGACTTATTAACGTACACCCGTTCTTTCAAATAGGCCTAAAGAAAGCACTCGGAAGTAGGTAAGTCCGGTGAACACGAGAGCCAATTGAAGTCGATTACTGACCGAAAATTTCGAAATTCGAATCCCAGAAAACACCAAAAATTTTTTTCACGGTCCCATCTTTTGCGAATGTCTGAAAAAGTGCCAAACTGCTAACGAAGACTGGCATAGACTTTATCTTTAGCATGGTTCCAAATAAAAAAGTGTAATGGTGTTAAACCGCACGATCTCGGCGGCCAATTGAAGTGTTCATGTCGAGAAATCACACGTCCAGGAAATTTGTTACGCAATAGAGCCATTGTTTCACCAGCTGTGTGGCATGGGGCGCCGTGCTTCGGAAAATAAACACCGTCCATAGCAACAATTTGAGGAAAAAAACGTCAGTCAACATCGTCCAGTGGCACCAGTATCATCTTTAAAAAAAAAATAGGGCCCAGTGACACCGCTCCAATGCTTATGTCAACTGGACTTCATCACTCATCACTCAGAATAATTCTGTGTAAAAAATCATGATCTTTTCCATTCATTTCCAGCACTCAGCGAAAGTACGACATTGTCTGTGGTCTACTCGCTTCAATTGGATCTCTTAAGCCTGTAGGCCAAGATCTTTACCCAAAATGCGGTGCAAAGTGGTTGCGGATAGGCCCAATTACTGTGATAATCTCGAAATGGAAAAACCTGGGTTTTCAGGCACGCTCTCAGCTACGGCAGTGACATTTTCAGCTGATATTGCTGGACGAACACGAGTTAGAGTCTTCACATCACTACCTGTCCGAGACGTTAAAATTCATCGATTAAATTCACTATAACTGTGCAAGTAGGCTTTTGATGATGACCAAAAGCAGTACGAAACGTTTCCGCGATATTTTCAACGTTTTTGTAGTGAATACTTACTGTTTCAACACATTGTACGAGTGTGTATCGATCCATGACAGCAATGACAGTTGCATGTTGACAGTTCAACAATGACGCCTAATTTAAAATGACACCTTTTATTGGATGACCCTTTAGATAAAGCGTGCGATGTTTTTTTTTACAAAACTAATTAGACTGCGCCTTCCTCTATTGGATATCTTTAAAGGACGACCAGGACGAATTTTGAGTTGCACGGTGTTCGTAGATTTTTTTCTTTTGATCCACCCTGTGGAACCATTCACAATCTTGTTGACAAAAAAAAAGTTGTTTTTTTTTTTTTTAAATAAAACGAGTTATTTTCATAGTTTCACAAAATTTATCTCTTTCGACGACCTTGCCGAAGGAAATTAGAGAATCGTTACAAACAAACATTAATTTATTATTATGAATCCGCATAACACTCGTATAATATTGTTTTTTTTTTATTACTTTCCTTTTATATCTTTTGCCATAACCACATTCGAAATTAATGTAGAGACACACAAAGTTCATGGCTATCGCAATTATTTATCCACAAAGAGCACAAATTTATTGCTCACACTTAGTAGTTCATTGCAAATAAATGAAAAAAAAAAATACAATTGAGTTGCATAATTGCTAACAGCTATAAATTGTATCTATATCCACTTAATTCATGTTTGAATATACCCCCTCCCGACATCAAACATGAATTTCTGAATTTCAAGTATTTCACACATTTGCTGCCTGTAGACTTTATTTATGCAGATGACATGTTTTCCATTTCCACAGCACAACGGTCATGAGATTTCAATAATTTAAAAAATAATAAATAAGTAAGGTAATACTTTTAATGATGCGAGAAAATGTCATGTCGTAGAATGAGATAATCAACATTTAATGAGATGGAAATCAGAAATCATGATTCCTGAAATGAAATGAAAATGTTCTGCGAATTGGATGACGATGGGTATTTTGAGATTTGCTTCTTGTTTCTTTGTATCTGTATCTACTTGAATGCTAAATGTAAATGTGGGTGGACATTGAATTAAAATTATGAGATAAGTTTTCATGTGACTTATGGAAATGATTAATGACGAATCCTAGTCATGAATAAATTTGTTAATGGTCCTTTTAGATGCTGTTGAAATAATTTTTAATTAAAGAGAGCTTTTCAATTAAACCCATGGTCAACATCAGAAGACGCACAAGGAATTCAAAAATAATCCAGAGAAAAGTCGAAAGTTTAATTAATTAAATTTCTTGATTCCCGGTAACTACCTGATTATAGTATTTACGGGAATGTTGTTAGGGAGTTCTAAATCCCATATTTCAATCGGATTGAAAGCAAGCACTGAGGTAGAATCTAGAAATTCTATGGATTCATTCAATGACTACTGGGAATGCGTATAAGAAAATAGCGACTTTCGTTTAATAACGCAATTTTATGCATCAGGAAATGTGTCTATTATCAGAGATAGACGAAGGTGGCCAAGGAGCAGTGTTTTCTTGTAAGCTGGCCGATGTAGGTTCAAACCCCGCTAGGGGAACATCAATCACACCCAGCAAGCACAACAGAGAAACGAAGGAAATATAGATTCTGAATGCTTCTGGGAGTTGGTTGCTCTTTTATTAAAAAAAATAAAAGTCAGAGATATACAGGGTACACGAGCTGTTTAATGCAAAAAAGAATACAATTTGGCACATATGTCTGTAAATGTATATGAACCACAATAAAACCACCTTCAGCATCGATAATAGCCCTAATTCGTGACCGGAAAGGTCAGCACTCCTGATTTAAACGTCCTTCTTAATGTTGACCATCACTTGGACAATGGCATCCTAGAGCTTGGATAGTATTGTGGGGGTGTTTGTTGGCTTTATATTTAACTACAACCCATACCAAGTAATCCAATGAATTGATGTATGGTGAGTTAGGTGACATTTGACTCGAAGACTTTTTGGGAAAATGTAGGCAGGTATAACGTGACTTTCAGACTCCAACGACCATTATACTGGTTTCACGGGAGACATTTAAAGGCTCATCTCACAGCCATCAATCTGTGCTACGGCTTTAATTGACCTTCTGCTTCTAGTCGAAATTTGTTTCATTGGAAAAGTCGGAAGGTGATCTGGATTTGTTGGGGTTTGTTAGTATACACACTAAACTTAAAAAAAGTCAAGGAAACTAGTCGTACACTGTCAGATCCCACGATCTTCCTGGCTAATTCTTAGCCGCATTTCTTGAGATTACATGAAATAAAATTTTTTTTTTCCACTACTTTGTTGTTTCTCGCGAAGTCTTTAAGATCCAAATCAATCAAACTATTCTCTGTCACCAGTCCAACATCTGCAACAAACATCGTAGATGCTTGGTTCGTCTTGAATCGCTCTTGGGTTCTCCACACCCCTAATTCGACACTTTTGCAATAAACACAAACTTGGCCTTTTTCAATAGCTGTTCAAACAAAACTACTCGATAGGTTAGGTTAGGTTATCGTGGCAAGCTCACTTAGAACATTAAGATCCATTGTGTTACCACAGGATCAACATCTCCAAAGAGCTACCCACTGAACCAGGACTAGCTAGTGATAAAGCGCTAGAAGTTACCAATGTTTGCCGAGGTTGTTGAAAAAGTAGGCTCCTAAATGCAGTTTCCTACAAGCGGAGAGTTTCGAATGTGCAAAGAAGATGTAGCATGGTTTCTTCCTCCTCTTCATCCAACCTTGTGGCGTGCCTACCGATACTGCGGTGTCCTGTAACGACAGAAAAAAAAAACTACTCGATGCATCTGTCTGCATTTTTGACGTTTGAAGGATAGTACTAAGCACAGATTTTTAGTCAGTAGCGCCATCAGTCGTCAAGCGCTGGTAGTTTTCGTACACCCTTTTGGTTGGGCTAACTTTCTGGAAGCGATCAACATTCCCGAGTTATCCTAGTCTTCCTTCTAGGACCTCAGTGCAGGAAAGTAGCCAGATTCTTAACAAATTTTTGTATACATACCTTCAGCTTCTATGTTTTGTTTAATGCATTATTTACGCTGCAATCTTTCTAATGCTATGGATTTGTCTTTCTTGTTTTAAGGACTACCGCCCCAATGACTGTCCCATATTTTCTTCAGACCTTCTTTTCGTATAATAGGCGATCAGACTGTTTCTATACAGCACGGATGAAACGGGTGGGATGGGACACTCAATAGCTCAGTAAGAATCGTTTCACCTACAGAATGCCTTTGCCCTGACAAAATGAAGTTTGTCCTATGCTGTTCAAGTGAAGTCTTCCTGCGCAAAACCTATTTACAAGCAAAATGCTCCACGGATGTGACTATATTTCTTCAATTTTCCACTTATCTTCTATTTCCGCTTGTGAGTCGTAGATCGTAAATTGTAAAGTTTATCCAGACCCTACTCTCTGTTGACGCTAAACTCACTTCAGTTCATTTATCTACAATCGCATATTGTCATCATCATTATGTATCTCATTATTGTAAGCTACGTCTTAAGATTAAGGCACATCGCATCCAAAGAAGTCTTTAAAAAACTCATTAAAATGCTTGCACTTGACGGATGGATTCGAATAAATTGATGCGAAAGCAAAAAAACTTTTCAATCTCCACTCATTTAGAGGTTGTTTGTTTATGCGTATAAATACTTTCTCTGGACCTCCGTCAACAGATCATCATCGTTATTGGCTTATTTCTCAGATTCATTTAGTTTTATTCATGTGTGGTGTGTGCGAGTAAACAAACATCGCAGTTGATAGCCGCCGTCACAATAGCCTCTAGCACACCACCATTACCACCTCCTCGAAATGCTGCTGCCTGCCCACTCGATGTGGTGTGGTGCCGTTGATCTATGTATCTTTTATCCCGTGGTGGTGGAATTTTTTTGGTAAACATTGTTTCATTTCATTTTTATTCCGTCCTTAACCTTGTCCATTGTCGGCAATCGGCAGTCTCATCGGGGGGATGGTAATGCAGCTCAAAGTTTATGTAACTAATTAGTTAGTGCTACCAAATAGCTTGTGTGTAGACTTTGTACACGTACGATTGAGTATTCCTTTGGTCATAAGAAGGTGCCACTCTCTTAAGGTGTTTACTGGTGCTTAGCGGCATGATGGTAATAGATGGGTAAATACATGAACTCATAAGTCTTGCATGGCATGTTTGATAAAATTTTGCTGGCTAAGCATTAAAGGGGATGAGGATATAAAAAATCATGAGAATAACTGAACTGTAAGGAATTCTCATGGAATTTTGCGACTCAGTTGGAAAAATAGATCGCCACTATGGCTATGTGCGGTTTATGTAATAGAATCTCATAGAAATGTGTCAAGAGAAAAACAAAAAAAGAAAATTCTTTTAAGAAATTCGTGGAGAGTAGGAAAATATCGTATGTCATCCGTGTGACAAAAACGGAGGTTGAAATGTATTTTTAGCGAGCAGAATAGGGGTTTCCTGGTATTCATTCAGCTGACAAGTTAGAAGCAATTCCTTGTTTTCTGTTGACACCGTGAAATGGGACACGGTAGGAGGTGGAAATTTAGTTGTTTTCTAGGAAAAAGTTTCGTGGTTTTGCATTTGAGTTTATTTTGATTTTGTAAGATCTCCAAGGTGACATGGTATGCTTTTTAGGGGATTGAATAAAATGCTCGAGCATTATCGGGTTTCTTCGCACCATAAAACGAAGAATGTCATATTTTGACATTTAATGTGATATGTAGTGGGTGGTGGTGTTGTAGATCGGCAGTTAATTATAATGTTGGGTGGATTGGATTGATGAAATCGGAGTAATAATTCGATATATGTATGTATGTACATATGTTATTCGGACTGATGCCAACCGCTTCTGTGCTTAGAGATGTGGAGAACGTCTCTTTTTCTTTGTCAGAGGAGGAGCAGGACCGTGAGAACTAGACCGTCCAGTAGACCAAAACACTATCCAATGTCTGCAAGATAATTGCATAAATAAAAGGAATTTGGGGCTTTTATTTCTAACACGGATGGTGGGATTAAAATGGAATAGAACAAAGCCAGCAAAGTACCTGGGAACTACAACCAACTTCATAACAAGATGCTGTAGCCGCTGCAAAGAAACTAAAAACGTCAATGATCAGCTAGGTAGATGAACAAAATGGACAACCAGAAAACGGCAAGATACATAAGATAATCGTTGTAACTTTCAAGCCAAATTCTCAACTGCAGCTTAGGCAAAACAGAAAAAAAAAAAACTCGGCACGGAATTGAGAGCTACAAGAGGATAATAATCCAAAGCATCAGAGTACTTTGTTCTTACTGGAAGGACGAAAATTTCATTATTACAATGGAATTAGCGACTGCAGATGTTGAGCACTTGCGTGCTCAAAATTTCTCTTGGATTTAAATTTAGAAACGCGTGATTGATTCGTTTACACCGGTGAGTTTTATTATTTGAATCATGTTGGTTGGTCACCAACTTGGCTTATTTATCAAGCCAATTCCAACAGGATGATGGGTGCCACATAACACACACCTCGTGTTACAAGAAAAATTGATTCCTGTCAGCATAATGTCAGAAAGTAGTAATTTGACAGCCGACTACTCCCTGTGAAAGTTCTTAAAGGGAAAGGTCAACGTAAAACAACCAAGGACAATCGACCGACTAAAAAACAACATTCGTGATGAAATTGGCCAATTTACCTTGGAAACATGCCAAAAATAAAAATATGAACGCACGCATCTGTGGGACAAATGGTGTAACAAAGCTGAATTTATCTTCTTTCTCCATAAGGAGTTTTCCAGTTGAAGTCTGTCAACAAGTTGTGTCAATAAAGCCAAATTTCTCTTGTAATTCCCATAAGAAGTTCTTTAGTTGACGTCTGTCAAAGACGAAGTGACAGTAACAAAATGCATAGATATGACGGGTAATTCAAATTTAAAGGGTGGCCCATCTGTTGGTTTGTACAAACTACACCGTTCACTTAATTTCATTTAAAAGACAGTTGTGGCCGTCTTGGCAGTAACCCATCCTGTCAATTCAATTCTGCAATACATTGTCGGTTGTTTGTGGGTCCATTTCACAAATAGCTCGATGGTTCTTTTTCTTAGTTGGCGTCAGTTGTGTGGGAAGTTGGAGTAATAACGGTGCCTAAGAGTTCTTCATAGAGAAAAGTTTTAAAGCGATAGAGCGCAACAAAACAGTTCCAGGACTTTGTGCACAAAAAGATCGATTGTTTAAGGGCTGATGGGGGTGGGAAAAGCTACATCCTGCTGGAACCAAATTCCTTCCAAGTGCAAATCTTTCAAATGTGTCCACAATTCAGTTATCATGCCTCTGTAGCGCATTCAGTCCAGGTTAACGCTTTTGACAGCTTCATTTTCAAAGAATTGAGGCACAGTGAGACTAGCACTTCAAAATTAACACCAACCACTCACTTTTTGAGGATAGTTTGGCTTCTGTTAATTTTTGAACAAAAGATGATTTTGCGACTAAAGCCGACGTAGTTTTCCAACTCCATTAAAGCCCGCATAGAGAAGCGATGACAATGCAAATGTTCGGTCACTCTGCTTCAACTCTTAAGCCAGTAATTGGATATTTTACGGAATCCGCGGTCACAGGAGTGCTGAAAAAATTAGAACCAAGTGAAATTGTCTCTGTCGAATTGCTATTGGACGCAAAGTTCAGATTTTGTCGTCTTTGACAAACCATCAAAAGATTTCGAAGTTCTAATGTATTTGACGAAAATGTCAGAGAGTACAGAGCTTTGAAGTTATTAAAAAAAAATGTAACAATTGCAGTGTTAAACGCATTTTGCAACCAATCATTGTCAAGTGCTTGGATATTTTATCAAGGAGTCTTATTTATCTTAAGGATAACATCCATTGAGATCGGCCGACTAAAGGCCGAACTATAATAGTAGAATGGG
The DNA here is from genome assembly GCA_946965025.1 of Blera fallax. Taxonomy (NCBI): domain Eukaryota; kingdom Metazoa; phylum Arthropoda; class Insecta; order Diptera; family Syrphidae; genus Blera; species Blera fallax. The sequence goes on along the minus strand of OX337245.1, from coordinate 78,121,517 downwards.
TGCGTACGTCTACTTACGTAACTGTGCGAACACAATTGTATGACCATAAAAGCTTGTTGGATTCGTCAAGTTTCGTTCATTTTTGCAAAAACTTTTGCTCGTACGAAAATTTGACATTTGACTTCGACAGCGGTGTAATTGCTTCCGTTCCCATACGACTATTATGGGCAACTTGCGCAATTGACAGTAATGGAGAAAACTTTACGTAGAATTTTGACATTAGCTTCCGATTGCTTTCTACTATAGTTGAGCGTCAAGGCTTTAAAGTTAAACAATTTAAACTGTAAGTGACCATAGCTCCATGTTTTCCAGGAACACTACTTTTCTTTGACTCCCTTCAATTTAAATGGAGCACGATTCAATATGTCCAACCCTCTGAAACTAGTCACATCTCTGGAATTTGCTATGACAATTAACTTCGGGTCGATATACAAGCTTCACAGTCATGCCACTACGCAACTGCTAAGCTCCATTTTACTTAAAGCAAAAGACATACCGTTATAATGCACTTTAATATTTCATTCTCTACCAGGATTCCCCATCGCCATCACTCAAAATGCCATTATCCTCAAATATCCATGTGTACGTATCGTGTTAACACTCTATCAATTCGCTACACAACTGCTGTGTTCTGCTCAGCATGCAAACTATCAATTCCCTGAAGCAATTTTCTAACTTCATACGTACTGCTCACCAAATGCATTACTCTTGTATAGTCTTGTAATATTCTTGAGTCGTAAGGCACTTGTTAGTAAGAACAGCAAAACATCATCAGCTCTAAGGCACCGATGTTGTTGGCACTCCTACCCACCATGCCGGCACTTAGCCACTCAAACTTAAGCTGTTTACATTTCCCATTAAGTGAATTGCAATATTATTTCTACGTCTAAAAGTAAATAAACACGAGGACGACGACGGTACGCCATCAACGCCAGCATAATTTAACAAAAACAACAACAACAGCAGCAGCAGAACTGTCGATTCTCATTCTTGTGCCCATGACATATTTTTCAGAAAAAATTTTCCCTACCGGTTGAGATACTAGCAACAGTTGTTATCGTAATCAATCTTACGAGTACGAGAATGTTTTTCTTTCTTTTTTTTGTTCAGATAAATAAATACGCAAGTTGTCACAGACGAGAGCACCGAGAAATAAATTTATACGTGCTATCGGTGGGATTTAATTAATTTCGATAAATTTGAGTGCAGCACCTGGGCTTATGTGAGCTTAAACATGTAAATTAAATGGAAATTGTCGAAAAACGAGTTCGTATGTCAAAAATAAGCTGATTAAGTACTAGGACAAGTGTCATTCAGTGATACAGTTTGGCCTCATCATTTAAGGTGACGGATGGATGGCCAATCGGTATTAATGTGTACTTAGTTTTGAAAGAATGCGTCTTAAGTGAAATGAATGGTATGACAACTGTCGATTGGCGACTGCACAAAAGAACGTAGGGACTGTACATAGGTGTAAGTGAAAGTGCGTTTTTTTCGACACGCACTTTAATGCATTGTTGGTCGTTCGGAAGTCACATGACGTGATTGAAACCGATTCTAGCAGACAGATTACCACGTGGTAAGTTATTTATCTGAAGTTTGACATGTGACGGTAATTTTTTGGTATCTTTCGAAGCGTCAACATGAATGAAGAAAAAGTGCACTTGAGCCTGAGTTCCAGAAAGGTAACAACTCGGTGCAGGTAGAAAAATTAAGCACGTGTGTGAAGCTTTTAGAGAGGCCACAGTAACATCACGAACATGCCAAAAAATGTCTTAAAATTGCGACTTTCTTTGGACAAATTCTACATTTAATTGCATAGATGTGGACTGTAATCTTAGAGTTCATCAGAAAACATCTTTAGATCACATCAAAAGGCTTGGTTTTGTGCCAAAACTCTCTGTTTCAGTGCCGCAGAATTTCAGCATATTCATAATTGTAAAAAAAAAATGCTGTGAATCTAGTGCAGCAGATTCTAAAAACAAACAAGCAATCTGTGCATCAAAACATAATTTGCTACAATTTTGCAAAACAAACGCAGTCATTTGATGTTCATGAACGTAAGTGATACCAAATCAGTTGCAATGGTAATGCAGTTTTGTTTTAAAATTTATTAACGCAAATCTACATAATTTTACAATTTTGAACTCAACCTATGTGCCTGAAACCTTGCTCGTAAAAAAAGTAGCCGTTTTTGGTGCCAAATGGCGCTGGAGCAGTTTTCTCAAGACAAAATCAGATTGTCAGCTTTCTTGACCGGTGGAATTGGAAAGGATGAATGCTCTTCTCTTAGCCTATTAATTCGCCATCTAACTTGGACTGTTTCAGTTCTTAGAAGAAAACCTGCTGAATTCTCTAGCTTTCCCTTACCAAGGCTACACTCTGAATATGACGGATGCCAATTAGTAGAAGTAGTAACAGTATGCAGCCTTGCTGTACGTCACTTTGGACTTTGAAATCATCTGACAGCTTGCCCATTGGTATACGATTAAGTAGCTTAGAAGGGCAAACCTAGATAAAATCTTATTTCAGAATTTTGGAAGGCTCCCTTTTCCTTGAGTGTGCTTGTTATGATTAAAATCACTTTGTTGCAGCTCATTCGAAAAGATTCCTTCCTTCTTCCGATCGCATGTTTTTTTCTGATGGTTTTATAACATCGGCCAACTGTCACATCTACGAGTATTGCTGCTGCCACACCCTTCTTACATTTTAGACTTCTATGTAATTGGTGCTACAGCTTAAACTTCTTAGCCACTGTTGCGGGTGCCATTAGAGATTTCAGAGAAACACGCTCTACAATCAAATTTATTTTATTTACCACAAATTCTTCTGTTTCTGTTGCATTACTTTATAATTTCAGGTTGTTTTTACAAGTAAAGGTTTTTGTCCTTTAAACCGAACGGAAACGTGTAATTTTATTCGATGCACAGAGAAATGCTCACATGACACGTGGACGTAGAAGTAGAATTCACTGAAATCTTATTTGGACACTGCGTTCTACAAATATTTTGCATCAGTGTAGATAACATGACGTTTGACTAGACTTGACATCTACTTGACATCTACTACTACTACATCTACTAGTACTTACTGAACGGGCTCCCAATCTGTGGAGGGTCATTGCCTGAGATACGGCAGCTTTCCATTCTCTTCGGTCCAGGGCGTGCTGCTTCCAGTTTTCAAGAGCAAGCGCTCTGGCATCCGCAATAGCTTGGTTCTTAAAACGGAGGTGCGGTTTTCCTTTTCGTCTCGAACTATGGGGGCTGGAGCATTATTTTCCATTCGTTCGATGTGGCCAAGCCAGTGCAGTCGAGGTGTTTTGACTACATCCACATCTTGATACACCTCATAGAGTTGGCGGTTGTATTTTCTTCTTCATTCGCCCTCCTCGCATATACGACGAAGAATTTTTCTCTCGAAAATCTAATCTGCTTTCCTTCTTATTGTCCAGCACACTCGGATCCATAGAGTAGGACTGGCAGGATCAATGTTTTGTGGAGCATGCATTTCGTCTTCCGAGTTAGGAGTTTTGAACTCAATCTTCGTCGAATCTCCACTAAGGTGTCGTTCGTGGAGTTGATGGTAACTTCGAGTTAGGTAAACTCCATAACCTTTTCGAAATTATTGTTGGCAACAGTGACGTTTTTCCTAGACGGTGGACAGATGCTGCTTTGTGCATAAATTGCTGCTACTTCAAGACCAACTTATTTTACCTGTTTTTCAAATGCCGTGAAAGCTTCGATGATGGCATGCTAGGAGCGTGTCTATATAATTTGCGTATCGCAGGAACTGGAAAGATTAGCTGAATACAGTGCCTTTACTTGACATCTCATAGTTGCAAAAAGAAACAATAAGCACCCTTTTAAGGAGTGACAGTGTGTTGATGAGTCGAAGAAAATGAATTCGTACTTAAACCTAGTTTTAAGTAGCCCTTGTGAGACGCCAAATTTAACATTTAACCTGAACGTCATAATAATCCGACAGCAGTGTTCCTTTAATTTTTTCTCGATTTGAAATTTATAAATTTATAGCAACTGCTGTTTTGGGGGGCATTGTTGCGTGGGTGCATAGATGCGTCGGCAGAGTGTGCAGCGTGTTGACGTTATGTGTCAACACGTCAACACTACATCAAGCTTGAAGTCAATGTCGACACAGTTAATGGAGGTCTATTGACAACATCGATTAGCTTTGGTTTCTCTCTCAAGCGCAAGAATCACACCCGATTCTTTCCACTTTGGCCTCCACCAATTATCTTCTGAACTCACACTTTAATCATTTTAAAGTCCCTTTCCAATTACAAGCGTCTCCTTAGATTAACCCCACATCAACGTGCCTGGACGCTGTGCTGGGAATTCAAGACCAAAAAAAAAACAAAAAGCCGCGGCGCCCACCGGGAATTCAAGACCATCTGGTTAAATATTCGTATTAAAAAACCATTTCGTAGTTTTCCCCCACAAATCGGTTTAAAATAAGATTTTGGTCCTTTGACCCTTCTACTTTTCCAAGGCGTGGTCACTTCCGATAGAAAAAAAAACACCACAACTCCTTTTCATGTGAATTCTCCGCACCCACGCAGAGCCTTCTATCGCCTGTAGGAAGCTTAATTACTTCATTTTACATTCCAACGCTGTTTTCCGATGCAGCAAACAAGAATTTAATTAAAACTGCACATTTGCATAACTTTTCAGCAACCTTTCTTTAGAGTCATGCGAGAAGAGAGAGTACTACGTAGAACTTTCTACGTCAATCCGGGAATTGGGAGCACCACCAGTGTACAGATTGCATGTGGAAACTTTAATAGACTCCAGCTGACAGTATGCTAATTAAATTGGTTTTGCAGCTGAAACACTGACGTAAAGCATCAAACAAGGCATTCCAATGGAACCCTGAGAGAGAGAGAGAGAGTTGGTTTGTTGTGTATCCTTAAGAAGATCCTTGGAACATTATAGCAACATGCGATTGCCGTTGTTAATGACTTTCGTTTTCAGCTTGTTTGGCGGCAAAGGTCACACGAAAACCTCTTAAATCGATATCTAGATACATTTCATGGGAATCAATATATTGCACGCACGATAGGCTTTAGCACTTTCAGCCACTTCGGGTCTAATGGATGAAGGATGACATTGGCTGGTAAATGGGTTTAATTTAAAATCCTTTGTTCAAAGATACAATTAAAGTGAAACCGGAACCGTGCGGTATTGCCTGACTGCACTATTGTGTGTGCGTGCGGTATTTATAGAAGATAACCTTTGTGGCTGGCGCGCGCGTTGCCATTGTCCGATGTAATGTGGTGGAGGGAGGCAGTTCTCATTATGCCCAAATGCTTGTTGCATACACGTGCTTAGCACAAAAAAGGTCAGGCACAAGCGTGGGATGAGGACACAACTGGACCTACACCTAGTGGACATTAATTCTGCGGTCTTTGTTGTGTGTGCTGAATGAATAATAAATGAATTCGCCCGCATCACACAGTTGGACATCGATTGTGCAGTGTATACTTACTAAGACGGAAATGTGTAATACACTGGTGGGTGTTTTGTCATCTGGCTAATTACGGGAATTTGTTTGGCATATGAAATTGAATTTTCCATTCATAGACGAGCTGCGGTCTTTTGTTTTTGCAAGGATCGATGAATTAATTTCGCTGAATTACGCCGTGTTGTGTGGGAATGTACACATGTGTAGAGGTGGAAAGGACTATTTTTAAAATGCTGTCACTTAATGAACTGGAAATATTGCACGTGTAGGTTGCACAGGAACCAATAAGCTGAGAAAAGGTGGGCAATGGACAAAACCAACATTTTTAAGAGAGGACCAACGAACGCTATACGCGGCGGTGAGACTCTTGTTAGTTCTGTAAAAAGCTCTTTAGAAGTGCTCTCAACTTTTAAAACCCACCAATATTCACGGATGGCTCTAAAACTGGGTATATTGGTGCCGAAAGTCTCTCCGAAGAGCTGAACTTCTCCGATTTTCAAAGCCATAGAGTTTTTCAAGCCGAGGTTAATGCTGTTTGTCAAACTCCTATCTGGTTGACAGTAAGTACCTCATTCTGATATCCTGTGCGAGGTTAGACTGCGTGATTAACTTATCCAACTCCTAAACTCCAACAATTTCTGGCCTTAATGCACCCAATTAATCCGTTTCAAGTAGGTTGTGGATTTTTCGATTCTTCGAAACAGCTCTGGAGATGAGAGCTCCAATCCTTCTGTCAGATATCGCCAAAGAACGGTTTACCTAGAGTACTTTGTCGTGTTCTCGCCAGGGCCGGACACCTGCAAAGAAAGTGAGGAAGAGATTCTTTCTCATTAGTATCTCTGCAGTTCCGGCAGAAGGTCTTGTATTATCGGCCAGCGGCCCGTGCTTATGGCTACAATTCTGGCAATATCTGGTCTTGATCTGCCTAATAGCTCATTTGATTTAGGTTTGCTATAGCTGGGCCATGTCTTTCTTGATATATCGCAGCTAGAAATCGTGTTCCAACCTAGGTTGGCCAGCTTTAAGAAGTGAAGCGACTCCTAGCGGAACATTGACTCTTTTTGCCAGCGAGCCGCTAAGGACTGACCCTTGCCTGGCCAGATTGTCTGCTCGCTCGTTACTGTCTCCTGGGACCCATATGACGGTGATATTTGATTGAGCACCCAATTTGTTTAGATGACATACTTCTCAAAATAGATTGTCTTAATGAGTCGACTGCATGACATGTTTGACAACAGTACATGTGGATATGTTCGAAAAATTGTTGGATGAAAATGACAGAAGAACTTATTGCTAGATATCTGAATCACTCTCGATCTGAAGTCAGCTGTAAGATATGCAAATCAAAAGGACGAGAAAATTCCATTTTCTTAACTGAGTTTCCACTCCTGAAGAGTCCTATCGACCTTGTTTTAGTCGACAGGAAGTTCGAAGAAGTTAAATTCATGTTCTACATTCTCATCGCCTTGCTAAACCCAAATATCTGGCGAAAAATATGTGCTGTTCCTTGCTTTTCAACATTTTACAGACTCATTAAGAGTTGTGAGTCATGATGTCTTGCAAAGATGACGTAGCAGTTCACCAGAATGTTAAACGTACTCAGATCGTCACAAGGGTGCCCTTAACAATTTCAAAGTTATACCAGTTGACAGCAACATTTTATCCTAAGAAGTGGGCAATATGTACATTGTTTGTTTTTCTATGGCATTTTTTTTTTTTGTTTGTTTGTTTTTTTGCCCTTGCGAGTCCTAGAGCCTCTGCTACCCCTACGCGCCATCGAGTACGATTTTTTGGAATGAGTTTCAGCTCTCTCCAACTCTTCCCCAGCTCATGGGACTCCTCCTCTGTTGTTCTGCGCTATGTTCTTCTCGGTCGACTGAATATTCTGTCGTCTTAGGTTAGATGGTTCCAACTTCCATTGCATCGTGTGCTTTGCTTTGTATTTGTCACCTTTTCGAAGGGTGTGACCGATCCACTGACCACTGCCACATACCCCGTTGACTTGTGATGCCTTAAGTTTCCTGACGCGTTCTCTGATGTAGCTATACGTTAAATATACGGTTCGGCTAGAGTATGTTTCGTAGGCACCGGTTCACATACGTTCGCAGCTTTTTTGTGACAATTGTGACAACGGTCACAGCACTAATAAAAGCACGGACTCAACAGTCTTAACTTGGTGTTCAAGCTAATAGCATTGCTTCTCCATATTTTGTTCTGATACAGCATATTTTTCTGCATTTCTAGAGCAAAAATAGTGAAAAGGATCACCATTCAAAGAATCATAAAGTTAAACATCACAGCGATAATTGTTAAAATGTTGGGTACTTCATGTACAAAGACAAATACTTGGCGCGTCTTTTGCGCTGTTGTTGTATGTGATCCAGGGCCTCCCGACAATTCGTGTTGTTTTTTTTTTTAACGAGAAGCCTTCACGTGACAGTTATTACTCTCAGACGTTTGTCAGACATTCGCGAGAGGTGGGACCGTGAACAAACTCGTTGGTGTTGTCTGGGATTCGAACCTCGAACCTCCCGCTCAGTAATCCGATGTGTATTTTAGTATTTTTTTGACCTGTTAAGGCGAAATATGCAGTAGAAAAGAACGCCTTACCTTACGCAGTACGCATTTTGTGACCATTTTTTACTGATAATTGCGAATATTCCTCTAGGTCAACCTTTAGTTGATTTATAAAATGGTTGACTTTTCAAAGCTGTTCCGTTGAACCTGCAAGCTTATGTATTTCGAAGCTAGGGTCGCACACTCTTGTCTCAAGTACCTTCCTTCATGACTCGTTTTCATGAGTTGAATTCCTCTGAAGTTTTTCTGAGCTCTCTTTGTTTTATCCCATGTCTTTGACAGAAAAACCACCAATTTTCTGTGCTCCGAAAGCAAATGAACCATTGTTTTTCAATCCCTACATTTATCCCATCCATCGAGCTCTGATTCTCATGTTTTATGGAAATCTTAAAAATTCAAATCCAATCTCCCCGCCCGGCTGACATGCACTGCCCGTACGAATATCTGCATCAATTGCAGTCATCGCTAGCATCATTCTCATTGCAAATGTAGCGAACTGTATCGCAATTCCACTCAATTAGATTGTTTTGAAACACAAATTAAAAACAAAAAAAAACTCTTGATTGCGGAATATAAGAGAGAAACACAGAGAGTAGTGTCTGATGATAAATGAAAAACTCGGACAGCTGGAGATTATTGTGATATGTGCTGATGGTCCATTAACAGTAATGGATTGAAATGTTTTTCTTTTTTTTTTTTGTAGATAGAATCTGTTATTTTTTTTGTTTATTTTGGCTCTTTTAAGTTGGAGATTATTGCCGAAGGTTATGATCATTTATTTAATTAAAAACACTGTTTTTTTGGTCGCAATGTCTACTTGTCTATACTGTGAAACTCGATGGGATGTTACTAAAATAAAGAAACGAATTGGTTGCCATTGAATGTAATCCTATTTGGAAATGGCGCTGTAAAATCAAGTCGATGGTTGTACTTAATGAGCATATTACACACGTATGAGCAATGAGAGAAAAAGCAATTCTGTAGGTCTTTGATTTTATATTCGCTATTGTCTATTACTTTTTTCGGGTAAGCATTCTAGGAATTGCTATCCCGATTAAGGAAACCATTTAAACATGACCATATCCAGTCTTTAGCTCAGCACTCACAAGTGGACGAGTTTTTCTTTTTTTTTTTACAACTACTTGTCCGAGTACAACGTTGACAATGGATGCTTTATGCCCATAACACAATGTAGCGTTGTAAACTAAATATTTATATATATTATTAAACAACGCCACCAAAAAAAAATGTCACTTCAGCGTTGCAAGTGATGAATATGACAGCAAATAAGTTCGCTTTGCTTAAATTTCACATACCCAAATTCGGGGCAAAAAGAAGAGTATGAATCAACTCCTTTTTTCTTATTTAACAAATAACGTAGTGACAAGAATCATAGAATCGAGGGAAAAGGTAATGACAAACAATAAATTCAACACAAAAAGTCCAAGATACCTGTATCCAAAAGTACACAGCATGCATAGTGGACAGATTGAACTGTGATTGAACTGTCAAACGCGTGACATAGTAGAAAGTAGCTCTACTCAGGCGTTGTAGTGACATTTACGATCAAAAACCGACCTCTAGAGAAAGCCCTAAACCATCTACAAAGCACAAGGTAACTTTTCGTGTTACCATATACATATGTATCTACATACGAGTTAGGTTAAGTTAGATTGAAGTGGCTGCCAGCTAAGAGTCGCCAATACACTTAGACCAATGGTAGGTCCATTGTGATACCACGTGGATCATGGGAGAAAGTTTTTCTCTACCTACTCGTTAAACCATTTTGAGCTTCCTTTGAAGCGTATGAGGCTCTTAATAACGATATCTATTAGGTTGCCTATATCGTTGTAATAGGCATAGCCTTGTAGCATGCTTGCCTATTAGACAGTGTCCAGTGATGGCACCTATTGAGAGAAACCAAGTTCTTAGAGTATTTTAGATCCAGCTTAGGCCAAATCTGTTTTGTCGCTAGACATGTTGATCCACTTTTCCACCTAAGACTTGTACTCTCGACCGCATCCAGCTTAAATTTAAGTTTTCGAGGAGCGATTATTATACCTAAAGTGCCTTTATCCGCCAAGATGGGTATAGTTGTTCCTATTCTGCCGAGTTCATCGGCCTTACAATTCCCTCGAATGTCCCTATGCCCCGGCACCCAACTCAGGTGAATATTAAACTGCTCAGCCACCTTTTACAAGAGACGATCGGCAGTCTAGAGCTACTAAGGAATTAAGTATTTTAGAGGTCGATTCCAGAGATTTGATTGCTGCTTGGCTGTCTGAAAATATGCGGATATCTCTAGCAGATATCTACGCGCTGTTTCTGCACAATATGTCAACGCGCGACCGTGCCAACACATTGCGTTTGTGGCATTAAAATATTGGCATAGCTAGTGTGGGTAATCAAAAATTTGTCAATTTTAGGTAACATAAATTCGTTTCTCATGCCTTGCACTATAAAGTACTCGTGTAGATTTTCATCTTATTAAAAAAAAATGACGGTTCCCTTATGTAACAACCCTGGACTTCATGGCATTTTGACATTTCCAATAGTTTTTTTTTTCTATTTACTTATGAGAGCAGTATAACAGAAAAGTGTTATAATTCTAGTATCATTTAATCTCTAAGCTGTTGACATCAAGAACAGTAAATAAAAAAGAAAGAATAATCAAACAGTTCAATTGGAACATTTCTTTGTCGGATTATAATGCATTTAGTAAGCAAGAGTTCTTTAAAAATCCAAAATTATCCGTTTTCGTCATAATTTATTCTCTAAAAGATAGTCGACAGTGATGTTTATGTTTATGTTTATTTAAAAGTAAAGTAAAAAAGTGGTTTTCTGTATTCGTATAGTTCCCCTAAGTGTTTTTCATTTTTATTATTATTTTTTTTACAACATAAAAATGCAGTAAAACTGTAGATACATACATATAACTGATAATATCGAGTATAACTCATCACGTTGTATAAAGTTGATACACACAGCAATGTTTACGTTGAACGTCAACTTCACGTTTATTATTATTTTATTATCTTTTAGAATAGCAGTAGTGATACGATTTAATGAATTTGAAAACATCAGTTGGATGTTTTTCGTTGCAGTTGTCGGATTTTATGGAATTGCTAAATAGATGGTTTCAATTGCTATTAAACTAGACAACAAAAGTCGTAAAAACAGCGTGACAGGCAAGTTTATGAACTTGCTTATGAACTTTTTATACCCTATGTCATTGAATATAGTCATATTCATTTTAGATCATAGTTTGTAGATTGGACTATAATGAAAATAAGTCCTATTTCATATAGGTAATGTAAATATAGTTGTGTTCAACATGAAAGTTATTTCAACATAACCTTGTTCGTTTGTGACATAAGGGTGGGTCTATAAATGGACTCATATCTTAATTTTTTAATCTTCTTGAAGCATAACGTCTGTTCTGTACAAGCGTTTGAAATTCGCACGCAATATAGTCCACTAATGGTCCTTAGAAGCATTGCTATTGTAAAGTGTATCGGAACTTCAAATACTTAGTAATGACACTCATTGGATGAGAGGGGTTGTGAAATTCGAAATTCCCTAACATGTGCGACATATTCTTACAAAAAATTCTAAAAACTATGTGACTGGACAACCTCTAGAAAGCCGTAAACCATCTACAAAGCTGTCGACAGACATCCAGGGTGGTGTATCCACCAATTTCCTTCTCTTCAATTTACCAATATAAACCCGGTAAGTCCTCCAGAGGTCCTTGGAAAATCGAGTGTTTTTTAAGGCTTGCAAGAGTGAGTCATTTCCTTTTGTTTGTTTTTTAACTGATTGGTCAATATTTTCCAATGATTGATGCTTAATTGAAGGGTGCACAGTTTCCAATTGTATAAAAAAATAATTTCATTCAATTGTTGATGCCCCGGTGGGCTTAGCAGTAACCGACCCTGTCAGCCCAGTTTTGCAGTGCATTGCCGATTGTTAGGGGCTTAATTTTACGAATAGCTCGATTGTTATTTTTCTTAAGTCTATCAATTGCTTATGAATCGTTACTAAAGTAAAGATCCTTTACAGTTCCCACGAAAACAAAAAAGTCCACCATCATTAAATCGCCTCTGCGCGGTAGCCAAAGTTCATCTCTACAATAGCTGATACCACAGTTGCCGAACTGAGTGCTGCGCAAGATTAATTTTTTGGCCGGTGACCAGGCTTTGGTTCCAAATTCAAATGGTGTAATCGCAGCCATTGCGCACGACATACATACTTTTCCACTTCGACCATGGGTGGGCATTCCGCAGAAACGTGTTTTGCGATCCCCTAGCTCTGGATTTTATCTACAAGTCGCACGAACCACTTGCCGTGGCATGGCTTGCTCTACGAGGAAATAGGATAAAATAAATTGACAATTGGCAAATAGGGTGCTGAGAAGAAAATTTTCTTCAATTTGATTTTCCGCATCACTCCAAGAGTTTTTAGATAACGAGAAAAGTTCAAACTTTGTAGTCCCTTATTGCTAAAAATAAAATGTCAGTCCCAATATTCTGATCAATCTTGGCGGTACAATCTTACAGAAACTCGGGACGAGTGGGTCTTTCAAGCTCAGTAGAGTCACGATGCGTTATCGAAATTTTCATTCATTTAAGGGTTCTTCTCATAGAAGTGAATTTTCTCGAAACCAGCTCTGACATACATATGTTATTAGAGCGCATACCACATTTTTCGCCAAAAAATCGTTTATAAAAATGTACTTTTTTGGCTGTGGCTCATACTGTTTTGTTTGAAAATAATATCTGAACAATATTTGACGTATTTCCAGGCATACCAGGCTTAAGCAAATTGCTGATTATTTTCCTTAACAGAAAGTGAAGAATTTCCAATCGAGTGATATGAGAAGGAGCATTCCATTCCATTTACAAGATCATCGGCTGATCACGAGCTTGAAGCCCAAATGCCTGAACTTCATATTTTCAGAATTGCCATTGCGCCAGGAAGAATATTTTCCGACTTCATTGTACCGACATGGTTTTTGTAAACCTATATGCTATAGTACATATAGTATATTATTGTGCGGTTCTGGACCCTATCCAGAATGTGTAAAACGATCTTCGGTGCATTAGACCAGATGTGCGCGTTGGGCGGACGAATGCCTTATAAATTGAGGCAAGATCAGACGGGGTAAAGTATTTCTTGCACCGCTTAAGGAATTTAAGACATTTTGTAGCATTTTTGGCGACCTCGAATATGTGATGGTTGTTTATATCTACACATACCGAGAATGGCAAGTTTTTTGGTTTCTGCGATGCAAGTACCATTCATGGAAAATGGTTGAGGGTCTTGGTTTCGCTTGAGAGACAGAAGACAGCACTGCTTAGAGGTTGCAGACAAGAGATCATTTATAAAAATGAGAAAGAGAGCCGGAGTCAAAACTGAGCCTTGGGGGACACCAGCATTTATGTGGTGAATATCAGACTTGAAGTCGTCCACTTCTCGGTGAGAAATGCCATCAAATCACCAGTGGACCTGTTGCTACGAAAACCATACTGCCGGTCATTGAGAAGTTTTCGTGAATCATGATATTTCATTCCGGGATTTTATAAAAATTTCTCCAGAATTTGCTGTGTATTTTCGATTCCAAAAAGATCAGTCAATACTCTCGTCAAAAATGAATGTTGATTCTTTTCTCCCAGCCCAGAGTTGTAAAAGAATGCAATCATTTTGGACTGCATTCATTGAAGTCACAAGAAAAACTTCTTCGTATTGACTTCAATCATATGAATTCACTTAGAGACTTCAACTTCAAAATATGAAATCACCATTCATTTTGAAGTCACTGATTGGGAATTCATTTTTGTGAATTCAAAGATTGCATTCAAATTCAAATGAATGCAATCTTCTGTGATTTTGCATTCACTTGTTCCAGTAAAACAATTTTTCAGCAGACATCCTTGAGCCGTGTCAACACTTGTTGGCGTCAAAACAAATGTCAGAGTAACCTGTTCACCCAGAGTTTCTCGTTTTTACATTCTTTAAATTGATTGACAGTTAATGTAACAATCCAAGAGAGCAATTCAATTGTTGCATCATGCGCACATACCTTCGCCATGCATTGCCAAATCCATCAATAATTCAATTTACAGAAAAAAAAAGAGCAGCTCATAATTCATCTTACAGCCATTTATACCGCCTCTTTTCGTCATTTTTTTTTTAAGAAACCACATCTCGTAAAAAATCTCTTTAATAAATCACTTTTACGCAATCAATAATAAATCGTTGGTGCTCTCCGAAACACTTAAGAAAATAATTTCTTACCACTTTGCTGGCGTGTTGGCCAAATCAAGATCTTGTCTTGCCAAATTGGGCCAAACCACTCGATAGATAGACAGATGTGTTGTGCTGCTTGTGTTACTTTTTATGGAGTCAAACAAGTTGTTTGGTCTGTGCGACATAATTTCCAAAAACGCTATTACAAACCTCATGGGGATACCACAGACGAGATTAACAACACCGCGTCGCATCGTCAACGGGTCGTTGCCTTACTACGTGGGATTGCAAAAGATACACACTTTGTATTTGCAACTCGTTTTGGGCACTTGTTACCCCAAAGGAGTGGCAAATGTCAAAGGTCAGACTTGTTTTCTTTTCCTTTTTTGTTAAATTTTATTCGAGAGAAATCTATTTGATTTTATGATTATAACGATTTTTTTTTCTATTTTTCTTTGTAGGAGCAAGTAAAACTTGATGCTACAAAACAGGCGACAAGCCCAGATGATTGTGATGACCTCAGTCCTATGCCACAGACTGCTGCGCCACCAGTCCGTCGGCGGGGTGGTATCTCAGCTGAACCAGTCACCGAAGAGGATGCCACCAGTTATGTGAAGAAAGTCGTACCAAAGGACTACAAGACTATGGCTGCGCTGTCTAAGGCTATCGCCAAGAACGTGCTCTTCTCACATTTGGACGAAAATGAACGATCAGACATATTCGACGCTATGTTCCCCGTCACACACTTGATGGGCGAGAACATTATCCAGCAGGGTGACGAAGGTGACAACTTTTACGTGATTGATCTGGGTGAGGTTGAGGTAAGTTATGAAAACTTGTGCTTGCTCTGAATGTAACCATTTTAATTGAACGAAAAATTTAAACACGTCTTTAATCGTTTTTTTTTTGTATCCCTGTTTCTGGCATTCAATTATATCCCAAGATGCTCTTGCCCTGCCATATTTTTCTTTGAATGTGTATTGTAAATCCCAGCAGGACATTGGCACACCTACTCGTCCCAAGGAGATTTGTTCATTGTATCCTATGGCGGCAGGCGGTCTTTTGCACAAAGTAATGACCGTGAATATTTATGCCTGTGGATTAAATGTGCTCCATGTAGTTTTGTTTCTATTGCTTATCACAGTCGAAGTGCGGAGAAATTATAGGAACCCATAGTGTTAGTGAAGGTAAATTGGAAATGAAATGGAAATAATAATTTAGTGGAAGTAATGTTCTAGCGGTAAATCAATTTTGTAAAATTGTTTACTCGAGCGAATAGATGTATTCCCATTAGAGTCGAAAATACGATAATGGCCAAATAAAAGGGTTCAGTTGCCCAAGTTATGTTTACAATTTGTCGATTGGAGTATTTTTATTAAATAAAACTCATAAATAATTCCAGCAGAATAACTACTTGTTCTTTCGTATACTATTCTCTCAACATAAGCAGTGGAACGTGTATGCGGTCGTTGAAGATAAACAAGTTTCGTAAAGCTTGAACTTTACGATATATTTCCGCTTTAATGTATCGACAGTCTTTGTCATGAAAACATCTATGAAGGTTATTTGTACTTCTCGAAAACGATGAATCAGTTGGCGCCAAGTCTACACACTTATCGAGGATTTGGTTTAGTTAGCAACTATGATTCGATTTTCAATTTACGACAATCGCATGAGAAATGTGGTGGATTGGGAACAATTACGACAACCTGATGTGGAATGGGAACAATTACCACAACCTGATGATACGCTGATTAAGCCGTTGCTTAGTTTAGGATTAAATGTTAACTCAGTTACAGTAAAGATAGTTATTTTTCTTTCTCAAAAATTCTCATTGCAGTAGGATGCCCAAATAACGCATTTCTAGGGATTGTTCTATTGAATTATTCGGAGTGTCTGCCATGGCAGTATCTGTAGAAAAGGCACAAATCTGCTACAAACTTCTGATAAGCTACCGGTTAGAGTTATTATTAAGTGAACTGCTTGTCTATCAACATTAGTGAGCAAGAATGTCTTAGGTCTGAACTCCTCAAGTCCTCTCTTTGTGTCGATGTTAAGTTTCTCTTTGCTCTAAACAGGGAGCTCAATTTTAATGAAGTCAATAAAATGAGTGCTCTTCTTGAGTTTGATAATTTGCTTATCCATTTGTACCTATTGCCCTGTAGACGTTTCCTTTTTGGAAAAGTAAATGAAAGAGTTTTCTTCGCAAAGGAGTCAACTAAGTTTTATATCCGTCGTCGCAGATATGAAGATCCGCTTTTCTTCAAGGCCCTCAAAATAGGTGTTCCTTTCATCGGTAACCTCTTCATTCGACTCTTTTGCAGCCGAGTAATTTTTTCATGTTTGGAAACAGGAAATAGTCGCAGGGGCCTAATTCTGGAGAATAGGCTGGATTAGGGAGCAATTCATGACCTTTCATGCAAATTTGCCATTGCGACTGCGGACTTGTCCGCCGGGGCGTTGTCCTGGTGGAATAGAACTTTTACGAAAATTCTCGTAGGCGTCTGTTTTAAGTGCCTGTCACAAGAAAACTATTTGACAGATCTGTCTGACATTGGGGTGCGTTCTTTTGAAAGATGTTTCTTGACAAGCAAAATGTTGGATTTGAGGTGGCAACGGCATCTGTTTTAATTTTCAGGGACTTATAGACTCACACTGTGTCATTGGCAAACTACGTCCATGAGTCTCCCTTTCACCAGTCATCTTAGCCATAAATACCACCTTGACTTCGATTCCTCGCGTTAACACTATTACCATGTGCGAAGTAGTTATCTGGTCTATCCTCTGGTTTTCCAGCCAGTGATAGCCCAAAATCTTCCTTCCGTTAGCTAAGTCAGGGCAGTAGCATAGTATATATGCTGAAGTAGTGGCTCTAGTACAGCAAAATGGTTCAGGATCGACAAAGTCCAAAGTTGATCCCTGTTTAGGAAATTGGTTCACTTTTTCATTTTCTTCGATCCGCACGTTGCGCTTCACACAAGCCAGTGTCAATTCGTTGCAAATAATACATCTTTATTTTTCTGGGCCCACTCCAAAGATAAGTGTTAATGTGTGTCTGCCTCATGTGCCTGATCAGTGCTTTCTCAACAGCAGTGCGACCATCTCGGATTGTTGAACGTTTTAGTTCCCAACCTCTGATTGACAGCCAGATTTAACTCTTCTGTCAAGACCTCTGATCCATCTTTGTTCTGTCATCCATTATAGATCGGTCCGTGAAGATAGTCATTTCTCCCATCCTCTCTTCCGGAACTGGTCCATCTTCGATTAGAATTCTGGGATACCTTTCACTAACACAAACATTTTTTATTCCATCTATAGGCATATTCAGATCCCTAATCGCGTGTTTCATGAGGTCCAGAACCCTATGTCCATAGATGGCAGTTCCTTTACATAAGGTAGTTCTTTAATGTAGAAGACCTTTCTACGGAAGTACATTTAACTCTGTCACGTATTGGAAAACGATCCCAGTGCACCATGACCAACTGCTTTAGCAATTTCACAACTACTCTATGCCACAGGAATTAATTCCTCTGAATTCATTCGAATCTTGAATTATGTTGCAGTCGCTGAGCCATTGTATGTTCGCTACTTAACAATTGGCGGGTCTTATGCACATACACAGTGCTTCTTTTTTCTTGAATTTGAGAAATGATTGCTTTTATTACTTTGTCCTTGTCTGTACGATTGCACTTGCTTTTTATATCGCTAATTTTTCGTCATAACAAAAAATTAAAAAAAAAAAAAATATTTCTCATCATCTTTCAGGTCTTTGTAAATTCCGAAATGGTAACAACAATTGGTGAAGGCGGCAGCTTTGGTGAGTTAGCTTTAATCTATGGCACACCACGTGCAGCTACAGTGCGTGCTAAAACTGATGTCAAACTGTGGGGCATCGATCGTGATTCCTATCGACGAATTCTCATGGGCTCAACAATTCGCAAGCGAAAAATGTACGAAGAGTTCCTGTCACGTGTGTCTATATTGGGTATGTTTTTGCTTTCGTTTTACTATGAATAATTAACTAACTAAACTTCCGTTCAATTCATTCATTAAACAGAGAGCCTTGATAAATGGGAACGACTGACAGTTGCTGATGCCCTAGAGACAGTCGCATTCGAAGACAGCGAGACAATTGTGAAACAAGGTGAACCGGGTGATGATTTCTATATCATTGTAGAAGGGTGCGCCGTTGTGTTGCAGCGAAGGGCAGAGGTAAGCAAAATTATGTATTTATAGACGTATACGAAAACAAATTAGTAAACAAGTTTCTTAGTCTAAAATAAGAAAAGTGAATTCTATTATTGATATGATTGTATGGCCACCCAAATGTACAAAACGCCTACGACAGTAGGTCTTAATGATCTAGAAAGTCTTTGTTTCAATTGATTCAAGGAAAAGGAAGAGAATAGTAGCTATGCAAATATATAATTGGAAGAATGGAATCTCTGGATATATAACGGTTAAGATGCACTCTGACCAAAACTCTGCTTTCTGGCATTACAAACCGCGCCATATATGTCAATTTGATCTACGAGTATATACAGCATTCTCTGCCTTTTGATACATATACTTAAAATACTCTTTCGCGAGACAAAAATTAATGTTAGCAGCACGATGCTTTCTTTCACTGAATACCATTTTAATCGTTCCGTGTTGTAAAGCTATTTTAGCTGCCAATTGTTTTCATATATTTCGAGGACAAATATGTTCTTCAACCGAATGATTAGGCATGTTGTTTTTTTTTTTCATAAGGTCGTTGTTTTCTAAAAACCGAGGGGGAGTGGCTGCTGTTTAAATAGATAAGCATTCCAACTTTAACTGAACAGAAATGTTTTTAGCTTCAGTTTCCAGTATGTTTTGGGTGCAGTTCTTATGAAATATTTTTACCATGTTGTCATGACTCTTGGTTCGCTCCGAAAGTGCTTTTGTATTGAATTTGTCTCAATTGCAGACAAAAGACAACTTCTTGGAGATCAAATAAATTATTAATTGAAAAAGTATAAATACAGAAGCAATTTTCTTAAACATAACTCACATCTATGGCCATATACCACTAGTAAAGCACTTTGCCTAGCATGCATTCCTTAGGTTAAGTCAGGGTGAGTCCATGAATAATTTTGTTTTATTAATTAATCATTGTGCGGATTATTGTTTGAATTAAAATCATTTCGTGTGGATTAGTTATTCTGATTTCATTTCGAAGGTAATAATTAGCAGTAATAAAAGCCTTCAAGTCCTTCGTACGTGTATGCATATCAAGATATAAATATTTGTGACTACACTCTATGCTTGCTCTATATTTTGTATAATAATTATGTATGTATTTGATTTATTACATAGTTCACACCTTCCTTACATACTATTGAAACACCTGTACAAGAAGCTCGAAGTTATAACGGCGGTCACTGTCTTTTGGATGGCCTTGCTTATATGGCGCTTCAATCTTGCGTGAGTCTTGAGTTTTTTAAACAAGCTTTTGAAGACAGCTTTATTCTAGAGACCAATAGCTTATCTTGACTTAAGTAATTGAGTTCTTTGGTTGTTTAAGTGGTGCCATCGTTTCGTTGGACATATGCACATACATATGGCGACGACAACGCCTGCTATTTATAATTTTGCAACGCGCATTAGTTGAGGTCCACTTTCAGTTTTGTTCAGCATTGTATATACCATAAAATTTGTCGATCCACAATGTAAAAATGTGTTCATTTCGAGTCCGGAGAGGTACTATTCATTTAAGTTTTTTTCACGCTGTCACTTAAGTAGGTCATTACAACGATGACTTCGAAAAACAAGAAACCATTCAAGACTTTCTTTCCTAACAATACATCCCAAGTAAACACACTAAATAGACTAACAAAGATTTAAACTTAATTAAAAGATGGTTTAGCCGCTAGTAAGAAACTGGAAACGGAAACGGGAGAAAAACTTGGCGTGAGCCATTCATATATCCTTAAGGCTTAAGACTAAGCGAAAGTAGTGCCTCTGTAAGAAGTCATTTGAAAAAGTCATTCAAAAATTACTTCAATGGGCTCAGGAGAATGTAAACCAGGATTGGAGCACTTTTAAACGCACTGTTATACGTTAAAAGGTGTTTCTCGTGTCAACGATTTCGACGTTTGATCTGTTTTGCGGAAATCCTAAGTGGAGGAGAGTGATGCCAATTTAATAGGGAATATGTGTGTTCTAATAGCGGGAAAGATAGCGGGAAAAAAAATAAGAACGATGGTTCAAAAAAAAAAATGGAGATTATTAAGTCTACGCAAGACTACGCCAACGAATTGATTCGTCAGCGTTGATGTCCGAAAATAATTCAATTCGACATTGTCCATGCTTCGACGCCATACAGTATTACTGGGATGGTTAAGGTCTTGTATAAAGTCTCCTTAGTTGTTCGGGATAGGGCTATAAACAGTAAGAGTTATTCTTCGTTTGATTTCTGCTGAGATGTTGTTTTCAGAATAAATAGCAGAGCCAAGGTATACAAAGTCTCTTACTACCTCGAAATTAAAGCTATCGACTGTGACGTTCTATTGAATTCGATGTTGTGAGTCCTTCTTATTGACAGCATACACTTGGTTTTGCCTTCATTTACAGCTAAACCCATTTTGGCAGATTCTGCTCCGATACTAACGAACGCACCAGTGACAGCCCGCTGTGTTCTGCCAATTATGTCGATATCATCGGCGTAAGCTAGTAGTTGCACAGTCTTATGAAAGATTGTGCCTCCGGTGTTGACTTGTGAGTTTCGCACAATTCTTTCATGTATGATGTTAAAGAAGTCACATCACCTTGCCTAAATCCTTTTTTTGACTTTTTGCCTTGTCTCGGTAAGGTCATTATCGACCTCGATGGAGCAGCGAGGGTTCTTGTAGCTGAGTTTATATAAATTCTTCTTTTAATTCTTGAATCTCGCATCGCTAAGATTTGCAAACATATTTTGCTTAGAAATCATTGTTCTTGTTTTTAGTCCCCTATGAGCTTGCTTCTTTCTGATATTTTATCATGATTCTACCATAGCTAAAACTCTAAGGGTTTTCATAAATTCAATTTGATACAATCTGGAGGATCGCAATAACTTAATAATTATGTTTTCATTTATATTCAGCAGGGAGATGAGCCAGCGGAGGTTGGTCGTCTCGGACCCAGTGATTACTTTGGTGAAATTGCATTACTCTTGGACAGACCACGAGCCGCCACTGTCGTTGCTAGAGGACCACTAAAATGCGTTAAATTGGATAGAGCGAGGTTAGTTTTTTTCTACACATATTTATGCATTTAAAAACTAAAAATAAAATTTCATCCACAGATTTGAACGCGTATTGGGTCCATGCGCAGATATCCTCAAGCGAAACATTACGCAATATAACAGTTTTGTATCCCTGTCTGTCTAATTTGCATCCAATTCTCTTTCAACATGCATCCATACAAACGCAAACCTCATTAAAAGGCCATTTTTGCATGTATACAAAAAAAATGTTTAAAAGATACAACAAAAAAAAATTAAAATAATTGTGGGAAAAAAAAACTTTGTAATCTACGATATATTTTTCATATTCATATTCTCTATGAAAAACAAAGCAACAAATTTGTTATAAACGCAAAGGAAAGAAAAGCAGATATTTACTAAAGAAAAAAATATTGAATTATGAATGAATAGAACAATAATTATTAAGATGCATAAAAATTGCCGATTAGTTGATAGACAGATAACAAAAAGCAACAAAAACCCTAGAAAGATTTAATTCGTGCAGAGCATAGGAAACCCTCAAGTTTTTCATTTTTTTTTAAACACAAAATTAACAGTAAATAAATATACCAATATCTGATATACACAAAATGTAAAATATAACGAAATAGAATAAAGCAAGAAGAAAAATACATGAAACTGATGATGATGAAGATGATGAATAGAACTGAAGAAAAAGGTGTGAGGTAAGACTTTTATTTCGCGTCTATTATAATTTTTTATGTTTCTCTGACGGTGTTGAATTAATTACGGGAAACTAATAACAAAATTAATACGTTCATAGCAAATAGAAAGAAAAAACAAATAAAATTTGTTTTTCCAATTCAGATCCTTATATGTATGTATAGAAATAATTTTCTTCTTTAATTTAATACTTGAAGTTTTTTTTTTGTATTTCATTTAAGTGTATTTTTGTTCTTTAGCGCAAAACAAAAAAGTTTATTTCGAGCTTTGTATTTAGCAAATTGTTTTTTTAATTGTAGGAAATTAAAAAAATAAATGAAAATCATTTTTTAGGACATTGTAATATTTATTGTTATTTAAAAAAAAAAAGATATCAAACCAGTTTAGAGTTCGGGAGGATTAAAACTTTTAGGTGTTAGTAAAGGCGATGAAATAGTTTATTTTCTTAGGAATCACTGCACTTAAAAGTCTACAAATTTATTTCGATCTTTGGCAAATATTCAGATAATTGATTCTAAAGCTGTAGCGTGTTTATCGTCGCACATTTTACTTTTATAAAAAAAAAATACAGATGTAGCTCAAATGGCCCGTCCTTTCATTAGGACGCAGATTCATAGCCTTTACCTCTCAGAAGTTTCACTGTGTACTGTGTGAAATTTGTTTTTAGCTACCCTTGAGTTGTTTTCGTGCGCTAGCTGGTTTAAAATATAATGTGGCTTCACATATTTCATATATTTCTAGACGTTAGTTTCTCTTAAGAGCTACCGCAAGATGTTGATGATTCCTCCAATCAGTAAGCTCTTAAGTTGATTATATTTTTAGACTCTTCATCTCTCGAACCAAGATTTTCTATTTCCGAAAATAATTTTGGTGAATTCTTTTCACTGCAGCTTTGTTCCCTCCTAGATCTCCCATTGATAGCGGGCAATTCGCTTTTTGCTTATCAATATTTGGACACAGAACTTTGGGCTCGACTAATACTTATCTTTACCAAGACAACTCTCAACTTCAATTTTTCTAATTGTCAGTTCATTGGGAGAGTAAATGTCTGAAAACACCGGATGGTTATGAGAAATTTTCTTAATATGTACCGCCTTACGGATTTTTTACTTAATTGTTAATTCAAATTAAATACAGTGAGCTTGAGGTACATTCTGGAGAAGGCAATTGCCCACATATTATGATCCCGAAGGACTCAAGAAACTAAATTGTAATGTGAATCCCAGTTAAATATATCCAACATTGTTGCAGTCTTTATTTTTAACGTCAGGAAACTCAAGAGCCCAAAATACATCTTAAAAAACGCCACCTCTATAACACTCTAAAGACTTTTTTCCTTCCGACAAACAAATTGTAGAAAATTATTTAAAAAAAAAAGAAGCGTTTGCATTAAGTACCGACTTTATCTAAGACAAATATTTTTTTAATATTTTTTTTTTTTATTTTGTTAAATATTTCTTTTTTGCGAAATGCATTTTATCGTTTTATTTCATTTAATAAAATTGTTTAAGAATTCTAACTGCCACTCTAAAGAGAGCTCAAGTATTCTTTCTTAGATAAAATAAAAGAGAAAACACTAGGATCAGCCATTCATCCCATAAAAAAAACACCCGCGCGCCATAAAACGATAAAATGCATTTAAAGTTTATATTAAAATTCAAACATAATTTTTCATTTAATGATCAAACCTGACTATTAATTGTAGAGAAAATAAATAGAAAAATAATGCGCACTGGTGCGCCATCCATTGTCTAAATGAGGTAATATAAATTATATACACGATGTTATTAACAAAAACATTATGTAACATCAAAAACTATACAACTATTAGAACAAACAATGGATATACCCGCCGGCGGGTTAGGTGAAAGCAGTAATATTTAACACAAAGATCTATAAAAAAAATTAAAATATATTATAAAAGAAAGAAGAAACCTAACTATATTTACTAAAAAAAAAAGAAAAAAAAAACTATTGTATTTAATAAAAAAGAATTATATATAATCAAGTAAATATTTCACCAACTATATAGGAAAAATGCGTTTGGCAAACAGTAAATATTTCATTGGTGAAAGAAATATTTTAGCTTAAGTTTTATTTTTGTTTTTGTTTTGCTCATTTGTTGTTGATTATTTAAAAAGAAAAAAAAACGAAAAGATAAAAGAAAATATTTTGTAAACTACCAAGACCGCTGCAAAGAAATTGTTACTTACAATTTACGGACTGCTGTAAAGATTATGAACGAAATTGAACGATAAATATGAGATCATATAAATAAGCCCGCATTTGTAGAGTTTTACATCGTTGGTATGTGAAATAAAAAATGAAATAAAATAAATGAATAAATAAAATAATAACTAAATGAGATTACAAATGGAAACATTTCGTTTAATTGTAATTATAATTGTGTATTTGATGGTACTTAATGTCTTAATAAAAATATAAATAAACAAAAAAAAAACTGAAAAACAAAGGCTTGGTGTTTTCATTCAATGATTGTCGTTTTTAATTAATTATGTATCCGTACCGTACAAGTACAAGTATTGTTTTTTCCGACAAAGTGAAATATGGGAAAAGGCAAAACTTGGGATCTATGTATTGCTAAAGGTCAAGGTGGTTAGATCTTTCTGACTTATGCATCCATTGTCTGGTGGACGAGAGTTAAGGAAGTTACAAACATCAATAAGCTTTAACGACTAGCATGCCTTGATATAATAGGCGCAATGCATATCTGCCCTACAAAAGCCATAGAAGCTATTATCGGGCTCTGCATATATTGTATGTATGTAATTATATAAAAGTGACGCATTGCAGTATGCTCATTCTCAGAACGACAGATATGCTATCCGACTTCCCAAAATTAGAAACGATCACCACGGTTTCAGGAGGCAGGAGGTTTGAGATTCAAATCCCAAGCCGAGATTCATGGACCGCTAACGAACTGCTGCTCGCTTTAAAAGGAGACGTTAAGTATACAGATGGATTAAAAATGGATTCCAGCGCTGATGTTGGAGTATATGGATCCAATCGCAAAGTATCGAACCGAAATATGCACCAGCATCAACCTGTACTCAGGCATTAAAGGTACCACGATCCATATTCTCACGGACAGTGAAGCAGTGCTCAAAGCTCTGACGTCCCAGATGATTAACTTAAAATCAGTTTGATGCTGTTTGAATAATCTGCAAAGCTTGGCCTTACGCAACAAATTAAAACTACGGTTGGCTTCGGGCCACGCAGGCGTTAAAGGCAACGAATCTGCAGATCTGTTCGTCAGGAAAGGCTTTTCTAATTTGTTCATTGGACCTGAACCCTTTTGTGATTCTGCTTTTAAAAATACTCTAAACAAAGTAACATACGCTTATCCAACTGGAATAACACCAAAGCAGAAAAGACATAAGAAGGCTTGTGAAGTTCCTTTCTGGTCGCTTTCAGCTCAAGTACCACCTCCACAAATTGAGTATCACTAAGGATACCAACCGCCGCCTTTGTCTATGAAGAAGATGACGAAACCGCAGAATACATGACATGTAAGTGCGCGCGTTAGTAAAGTAATAGGAACAATATTGGAACTACCGTAGGCTTAATGATGGCCTTCGGAACAATAGATCGCAATGCCTTGTCGACCAAGAACGCAGCCACAATTTGAAAAAGAAGCTCTTTCCATTATCATCAGACACAAGGAATCTTCCTTTCCTTGCTCCTGCTATGGTCATTATACATCTCAGATGTATCCAGCGGGCCTATTTCTGAATTGATTTCGACTCAAGTTTTAATTGTGAACTCACTGCCGAGTCGAATCATGCTTGAGACATATGTAAATATTACTACATTCACTTCACATTTCGTTGAAGATTCATTGATATTTCATTTATCAAGTGGTGAATTGCAGTTACTTAAAAGGGGTTCGTATAGGTGAAATTTTCTGACATTTGATACTCTCTTACGTAGCTTTTATTCACAGTCATTGTACTTCAAACATAAATTAGACATACCCACGTCTACTTTTTTAGAGCTGGGTAAAAATTTGAGGGATAGGTTAACACTGCAACTATAATTTTTTTCAAAATATCCCCCAACTTTTCTCTGAACTGAATTACTGAAAAGAGAAGCTAATAAGAGACACATACATAATTTACGAATGAAAAATTCATGATGTTGAAAGCTTCAATTTCGGGTTGAGGAATGGGCTTGTTTTGCTCAGGTCATTATTCGAAATCCTCCCGTAATATAAAGGCTAATGGCACAGTTGTATTCTATTCATTGATGTATTCGAATTCAAAGCAGGCTCTATTTCCACAGCATGCATACATAGTTTACTTACATACATATGTAGCTAATTCGCTTATAAATCTTTTTGATTTAAATATTATTCAGAGTGGAATAGAAGATTTGCTTGTTTTGATCTAGTTGATAAAACTGTATCTTAAATGCGGGAAATGCCAGAAACGATTTATTTTTGTTACTTAACATCAATAAGGTTTTTGTTTTGCCGATTGTATAAGATCTAATAGAATCTTTGTTCGTATTCCGTTGAGTTTCAACTAAATTTTAAGGCGGCAATATGTCACAAAGCATTGCGGTGAGTGGAATGTTAAGACTTAAAACTTTTTAGTCTGAATGTAAAACTTAATCTTTAGAGAAAAATATGAAAATTTAGTTTAATCTGAAGCTTTAGCTTCTCAGAATTCATGGATACTGTGAGCTTGCGTGATCACTGAATATGTTTCATTTGACTTTCATCATGGGGTTCTACGACACATTTTCTTTTAAGTATCTCGGAGAATCGTAGGCAGTGAAAGTATGATAAACAATAACATGGCTTACAGAACGTATGTTGGCTTAAATTGACGTTGGCGTATTGTGCTATAGCAAAGACCCGTAATCCTAAAGAAGAGAATAAGACGATGTAGCCTATAAATAACCGGCTCAGTTGGTATTGTCATGTTTAAAGGAAGGATCCTACGACGCATGTCTAAAAGCCAATGTTAATCAACGTTCCTATTCAAGCGCGGAAGAGAGGCAGACAAAAAAAAAAAATCTGCATCATCTAAATGGAAAAACACCAGCATTTGATTGGCCTCAGTGACTAAGTGATCCGAAACTGGGAGGCCTGCATATACTTTTTGAGGTCGAATCGGCAAACCCCACAAGAAAGCCAGTAGGGATGCTGCAGTAAAGTGGGAGGGTTTTGATACCTATGAACCTCGCCGAACAAAAAGAAAAGAAGGAGAAGAATGTACACATGCATATAAACGCTTCTGTTTCGAAAGCTTTTCAAGCAAGTACACAGTACGAAAATTGAATATTTAAAGGAGATCTTTTTCTGAGATTTCGTGAAAAGGGAGAATAAGGGCTGCCATTTTAAAAATCTGAAGAGAGGTATCTAGTTTCGTGGTTTCTAGCAGAGTATTTTGACTCAGAGGGAAGGACAAAACTGAAGGGGAATGCAAGGAAGCATAAATACTTCCTAAGTACCTACTTAGCTCTGTTTAAACTGCAGTCTATCGTACATACAGACGTACCCAGAGAATTGAGAGACCTACTCGCCCTATAAGGTGCAAATAAGAAGGATTTCTGCGAAGTAGTGTTCCTCGATCTCTCTATCTCCAAGTGTGCTCCTTAAGTTTACATTGATTCAGTTTCATTCAAATCAAAACAGATAATCTGGAAATGGAATTAACAACTTCGGCAAGGCTTGAATGTGCAATCCACACCAGGCCCAATATCGGGCAGTTACTGTTAGCAAGTTTTTAAGTACATATCACTTTTTGAAGTGTCATTGGATGCATGTTCGACAGCATTCTTCTTAAGTGTCTTTTATTTTTACCTTTACCATTTCCATTTTACTTTGTCATTAAGTATGAATACTTTAAACGACTCTGTACCTCTATATGTACATATGGATGTATGTATACTAAAAATCGTTTACATATTTAAAGTGGGTCACCACGAGTAGGTGAAGCAAACCAGCAGGTCCGCGTCTGGTTCGGTTCATGCATTGAATAATCAGTGGCTACTAAGTACTCACACTTTACAAAGTTTAAAAAACTGAATCGAATAAGCAATCAATCCAACTATTAAAATATTATAAAAAATAAATCAGACATGTATCTCTGTTGAGTTTTCAATAACGTTCCTACAATTTAACTAAATATACACATTCAACTGCACGTAAGATAGTTCAGTTCATAAAATGTCAACGAATAGTTCTTAAACACCCTATAAAATAGGTAGGTATACGAGTATCTGTACTCCACTATCTTCATACTTATATTCCAAATTTATCAGCATGATTAGCAGTTTTTTTTTTGCAATCAAGCACAAGATATACAACGCATAACTTGATTTAAACGCACGACCTCACCTCACATTTCTATAAAGCTGTTGACTGAATGTACTCGTATCTGTTAGCTATCTCTTCCCATTTAAATGCAAATCGAAAATCCCAACTTTATGTGTAGAAATTCTTTGTAAAAAACGAGATATTCAACTTTTAACACATTATGCATGCATGCAATAATGAATGTGTGCGTATTTGTAACAATGAATTCCAATCAACTGATCGTACGAAATACTAGATCAAAATAAAAAAGAATAAAAAACAAAACAGAAAAAGAAAAATCGAAACAGCTAACTATGCCCGGAAAACCAACAAACAGTCAGCAATTTAACTGCTCCGTCATGAAAACGCTACCCTATCGACTCTCTCAACGCTCAATAACGCTCTCCAATCTCTCTGTCGGCATTCTGGTTCTTATTTTTCGAATTAATTTGTACGCTGCGATACATTTATACGGTAAATCATTTCGCGCTGCTCAGTTATCCGATGGAGAGTATCTAGAGAAGTACACGTGAACGGTCAACACATTTCAATTTACCCACAAAGGATCTCCAATTTCGTGTGAACGTTAAACTCAGAAACACTTGTTTTTACAGAAACTCGAGACGCAAATAGTGATCGTGGCTTAAATTTCCTTCGATATCGATAAACATTTATTTTTTTGACAATAAAAAAATCAAGAAAAAAAATAAGAAAAAAACATGTTCGACACTATCATTTACATTCCGACAATTTTGGCCTACACCTTTATCAGTCTACTTGTTGTCATCCTCTGCTTTATTGTCATCTATGTCAGTCACAAAGTGTATCTAAATGTCTACGATATTCTGCCGGGCACCACAACGTTGGGCAATTCCGAAACGATGTTCAAATCAAAATCATCGCCTGGTAAGTTCCATCCGACATGGAATAATTAACCCGATCAACTTTTCTGGCTGCCACATGTATAATTGATTGGATTTTTCTGTTTCTGTTTTGGTTTGTGTCCGAAAAAAACGAAAAAAAACGAAAAAAAAAACAACAACAACAACAAATAATCCGCGCTACAGTACAGCGTTGAGAATCTACACATGGGTCGGAAGAAGTCGTTTAGCAGTTTTGATATTGGAACCCATGGGGTCACCTGGTACGCAACTATTGAAATATACAGATAGTATCTCAGCAATACCATGGAACGACGCACACAGTAGAAGCATCGAAAGCATAAGATTCAGCTCCAGCCCATCAAGCGACACAAGTCAATTATAATTGAGTCTAAAATAATTGCACACTTGCATTAAGTGAGTGTGCATATAGTGTGTGTCTGATATTTTTTTTTTCCTTTTTGCATTTTTTTTTTGCATAAGTTTGTTGTGCGCGAATTGGAAGAGTACTCTGGACTCTTTTTGATTTTAATTTTATTTTTTATTTCGTTTTATTTTTGTGACACTGTTTGAACTTGAAAAAAAAGAAAAAATTAAATGTAGAGTGTATCTAAATGCAATGGAATTGTTTTAATTTCATGTGCAGCATTTTAATTTAAGACTCTCTCTATATACATATGTACATAAGTATTTTATATTATGTATTAAGTGATTGTATTGGCAATTGTGATTGTTCTAAATGGGTATAAATTGGTACAAATTATTGATAGTGTTCAATTAAAAAAAAAACAGAATATGTAGCTATGTACATAAATTTAATAATAAATTGAAGCCACGAGTAATTATAATTCCAACTGTGTGTCTTTAATTTTATTTTTTATTTCGTTTTATTTTTGTGACACTGTTTGAACTTGAAAAAAAAGAAAAAATTAAATGTAGAGTGTATCTAAATGCAATGGAATTGTTTTAATTTCATGTGCAGCATTTTAATTTAAGACTCTCTCTATATACATATGTACATAAGTATTTTATATTATGTATTAAGTGATTGTATTGGCAATTGTGATTGTTCTAAATGGGTATAAATTGGTACAAATTATTGATAGTGTTCAATTAAAAAAAAAAACAGAATATGTAGCTATGTACATAAATTTAATAATAAATTGAAGCCACGAGTAATTATAATTCCAACTGTGTGTCTTTAATTTTTGCCCAATTCGCCGCTTATGATTTGAGTGTTTAATATAATAAATAATAAGCGATAAAGATATTATTTTGAGCAAAAACAAAATTAAAGATGTAGGCATTAAGATAAAGCGGCAATTTGTTGGCGGAAGCTTTTTTTATGACCGTCATTTGGTCGCCCCCAAAAAGGTCGTTCACTGTCAAGGAGAAATGAATTCGTTTACTTGCTGTCGATTGTTGACAAAAAACTTGTAAAAAATTAATAAAATGATGAGCTTTGTAGACGGAAAATATAATACATGTCTGCATTAGAAAACAGGATACATTAACGAATTTGTGATAATTTCTTCTTTGCGTCAAAATTGTTCAAAGCATTGGAGTCATGTGTACCTTGAAATTTAGATAAAAACGAAATGTGCAAATATGCACAGTGATTTCCTAAAGATATCAAAGAGGAATTAGCGACTGTAGCCACGAGTAATAAAAGTGCTATTATTGTTCTACATACGTAGGGTTTGAGGATGGGTAATGACATAACAAATTTTAATGACAAAACAAGCAGTTAAATTCTCTTGTGAATTTGAAATAACTTAATATGCTCACTGCACTTACAGAACGATCATTATTCATCGATATCAATCAGACATTCGAAATATCAACATTCCTGAATAATAGCGGTTAATAGCGGTTCTAAAAAGTAATCATGATGGAAAGATGACTCAATTGAAGACTTCCCTTGTTTGTATTATAGCACTACACCCATCTACCTGTCTGTCTGAAGGTGTGCATGTCACAAGCATGTAACTGTTGGGGCTAGAGAGTTGAAAGGTTTTATGGGCGCAAAACACACAGCGAAAAAAAAATGGACTCAAGGAAGGACAGCTACATATGTATGTAGAGAATATTTTAATTTTTTTATAAAATTTGTAAAACAAAAATGTTGAAAAACCATGACTAAAGTTTGATGGCACATTTCTGTTCAAAATGCTTGGCGCAACAGACCGTATGTGGTCTAGGGCCTAGTTTCTCGCGACCATTCGTGCTCAGCGTGCTATATTTTTCCCACAAATGGAAATTACCTACAGTTTAGAGACTTATCCGAAAACTGTCTCATGACGGTTATTACTCTCGGACATTTGTCAGACATCCGCGAGAGGTGGCACCGTGAAAAACTTTTTTGGTGTTCTTCGGGATTCGAACCTCCCGCTCAGTAATCAAACTCAGTAATCACTGAACCACAGCGCCCACATATCATAAACTTGCCCTCATGCATCAAGGCTGCTTCTATCCACATACTCACCGACAGCCAAGCAACACTTAAAGCCCTGATCTCCCACTCGATCAGTTCCAAATCAGCTCTAAGCTGCTTCGACGGTTTACAAAACCTGGCCCGATAATATAAAGTAAAATTGTGGTGGGTACCAGGTCACGTAAGAGTTCACTGCAACGAAACTGCAGACCTGCTAGGTAGGAAAGGTTCATCTGAGTTGTTCACTAGACCTGAACCTTTTTGAGGAATATCTGATTCCGCCTCTAAGCTCACCCTAAACAGTTGGAAACGCAATAACTCCCAAGATCTCAGACAAGCTAAAACAGCTGTCCAAACCTTCCAAAAAAGGCAGTTGATATCTTAAATTCTTAAAATATGTCAGAAACGACATAAAAAGGCTTGTGAGCTGCCTTACCGGTCACCGTCAATTATTTTACCACCTTAATAAAATGAGAATTACAGAGGAAATCACCTGCCGCTTAGAAGAGGACGAAACCGTAGAACATATGCTATGTAAATATGTATCTCTGTGCAGAATTAGGAGAAACTTCTTCGTTAAGGAGATCATATCTCCAATAGACTTAAGGAACTTCTCCGCAACCGTAATTATAGCTTTCATAAGGAAAGTAGAAGTAGGTATTGCCGCCCTAAAAAGTGACCTTTGGCAGAATAGATCTCTCTGGTCGCAGTGCCTACACGCCATTTGGGCTTAGACACAACCCTGTAAGAAAGACGGACAACACCTGGTCTTGAATATCCGCATTCTTTTATACCATTTAAGTTCCTCTTTGTAGTAGTTCTGCCTCACAAATTGATCGAAATGTTTTGCATATTTTTGGACTGCTGAATATTTAGAGCTTTTCGTGTGATATTTCAGGATTCCGTGTATAGATCATGGAATCCTTTTGCTGTCGTTCGTGCGTGCGTCAGTTTTTTCGTCCATTCGTCTGTCTGTCAGCACATTCTGGCTCCTAAACTTTAAAAAGCTAAATTTTTGAATTTTACAAATGGTGACTGAAATGTAACGCTGGTGTGATTTTCAAGGTACTAATCGTACAAGCAAAAATGGCAGTGGCACTCCTGACCCGACAACTAACTTCTGAGTTATCTGGGAAAAAGTCCGACAGTACAAGTACAGACAGCAGTAAAATCTTATTTGCTTGTGCTTAGACATGTGACAATTGTTTAAAAGAGCTCCTTCTTCCCTTCCAGCGCCATTCTTGGGACACCCTTTAGTATTTTTTTATTAAAATCTAAATGGAATTTATTTATTTTTTTTATTTCATAATTAAAAATTGTGTCGAGGCCATCATTGAAACTTGAACCATCAACTTTCCATTTAACATCGAGCAAGTTTCCAATACACCTCGCAAGTATGTAGTGAGCCAGTTGGTTGTACCAAGTCGCAAAAAAAACACGTTAAACCACATTGGATGTATTTAGATATGTGGAACTTATCTGATTTGAAAGAAGGCAAACAGATATCTTTCAAGTATTTGCTGAATTAAGATCGAATGCACTTTGGTATATTTTGTCCAAATATTGTAGTTCTTTAGCGAAGTCAAAGTTCTTAAAAACAACTCACGCGTCAACATCCTTATCAAATGTTGTTGATAGTTTCCTCTCCTGTGTTGTTGCAATAGTTTAAGAAAAGTACTAGTATCACACTAACAACAGAAAATGTCAAGTTTAGCCTCTCCGTGTGATCCCCAAGTTCAGCAATCGCTAAGATTACTAAACTAAAATTGATTATTAAATCTCCCTTTCTAACAATCAAAATAAATATCCTTTTTGATTGTTTAAGAAAATTTTCGTTAGGACCTCTTTTAATGTAACACGAGGATGTGGTGAATTTCTTTGTCACTGTCCAGTACTCTGTCATAACCTTGAGGAACTATTGTAAAGAATGAACTCTTGCTTGTTTGCTTCTACTTTGCTTTTCGCTCTTTGCTCCTCATTCTGGCTAGCCTTCATCCTTGCTCTCCTTTCGTGCTTTTTGCTCTTTTCTGTGAGGAATTTCGCAGCTTTGCTCTTCGCTCCACTCTGTTTGTACACTAAGGCGCAGGAGATCGTGGATGCCAGATAGTCTGGTCTAGTGAACTAATCACAACCTGTCTGCGAACAAAGCGGATCAATTCCCAAGAGGTCTATGATATATACAGGTATGTACATAGGTAAGTTACGTCCCCGTAAAACGACTTTAATATCACGAGATTGGGACTACCACCAGATACAAATGATGTCAATCTTCTGTCTCAAAAAATAATAGTAATTGTCAAACCAATTCATAACAAAGCTGTGTTCATGATGACTTCAGTTTATATCTGTAGCTCACGCAACAGGTTTCATTTCACATTATTCATAACTCAAAGTCTAGTAGAACTAGTTTGAACACCTGATTCAAGTCATCCAAATATCATCAAATCAAAAAAATTAAAACGATGAATGGAGCACCGGATTAAGATCACAACTTGGTCAGATTTATAAAAATAAATTGAGTGAGTTATGTATATTCCTGTACCAAAAGTCCAACAGTAGTGCAGATATTTGAGAGTTCTGAGCCATTTAAGTGTCGTCATTGCATGGAGTGATTCCGACGTAAAAAGAGATGAACTCATTTGATGCATAACAAACAGCTAAGCTAAGAATATCATTTTTATTTATAGCAAGGTTTACCTATTATAGCAACGTCCCCATTGACTTTTGTCCTGCAAGGCGATCTAAATCAGTTACAAAGTAAGTATCACGCTCAATAGGCAATTATTCTCCATTAGCCGCTGGTGATTATTCTATTGACATTAACGACAACATCCATATCAAACAAAAACAATCTGCGCTGTTCTGAACTTGACTTATAAACGTGTGCTGTGGGTCATCATATTTTGGTTTTAATTAACGTTAACGATAAGATACGTACATTACTTAGGTTTTATCAAGCTCCCCTGACTATACGACGATATTCGTTACATGTGGCAATAATATTTCGCATTGATGCCTATAAACGCAATTAAACTCTCTACGCGAAATGGCTATCTTTAAATATAAATCCCGGTATAAAAAAATTCTCAGCGCTTGCAATCAGAACTCAAGTCTGTAAATAGCTCTCGAAAAGTATGCAGATAGCCATGGCAATCTTTTAAAGATTAAAAACAATTCAAAACTAAATGTTATTTTTATCTCAAAGGGAATCGGTGCTATTTCTCTAGGTATTACACCCAAGTTCACCGTGGATTGTGTCTAGACAGTAATCGCAATTAATCAGGACAGGATACGCATTCAACAACCATTCGATAATAGACTTATCTTTCCCCTGACTATGAATTTCGCGTGGGGTGGCCATGAGATTATACCCGCAGTTATCACCAAAACGACACACACGAGCTACATACGTCATGTGTTCGTGTTTAACGAGTCGTACTCATGGGGTCTTAATTATTTTCAATTGCTGCAAAACATTCAATTTTATTGGTGTGTATCGTTTATAAGGCTGCGAGTAATTATAGGTAGAAATTGCTTATATGACTAAATTGCAGGTTTGTAGAATAAGTCAAACTTATCATGACAGAGTTGGTTGTTTATCTATCATAGAATTTTATCACGTGGATATCATGCGTTGGGATATTTGGCGCAAATTTCATTGGAATTACATAATTAATTGGAGAGAAAAAAAAATTAACGACTTTTCATGTAGCGTGATCACTGAATTACTCGAATCAACGATTATTTTCGAATTTCACAGATGATCACTTTCACCCAGCCAGCCAGCATTCAACGAAAACGAAACAAATTCAACAACAGATGCATTTTGAGGTCAATGAAATATTCACTTTTGATTTTTCATTTTTCGTTCTGAAATCCGATGGGGCAAACGAACGTGATAACTTAGTTATTTTCTTTTTTCTTTTGGTTTCTCAGAGAAGGTGGAGTCAAGTGGGTTCTTTTTTTGGGTCATTTTTGTTTATTTTGTTCTATAAACATTATCATAAATTTTGATACTAAATTAAATGGAATCAAAGCAATGAAATGCAGCAATAACATTGGATATTTGTATTTAAGATGACTCCATTCCGGGTTAAGAAAGTAACATGGGAAAATTTAGGACCACGAGGATTTATTTTAACGATTCGCAATTAGCATGCTTCGAAGTAATGAATCAGATTTAACAAAATTCGAAGTCAGAGTAATTGCAGAGGTATTTTCATTCACTAGGTGTTTTCAGTGGACAGTCTGGAGCAGAAATTTACTGGTTTTCATGTTCAATGGCTATCTAAAGTGTTATTCTTTTTTATCAAGGAATTTTTGTTCCAAAATTGATTTCTTTGAATCAAGGATACGTTAGGTATATTTTTATTCTGTGACAACAGTCATTGCGTCTATTTTTGTTTACCTGGTAAGAAGAGTCACTGGGTTAGAAACACCCGAAAACAGCAATGAATCTCAGAAATATACATAAAGCAACGTTACATATGAAAGACTTGCAGTACTAGAAAGCCACAGCTATGTACCAAGAGTCCTCAATATCCCGTCGAATAAGAGAGGACATTTGCAAGGCAGATTTAATGCCTTATGAAAGGGAATAACGTGGTCACAAGGTGCAGTAAGGCCACATTTAAAGCGGCTAGAATCTCGATAGTTTGAACCCAGTGTCGTAGTGGAGAAGAATTCGACCTCATGTGCGTTTTTTACACACTCTTAGAAAAACGTCCGGCAAACAAATGGTAGTGTACCACTCAATATTGACCGTACGACGACCCTCCTCCAGTGGAACAGTGACAATATGATTCGTAGTTCTGAATGTGGCATTTCTTTTTTTTTTTGCAAATGGCATGCTTCACTTTTATTGGCTTATTGTCGCCTGGGAAAATATATTTACCTTGTCTCTTGCTTTTTGGCTCCTAGAAGTAAATTCAAGTTTTATTACCGGCAATAATTTGGAACACTTCATTTGGCTCACCTTGGTTGAATTTTTGTGCAATATATTGCTTTAATCAACGCACGCCTTCTTTCGGGTCTCGGTCACGACAACAGTGGCAGGGCGTCCCTCTTATAACTCGTACAAAGAGCGAAGTACGCTCACGTTGAAATTCATTGTTCCAAAGTTCTACAGCGGCCAAGGTTAATGCATAGTCACCAAAAAAAATTAATCACTCTGAGCACTGTTATTAAATACACATATGTACATATGTATACACTTATACGAGTGCACACATCTTTAAAATCTAAAAAAAGCATAGCCCGAAAATTTCCACGAGAATCCTTTTCAACCTGGTAGCTTGGTAATGAATGAAATAATTTAGAAAAAAAGCGAGCTCCCGAACATCTCCAACGCTTCGATCTCGCGCACACTGCTTCAGTGTTCACTATTGCTTTTATTGTGTTTCTCTAGGATATTAGTCTTAATGCATAAAGCATGGTTATGGTATTGAATTGTTTCCAGTAGTAGTTTTCGGTGTACAAGGCCGAATAAAACAGTTGCTCTCAATCATTGAAACCGGCTTATATAAAGCGGCAACTGCAATTTCAGGCATACATGAGTTACGAAGGTTATAATTAAAAATTTGTATAAAATATCAAAGGCAAAAAGCCTAGGCTCAACCGGATTTATTTGAGGTACTCGTAGTTCTATCTACTGCATATGGTCATCCAGCATGTTGTATTGTCTACTCCAGTAGTTGTATTGTACATACATGCACATTTGGACATTCCTTATTCATCTCTACTTCTTAAGGATATAACATGAAGCCTGGAGATGCATTTCGACTTTGCATTTAGGGGGTTAATCCTTCTTCTGCTCAGTTACTGTCTCATTTCTTTTATAAGTCATTTAATTTTGGCATAACTTTGAGGGTTTCTCTGTACAGTTCCCATTCCCTACATGATTTCCTGGTGTTAGGGTATATTGTTCCATCAATTTTTTTGGTCATAAGTTCTCATCTGGATATGTATGTAAATCAGAGACTGGATTTCGTCTGCTTTTAAGTCGTGCCATTTTTGAGTCCTAATTTAGTTTTAACGAGTATTTTTTTTTTTAAGAAAAAGGCTACCAAATCTTAGACCACTTAGACTATTTCCGGTTCATTATTCTAAGAGGCAGTAGCTACTTTTTCGATTTACTTATGTGCTCTGTGGCTGCGATTGCTGTTCTCCTAGCGGGGGTCAAACCTGCACCAGCCGACTTACAACAAACACATTACCGACTCATCTTAGCCAACTTGATCAGATGAGGATCACTTTCATAAATCTGTTTTTGAATGTGCCATAGAGCGCACTTTGGCACCACTGGTCGATTTTTAAAAACTGCTCTGCTCTGTATACTAATTTAATCAACTGAAAATAGTTTCTGCATAAATTAACATAGTTTTATTTAAAGAGTTCTTATGATTTAATTACAAAAAAAA
Source organism: Blera fallax (assembly GCA_946965025.1). NCBI lineage: Eukaryota > Metazoa > Arthropoda > Insecta > Diptera > Syrphidae > Blera > Blera fallax. The sequence goes on along the minus strand of OX337245.1, from coordinate 78,083,221 downwards.
AAAAAAATAACCGAGGATTCTGCAATAAAATATGTGTGCCTTTTTGTTTTGTTTTTTTTTTTTGTTATAATTTTGTATCCCATAGATTTGTTTATCTCATACGCTTCCACTCATAAGGAGAATTCTCAAAAACAAAAAATAATAATAATTTCGCCGGTTGAACTGATAAAAAAATCATAGCACTCTGGCAACGAGATAGATATAGTATACATTCCTTTTTGTTTTTATAAATATATAACGCAGATTCAGAGAAATGAATGGATGAACGACGTTGAAAGAAATGCTCTGCAGTCATAAAAACGCGCTGAGGCATCATTCTGTGGGATCGCTATCGAAAGAAAGGCAAAATATGCGTTAGCACAAACCATGAGGTATTAGTTTGACCAAAAATACTCACCCTGAGTAAGTTTTTGAGTGCTGCCCTGAGGCGATTTCGTCTTCTTGATTGCCGATTGCTTTCTTCACATACTGAAAGAAGAACAAATCAAGTTAAATCCAAGTAATAGTAGAATGTTATCTGTGCCTACCATTGGATTTAATACGATCTCTTCCTCCATTTTGTTAATTTGTTTAAGTAATTCCATTACCCCAGTCATATCATCTTGCACTTTAAGGAACATTTCTGGTGTATTGTATTTCTCTGGGTCGTCCTTGAACACGACCATACCGTCTTTTTGATTGATTGTAGCATAGATTTCCCCAGCCTTGATCTATTATAAGAATAAATAAATCAATCAAACCTTAGACAATAGAGGAAAAGTCTCCATTACCATATGCAAAATGTATTTCTCCGCTTCAGCTGCAGTTGCCAATTGAACTCTACTGGCTACATCCGGTAACGATAGTGTTAAAAATGTCTTGGTCAATCGTTGGATGTTTTTCTTATATAATGAGGATTGAACCTACAAATAATAGGATTTTTTTTAATGAACCAGATAAAAGAATAAAAGGCTTACCTGTTTAACTAAACCCATATTAATGTCCCTAACAAACACTTCGCTGTACTTAATGACCACAGTTCGCAATTCATCGCTGGATGATGAGACATATGCAGTAGCTAATTCGTGATAACCTTGACTTAAAGGTTTCATAAATCTCGATACAACTTGTGATGAATATTTGGGAATTGTGAGAATCTACAAAAAAAAAATATTTTTACTCGCAAACCATTCCCCTCCTTCGGTTATTACTTACCTTCCCGTGCAATATTAATGAAACCAGAATGAATTTCTTATATGACTCTAGCATGATGTGAGACATTGCCATGGCGGGTGTTGAGACGGCGACTTCGAAAAAGTACAAGGCTCTATCGTAGTTTTTAATAGCCGTGTAAATCATGCCGCCATAGTAATAGTATAGGAGGAAATATTTCGCATCATGATTCGAATCCTGAAGGGACGCAAAGAACTAAATATTAGTGTTAGCTTTATGACTGGCGATTGCAAGTGAACAAACAAAAATGATAAATCCTTACCGATCCCCGACTCGATGAGCCGTCGGTGGCAATTGATGTGATATCGATGTCTAAGAATTTTAAAGCGGTTTTAAAGCATTTCGCCTGTAAACTAAGCAAACACAAATCCGCATGTACGGCGGTTAATTGCGAATCGAAAAGACGAATTTTATCTACAGCATGAGCTAGAATTTTAATACCATGAATACACGATGGTTGACGTACAATGAAGCTGGTGAAGAGGTGGCACAGTTCATAATCTATGAAGAGATACAATCATTTAATGCATCAAACATAGTCTGGTCTGTGTATGACTTACATGAATGGCTGGCGAAACGAACTTGCTCTCCATTGCAAAGCGTAATGAAATCTTTAAAGAGCCTTATTAAATGAGCGGCATCCGCCGTTATATTCTGTGAATTCTGTGAATAAATTAGATATTTTAGTGATTAAGATAAATTTAATTTGAGTCTGGTTAATTATTTGCTCTATATTTGTATAAAGCATATGCGATGAATAAACGTTCATACATTCCATTCGTAGGCGATGTTGGGTGGCGGATTAAGCCCATTGTATATCTCTCTATTTAGTACTTCATCAAAATTTAGAAATTCAAATGGCCTCTGTGACAAAGAATGAGCATGAGAAGCTTTTCGAGTTAACCGTCCCTATAACGTAACATCATGAGAAATTAGCATGGATTTTTCGTTTAATCAAAAGACATGACGAATTTTACTTGAAGACATAACATAGGTATAACGTTGAAAACAAGGACAAAAACGTTTAACAGGTCACTGACAAATAAATAAACTTTTAAAAAAAACATTCCAATTACAATACCTTTACCTGAGAATTAATAAATGAAGGCATCTCTTGTGTAAAAATATACTGAAGCGGCAGAGAGATGGAGTAAGACATTTGTGCATTTAATTGTAAGCATTTCACTTTAGAAATGCATGTGAATTATGAACCTTTTGTTGCTCGACTATTTATTTAAAGTCCCCATAATGTGGTGTATTAAACATGTAAGTTGTAGAGCATCGGGTTCATGTGCTTATGCACCGATTACTTTACAAATAAGTAATCGGTGCATTAGCACCCCCAGTGGGTATACAAGGCATGTCTCGACCAGAGACGGGCCTCAATCACAGATAAGCAAACGCCGCGTAGCGTAGAAACGAAGAGTAAATAAAACACGCATCATAGATATCATAATCTTTCCACTTTAATGCATCCCTGGTATGCATTCGCCGCATTTCGCAAAGAGCAAAATATTGGCAAGGTTGAGTTTCAAATCTAGTAGATTGGCTATACTTAAAGAGGACGACCAGCATTATCTGCGACAAAGATTGGTACTTATGACAAAAAAAATCTAGAATCTAATCCGGCGACGTCTTAATTCTTGTGCATTCAATTCCAACGAGATGTTTCAAATTACTGTAATGAAACACAACTGATGCTTCTTGTTTTTCTATCCAAATATAGTGTTATAGCGTTCACAAACTAAGAATACATAGTAACCAAAATCACCATCGTAGAATTCTCTTAAATAATACATAACCTTGTCGGTAATGTTACAGGAAATCTGTATCATGGAAAACATAATTTATCGTCCTAAATTTATACCATGAAAAATTCTGTTCTTCTCTGTTCTTCCTATCAACGATTTTGTATACAGGAAAAAATACTTAGTTTTCAGGATTATGGATACAAATGTGTGTATTTCAACGGCGAAAATTTAATTAGCTAATTGTTTAAATGGCTTAACTAATTCAAAAAATGTATTAAATTAGTGCGAACATTTTGTATTCTTTTAAAAATTCTCGCAAATAAAAGCGTATTCAGATTTTCCTAAAAAAAAATCTTAAATTACAGACTATTTGAGGACTTTGTTCAGTTATAGTGCCTATCACCCTTATTGTTAGCATATACGTATATATGTAGGCCAGAAAAGCTTGTCCAAAAAGTGCAACATTGTATTCACTAGGACCCTGGAACATCCATGATTAATTACTATCAAATGCATACTCTACAAAAACACTGATCCCGATTCGTGGCCGTCACCTGTGTCTCCGAAATGTACATGAATTTGAACGATAACTTCGAACGATAGCCTTCGAACGAAATATATGGTGGAATGGTCGCGAGAACCTAGGCTTATGCCAAATATTTGTATTTTTGAGCCCACAACTGTAGTGCGAGGAAAGGAGAATAGGTGCAGAAATATGTTTTTTTTTTTGTTTGTTGCAATTATGCACTGCCTTCGTCTTGGACTAAGAAACTGGTTCACGTTGAGAGCCAAAGAAGAAGGTTTTATCGTTTGTGCACCAAAGTTTTAGAACACCACAGCTGAAAATATCAGTAAAATTATGAACGTTCTGGTTCAAAAGTAAAATTTGTAGAATATTTTTTGTAAACCACACTTGTGGTAAATTTGGAGTTTTTAAAACAGTGAGGCGCTCAGTTCAACCTCATAGGTCTGGACGAACCGTTTTCCATGACAGGTATACCGGAACGTGTATACCATTAAACTGTTAAGATTGTTTGTTTATACATACATATGTATGTGCAGGGAATTGGTGCAAAAAAGAATCGATAAACCACCAACCTCATCGATCTGTCAGTAGCACTGGAGAGTGTGTAGGTAGCACATGTGAGGACACAGTCATTGTATGCGGTAATCGTATTGAAAAACCATTTTTCGTGACTATGCACATATTATCATACATAAAATATGTATATTCACGAAAAGCGGTTTTTCAATGTGTTGCATGTAGATATTATTTTTACGAAAAATATAGAGGAGAATGATTTAAAGAATTGCGTAGGTAATGACGAATTTGTACATTGTTTGAAAGCTTTCTGAAGGTGTAAAATATAGTGTTCCTACGGCAGGTATAGATGCATACAAGAATTGCATATTGACGAAAGGTATTCTGCAGCTCGTATCCGCTTTCGCATGTGATTCTGTTATTATTTCCGTGATTACTATCCTACATTTTTAAAAGCACAGGGATTAAACGAAAACCCCAACGTATCAACAACAATTTTTCATATAAATTTGGATTTAATGCGTTAGCACTGTCTCCGTATTGTAATACGCTGACTTCTCCTTGATGAAAAGTCTCCTTTTTATATTTTTCATGTTTTATATCAAGGGCAGTCTTTGTATTTAACAAGGTTCATAATTGTGTGCGTAATTTATGATGAAATACTAGAAAAATGTGTCACAATCAGCTGGGAAAGGGAAGTAGACAAACAAAACAATTTGGCACAAACAAATCAGACGACACACATATGTATGTATACTTGAAGTTGGTAATCTGCATGGATAAAGCGTGGAGATTATTGCGAGTATATTTAAGGGATTAGTTGTAAGAGTACCTAGTCAAAAAAAACTATGAAAAGCGCCAATGCTACAAGTCCCTGAGTTGATGGTAAACAAGAAACGAAAGCTATACCTTCTTTTATCTCATCTGATCAGTATGGAATTGCAAAGGATCTATTTTAAACACGTAGGTAACATCCTACTTTTCTACTTAAAAACGAGACATGAATGGTTAAAAACATGCTATGTATGGACACATCATCTACAGAGTATAGTATTATTTATTTGTTATTTGTTAAAGACTAGTTACACTTAGTTAATGCCACTAATCGTCGACCCTCCAAGATATGTTGTAAACCAATTTCTATACATTCTATGACAGTTCACATTCTTGACACTATCCCACTCCACTAGTCGCCGGCATTATTTTTTCCTAATTTTAAACAATTCTAACAAAAAAAAAGATAATTCTTATTCCGAAACCTATGTACATACCAATGCATTTGAGAACTTCGCCAATAAAACATACAAAACTCCCAACGAATGCTGCTGTATATCCAGAGTTTCCAGGACATTGTCCAAGATGTTCGAGTTCTTTGTTAGCAGCTCGATTGAGTCATTTAGATGCTCAACTAAAACATCAAAGTTTCCTATTGAATTGCACAGAAAATATTTGATTATATCGAATTGAAAACATTCTCAATGTATTAGTTTGCAAAATTAAATCCTAATTCACTGTATTAACTTCTCACAAATAGTCCTTACCCGATGCACTCAACGTACGGACAACATTTACGTAATTTTCCAAGGCAGATGCCATTTTTTCTACACTAAAGTTAGATTACAATTAAATTCGCATACTTTAGAAGTGCGCGAAATTTAATTTAATGCAGATTTTTTGCTATTTTCTGCCTAAAAATGAAAAATTTTCCGCAAGATCCTCCCAACTGGTGGTGTGCAACAAAAAAAAGTCTTCGCAAAATAGGCCGTCAAAATTATATACACCAATACATAGGAGTTTTACCCATGCATGGCATATGAAATGTCAAAATTGAAAGTTTTTGTTGACGGTGCGAATGGTGTGAAGTTGTTAATAGTTGATGATTAGAGAAGTCGCACTGAATGCTTTGAATAATCTGCTACAAATTAGGTAGTGGTGATTTTAGAAATCAAAGCTAAACTGTTTGTTTTTTATCTTTTAAATGTTTCTTTGAGATAGATGAAGTCAAAAAGTTAAGAATTTATCTTGTGAGGAGTATTTGTAATGAGAGCACGAATGCCAGGGGCTATGGACTTTTCTCAATGAAGAAAACTACTTGAAAAAGATTAAAATGGCGATCGGTTAAAACTAAGGTTCACACGGGCGCCAATTAGACATACAAATATATTATTATTATTAGAAAATATAATCAGTTCATAACGTATTGAATGGATTTAAAGTAAATCTTGACTGCATTGTTATCTACTTAAGAAAGAAAGTTAAAATATCCTCTTTAATAAGTCAAAAAACAAATATTTGGCACAATAGACCGCATGTGGCCCAGAGCCTTGTTTCTCGTCACCATTTGTGTTGCCATTAGCGAGAAGTTGGATCTCGAAGAAATTCTGCTTGTGTTTTCTAGGAGATTCAAACCTCGAACCTCCCGCTGAGTAGTCCAACGAATTTCATTTTAATTTTTTATTTATTTTATTTCGTTAGTCCAACTGAACCACGGCGCCCACTCTTCAATAAGGCTGGTCGAATGAATCTTATAAAAGACATGCTAAATTTCCAGATGTAATGTTACCAAATTTAGGTCGCTGAGTATTTTCATTCAGCGCTGAAAGTAATTAAGACTTCTCAGAAGCATTTTATTTGACAAACAACGAAGTTGTTTATTGCCTTGGAAACATTTCAAACGAGCTGAGTATAGTTTAATATTTTTGCAACAAAAAATAAATCCAAGCTGAACAGGGTCATCGCAAAATATAATCAGGCGATGTTAAACACACCCTTAATCGTTTGACAATTTGCCGCTGCAAGCAGAAAAGTTGGTGGTTCTTAAATACAATTTTGTTTTATAAGAATGTCTTACAAATAAATACTATAAAAATGTGTGATTCGTGAAGTAGAGTGTTTGTATATCTAGTATTATAAAAATGGGTGACAATGATAAATCTGCTTCCGAGGGATCCTGTTCCAAAGTAAGTGTCCGTTTTTTGTTGACGAGGTTTGTTGACATTTAGCTGTGGCAATAACATGGTTATTGTATCGGATTCAACCGGTCCAGTAAAGACAACATATTTATGAAAAAGTTATATTATGGAACAACCAAAATTATAGTACTTCCTTCTTTCGTTAGGAATTAAATTTTGACGAACTTATCGCATTTTCACCGGAAACTCTTGAAACCAACGACAATGTGAAGGAAATCACAGCTTTTCAATGTACTAAATGTGAATTTGTCGATTCCAAGCAAGAGATTGTTAAACAGCATCAGAAGAGTCATGAGAGGCCACCAGAAATCTATACGGAGGTGGTCGTATACGTTTGCAGCCTGTGTTATGGGCAGTACACTTCAGTGGAGGACATACGCGGGCATATGATTGAGTTTCACAAGTGTAAACCACTGAGCGTGGAGAAAAAGAAGGAGAAAGTGGCGACTGATGCGAAGGAAGTTGTAACTTCTAGCAAGGAGGTGCCAGTAGTGGTCAAGGAAGCTGATATAAATCCTCTGGCCTTACTCCCGGTACCATTTAAGGACTTTAAGTTGATTCTTAGGAGGCATCTTGTTCAAAAGTGGGTTGCCTGCTTTTGTTTTGATATATTTATGTTCTTTAAAGATTTCCCTCACAGGTGCTCCATACAAGGTTGTTCTTACAAATTTGAAAGCGGAGACAAGCGTAACATGCACTTGAGGTGTCACAAAGAGGGCAGCGTTGTGGAATTCAAATGCAGCGAGTGTGGAATCATCGTCGAAAATTGGCGTAGGTGCTCTGCACATTTATGGAAAACTCATAGAATCCCTGTTGGGTTACTTCAGTGCCCGCTGTGTCCATATGTATCATCGTCATCAGGTAAATAAATCAGATAGAGTGAAACTTTCCTAAATCATGGTTCCATTGAACAGTTCGCGTTTGGAGACATATGCAAACCCATCGAAACTGGAAATCGAAAGTTTTGAAATCCATCAAAGGTAAAAAAGAAGAAGAGAAACCACCTCCAGCTCCCAGAACCAAATACTACGCCGAAAAGAGTTGCGATATCTGTAACCGAAAATTTGTCAGCGGCAAGACCCTGTCGAAGCATGTCAAAAGTGTCCATAATAAAATCAAGCCGTTCATCTGCAATGTCTGTGGTCTAAAGACTACGAGAAAGTCTGTTCTAGCTGTTGGTCCACGCAAACCCTTCGTTACCCTTTAAGTATTTATGGTTTTCTCTTTTAGGTGCATATGCGCCAGCATACTGGTGAGAAGCCTTTGCAATGTAAAGTGTGCAAGTTTCGAACTCGTGATCCAAGCGCCCTCAAGAGCCATGAAATGCGCCACAATAAAGTAAGATAAAATCATTTTGGAATTCCACATGTTAATCACTGCGCCTCTTTCCAGAACCGAAAGCAAAAATGTCCTGCGTGCGAAAAGTCGTTCATTCAAACCGCTGCCCTTAAGTGTCACATTCGGAAGAATCACCCCGAGGAGTATAAGAAAATCGCATGCGAGCTATGTAATTATGTGACTATCAGTGCTGAGAAGCTGGAGGTGCACATCGGGGACCATAGAAAAGGACTGATTGTGAATAATGAGGGTGAGTAAGGTACCCGATTTCCGATTATATGGCTAATTCCTCTATTCCCTGCAGACTCATTAGATGCGTCGCGAGGAAATTCATTTAAGAATCCCGGGAAGTTTAATGCGCATGGGAAGCTCTTGGGCAACACGGAGGTATTTAACGGTTGCAATGATTTTGTTCTGCCAGTTGAATGCAATTTTTTTTTTATAGATTTCTTCTGATTGCTTTTTGCCATTGGAGAGTGTGGATTCAATACCACATGTACCAGCTGTCGATACAGGGGGTGTGACCATTCCTGCACCAGCTCATTCAGAGGATACTCAGTTCCCAACGTTTTTGAATAATTAATTTGTTCGCGTGTTATGTGTAGTCGTAGTAAACTTCTTTTTTTATTTGTACCAAGTGTCAGTGAAATGTAATGTGAATGTAACAACTGGTTAATGCTATAAAAAATCTAAAATCCTAATTTTCGTGTAGTTCATATGTTAAATTTAAGGGGTACATAGGCTTCGGATTACATACACTACTTGGAGACAGGATTGTCATAACTTTCGCCTGAGTACTCTTAATATTCTTCGCCTCGATGGACCATACTAATAACTGGTTGCCAAAACAAGTCGTGCTGAAAATCTCTATTTTCATTAACACCCATTTCTTCAGAGAATGATCCTTTCCGCAACAGGGTTACGAGTTGGAATTCAATGTTACAGCGGGAAATGTTGGTTGCTGAAGAGAAAACTTCAACGCTTTTTTACTACATCACAAAAGAGATATCCAAATTCGCATAGATTCTGATGCCAATTATTAACACCAGCTTTGTACCTGCTTCGGTTTGATTTGTTAGGCGATGAACTTCCTTCGTAATCACACGGCAGAGGCGACAAGTTCGTTTCTATACTCTGCTATTCAATTCACAATTAAAGCTGATGCCACTCTTCGACTTTTGAATATCAACGGTATGTGCTGTGATTCTTTTACGATGTATCGACATTACTCGTACTTTTTGTTTCGGATGCCAACGCAGTTGGAAACTCCAACTGACGTTTGCATTTGCTGTTGTATTTTAGCTCTGGTGTCCTCTATTGCTATGCGGCTACATATTTAGAAACACCCAAAATTACAGAATTTGGTGTTCTAGGAATCCAGATGTGATTTATTGAGAAGTCATTGCATCCATCACGGGTGACAGTTTGGTGTGCGCTGGGGACTGGCGAGACGGCTTGAGCGGGACGTATTTTTTTTTGAAAATGACGAGGATGCCATTGCTACGGTGAATTCTCTGCGCCATCAAATGATAACCAACGTTTTTTGACCTGAGATTGATAACATTGATGTGAGCGAGGATTCCAACAGGACCACAACACAGGAAAATTTTGTTCTATTGTACGAAAAGTTTTCCGGTCGTTTAGTTTCATTTGGCGACATCAATTGGCCAGCTTGGATTATTTTTGTAGGCGCACTTTAAAACCAATTTCCATGAAGTTATGCCCGCAATACAGACAGAAATGTGCGAAAATTTATCGAAAATTATATCACAAGAATCAAAGTTTGCGAAAATTCTCTTTTAACTGATGCTGTATTCCATGTGTAATGGCATAGTTTAGTAGTCTAAAATAGTAAGCGAATTTCATTGAAGGTTTTAGTGGTCTTATTTTATTTAGATTAAGAACTTTAAGTTCAGAATTAATAATCCTATATCGATTGCCTGAGTGGAAGGGATTTCAATGCCGGATCTGGAAGATGGAATCAAGAAGCTTCTCCAGACGTTTCTTACTCTCGGATGTTTGTCAGACATTCGTCTGTGGTGTGGAATCATGCAAAAGTTGTTGGTCTTATGGGATTCCACTTAGTAATTACTACCAATCCACTGCGCCGTGGATCTGTGTGCTGCGCTGGAAACCTCTTAATAACCGAAACAACTTCATTAATTTTAAATTTTCTTTTTATTGATATGGTTTTTTATTTAACTTTCATTTAAGACTTTTAGTTTTTTTTTTCTTTTTTTATTTCGAATTCGAACATTTTTTTGTTTGTTTATTTCTGATTTTTATGTTTTCTTTCTTTTAAAGTTTAATACATAAGATACAATGTCCTAGTGTTTCATTTATTTTTTTCTTCAACTCTTATTATTAAAAAAAAAATTGTATGTAGTAGCAATATTTTTCTCTCTTCACATTTTTTTAAAGTTTATAGTCGTTGGGAGACGAATGTGCTGCTCACCCAATTTATCATGGCCTCTTTCGATTACCTTATTTAATATCTCGCCTATTTTCCTATATGATTCAGTAAAAGGTTACTTACACTTAAATATTCTCTTACTGGTAACGATTATTTTTTGTTTTTATAAATTAATAAATGATTCGAATTGAACTCACTATATACATATGTAAGGTTTTAAGTTGATTCAATTTAATTGTTTAGTTTTCTGTTTTTCTTCTGTCACTCATTCCATTTGAAAAATAAATAAATTCATCAACTTTTATGCTTTTTTTTCCCCCTTTTCATATACATAACTATTCAGTATTTTCTTTTTATAACATTTAAATTGTTTTTTTTTCATCTTTTGTTTTAAAAGTTTTATTGTCTGCTTGTTTTTTTTTTCTTCTTCTTTAAGTTTATTTTTTCTTTTAAATAATTTATTTTATTTAAAAAATAAATTGTTGATGGTACATATTTTAATCATTTTTTTTTACAGAGAGAAATTAATGTTGGTGAAAATAAAATAAAAGATAATCTCACTCGTTTCGTGTTTTTGAAATGTGTGAGTGAAAATTGTCAGCGTATTTTTGCTTGGAAAGAAATTATTTAAATAATTTTTTTTATAGTAATAAATACATTAACTTTGTTTTTTTTTTTTTTTTTTTGATTAGAATCAAAGGCAGTGTTAAGTTGGGAAGTGTAATCGTGTTTCACTTCGATGATGAAAATCAAATTTTCATTTAAAGAATTGTTTTTTTTCCTCTAATATAATATATTTACGCGATTTTCATGTTTCTTTAAAATTTAAGAACAAATGTACACACGTACGTATAGTGGCAGTTTTGGATGTTAAACATATTTTTTCGTTTCGTTTTGATTTGTTTTTTTTTTGGTTTTTGGCAAATTAGTTACTTTTTCCTAATAAATGATTTGAACCGATTTTTAACGATTTTCGATTGTAAATTCAATAATTCCAACTATCATGCCTGCCGTCAAATGTATTCCTATTCGATTAAGAAACGTAAAAGAATTTTTTTAATTTTTTGCTCACAATTGTTTTCATGGGGATACAAGGGATAACATTATGATTTAACCTAAGGTATGATTTTAATGGTTTCTTTTTAGTTCATTAAGCTTCTGGTCATGCATCAAATAATAAAAATAAACATTTTCGTGCTTTGCCATTGGGTTTGTTACGAGGTCTTAGGCTTAAACTTCTATCTGTCCTCTGTTAGAATGCTTAAAACTTTAATGTGAGGACCATTAGAAGGAGGAATGAAAGAAAATTCTCTAAGTATGTCTGCAATATTTGTTTGGAATTGCTCCCAGTTCTGGGTGTAGTCGGGACATTTAAGTACAGAAAGGTATAAAAACAATGTTACACCCCCAATATATGTATGTGGGAAAATTGGCGAATTGAGCCCAAGAAGATTAAAGGAGCCCGCGGAAGAATTTGAAATCATTAAACAAAGCACCGACTTCCGGCATGTAAACATGGAGAAAGGACATCGTTAGACATAATGCCATCAACAGTACTCATATTTTGTGGTTTGAAAACAAAATAAGGATGCTTATACAAAATATAAATATTTGTCCCAACGGTCTATGTGGTCCAGGGCCTAGCTTTCTAAGGTGCTCATAGCTTCAGTGAAATCATACGCTGTTCGATGAAAGTTTCCACTTCCAGATCGAAAAACAACTACCAGTCATAACTATAAGGAGTCCTAGCAGACCACTCAAAAGAATTAATCAGCCCTGTGTACTAAATCTTTTAAATTTTGAATCGGATAGTCTTTGACTGATTTGAATGAATTCAGCATATGAGGCTGAAAATTGTGTTAGCAAGCAAAGACTAATGTCATCGTGTATGCATAGACAAGCAGCCATAAGGCTAATGAAAGAGCGTCCAGAGATTGGGCTGGCGATGGAAGATTCTGGGGAAGGGTTACTTATAAGGAAGGCAAATTTTACTGTCCAACACTTGGTGAATGTTTTAGATACTTAGGTTTTAATGGGTATTAATCAAAGTGTTGAATCACACACATTATTAGGACTTGAATCAAAAATTTTCAACGAATTCTTAAAATTTTCGAATATCTTTTACTTTAACCTAAAAAATTTGACAGCGATTATTCATTATCTGTCAACTTCATGATGACATTTTAAAACATTTCACATTTTTTTTGGGAAATAAATTTAATTTGGAATCCAAATTTGTTAAGCTTTCGGAAAACAGGACCCAATGTCTTCTTTTCTCTGGATTAAAGCGGGAGCAAAATTTGCGAAAGAGGGTGAATAATGGTACACAACACCAATGACAGGAGGCACGAGTCTTACTTTATTCAGGAGGTCTGAGTGTCACTTATTCAATTTAAGGTTATCAACTGATGGATACGGAAACGCTCTGGAAACGCTCGTATATTCCTCAGTTTGCACTTTGAATGGTTTAGCTAAAAAATAAATAAAAGTTTGGTGAAATTTTCCATCCGCCTTAAAGGGATTTTTAAAGTAAAAATTTCGGGAGAAATTATTTCATCTTTGTAGAACGCATAGTTTCGAAATACGAGTATTTAAACTCAAAAACGATTTAAATTAAGTTTTTCGTGCCAATTTAGTGTTCATATAAAGGAAAAGGAACTATACTGTCAGACACAAACGCACGCTATTCAAATCGAAAGCTGAGCTGTGCACGTGGTGATCCTGATCTGATCCTTCCAGGCAATTACTGCAATTTCCGTCCATTCGTTGATATTTAGAACTTTAGCTTTACTAGTTTTGAAGTTATAAAACCTACTTGCATGGCTTTTGCGTAATGTTTCAAAATCAATTCAGTAGTTAAAAAGTTATATGGAAAAAGGGCTGACAGACAGAAAGCATAGTCAGCTTAAGAGTTCGGAGATCGAACATGCATCGTTCTTTTGGGCGAGCCACCCATGTTCGAGGCTATAAATGAATATGTACATATACATATGTACAAACAATAAAATCGTTTCAAAATTGTTCTTTTGTACTCAAGATACTCAAAATAAAGCTGTTTGCCGAACTTAAAAATGTTAGATCGTGCAACCGAGGATACATAGTTTCGGAAGACTGTGCTATGTTATTGCAACGCTAACAACTCTCATGCGCTTGAAATATTGACAGAATGTTGTGTAAGCTTCCGTGGTAAGAAGTCAATCATTTTAAGCTTGAACAAGGCTGGAAAATATTGAAAAATAATTTCTAAAGTGAGTCCTGTGTTGCAGAAAGAGCATACAATCATTCAAAGGCGTTAAAGCTCTAGAGGGCGATAGCTGAATTCGGCATCCCGTCAAAATTAATCCGGCTGTGTCGGGTAACACTGGAGAATACGGGATGAAATGCGCGTTAGGGAGGCTTTCATGGCAAATGATCAGCCGGTGAAATGAGTTGAACGAGATCATAGCAAATTATATGTAATCAATTAACAAAACAGAATCTGTCCACTAAAAATATAAATACTTGGCGCAACCGACCCTACAGGGTCCAGGGCCAAGCTTTTCGCGATCATTCATGTTGTGCGTGTCATGTTTTTTCACACAAATGGACATCTGTTCACCACCTAAGACAAAAATGTCACCTGAGTGGAGATTTGAAGAAGACTAACCTTTAGAAACCGTTGTTACTTCGGCTTAGTGAAATTAATGGGTTCAAAATTGTTTACTCAAAAGAAAAACGCGTGCTCCAAAGCTACTCGAAGGAAAGCTATTCCTTCAAGTTCTGCTGTGGGGCGCTGAGTGTAATTTGATAAGCAGGATAGCAGAACAGATATTGGGCGTTTTCAGGTCAAAAACTCTTCGATAAATTGTTGTCTTATGTTCGAGGGGGCGATTGAACGAGAAGATACAACCGCCAATTCTGCAAGCTGTACCGGGATGTCGATGTAGTGCAGAAGGCGAATGCATGTCGACTTCGTTGGCTCGACCACATCGAGCATTGACAACAACACTCCAGCCAAGAGGATCCTCAAATCCCCAGAGGATCAAAACTCGGCTTTAAATACCAAGCTATCGCGAATGCCAGAGCGCTTGGTTTGCCAACTGAAAATATCGTGCCTGAGATCGGCGAGGATGGAAGGTTATTGCAGTCACGTGGATTTTACGTATGTGCCATAAGCTCTAGCTATAAACAAGACACAAATTGAAATGAATGATACACAGACCAAAAAATTCGCTTGTCATTGAACATATGTAGGCTATGTCCAATTTCTTCCACAGATCAGAGGCTTACTGAACTACACTTTAAGAATTAAATTTAAAAATAAATATCACCCACCAAATACCCGATCAATTTTATAACATAATTTTCTTAATTTGCTTTAAATTGTTTCTACAAAATTTCATTTAAATTTGAAATGTTTATCGATCTAGTTTTACTATATATGTATGTAATTTAAATACACAACTATTTTATTTATTTATTTGTTTAATTAATTAATTTCTCTATATTAAGTTTTACTTTTAACAGTATTACTAAAACGTAGTACAAAATTCAGTTGGTTGACGCAGAGATGGTTTTTGCTTTGTTTTTTAAATTTTTTTTTTTTATTTCTAATTTTAGAGTTAACTCTTTGTTTATACTTTGTGCGTCTGCTCGTTTGACTTTCGTGTTTTTTTTTTTTTTTATTTTTTATCTAACCACTAAAAATACGAATCCTGGCACATTACATTTTACAATATTTTCTTTTAATATAAATTGTTTAACCTATTTTTCTGTTTTTGTTTTTTTTTTTTTTTTTTAAAGAGTCAAATTGGAATTTAAGTTGATTCTCTCTCGTGTAGGTACCAAACCGTTGGTCTTTAATTGCAGTTTTAATTGTTTTTTTTTGGTTTTTTTGGTTTTTTTTAAATTTTTAACAATTAACTAGAAAATACACCTCTTTTTTGTTCGTAAAAAAATTATTAATAATACTTAAAAAGAAAATGAAAAAATACACATTTCAATGGAAACACCATTGATAGTAGTCAGTAGTTGATAGTTGCGGTAATATTAGTAGTTTTAGTAGTGTTGTTGGTTTTTTGTTATATAAAGTCTCTAGTTCCGGGGCACAATTCTGTACGATATTGGTTAAATGTGGTCAGACAGTAGTGACACGGTCTATTTCCACATATCGTACAGAATTGTCGCTTTGTCAGCAAATCACATCTTTTTCATCAAAGACGGCAGTATCCATGGAACTGAGAGACTTCAGTCGTGTTTGCAGCACTGATGACCCTCGAAGTTTTCGTTTTATTTTTCTAAAAAAAGAGAGAAAAGTTTTTATAGAAAATTCTTTAAAAAAATCACTAAAGTCCTGTGAGGAGGAAGGGGAAAAGGAATGCAATTTCCAGACAGATTATGACTCAAGTTTGTATTAAGGAAAATAGTAGTGTGGAACCATAGCAGGCTCTTCCCTTTGAATCGAGGGCAGCGAGAAATATCTGGGACTCAGGTTAAGTAGTATATGTATATTATTTATGTAGATCTCGATTCAGACCACAGTTATGGGTCCCTTTCGTCTATCTTCCGCGATCCATCTTATTGTAAGAGACTCTCTGGATTTCTCCATAGTACTTCTCTGGCTTTGATTCCTCGTGTCAAGGCTAGCATGTGCTTAACAGAAATCTGGTTCATCTTCTGGGTTTCTACCCAGTGGCGCCCCAAGACCTCCCTTCTTCTGCTACATAATGCCGGACATTGACACAATATATGTATGTGCCGCCATCTCGATTTCCTCCAGGCATAGCTCACAGGTGTCATCCTCCAGACGATCCATCTTCTTCAGGTGATATCCGAAATTTCCATGACCTGTAGAAAACGCTACCATCCATTTTTGTACTCTTTGCCCCAAGCCTAGAACTTCCCTATGAGTGGTGCCAGTCGGCCCTTTAATAGCCATTTTAGCCTGCCTACAACCTTCCACGGTTGACCACCTTCTCTGGTATTCCGCCGCGGCCCAGTTGTTAATCAGATGCTCCACCAATCCTCTGACAATTGCAGCAATTGTTTCGGACCAGAGAACTCCGAGGTTGATCCTTGCTTTGCTAGAGAGTCTGCCTTTTCATTACCCTCAGTCCCTACGTGCCCCCTCACCCAGAGCAGTGTCATCTCGTTTCGACTAAGTAGTAAATACAATCTATCTTTAGAACAGTCACCAGAGTGAGGGGTAATACATAATTAAACAGGAACGAACACCAGTATGAAGAAAGACACCATTGGACTCGGTTAAATAAAGGTTCGTGCAACAAGAGGTGTCATTTTAAATGTCACGCCGTTGTTGAACTGTCAATATTCAATTGACATTGCAATGACTTTTGTTAAGTAAAAACTAGGAGCTAAATATGGATCGATATACATTCGCACAACGTGCTAAAGTAGTGAAAATTCACTACAAAAACGGTGAAAATATCGCGGAAACGTTTCGTTAAGATCCTACTGCTTTTGGTCATCATCAAGCGCCTTCTTGCACAGCTACTTATAGTGAATTTAATCGATAAACTTGAACGTCTCGGACAGGTTAATGATGTGAAGACTTCAAATCTTGTTCGTCCGACAAGGTCAGCTAAATATAACGCCACCGTAGCTGAGAGTGTCGGCGAAAGCCCAGGCGTCCATTTCGAGACGATCGCAGGAATTGGGCCTTTGCACCGCATTTTGCATAAAGATCTTGGCATCCATGCTTATAAGGTCCAGTTGACACAAGAATCGAAGCCAGAAGACCACGCACAACACCGTACTTTCGCTGACTGGGTGCTGTATCATGATTATTCTGAGTGATGAGGCGCATATCCATTTATCTGGGTTCGTAAACAAACAAAACTGTCGCCTCTGGGGCTGCGAAAACCGAGGAGAATTCGTGGAATAACCTCTTCATCCACAACGAGTGACAGTTTGGTGTGGTTTTGAGCTGGCGGCCATCTTTATTCGAAAATTATGCTGGTGCTACCGTTTTAGTGAATGCGTTACCAAATGACTGACATTTTTGCCTGAAATTGATCTCTCCGTCAATAATCCACCAACGATTCATGCTCAAAGAAAATATCAGAGCTGTTGTTCGGGAAGTACAGCCGCAATTATGCGAAAAAGAACGACTATTTGTAGGCAGAGCCGAGACGGACATTTGGCAGAAATTTCATTCCATTACTATCCTCAGAGCTCGTTCTTTAGACTAAAATACAAAAATACCACCATTTTCATAAAAATGCTACGTTTTTTTATTGATTTAAAGTGACACCTCTTGTTGGATGACCCTATATCTGCGTGTGTGACAAATACTCAGCAAGGCTAAGGCAATAGTCATCGGCATAAAAACTCGGGAAGCTATATGGCCACACGCCGAATGAAATATCATCCATCGAACTCCTAATACCAAAGGAATTCAGAACAGAAAAACCATTAGAACTCCTCTTTGGCTGCCAACGATATCAGCTCTAAAAGTCCTTAACTAAAGGAAGATCCTTTTGACTTTCATGTTTAATCCCTACCCTAAGCGGGTGTAGCTGTAATGCCCATTATCCAATGTGAGTTCCTACATTTACATAATTATTTCATCCCTATTCTAAACGGTAGAAGTAATAGCTCACATGTCCTTCATTTGTTGCCTTTTTTTATGCACCCGATCAACTAGTTAATGGTTTAAAACTACTTTATAAATCAATTCAACACAATGCGTTCCAATACCCACTTTAAGTAGCCTAGGTTCTCCTCCCGTAACGACAATCGTTTACAGCATATTCCTCCGTTAAAAGCATACTCGCCAATCGCTTTGAAAATCCTATTAAAAAGCCATTCGTGCACACACTATACAACTGCTGACCCAGAATGGAAAACCCATCAACTTAACAACAAGCAAACAAAGCCAACTTACTCACCCCCATCATTAAAATACTAACAATCGAATTTCCCCTTCCCCATCCCCTACTTACTTGTATGCGAACGCAACGAATCCACAACAAAACAGCACCATTAGGATACACAACGTAGCTAAAATTTCAGCTGGAAGTTTCATGATGGCCGAGCACTGCAGGAACGATTCATCATCCCCGGATGGACAGTGCACAATGCCGTCGCACCACACGCTCGCATTAACGCATGCCCCCAATTCGGAGCACTTGTATGTACAGTCTTCTGCAATAAAACAAAAGAAGGATACTCATTAGGTGCTCGCATATGCATTGTAATCGAAATCCTCCATTAAGGACCACTATACGAGTACGAGTATACCCATCACTTACCTACTAAGCCCAAGGCTGGTCTAGGAACCAATTCCATCCAATTGAATGTGAAATCACCATTCTCCGGTCTGAGGAACTCGACACTGATAGCCTTTGATCGGTTGGCTATCGAATAATTTGGTCTCTCGTTCCAGCCGGCACTAAAAATCTCCACAAACTCATACGCATTCGAGTTCTCGCCCAGAGGACACGCAGTGATTGTTAGACCTGCAAGAGCATAAGATTTCCTCTATAGCATCATAATATCCACCCCCACAGGGGTGCAACGGAAATCACACTACCTTCAGAGGTTGTCAGGACTACTCGAGCCTTGGTCTCGCAACGGTACGAGCTGGTGCCTATCACTGTCGCATTAATCGTTTTGTAAATATTCGGGTTGTATTTTCGCAGGAAAATACCCTTCAGCCGGACGTAGAGGAACTTGTTCCCATTCGATGGCTCGATTAACCATGGTCGGGTGCGGCACTCCATCTGAGGGATAAAATGAGAATTCAATTTGAATCCGAAATGAGGAAGATGCTTGGTGCATCGTCCTATCGACTTACATCTCCGAACGTCATGTCGATGGTGCCACTTGGTCCGAATTTTCTTCGGCCATCCTTGCAGTTGATTGGTCCCTTGACGAACTCAAAGAGGCCCTCGAAGTTCAAAGCGTCCGGATCATCTAGGGTGGTCATGTTGAGTGCGGTAAAATGCACTTCGATGTCCCTGCTGGTCGACGTGTACTCCACCGGTAAATGGGATGCGTTCGAGGAGTTACACAGGCAGCCACGTGGCAACAGAATCGAGTCATGATAGGGCCGTTCGAAAATCTGTACAATGCGGAGCTTGTTAGTGTTGTTCTCGGCTATAAGTGTTCACCACCTATTTACTTACCTCAACACGGACATTGGTGTCGCCATAGCAGAATGACCTATTGATGTCCTCGTCCACTTTTGAGGTGCACACACGATTCATGGTGGTAACTTTTCGCAACTTAATGCGAACACGTTCGCCCCGCTGTCCCTCGAATTTGTAGATGCATCTGAGATTGCGAGTACCCCCACGTCCGAACATGAATATGTTGCGGACGCTCCGGAAGATAGCCGGGTCTTTTCGATCCATTTGGCTGCTAACGAATTTCCGATTACAGTCATGTTCTCCGGCCATTGGCATACCATCCTGGTGCAGGTCTACAAATTCGTATTTGAGTTTGAAATCGAGCGGTCTACGGAGAGAAATATGGTTGAGTGTGTTTGTAAAGGTTGCTCCTTGGGACAGCTTACCTTAGTACCGTGGATTCGGTGTTCCTGAGCTCGAGGGTTATGGTATCACCACTGGATACATAGCTTTCACTTACCGTACATGGACGTGCATGGGTTTCATTGATGTTGGCTCGGTCACAGGTTCGTGGTACTGTCCCCCGACAAAAACGAGCAATGACATTGGTGTAGTTCTGTCCGTATTGTGCTAGTACAGGGTGATTGGGGATGTCACGTTCACTGTGAAAAGAAAGGAGCAATGGAAAATATTTTTAATGTGGCAGCTTACAAAATTTGTCCTCTGGTGATAAATTTGTGTTTATGGGTCCATCGAGGAAATTATTGAGGAAGCTAGTGCTAAGGATAATAAATTTATTGACAATGGAAGCAGAAAGAGGAGAAAATACGTTCTCCTTAGCTCTGTCCTTTTCGCGATTTTAGACGATAGCAGACTTTCAGATCCCTGAAGGGATTTTTCTATTTTAAGGTTGGTTGGTAAGATTTTTTAGGGTGGGTACACGTTAAGCTGGGTTGTAAGGTTCTAAAAAAGAGTAATTTACAAGGCGAGTTTAGCTTAGAGTAGCAACCATAGTCCAGGATTTTCCCGTTTTAGTGCGCCACTAATCTTTCTGTGGCTTGTCATGTTGAGTGCATCTAAGTGGTGGACAGGGCCACTCTAGTCAGACAAATGTGAAGAAGCGAATATTTCGGAAGACTTCGTTTGTTCATCTGCGGTCTAAAGAATGGATGTGACAAAGTCAATGAACAGCTGAAGAGTGGTGGAAGATGACATTGCCTTCTTTGGAAATATTGGTAACGCTACAGTCCGGGGTGGACCTGGCCTTAACCAACATGCATCTCCAGCCAGCCCGCTCTTTAGCTAGCTGTCTCCAGTTTCGGGCGCCAATTTGGTTGAAGTCCCTTCCACTTGCGATCGCCATCTAAGTCACAGTCTTCCTCTATTGTGCAGTACCTCTAGTGTGGATTCGAAGATTTTTCGGACCAGAGCATTGGTGTCCATACGCTTTACATGACCCATCCAACAGAGTCGTTGGACGTTCACTCTTCTACAGCCCGCACAGTTCGCCGTTGTATCTCCTCATACTTTCTCCGAGAAAGTGGATTTTCATGGGAATAAGCCATACATAAGACAGATGCATGAGAAGGAAAAGAATCGACGTTCAGTGATTTAAAGCAAAAGCTGGCAACGAGTCTCAGTTGCAATTTCTTAACTCGATTCAGGTGAAAACATTTTCAACGTTATTCAGTTGCCGGATCGGGTTTTCGAGCTGGATCTACACTACCTTATAGAACAAATAAGCCTTATACAGCGACTATTGGGAACATGCCAACGATGATCGAATTCTAGGCGTTAATGCGAATAGTATCTGTTGCGGGGAATTTTAGTGGCGGCCAATCTGCGCCGTCGTAGCGACGCTAGTTGTTTTAGAACAAGATTTCCACTTATCATGAAAAAATGCTATACCCACCCGGGCCTTAAAATCATGATTTTGAACTTTAACCGAAGGAACATATGTATATTCATATAAATTCGCGTATGTTACTAAAGGTTTTCTCCACGCCCACGAACGAGGTAAGAAAGACATACGAAGTAACTGGTGGTGCTCCATAAGGCTCAGTATTAGGACCCATGCTTTGAAATACTATGTACGACGAAATTCTACATATGTCTACCGATTCTAAGAGAAGCGTCAATCGTTGCCTTGCGGAGGACATTGCTAAAAAAAGTTAAGTTTTACTTGCGTCCACCGTCCACCGGCTTAGACCACTTAGGGACGCCAGTGTGTTTGAAACTATGTTGTACTCGTCGTATCTTCAATGTCATCCATCAACTTACACGCTGAAGAAATGAAAAGATTCCGAAATGAGAAGATCGCTCTTCGAGATCACTTTGGGGAATGGGCGACTCCCGAGAATGTTGCAAATTACATGCTTCAGAATAACGATAACTAAAAATATCGTAAGTAACGTGGCGGTATGCATAGTGAGCGATCTTGGGCGCATAGAGCGCCATCGTTACGCGAATACTTCGAACAACATGTGGTTTAGGACGTAGGCGTATATTACACATCCTTTGGCGCAACCAGAAAACTAAAAAAAAATGCCCACGAACGGTGCAATAGTTACCATTCATTGTGCATTAATCGGTAGAATATCTTCTAAATATTTCTTTACATAGCTATGTAGCTTACGAGTCTTAGAATAAAGACGTATTCGTATTAACATTGAGTGGTGTGCATTACAACTTTCGCAAGAAGACAAATACTTGGCATCATTGTAACTAAAGTTGCCCTTGACTACCACTAAGACTCTCCAACCGGATTTTAGAGTTGAACAGATACCATATTTTCAGAGTCCCTCTTCCTGCAATTTCTAGTAATAGGCGTACGTAGTTGGAGGATATACATACGTACATCTGTACATCTAAGAATAGGTTACTTAGGTTACTTTTATCTGGTATCTGGGAGTGAGGTTAGACACAAAACTCACATATTGACAGCAGATCAAGTCTGCGTTCGAAAGCGTTGCAAAGATCAATACAGCATTGACCAGACTTATGACAAACTTGAGAGGACCAAAGGCAAGCAGGCGAAAACTTCTTAAGACAGTCACGCATTCTATCCTTCTGTACAGCAGTGAGGCTGATGCGCTCAACCAAGAAATACGAAAGCAAATGATAGCGGTGCAGCGAAGAGCTGTTCTCCGGGAGGCGAGCTCCTACCAGTGTCAGAACCCACCGTTCTTGTGGTCACAGGAGTAACTCCCATCGATCTCCTAGCGACAGAGAGACAGTACATATACGAGAGAAAAGTCGAAGTTGGGAAGGAAACGGCAACAGCGGAAGCCAAAGAGATCACCACACAGAGCAGAGAAACCAGTGGAAGATGGACTACAAGACTTATCGAAAGCATAACGGATTTGACGGGGCGAAGGTACGGGGAGGTGAATTCCTACCTCACTCAATTCCTTACCGGACACAGATGCTTCAACGATTATCTACACAGGATGGGAAAAACAACGAGCCCAGCTTGTCATTATGGCGACTCGACCCAAGACAATGCCAAATACACATTCTCCCAATGCACCAGATGGCTTGAGAGGCGAGGACTAGTAACGGAGGTAGGAGAAACCTCACGAAAAGTGCACGAATGAGGAAAATCGGAACCGAATGCGCTCCTACATCGAGGAAGTACTGAAGGTAAAAAGAGGAGAACAGGACAAGGCCGTCAAGTGGCACCACCCTAAAGTAATACAAGAAGCAGTCCCGGGGTTGGTATGCCTGAAGATGGAGAGGGTTTAGTCGGTAAGGGTCCAACACACTGGAGGCCTTGGCCACCCCTGATGGTGCATCAAACAATACCGCATCAAAAAAAAAGTTAGGTTACTGGGTTGATAAACAGGAGAAAAGACTCGATTGAACGGGGTTTCGTTCAGTTTATGTATTGGTTTCGTTCTTTACTACTCATTCGTGATTATGGTTTCCAGCCATCGTGAAGTCCTCAGAAACCTATAAAAAATGCTTAGTGAAACATCAGATACTTCTTGTATGTGTGTCCTGGGAACAATGACTTCGTAATGGTCTGTTTCTTGAGTGACTTCATGCTACAGCCCCTGCATATATAGAAGACGTTAACTTAAGGAAACATTGTGGGGTTTCTTAGAAGGTTATGGGCAGTGAGTGCACCTACCAACATTGACAGCGACTTTGTCGATTTGTAAGTTTGTGGCTTTTGGCTTTGGCGTATTTTGGGCAGAGCCCTCTGGACATATTACAGGTGGTAAGCGAGTTTCAGCTGCTGTTGACTTTTATTAGGATCTTTGAGGTTGCTGAGTGGAGGTTCAATTACCAACCCTCTTTTGGCGAGTTCTTCAGCTACCTGATTACCGGATATGTCCTTATGACCTAGCAGAGATTAATATTGCGCTGCGAGGCAAGAACCTTCAGTTCTTCGAGACTTATTCTGAAAGGAATCGCATGGCCTGTGCCTCATTTTGAAGACAGTTCTTTCAAAGCATTGCTTCGTGGAGTGTCTTAGACGATATTGTTGGAAAAATCTTGTCTTCATAAAGAAAATGAACCCAAAAAATGTGTCCTTACAGAAAGAATATGGACAAACGATGCCATTAAAAGTATTTTTTCTCTCAGTTTCTAGTAATTATGTCGAAATTGTTGGCTCTACTTTATGGCAACACACAACTTCATTATCGAAATGTATGTTTTAAGTACAAATTAAGGTCCTTTATTTCATCCTGCCGCGAAAATGTGTAAGCTACCTACAACTGGAGTATTTAAACGTTTCCATATTCCATAGAATCCTTAAAATTTTGAGGTACATAACATTGAATGTGGCCAATTAAATTCGGTGTTCAACCACCACTCACCAGTTCAAATCCTTGCATACAGGTGGTTCCCTGAGGGCACCATCCCAAATTCTCAGCATTCCACTGCAATCCTCATGCGTCTGTAGGACTCCGATGGCGCCAACAGATGTCTCATCCTGAAATCCAAATGCAGGATCCAAATTGAATTTCAACATTGAAATCCAGACTTTGAATCGTGATAGCGGCATTTGATGCTGTTGGCCCGAACGCCGGGGCAAACTCAGATGGTCATAGGTCTTGAATACACCGGTCCCTTGCAAGTGATACAGACATGTCGTATTTGGTGCCAATGAATGCTGTGGATTCTCTAGAACACCACGCCCAGAGCCACGAATCCAAAACTCACAAAGTTTCTTGTTCTTTGCATACGTTGGACTCTGTATATCGACAAATTTCACTTCGACCTGGAAAAAGGATAAAAATAAAATATTTATAATCGATTGGAGGAGTACTCACCTCCAACTGGAATCCATGCAGAGGTAATATCTGTGACGAGGTGCCAGTAAACGTTCCGTACGGTGAGGTGGTGAACTCAACTAATAACTGCGGCCCGCTAGAGATTGCCGCTGGCACACTCTGTCCGCCACCACAGAACTTCAGGATTACCGGGTCCCTAATGGTGTACCCATCGTACACGGTCACGTAATCCTGCAAAAATATCGCAACGGAACTTCATGAAATTCGTGTTTTCACCGTCGTCGTCGATTCAGTAATTTGCTTTCGTTTCGATTTGCGATTTCGATCCACTACTGGTGTTGGGCAAGGACGACAAGGAGGAGGACTGGGGTTCGGTGCTGTTTTGGGCTCGTGAAGTGGAACGTTCATGTGTGAGTATGTGTGTATGGGGCTAATGTTGTTGCAATGTGGTTGTTTATTGCAATTGACTTTGTTCAATTATTTACGTTAGGTTGGCATGTGGGTACACATGGAGGTCACGAGAGAGGGTGGACGTAAGGACATTGCTTTAAAAGCGCTGTGCCTGTTTGTGTTTATGTGTGTGTGTGTGCGCGTTTTTTTTTTTTGGTTTATTCTATTGATGTTACAAATTGTGGTTTTTGCGGTGAATGGCGTAGTGCTGATTAAAGTGCTATAAGCAGTGAAAGGATATGGTGCAGGTAAATTGTGGTTTCGCTGTTTATTTTTTAATGAAAACTGCTTTAGGGGAGAGGTCAGGTGCGTGATTGTTGCAGTCAGAGCTTGTCCAGGTGGTGGAGACACTGAACTTTTAAATTGGCTGCGGTCAGTGGTGTGTTAAATTGTGGGAACTACGGCATATTGGGCGCAATTAATTATTTTTGTTTTATTTTAATTTCCGGTGGTAATTAGTTTTTTTTTCTTTTTAAGTATAGAGTGTGAATTGATGGTGTAGTTGATTGCGACGTGTCCTTTTTAATAATTTTCGGGTGAAGTTTGTACTCGAAATCGATAGAGTTTGGGTGCTGTTGCATAACTATTTTTGAATGTTGGAGGGCATGGACGCAATTTCCAGTTTATGGCTGCAGATAGTGTCAAAAACCCTGATGCAGTATTGAGTCACTTCTCACTGACTCACTGACTTCTATTATGCGGAATACACATTAAGCGATGTACTTTCACATTACCTCCGAACCGAGTAACCTTATTTAGACGAGTATTACCATTATTTGGGCAACCAAATCCCAGAAACACTCAGACTCTCTACGGTCCATTGTTCTTCCAGGAAGCAACTCCTTTTGGGTGTATGCTCGGTGGCCGTGATTGTTTTCCCCTAGCGAGGTTTGAACTTACACCGGCCAGGTCACAAGCAAACACACTCCCTACTACTCCGTGGCCACCTCTATACTGTCGGATAGCTTACCCGCAATCAAGACTCTAAGCTCAAATGAAATCAGGTCTCCACTGGTGTGGATGTACCTTGTCAAGAGTCACGCTCTACTGGGAACCAGCTCACGTGGGAGTAGATGGAAATGAATCTGCTGATAAACTAGCAAAAAAAGGCTCAGAAACCATCTTTACCGGCTCGGAGCCATTGTGTGGTCTGGGATAGCATACGATGGAAGAAGACTAGAAAAAAGCGAAACGTTGGGAGAAACTCACTGGACTAAGAAAGGCCAAAGTATTCCTCGGGAACTATAACAGACGATGTCGCTGAACAGCCCGTCCAGTTCGTCATTGTATCTCCTCCCCCACTCTCTGTCTATGCAGGCGGGACTGGGACCATATTTCACAAAGTCCATGCCTCTGCGCCATAGAGCAGCACTGGGATGGTCAGGGTCTTAAAAAGGGTAAATTTTGTTATTCGAGAGAAGGCTTTGCTACTCAGTTGTCTTCTTATACAGCATCTTGCAGGTGGAATTATTGCCTGTTCCAGAGGTTTGCCGGGCACTTAGTATACCGTAAGCTGGTGGAAAAGTGGAGGCAAGAACTCACACAAGTAAACTCACGGTTTATAGTCAATCTTCCCTGGGTTCCAGGTCATAGCAAGTGAGCCGGTGAATAAGTCGCGTGATGATCTTAGCAATAGTCAACTTCAGGTGGACACTTTGGGTGACTCTGCGATATCCCGGAAGACATAATCCACTTAGGATACAGCTAGACCACGCGAACTCCAGAATAAAAACCATGTGGATATTACCAGGCTATGTGCACTGGTCAACTGGCCTGTTGGGACACAGCTACCATAACTCTTGAGCTCAAAGAAGGGTGGGCCATCTGTTGGATTCTTTTTGGAAGCACTATTCAGACCGCACTGTTCAATTTTTCTTAATGATTGTTGCTTATTTCAAGAGAGTAAGCATTCCGATTTTTAATGGAAAACAATTTTTTTCGAATGCCTTAGATAGCTGGCAGTAGTCCATCCTGTCAACTCGATTTTGCTGTGTACTGTCGATTGTTTGTGGCATTAATTCGGAAATAGCACGAAAGATGTTTTCCTCGATCTTTGGAGGCCGATCGTTGGGGTAACATCGGCTACTAACACTTTTCCATAAAGAAAGTGTACAAGTGTCAAATGCCAGTCGCGTATTGGCCAAGGTATGCCTCCAAAATGGCCGATAACGTATTACCGAACTTAGTGCGCAAAAGTTTAATGATTTAATCGTCGGTGTGCCATGCTGCGCTATTTTGTTAGAACCAAAGCCCGTTCAAGTCAAAATCGTCTTATAGCGGCTACAAATAATCAGTTCTCATGTTCTTTACGCGCTTTCTGTACACCGCACCTCTGTTGTCAGCTTCAGTTTCAAAGAAGTAGGGACTAACGATTCCACCACTTCAAAGCCCAGTCACTCTCTGAGGATATATTGGCTTCTCGACGACTAGGTGTGGATTCTCGAAACTCCACTCCACACAGAGAGAGATTGGTCCTTCAAGTCTTGAGTGAGTTGAACCTCGAAGGAAATAATTCGAGGACTTTATGCAGTATTCTCCTCAGAAAAGTACGACTGATGTTCAATTAATGAGCTGAGGTTCTTGGGCTTTTCAGCCACACTTTGGGCAACAGAAGCAACCCTTACATCTGAGCGCATACATAAGCATGCCAGTTCTATGAACTTTCTATGAATTTTCTTACACCAGCCGCGGAAGGACATTATTTAAGCCACAATTCTTTCGAAATGTTTCAGTTTCTGCAACACAGCGCTCACCTAAAACGTTTCCAAAGTTTCTTCAAGCGTAAGCGAATCCATTTCTTATACGGAGACTTGACACTACATACCTTGCCGACATTTCAAGCGCGTTAGTGTTGCTGTAGGTTTGGGAAAACATGGGGATTTAAGCCTAAATTGTATACTGGCTTACAATACGGTGGCAAGACCCATTTAAACCTATGGGTCGATTGTTTGGTGGAAGGCGGTGGAGAGGAAATATCAGCTTGAAAGCGTGAGAAGGATCGATGAGATCAACACCAAGAGCAGCAGCCTTGGGAACAATACTGAATCTTTTTCCTCTTGAAATTTACTGCGGTACCTCGGCAGATAAAACTGCACCTAGTCTAAGGGAAGCTGAACTCCCCTTTGGTGATGCCTGAATTCTGAGTCCGGAAACGGACTACATCGTCGCACTAACAAAGAGTAACCGAAGGTTCTCTATCCGAACTCCTCACAAGGAGGAGTGGGATGATGCGATAGTCTGTACCGATCGATCCGAGATTGACTTAGGTACTGGTGCTGGTGTCTACTGCGGGTCTCGAAATACGAACCAGTTTTTCAGACTTAAGGAGGATTGCAGTGTTTTTCAAGCCGAAGTTACTGCTATAAAACAAGCTGCAGACATGATTAGCGAGTGAAATACCTCTGGAAAGACAATTGGCATCTATGTTAACTTGACAGTCAAGCAGCCATTAAAGCGTTACAGTCAACATCGATAATGTCCAACCTTAGTGGCAAACAAGATGAAACTCTGGTGGATACCGGTCGACATGGATATCCCGCGAAATGAAAAAGCAGATGAACTAGCCAGGCCAGGGTCACATCTGAGCGCCTTGAGGCTCTTCACGGCACTTTTAACAGGAAGATACATAGATACTGAGTCCAACGAGGCGTTGGTATCGATTAGATTCAGATTCATGTGCTATAGCCAAATCGTTATGGGCAGTGTATGACAAAATAAGGTCTGCGGATCCCATGAAACTTAGTGGCGAGGATAATCGGACAGCTGTCGGCGTCGTGCTGAAAGGCAATCATGCAGTACAGCCAGGACTCTCCCACAACGACTTTCGTGGGAACTGCAGGGACGAACAGGAAACAGAGTCCATTTGCCACTTGCTGTGCGAATGCCTCGCTATAGCCACCAAAAGGAAGGAAACTCTTGTGAGCTAATACCTTGCGGAGCTGGATGAACAATGAGCTGAACAAACTCCCGAGAATCATACACATATTTAATTGGCTTAGTTCAGCCGTCGATAATGAAATTTAGGTTCTCAGAGGTCTACTATTCGGCACAGTGGACTCAACTATGGCACCCATTCACCTAACCTAACCATTCACTTCAACAAGAAACCGGCACATGATCCACTCTTTATATTTTCAACGCAATAAAGGATTTTCGTTAACTTTGCTAGTAAGTGTAAGTGAAAGCAGAAACTGAAAAATTTAGTAACCTGAGTGAATCAATCCGTCCTCTTACATTAAAATTTAGGACAGAAAGCTTGCAATGGGGATGCCATACAGACCTCCGATTACCAGATTGAGTATTGGGATAAAAGCTGATTTAGTGGCACCAATAAAACCGAGCCTCAAATGAGAATATTTCACCGTAAATTTCTATAGCACTTTACGGTAGCACACAATTTTTAAGGCATTAATGGCATTGTCCTTACAAACAAAAACCCTCCCACCACCACCCCAGCACCACTGAATGCTATTGTTTTACGTTTGAGTGTTTTATCATGGCAATTCCAATGTCCATCGAATAAAAGGAGCCCACCTCCTGCTCCTGGTTAATGTTGCGTTATGAAAACGTAAATTTCTCTTAATTGGCCATTTGCCACAATCCACGTTTTGCACGTTTAATTACAGGCCTCCAACCAACTGTTATACTCAAAAAAAAAAAAAAAAATCGATTTTCCTCGTACCACGCCTCATCATAAAATTTTTGTAAACACCGATTGTTTACTTTCGGTTTTTCTCATTTTTTTTTACCAAACCAAATGGGTTACAAACCAAATGGGAAAAGGAAAATAAAGCACTCAGCATTCCGCATTTAGTTGAACGTTCAAGGACTTTCCAACTAAACTCCTTCAAAGAATCGTCATTAAAATGCTGCGGCATTGAGTGGGGGAAGTTTAAACACCCCTAAATTAGACGACGCTATAACGCATTGCATATGCAATGCATTCGGTTAGAAGGACGAAAAATCCCTCGAGCTCTCTCTAATCCACTTTGTATGCGCCGTGATCCATTAGATGATCCTCTCTTTAATTTGAGTAGAGTATTATATCGCCGAAGGATAAGTGGGCATTTCTAGCCCATTAAAGCGATTTGGTGAAAAGTGCTGTTCATCGTCGTCGTTTGCAAATCCTTTTTTCCATTTCGAGGAGATAAATGGACGAATTGAGAGTGGATATAACGCAAATGGAATTGAAAATTTCATTCAAAAAAAGAAAGAAATAAGAAATGATGAGATGCTGGACCGAAGGACATGTACACACACACACACATTGAAGTGTACGAGTAACCATTTATTATGTAGCTCAAGTCGCCCAAGGATACAGAGCGATTGGAGTTCTCACAATGCCTGCAAATCAAAGACTCAATCAATTAAAATCAAATTTCAGATGACAGTTATCCTCCGCACCCACCAAACCTCATCCATCAGTTCAGCTGCTGCCCGGAAAACGGAAACTTGAGCCAGAGGATAATAACAAAGTTTGCTATACTCGTACTCCATCCAGTCAAGGAGCTACTACTCGTACTACTCTATGTAAAGAGCTGTCCATTAATCTGAAAGGAAGGATGTAGGATGTACATAGGTTCGTTTTTTCTTGTGTTCTGTTCTGCACATCCTTTATGATGCACCCTGGGTTCTGTTGGATTTTGACGCCCGGCGCGGTGGTTGGTAGTGTGCAAAGTTGTACCGAAGAATAATATATCATCGTGTCTCTTTATTATCCTGTGTATGTGGTGCCATATAAGTATTTAAGTGAAAAAACGTGCTGAATTGCTATTTAATTTTCAAAAGTGCCTTTCTAAATGGGTCTACCATCACACACAAACACACACGCATACAGAACAGATACAGTAGAACATTTTTCAATAAAATGCAGAACAGTTGAATGAAAAAAGGAAATTCTCCTGAAATATTAAAACAACGAAAATGAGGAGGAATAGGTGTGTGTGTGTACGTGTTGTGGTTATGTCCTATGCCAACATGCGTCCCTGCTCTCTTTCATGGGCGACTGTGGTGTGCTTTGGAATATTGGTGGGGATCTGCTTTTTGTTTTTTTTTTGTTCCGGATTTTATTATCCTTTCGAGTGCTGGTTACACGTGAATGTGCGGTATGATGTGTGTTTTTTTTTTTTTTTTTTCATCTCTTTTGATCGTCCCTACCAAAAGGGGGAGGTTTTTCAACTCGCTAAGTACAATGTGAGGAGAGTGTTTCTGTGGCTAGATTTAAAATTACAGGACTTCGACCTTTTCTATGAAAATGATTTGTCTCTACGTTGATAGTGAAGACTAAAATGCAACAACACAGAAAAAAAAGGATTAAAATTCAATCAAAAAAGGACTCTGAGAAAACAAAGTGAAATGCTAGCTGCTAAGTGTTACATTACCGTTGATTTCCATTTCGAGTTTGGACTATCCTATTTGAAAATTTGTATCTTTTATTAGTATCGCTAGGAAATATCATAGATGAGGTTGAAAACTGGGGGTTTTGTCGGAATTTAGTTAGTTTGTGTGGATAGTTTTGCAGGGAAACTGAAAATAATTTACACTTGGGAGACACTACAGAAAAAGAAAATGAAAAAAAAAAAATGTGATTACAAACGGAATTAACGGGATTAGGTAACGCGTTTTTTTTTGGGAAACTATATGAGGTAGAAATTCCAGACCGTGCTAAATGGGCCAATGGGGCTCTGGCATGGGACCCTAGAAGTCTGATCTGGTACACTGATGAATCGAAAATGGAATCTGGAGTTGGAGCTGGTGTCTTTGGACCCAACACCAAATTGTCGATACCCATGGGAAGGTGTCCCTCGGTATTCCAGGCAGAAGTACATGCCATTGAGATCCGCGCCGACTTAATATCTAAAAAAGGTATTAAAGGCGCCAGAATTATTATCCTCTCGGATAGCCAAGCAACATTACAAGCACTGTCTTCCAACATGATGGACTCTATGACAGTTAAATGCTGCCACGATGCCTTACAGGCCCTAGCCAGATACAACAAGGTCAAACTTGGATGGGTACCTGGTCACAAGGGTATTGCAGGCAACGAATCGGCGGATGAACTAGCAAGTGCTGGATCAGAATGCGTGTTCTTAGGACCAGAACCTTTTTGCAGAGTCAACTGGGCTTCTGCCTTAGGCCAATTAAACGACTGGGAACATCAACTTCGTCTAAACCACTGGGAAAATGTCCCTGGTCTGAAACAATCCAAACGTTTAATTAAGCCTTACTCCTACAAGGAAATCCTTAACCTAGATAAGGAAAGCATTAGGAAGCTGGCGGGCTTCCTAACTGGCCACTGCGGCCTGAGATACCACCTTAACAAAATGGATATCTGCCAGGACAAGGATTGTCGATTCTGCCTCGAGGAAGATGAAACATCCGAACACATTCTTTGCGAATGCCCGGCACTACATTGGTTAAGGATACGTACTCTCCACAGGGAGATACTTACTTCAGTGGAACTCAAGAGATCCGCTACCAAGGATGTACTTGCCTTCATAAGGGAGGCAGTACGTCTTTTGGATTAACTCCAACCCCTCGATACAATAGATCTTTTAGGTCGCAGTGTCGATGCCATGCGGGCAAGCGTTGTACAAGAGGAAAAAAAAAAAAAACGCGTTTTTATACATTTGTACACCTGTCTTTTGAAAAATAAACGGTCAGCCAATAGAGGAAAATAAAATTTACAGTAGTGCACCCAGGAGTTTTTGATTTTCCAGGTTCGAGTCCAAAAAACGTGCTCAAAATGCCATGTGTTGTGGAATGTCTGAAAAGCGTTCAGAAGAAATAACTGTCCTGAGAAAGCTTCCGTATCCCACCATTCAGATAAAGAATTCGACTTAAGGACCCTTCCATTCGTGGGAAATACGCCCAACACGAATACCTCCAACACGAAAAGATATAACCCTTGCCCATGTGGCAGACACTGCGACCTAGAAGATCTATTGTATCATAAGGGTGTTCTTAGTCTAAGAGACTGTCTACCTCCCTAATGAAGGATAGTAGGTCCTTATTAGCAGAGTTTTTCATTTCCGCTGGCGTACATATTTCTTTATAGAAAATACGTCTCCTTAACCAATGTAATGCTGGGCAATTGCAGAGAATGTGTTCGGATGATTCGTCCTCCTCCGAGCAGAACCTACATTCCCTCTCTGAGCTCAGGTTAAGTTTGTTAAGGTGGTATCTCAAGCCACAATGGCCCGTGAGAAAGCCCACTAGCTTCCTGATACTTACCTTATTAAGGTTAAGTATATCCTTATAGGAGTAGGGTCTGATTGGTAATTTGGATTGTCTCAACCCTGGGACATTTTCCCAGTGGTCCAGATGAAGCTTGTGTTCCCAGTTACTAATCAGCGCTGTGGCGAATGACCAGTTAATGCCACAGTAAGGTTCAGGTGATGAACGCAGATTCTGAGCCAGCCCTAGCTAGTTCATCTGCTAGCTCATTACCTGCAATCCCTTGATGGCCAGGAACCCATCCAAGTTTTACCTTGTTTAGTCTCGCCAGGGATTGCAGTGCATCGTAGCAGTTTTTAACTGAAATGGAGTCCACTAAATTGGACGACAGCGCTTTGAGTGCTGCCTGACTGTCTGAAAATATAAAAATTCTAGCGCCTTTAATACCCTTACTAAGGTTTAACCTAGCGCAGATCTCAATGGCATGGAGTTCAGCCTGAAATACCGTGGGACACATTCCCCTAGGTATCGAGACTTTGGTGTTGGGTCCAAAGACACCAGCTCCAACTCCAGATTCCATTTTCGATCCGTCTGTGAACCAAACTAGACCTCTAGGGTCTGATACCGGAACACCATTAGACCAATTTGCACGATCTAATATTTCTACCTCAAATAGCCTACCGAAACAGTACTCCTTGACCATGGTGTCAGGGATGGTACAAAACATGTCTCTTTTGCGGATTGAGTCAAGAATTTTCAGATGTCCCACATGGTCACCTGATTTATACTTGTATTCTATCTGCAACTTGATAGCACACCTAGCAGCTGTCTTCCTAAGATATTTGACTTCACTCGAATAAGCTAGAGTAGTGCCTTTGATAATGATAGGTCCTAGATTGACCAGTCTTTTCCTAGTAAAAGGCACTAGAACAGTTTTGCAGGGATTGATGGATAGTCCTTCTCTGCTACACCATTCTAAAACATGTAGTAAAGCACCTTGCATGACGCTGGAGATGGTTGCGCTGTGCTTGCCACTAATAAGTATCGCCAAGTCATCCGCATAACCAATGGCGGTATAGCCTAATCTGTGAAGATCGACTAGAAGGTTATCTATGACTTGTGACCATAGAAGGGGAGAGAGAACTCCACCTTGGGGACAGCCCTTAGCTGCGGTCACAGACACAGAAACTCCTCCCGAGGAGGAAGTCATAATTCGACTTTCAAGCATGGCTCTTATCCATTTGCTGGTCGAATCTTCGATGCCTCTGCTACTGATTGCTCTCTCTATTGAGCTGTAGCCAGTGTTATCGAAAGCGCCCTCAATGTCAAGGAAGGCACATAGGGCTATTTCCTTAGAACCAAGAGTTCATTTAATTTTTCTCACAAGATAGTGAAGAGCCCCTTCTGTGGATTTGCCCTTCCTATATGCAAATTGACTTGAGTGCAGAGGGGTAGACAAATCTAATCGACCTCTAATGTGAACATTGATGAGTCTCTCCATCGTTTTGAAAACAAATGATGTTAGACTTATGGGTCTGTAAGATTTAGGCAGCTCACTGGGCCTATTGCCCGGTTTGAATAGTTTCAATAGGTTAGGTTAGGTAGATGGGTGCCCTAGCTGACATGAGATTGTCAAGAGCTCACATAGACTAACGATGAGTCTGGTCGCAGTTAGATCGTGCAACTCTCGATTACTTTTCACGAAGGACGAACACGGTCTTGTAAAGGTCTAGTGTCTTCGGGGTGGAAATGCTACTTACTCTGACATCATGCAATAGCTTCATATTGGGGTTTCTAGTGGTGGCCACGAAGTAGTAGCTAGTGCTTTTGTTTGTGATCAGTGTAAGGTTAAACCCCGATAGGTGAACAACAATCACAGCCACCAAGCGCACAGCATAGAAATGAATGAAATCGGAGTTTTTCCAGCTACCACACTAGAAAAGGAGTTGCTGCCTGGTAGTACAATGGACCGTGTAGAGCCTGAGTGCTTCTGGGATTTGGTTGTTTTAATAAAAAAAAATTCTTATTGTGGAAACCTTTGCGTGACATCGATGACCAGTAGGGTACGAAAATATTCCATCTACAACTCTTCCAAGGCAGCCATATGAAAAGGAACATTTTTATAACCAGCAACCAATACCCAACGAAATAAACAGTTGACCATCAGTAGGTCTAGGTATCAGGCAACAATTCGACGAAGGAAGTGACAGTGCATTGGTCACAACTTAAGAAGCGAAAACAAAGTTCTTGGAAATTATGCCACATGGCATCAACTTATCCAAGCTGGTAAAGGACACTTGAACAGGAATCGAAAATGGTGACAATGAGTTTGAGGAAGTTGAAATACAGATCGTTCTTAACGGCAGCTGGGGTTAAGATGCTTCGTAATAGCAGAAGTAACAAAGCTTAATCGAACTAGAAGTTCAAAGATCCGAGGAAGCCTTCGCGTCAAAGAATGAAAATAAAGCACGATCAGTTGGTATTTCCATGTTCAAAGGAAAGTTTCTACGAACGCTGTCATTAAGGCAATGCCAATCAACGTTCCTATAAAAATGCGGAAGAGAGGCAGGCCTGGATAACCAAATGCAAAAACAGCAGCATTTGATTGGAAATACTGATCCTTCTTTCGAAGTAGTCTTATAGTACGATTGTGACGGTACTTATGTGGCATTTAGCACCATTTTTTTTGGTGGGGCAGGAAGCAGGTCACTAAAGCACTTAGAAGTAACTGGTCTCCATTCTACAACCATAAGGAAAACCCTGTTGTACTTATTTTATTGTATTTTTTTGGCCTTCTATAAAAAGACGAACAAGTTCTTCAGTGATGAAGAGATGCTTGCGGTATCAGCAATCACTATATCAGTCCCGAAAATCTGCCACCTGATACGAGAGAAGGCAAGACAATCGGAAATCGCGCACTCTTGTGCCACCTATTTGCACCAAAGGCGCAGATCCCTGCAAGAGCGCCGGTGAGTTATGTGCAGTCTTTTTATGCAAAAATGCAGCTTAATTCGTATAGATCTTCCCGTATCCTGCAGAACGGTGTTACATACTAGTGTATGTAATTCAGTTCGTGCACAACTCAATCTTTAATGGACGATCTAACACGGGCAGACCCAACCCAGGCTTAGGACCTGAGAAATCATACTCGCTGTCTTGCTTAGCATTTTTCCAAAGATCCCAGTGTGACATGGAAGAGTACAGTTATGCGACCGAATCCAAAGAGTTCTTGCATTCTCCAACTATTTTGCAACTGGTGAAGGGGTTGAACACTGTCCTTACTGGAGCCTCGGCGCAATCACTATTAATACATATATTTCGACCCCTTCATCCTTGCCTCTTAAAATGTTCATATAGTCCACTTGAAAAGCATATGTGAGTATACGAGTAGTGAAATCAATGAAGGTAGACCTGAACCGAAGAAGATTCACATTTGAACAGCAGCCGAAGCTATACTGCGATTGCATGGTGTTAGATTTTTTTACTAAAAGGAGCAATGTTCTCTCCAAAACGCACATTTCTATGCACCATCTAGCAAACAATTTGTAAGTAGTCCTTGGAATGATTCTTTGAATAGAACGGCTCCAATGACCGATAATGTGGACTATAAAATTCACAAAGAGCTCTACAAGTATGGCGACTAGAATACTGATTTTTAAAAAGGATTTCTACGACTTGTAGGCTTTATTTACGCCTAGAACGTTCCATGTCAAACAAAGCGCCTAAATTGACAACTGACCTGATAGGAATCACTATCGAAAGTTCTGGTACTCTTCAAGAAAACACATAGGAGAAAATGAAAAATAAATCTTTGATCTCCTTACCACCCACGCATTCGTAGCTTTTTTCTTACAAAAGTCTGCACTATTACACACACTTGCGTAGACCAGATCTATGCAAATAACATTGATGGATGCCCCCTAAATCCTGTCACCATCTTCTATATATATAAAAATGAATGTTTGTCTGTATGTCCTTTATAGAATCGTAAACTATGCATTTGATCATGTGATGAACTTTAGCAAAGTTGTTGTGCATGAGCCCGCGAAGGTTTCTGAGTTGGTACGACCAATTTTCGACAGATGGCGCCACTGTCATTCCAATTAATTTCATACATTGCCGTGACAGTTCATGCTGATTTGAATTGAAACAAAAACAGCGAACGAATGATGACGTTTCGAGTTGTGGGTGACATAAGAATTTATGAAAATTGTGAAATTCATGTCCGGCTCACATGGAACAGACAATATTGTCGTTTTTCGAATAGTTTTGTGCATTTCATTGTGAGTTAAATAAATAATTCAATCGAATTGAATTTTCGTAGTTTCCGTGAGCTGATTTTATTCATTCTCTACAGTGAACTCACGAAGATCATCGAATGTGTATGTGAAGGATCTGACTGCTGATTGACGTTCCGAACGCATTTGCTGTGCAGTTTTTTTTCGGATATCATCGTGAGTGGAATTAAAATCGATTTCAACAATTCTCGAATGCTGATTTTTTTCACTTAAAATTTTCCTCAGTGAATTGGTGATCACCGTCAATATTAACATTTCCATCCGTGTGTGAACAGCCGGTTCAATTGGATTGGATACATTGTGAGATTCTGATTGCTGATTGACATCTAATAAATTCAAACGCACTTTTCACGTCGTTTCCGTACAATTATGCCTCCAAAGCGACAAGCAATTGGCCGATCTACACCTCAAGCAGGAAAGAAAAGAGCATTACGAGCCTCAGAATCAGACGAGCAACGAGCATTAAGGCTGGAAAATCTTCGAGTAGATGCCGCTGAGACCCGTTCGTCTGAATCATCTGAACAACGAGAAGTGAGGTTAGAAACTGATCGAATACATACTACTCAGGCCCGTTCGTCTGAGACAACTGAACAACGGGAAAGAAGGCTGCAAAATGTTCGAATAAGCACCGCTCGATCAAGACGAGCACTGCACGCTGATTTAAATCTTGGTGCATTCCATTATGACAGTAATAATGATTACAGTCTTCATCCAAGTGTCGTCATTGGAAAAATGGATAAAATTTGCATGTATTGTAGCGCCCTCAAATTTAAGAACGAAACGCCAGGAATGTGCTGCGCCAGTGGAAAAGTTAAACTGCCAGAATTACATCCACCACCCGAACCACTACCAACGTTGCTATCAGGTGTTACACGTGAGTCGAAGCATTTCTTGGAAAACATCCGCAAATACAATTCATGTGGCGTTGCAACGCGCGCAGGGTACAGCTAGTATTTTATAAATTAAAAAATTCGTCACAAAATTTTATCTCTCCATTCGCATCTAGACCGTCATTACTTCGAGGGTAAGTATTCAGTTTTGAAAAAAAAACAAAATTCCAAGCCATCAGCGGATCAGTTTGCGCCATTTGTCCTTCGAAAATAAATGCGAGGTTGATGGTGTCAGCTTGCTCCAGAAATATTCCAGTCGTTGGTTTTAATGAGCTTTTAATAAATAATTTACAAAAGGAATTGTAGCCACAGAAATAAAGTAATTAAACTGAAGAGACGTCTGTCTGCGTATTTCCTGGACATAAAAATGAAAGTACAGAAGGACAACGTGAACATACGTTGAGATGCGTCCTTAAATCAGTAAAGGAGACTGATAAATATACTTCTTCGAAGGCAGACCTATTTTTTTTTTTCAACTGAGGAAAAAGGCATCATCACCTCGACTTGGTGGGTTCCCGCTCTGGAGCTATTTAATAGTGAACCAACGATGAACGTATGCTGAGTCTGACTGTATATGTGTAGCTGGACACTCGGACTAGTCCAAGCTTAGCCGGGTTAACTTCAGCACGCAAGTTCCAGGCGAGGCATCTCTTGTTGATCTGACCTGCAATCTTAGCGCTCAGATGTCTAATAAGAGGGTCTCAGAAGAAGGAAGTGCAGAGAAGAATTTCCTTCGATGGAATCAACCGTAACTTCCACAGCCAGACTAGCAGAAGCATTACTTGAGCTTGTCCGAGATATTTGGACCTCAAGTCAGTAAAAAACTTTCAAAATTGAGGAAGGGTCTAGAAAAAGAGATGGTGGGGGATGAGGTCTTAATATAAAAACGGCAATGCTCGCTGCCATCGGTTTTATCGGTCTCCGCTCTTAGAGGTTGCATGTAAGGATCTCCAGGTTAGGGATTGTATATCGTGGCAACTTCGCTATCACAAACCACTGATAATCTTCTCATCTGTTTTTACCTCGTTTTAGGAGGTTTTACCACGTCTTGTATCGATCCCACAATTAAAGGAATGTGGACAACCTGCCTCGGATAGGAATGAGCCTACTGTTGGCAACCCTGCGTGGAATTTTGGACTTTTAACAGACAGCGTGCGGCGAATTAGCAGAGGCCCTAGACTGCTATAAAGCAGATGTTATAGCCAGCAAGTGCGATGGGATGGGCCGGACAAAAGCAGGATGAAAAACGGTGACATCTACTACGGTAATTGCTACAGAGAGTAGAAGCAGTGCTTATTCGAGTGCGGCAAGAAGTCTTGAGCTTTCGACAAGTAAGCGAGCGGCATATGACAATCTGCATCAAAGCTAAATTCGCCAGCAATAGTCTAATATGGACTGATGTCACCAGAGAGGATGACGCCATCAAAAATTGTTTCTACAAGCTTCTCGAGCATGAGAAGGGTCCTACATGTGACGTTAAAATCGTTTTAAGTGCATTTTACGCCAATAAAGGAAAGGAGGACATCTTTGGTAGGACAGCTGGTAAGCATAACTTACACGACATCACATCTGGCAACGGACTTAGACTCACTGACTCACAGACTTTACTGCGGGAACGAAACGTCACTATAGCAAGCACACGGTTTCCTCACCTCAATATTCACAAGGGGACATGGCAGTATCTCTTAAACGAAGATTTACTCTTGCCAATCATTGTTTCTTTGAACTGAGGAGGCAGTTGAGTAGTAATGTCCTATCCCGAACAACTAGGGTGATTCTACCCTTATCATCCCAGTCCCGCTTTATGGTGGTGAAGTATGGTTTCTAACAAAATCGGTTCAAAATATCCTCCGTCGTTTCGAGAGAAAAACTCATCGTAGGATTTTCGGTCACGTTTGCATTGATGGGCTCTGGATTAAAGCTGGATTAAAGCTGTACAGCGGCCTAGTCAAGAAACTGCACATCCGTCGCTTAAGATGGCTAGGACATGTAGAGCGAATGGATATCAATTCTCGGGCTCGCAGGGTCTTCAAATCTAACCCACAGGGATAACGCAGGAGAGAACAACCTCGCTTACAGCAGCGCGCACAAGTAGAAACTAACCTCAACCAACTTGGAGTGTACAACTGGAAGCAGCTAGCTAAGGAACGTATCAGCATGTACCGAGAACCAGAGTGCTGGTATGCTTAACCGTCCGGCATTGCAACATTCTGGATCTATTACCTAAACTGAACTTTAAGGAAGACTTAATGATAGGCTTCAAATCCAGGATGGACTGGGAAAGAGATGCTGGAATTTTCTCTGAGACGCTCCAGATATCTGAGTCATACTGGCTCCCAGAATTATCCAGCGTTTTCCAGACTGAAGTGCTGGCAGTACTCGAGGCTTATCGCGTTTTGAAAGAGAACCTTGCATAGTTCCAGAACATTGCCATCTTTATTGACAGCCAGGATCACACAGCATCGAATATTACATCTTTCAAGCTGATGGAATAATGCAAAGAGGAACTCGTTCCCTTAGGGCATCGCTTCAAGATCAGTATCCTCTGGTTGCCGGCGTAGAGTAACATAGAGGGGAATGAAGGGGCTGATGGCGAGGTGCGGTTCAGCCCTCGACAGGTCCCTTGCGAAGTGTGTCAACATTCCATTGGGAGCAGTCAGAGGATGATCCCCTCGCACTTTCTATTAGAGGACAATACAAGGTGGCACGGGTTGTAGAATTGTGTTATATCAAGGCAGATATCGCCCAACTACAACTGGTCTAAAACCCAAGATCTACAAAACAGGACTCGCACAGATTAGTACGGGTCTCCTATAGGAACACACACGTCCAGATAAGGCATTCCATTCAGCACCCATTGTAGCTGTTTCATATCCTCTGCGGGTGTCCAGGGCCACACATAGCATAAAGCCTTCTTTGACAAGCTTAACGAAATCTCGGGGAAAGAGATCAGCGAACTTGTCAGTTTCCTAAATGCCACAGGATGGTTGTAGAGGATTTTCGCTCTCCTCTTCTCAGGTCGCGTGAGTTGTGCACTAAAGTGCTAACTAAGGTTCACCGTAGAACGGTTACCTACCCTAGCTAAGGACCGGACTAACTGGAGAGGCTTGTTGGTTGAGGCCCAGGTTCACCCCGAACTATAGCGTCACCAAAGTAACTAAGTAGGTAATCCAGTTTTTCAGACCAGAGGGCATATGATTGTCCTTCGAAATCAGTCGATTTATACACACGAGAAAAAAGTCTGCTCAACAAATGCATGGCCATAACGAAGGACTTAAAAACTAAATATCTGTCCGTATGCTAATCCTGGCAAGAAAAAAAAAGTCCTCTCACTGCATGAATATTCATTTTATTCATTCTTCAGCGATTGGGAACCGGAACTTTTACCTGTTTCCAGTCGTTAAGGCGGCTATCTATAGCGATAGAGGAGTTTGCAGTCAATTTGAATAAGCAATTTCGACTACAACACC
This sequence comes from Blera fallax, assembly GCA_946965025.1. NCBI lineage: Eukaryota > Metazoa > Arthropoda > Insecta > Diptera > Syrphidae > Blera > Blera fallax. The sequence continues at coordinate 78,040,896 of OX337245.1, read as the reverse complement.
AGCCTCGTTTTCTATTAGTATGCTAATGTCTCCCCAAATGAGACTTTTAACTTAAATGTACCGCCTTCACGGAAAAATATCCTTACAACCTAACGACGTCCAAGGAAATCAATTCAACAATTTGGCCTCCTTGGCGTATACGCAAGGTTTTTTTCTTTTGTGATCCGAGAACATACAATTTACAATTAACAGCTCATTAGATGTTAATTAAAAAAAAGGACATGTATCCTGCTTGTACATATCTCGTAAGTAAATTCCACTTGAATTATAGAGACGCAGTCACTTCACATTCCACAAATTATGTTAAAGTCCTAAATTAATATCCAATTTCGCAAGGCATATCTTCTCGTCCTGCTTCAGCACACTCACACAGACACACACACAGAATGCCAACAGTAATTTCCCCATTAAAATTCCACTCATTATATCTGAGGTACTTGAAGCAGCATCGCATTGCTGTGTAACCTAATTTCACCGAAGCCAAACTCAATAAACCAAATTTGTGTGTGTTATCCTTGAATTGCCGTCATCATCAACATACGACTCAACAGGAAGAGGCGAAAGTGTGTGCCTCTCTAATGCAACATCCGGAGTGTGGGCTGTCTGTGTGCGTGTGTGTGTGCCCGATGACAAACCGAAAGTAATGAGGAATTTAATTTGATTACACCGATTCATTATCTAGCGGCACGAAAAAGGACACAAAATAAAAAAGGACGCAAATGGAAAAAAAAGAGGAAAAATGATTTTCCTTTACCGGGAAAGTAATCGAAATTAACCGAGAAAGAAAAATTAGTCCTAGGAAAGAGTCCTATGAACCTTTGTTTCCCTCTTGATTTCCTCCTCCTTGCCACCACCAATCGTAAGGATCCACGACAAAGTAATGATGTAAAAAACAATTTATATCTCTTCGCATACAAATACTCGTAGATAGTTTGAATGGAGAGCTGGTGTGGTGTGGGTTCGGGAAGAAAACAAATTTAAAAATCCATAAAAAAAAGGACATCAAAGACTCCAAGTGGAACGAAAACAGGAAAAGAAAAGGGAAACGACAACAACAAAAATAAAAAAAAAAAAACTAAATCGGCTGACAAGGATGGAAAATCACGACACAAAGACGACATTGTGCAATCTAATTACCTGAATGTAGTCACAGTCATTCCAGGTCTTGAGGCGAGGTTCGAATTTCTTATCCTTTTCATTTGTATTCCCTATCTTATTACCTATTGTCTCCTGCGTGGATATCCAAACGAGATTACCTTTTGGTTGACGCACAAGGATGAGGGCGTGCTTTCCATCGGGGACATCGTGCTGCAAGAAAGTCAAAAAAAGGAGAAAAATTAAAGGACAACATAATAAATTATTTCGGTAGGATAAGCTTTCGAATACACGTATGTATGTGTGTGTGTGTTCGTTGGTTGTGTTTGAGTTTTATCTGTAAAGTTGTAAAGAAAAAAAAAACTCATTTTTAAGGACATCCATTCATTTTGTGTTAGTTTTGGTGTTTTTTTTCTACTTTTTATGCTCCATTTTAATCGGAATTAAAAGTCCTTTTATGGGACAAGAATGACCAATAAACTGAATGGTTAGTGGCTAGTATCGGTTGTAGTGGTTGAGTAGGAGATCAGATGGGATAATAAAATGCAGACGATGAAAGGAGCATGGATGAAATGGGTCGAATATGTAAAGGATACGTGACTTTACTTCATTTTCATATTTCGAAAATTGAATAATTATCCAAAAATGTCAACAGATGGCAGCACGAATGTTATAAAGTCGTTACGAGCTCGCTTGGTTGCTGCGTTCGGGACAGAGGGTGGTTGTCTGAGGAATTCGAGGTCGAAAGTGGCGTACGACAAGGCTGAATTCTGTCATCGATTCTTTTTTTTACTGGTGATTAGCGACGTTCTCAATGCTGCTTCATCAACGGGAGGTGGACTCTTACATCCAGACTTAAACACCTCGACTGCGGTGACGATGTGTGCTTGCTATCGCATAGAATTATGGACCTCCACCAATGTCGAAAGGGAGACATCATTATCAGTCAAGGAAGGAACTCATCGACTAAAATTCGCATCGCTGGGCAACCGGTAGAGAGGATATTTAGTTTCCAGTATCTTCGGAAAATTGTCTCTACCGATGGGGGAACCGAACTGGATGTAGCCAGCCGAATAGGCAAAGCAAAGTCTGCATTTTAGATGCTGCCAAAAAGGTGATGTAGTAATGCCTAAACACCAAGCTGAGGCTGTTCCGATCCAACATTATGTCTGCATTGTTGCATTGAAAACCAAGTAATGTAATGGAATCCGGTAACCCAGGAAGGCAGAAGGCGAAGAGCAGTGGAGACGGAGGCACGGCAGTTGGGGATGCAGAATATAAGTAAAATTAGTTAGTTGCTGCAATTACTTGAGCCTCATGCTTAATGGGAAGTTTAATTGGAGGTAAACTGTTGCTGGTGTCCTCAAGCCCCTGACGAAGCTTGAACTTACACCGGCCATGTCACAAGCAAATACACTACCTACTACATCGTGGCCGCCTTCAATATGAAAATTCCAGCTTCATGCTTGAGGATGGGCTTGTCACAAAGTCAGTTGTCTTTCTATTGTTCTGAATTGCTACATAGAGGCTTATCCTGAAGCAGAAGGCGTGTTCAACAAGGTTGGAATCAAAGGGTGGAGCAACCGACGCATTCACAGAAGGACGCGCATGGAGTCTAGTCACTGGTTACTTACAAATTGACTAGAGATTTCTTCGGCTGTTAGTCACTAACGAAATTCTAACAAAAATAAAAAAAAAAAAACGGTAGTAACAGCAATTAGACTCAATACTGGTCGACTGAACGAGCTCTACAAAATGGCTGCTTTTACTTGTCGATAAAATCGTGTGTCCCTCTCCAATGGTGTCACAAAAAGTGATGTCACTCAAACCTAAAGCAGTGAGTGAGGCGAAGTTGTAGATAAAGGTAAGTTCCCACTTAGAAGTCAGATGCGTTAAGTAAAGCATCTTGTCTCCGTCGACCATAATGGGATTTTGAGCCCAAATGCTCAGGGCTTTTGTTTTGGATATGTCTATCATAAGCCCCACTTTTTTTGCCTCAGCTTCTGGATTTTGCGTCATCAGATGATGGTCCAATATCCGATGTGAGAGTAGGGGAACATCGTCAGCGTTACCATTTTTACCTTCTGTCAATGCTGCAGGGAATACATCGCTGAGGACCATCAAAAACAACAGCGGTGACAGCGTGCATCCCTGACGTACTCCACTTTGAACTTCAAAGTCCTCCGACAGTTTACCATTATGTAAGACGTGACACGTACTAGAATTTTTCGGAATGGTATTTCCGGTAAGATTGCTAGACAGGGCTAGGGAATGATTTCTGAAGCAGGTATTCCCGCGTCCTCTTTTAGCTACTCCATTGGCGATGGGATTTCGAACGAAGAAAGTGGTGTGTGGCATAGCTCTTCAGAATGTGGCAAGACTAAACGAGTGCTCCTGGATGTCTGCAAGAAATTAGCGGCATCCTTGCTGTCTCTCAGCAGAAAAGATTGCAGGCGACTTAATGTGCTAAAAATAAGAGACACTACAGTCTGTGATGGTTTCGAGGAGGGCGATAATTCTACGGATTATTTCCTATGCCATAGTCCTGTCATCGCTTGTATCCTGTGGGAGATATTTAGTGCTAATGTGATGAGATGAATGCTAGCCTATGCTAGCTTTACCCAGCTTTCTAAGAAAGACGGAAAATTCCTGGTGTTACAATGAAGCTAAATACACACTGGACATGGCTCTATATAGCTCGTCTCTATAAATGCTGTCATACGCGGCCTCGCTGAGGGGGTGAGTATCGATTTGAAGCTCCAGGGTTTTCTCCACGATTTGCCAAAATGATGACTGATCGACTGTGGACTTCCTGGCCTAAAACCACACTGATAGGAGTCAATCTGGTTATTGACAAAGGGTTTCAGGCGTTCACACAATGTGGCGAGGTTGAGGAGACTGATGCCTCTGTAATTGGCGCAGTTGAGGGGGTCTCCTTTCTTGCGGATCAGACAAACGGTGTTGAGATTCCATTCCTCAGGCATACACTTGTCTGACCGAATCTTGGAAATGTATGCCCTCTACCAAGTCATCTCGGGCGGTAGGCCATCAGGACCAGCAGCTTTGTTGGATTTAAGCTTGGATTTTGCTATCCTCACTTCGTTTTGCTATCAACGTCTATGTTAATGGTTCATTCTGAATGACAACGGAATGTTTGTCTTTGACGCCATTATAAAGTTTGCAGAAGAAGTTCTTTCAATTCCCACCACCGACTGTGACGATGTTCTTCCCCTCTCTTCTGCTCGTAGAGCTCACTAGTAGCCCTCATCCTTCTTTGCAGCGCCGCTTTGTTTGCGTATTGTTTAGCTGCATGTGATTGCCAGTATTTTTCGTCAAACCAGGGTCTCTTGCGTTCGGCGTCTGCTACATTTAGCGCCCGTCTAATAGCTCCAAGAAGCTATGAAGTAAAAGGCTTAACCTAAAGCAATAAAGAAACCCTCTGACTGGGTTCTCCCTCCATACCGCATCCACACCGTATCAACACCATCTGCGTTCACATTTAACGTATGAATTCCAATTTTTGTAACATAATACACGCCCCCCTCCAAAGTAGCTCTAACGAAGCAACTAGAGAGAAAAAAAAAACGATGTCATAGGTCGTCGGATGAAGTGAAATTTAACCTCATTTTCCTCGTGCCCGCAGTTCAAAATACCAACAGACAAAGCACACTGGTAAGCAAACAGAAAAACTTCTTCGGTTACACAAATAAGCTAATATTCTGTGAGTCCTTTAATTTCCTTCCATTCGGTTGGAGTTTTCGAAACTTTTCCCAGCGCTCAACAGTTTCGGTTGGTTAAACTGTGAGAGAGAGTCTCTCCCCTTTCCCAGCCCCTCACAAACGACAGAATGCTACAAATCATTAAAATTGTCAACGGAACATTTTCATTAAACTCACACAAACAGACCGAAGGATCTCATCCTGCCCGCAGAGGGAGACAACTTTTTTGACGAATAAAAATTTGTAATCACATCAACAAGTTTGCACATTTCCAAAAGTTTTTCCTTTCAAAAACCATTTTTTTTTCGTTATTCAAAATTTCCAGAAAAAAAACAAGGAAATCCAGTGAAAGCAACCGAAAGAGAAAACAATCCCTCCGAGGAGCACCCCCCCACATCCCTCCAAAGTGCAATTGTGTCGGTAATTACAAAAGTTGTGTGCGATTCAAACTATTTTTGAACATATGTATGTCCCCGCAGTTTTGAAAGGATACGAGTATGTGAATGGTAAGCAACTCACCTGCCGCACAGCATAGTAGCAGGTTAAATTTCTCGGATAAATTCCAGGATAATTGGGCGATTGCAGTCGGCAAACTTTCTTATCACAGTCGCTGAAAATTCTCGAACAATATGTCCCTGGAATCAGATCGCCTGGAAGAAAGTAATAACGGAAATCAGATTTGTCCAAATCCTTATTCACTGTAATACGCAAGTACTCACCTAAATAATATCTCGGTTCAGTGTAATTCTGGTCGTCCTTCATTATTGGTTTATCGAGGTCGCTCGTAAAGGACTTATCGTTTGCGTACGAACTAAATAAACTGAAATCCTGTCCGTAGCGATCCGAACGAGCGCTGGAATTCGTAAAGTCCTCGATGGTATTTTGTTGATGTAAAAAATTTGTACCATTGTACCAAGGAGTAAAGTCTAAAGGATAATCGGAGGAAGAGAAATGAAATAACAAAAAAAAAAAAAGAAAAAATGCGAACTTCAAAACAACGGGCATTTTTTTTTACGAGCACACACATACGAGTACGCTTGGTAGTGTCCGGCTAAAGAAGTCTCAAAACAAATCCTTGAAGGGATTTGCCCGAAAGTCCTTTACTCTTTTTTATTTCTCGGTTCACATATAATCGTCTGTATGGTTGGATGCTCCCAAAAAAAGTAGCAGTAAACAATTCATTGCGCTTACCTTCCAATTTAATCCCACCGTAACGTGTGACTGCACTATCCCGGGACAGGACCTTGTAACGTATACGAAAGTCGAAATTGTATCCGCTTTGATCTCTGGCAAGTCTATATTGTGTTTTGTCGTAGAAAAAGAACGAGTAGAAGAAGACCAGAAAGGACATAAAATTGCAAATTGTAATAATAACTTTGGGATCGGGATTTAAATCAGCAGAGAGTTTTGCAGGAGTAGGTGTACTAGAAAAGGGGTTCGGTATTGCGTTGTCAGGCTCAGTTTGGTTCCATTAATCTTGGAGAGGGTTAGGCCAAGAGGTTGATACAATTTGCCATTAAAGAAAAAAGGCATCCATTTTATAGACTGGAATTGTGAAGAACCCAATTGGACAGTCAAGGATGTTGGGTTGAGTGCTTCTGGAGATTTTGAGTGGCGGGTGAGAGGTACGGGTAGCCACTATAAATCCAGTGGTGTGCTTAAAAAATAATGAGCTGTTGCCCAATGCAGGGTTTTATTTTAGTTTTTACGAGACCTTAGCCACATCTAACTCTGGATTGAGGATATAAAGTTTAAAAGATACTCTGGACTTTTGGGACGCTAATCTGGTGCATCTCGTATACGGAGGAGGATCTATTCTTCAAGGATCTTAATTATTCATCACTGAGATGGAACTACTTAAGCTGTATCGAAGAATATCCTTATTCACTGCTGCTCTGGATACGGAACAGAGACTGAATTGAGCTGCTGTCAGGTGCTACCACACTATTATGTCAGAACAAGGATATACAAGGCATCATACTGCATACTGAAGTAGGACGAAGGTTTATCTAAAACTGCTTATGAAACACATTTACTGACAGTAAAGGCTATGAGCCTAGCTGTGCATGAGCTGTGGAAGGTATTTTAAAACGTCCGGCAGCTGGTGTACTGGTTGGCAGATTCAAGGAGAGGAAGGGATACCTCGGTCATTGAGAATGAGACAGCTACTCACACCATAGCAGCAATTTCGGCGATAACCCAGAAAGACAGCAGCAATTTTAAGGCGTTCAATGACGTTTAAAATGGTACACGGTACACAGATGTATCGAGGAACTCTCATGTCGCTACCACTTGAGTGGGCTCTCCAGCATTTGCAAGGTGGATACTCAAGCGATTGGAAGGCCAACTCAATGGGGCTTATGAAGGAAAATTTCGAACCTTAGGGAGTTAAGCCTTGAAAGTGATGGAACTTGCAGCTTTTATAACGAAGCAAAGGAGACTCAGGAAACTACAGGCTCCGCAGTGAAGATTTTTCAGCGTAGCTGTCAACACCTCTTTCGTAGAGTTTCACCAGAAGCTGTCTTGTAAAACAGCTCGTTTCCAGTGAGTCATTGTACCAAAGGTGGCATGAATCGAAGATTTTAAGGAAAGCCATGCTTTAATGGCTAACACTTGCAAACATTTGGGTGTCATCAGCGAGGACACACTCTACGAAACTGGCCTAACTTGTGATCGGAAAGTAATCTCTTTTCAGGACTAATGATCCGAAGCGCGAAATGGATTCCGAACAACGAAAGGGGCTTAAACCAAATTGTGTTAGAGTACGGGGTTAGTTGAGATGTCGACATAAAACTCTTAACATTGCGACCCAAATAGATCCTGCTTAAGTCCTTAGACCATATGGCAAAGCGCAGTACGCATATATGAGGTTTAGCTCGCCAAGGAACCTGAAAGATGCGGTAGTCCGAGGGAGAACTGTTGCCTTCCCAAAGAATTTGCAACTGATGTGACCAACGACTGATCATTAGCAGAAAATATGTTCGACAGACATAGTCATCAGAGCTCTGATCAGCTCGCGTTTATGTAGGCTTAAATGTAAGCGATCCGACTTTTCTTTGGCAGGAGATTCGAGACTGGCGGGCCGTTGCTCGATCCAAAAGGTAACGTGTGGTATACTGATGGATTCAAAAATGGATTCTGGTGTTGTTGCTGAGGTTATGGACCCAATCATAAAATCTCGAAGTCACTCGGGAATAGTCGCTGTGTTTTCCAGGCCGAGCTTTATGCTGTAGAAATATGCGCCGGCATCAACCTGAACTCGGGCACTAAATATGCTTCTACCTCTGTACCCACGGACAGTCAAGCGGCACTCAAAGCTCTGAGCTGCAAAGATTGGCTCCATTCAATAAGGCATAGCTTTGGTAGGTACCGTGCCATATAGGTGAAGGCAACGAATTTACAGATCTGGTAGCCAGAGCATGGTATGCCACTGGAACCAGGTCCTTGGAATCTGAATGAGAGCCTTAACTCACGTAAACATAGATCACAGTAAATTAAGATCATATCAACCTACGTATGTATGTACTGTAACGCGAAGTGCCGCGAGGTTGCGGAGCTCTTTGGAGCAGGCTATAAGCTCACTCGGAGGCCCGTTTGACCCATTGTGACCATCCCAAAAAAAATCTGGTTTAACAGGTGTGTAACTAACTAGATCTTTGTATAAATTGATTTGAGTCTCTTAATGGTATTCCAGCAAAGTCGTCCAGGCTCTGAAAGAATCTGGGATCCGATCGATTGTTTGACGGCTGGTGTGGCACGTTGCACCATTCTGCTCGAACCAAAGTCTGTCCAAGTCTAAATGGTTCTATTGCGGCCACAAAAAATCATTAAGCATGGCTCTGTAGCGCACTCCATTCAGTCTAAATTTGTTGCCAGCTTCATACAAAGTAGAAGCAACCACTGGTGCCATCACTTTAAAAACCACACCAAAGAGTTATTCTTTGAAGATCTACAGACGGCGGAGACTATTTGAGGATGCATTTGAAAAAAAGTCGAAAATGCTCACAACTTATGCAAAAAGCCGTTTATAGTTTACGTTTACTCAGTAAAACCACCTTCAACATCGACAACAGCCTCAATTCGTGACAGGATACATGACCATATCTGAATTAAATGGTCCTTGTTGATGTTGGTCATCAAGTTGAAAGTGGCATGCATCATTTAGAGCTTGGAAAGCTGTTTGTGGGTTTAATGTTCAGCTACACGGAGGAATCCAACGGATTAAGATCTGGTGAGTTAGCATTCATTTCTAAATCGTTGTTGCATTGTGCGCTGGTGCAGAGACTTGCTGGAACACGTATAATCTTCCTTTACTCACACTGTTCATTCAGCGCTTGACAACTGTTTCTAGCAGCTCGATGTACCCAGCAGTATTGGCTTGAAGACCTTGTGGGAGGAAGTAGGGAAGCCTAATAAGACGTTCACTGCAGGAAACTTGGAGTGCATCACACGGGAAACATTTTAAAGCGCTGCACAAAGCCATCTGCCTATCCTTCTATTGACATTCTCAACACTTTTTTCATCGGGAAAATGAAAGAAGCCCTGGATCTTCTGTATGCTTAGACTTACTGAGGAGCACACACTGCGGTTTGACTTCCTCCAACATAAACTGGCCAGTTTTTATGAATCGTACAGGGAATCAGTTGCTCAGGCACTTAAATGCTCCTGGCAATTGACGTCTTCGACGTTTCAAGGTCTTGGTGAATGACTTGGTGGTGACTTTTTTTGCTGTCTAAATGCGTTGAATGCTTTTGCACTTGGAAGGAGGGGAACAATCTCTGCGTTTTTTTTTATTTACTGTGTCAGGTATTTATCTGATATTACACTTGAGAAAGACCTACATTGTTCACCTGGGTTCAAGGGTTCGATTGCATCAGTCACCCCCAATACTCGTTTGCACTCCCTACCTTCCTGGTCGACCTTAACAATCAGGGTTGATTGAGTCAGTCACCCTACCTAGCCAATTCAGCACAATCAAATCTCAGCCACAACTCCTCCTGAGATAAGCATAGGTTTCTCCGAGTACCCAAATATGTGGCATCGCAATGGACCTATTTTTGGTCTTAACCTAACCTATACGGTTAAACGTCTAAATAGTCCCCGAAATTACGCCGCGAAGGGTGTAAAATTGGATCAAAAAAATAAGATAAGATATCTGAGGTTCCAAACGAGGATGTGAAGAAGTGTACATGTATATAGATGGATCACACATTGATGGAAAATCGGGAGCGGAGCTCTACTGTCGAAAACCACCTCTGAATCACGTAGTCCATTTGGAACAGGTCGTAACTGTCTTTCAGGAAGAGATTTTTTCTCTACTTAAGGGTGCGGAACCAAAGGACCAACATTAACATCGGCTCGGATAGTCAAACAACAGTCCTAATGACATCAGCAAATCCAAGAACGAACTCATATTGGTGAAGGAATGCAAGAAAAATCTTAATGTCTTGGCAATCTCCTCCCAGGTCAACCTGGAATATACCAGGGAACGAAGCTGCGGATGCAATGGCGAGGAAGGGGCCGGAAAACAGGCATACGCCCACGGTTACAATAATGGGAGTCGCCTTAAAGGTAGCTAAAACCGCATACTCAAAGCACCATGAACACATAGCTGCCAAAGCTATGACTGAACGCCGCTCGATCTAGGCAGAAGACAATCAAGACAGAGAGTCTGTCTGTATACCGACCACATAAACTAGAATAAATATGTCTACAGACTAGGAATGGTGACTACTAGCATTTGTCTGGGATGCGAGGGAGAGGGAAAAAGACTCGAACACTTCCTGCGAATCCAAAAGTGGCGCTAGGACACAAATATCTAGGCAGACACACCGGACTGAGTTATATTAGACGTTACAGCTCCGGCCTAAATGGCGGGCTTACGTGGTGAAGTCATTTTCACCCTCCCAAACCCAACACGCCGCGAATAAAATTGCGTTGGTAAAATGGCGCCGAATGAAATCACCCAACCTGGCAAAAGAGTGGCTGGTCCTAGGAAGCCCTGGCAAGAGTTAAAACGCATTGCAGGACCCTGTGTAGGAGTATGGCGTACAGGTATCGTTGCCACCCTATGTTCCATGAGCGGTGGCAGGACCTTAGCAAAAGTAAATTTAACCTTACTCCTTGAAGGAAAGAGGATGAAGGATGGTCCAGTTTAAATAGTTGCACGTGACTTTTTCCATTTCCATGAACCTAGAGAGTGATTGGAAAACAACGTTTCAGGATTTTAAAGGTTACAGAATGGTAACTATAATCAGTCTGTAACCGTCTAAATGGAAGAGTGCCCAAACGTGGCCAGGAGTTCTTTCTAAAGTGTCCTTTTCCCTATTTATTTTTTAAAGACTAGTGTGCTTAATGGATACCTTCCTGTCCAAATAAAAACGCTGAGTGCAGGGATAACCCTTTGTAACCATAAACCTTGTAAGCAGCCGACCTGTAAGAGTGGCATTTCTGATAGAATGTAGCAGCGTGACTGTGCACTCGATTGTTTAATTGTAAACAGCGTCCTTAAAAGCTACAACAGTCCATCTTGTAATGGTAAAATGTGCAAACAATAAGCTTCAAGTACCTCTTTTTAAAATATCCTTCTCCCTCGGCCATAAAATAAGCATTATAGCTTCCTGAAGATGCTATAAATATAAAGTTGCATCCCCCTACTTACAATAACCACAATACTGCTTCAATTTTGATTGAATATCTAAAGGATTGTTGTTATGAGATAAAATATCCTCATAACCTCGTAGGTTACATCCTAGTTTAATTTATAAAAGAGAAAAAAACTTACTTATTCAGTCTGACGGTGAAAATCAATGATCTGGTTTCGCTGTAAAACAGCACTGGTCCCCAGGACGATCCGCACCACATTCCCCCGATTGGCGTCCGTGCTGATTCAGATATCTGCATATATCCATCTGGACATCCATCGTGCACGTACGAAGTGAACCGTCCGATAGTGAAACTATCCAGCGTTACCTGCAACGAAGCAATATTAAGACAGAGCGTAAACAATTGTCCAGGTCAAGACGATAAAATATCCTTAAGATACGTTTTGCAATTTCATTTCTCACACATCCCCATCTGGAGGGACTGTCCTCCCTAAGACAGATACAAGACAGGCAGACGAATGATGCAATCTATATCTCTCCTGAAAGTATGTGCTAATGTTGTAAGTTATTGCCGGTGAGTCGAGGGATGCTACACAGGTTACACAGTGTAGGCTTCCCGGTGAGGTGGCAGGATAATAAAGTAGCTTTAATATCCGTTCGCTCCTGCATACACATGCTCATTGTGTGTGTCCAAATGTGCGAATCTGATGTAATGTGATGTGAGCTGGATAAGTACGTGCCTACGGCATGCACTAAGCAACGAATCCATCCCCCAGTATTACGTACCTGACCTCCGTTGCTATTATTGGCAATCTTGAGGAGCTCTGGGAATTGTCGATGGTTGGGTGGGTGGTGGGTGGCCCACCCACAGACACACATAGCAATAAATGGGAAGCCATTCAGCGAAATGGGAGGAAAAACAAACAGTTAAACGTGTAGTCGACGATGGAAATAATTTTTCCTGGGGATATTCGCTTTTATGGCACCATCGCCGAAGGATGCAAGGATCAAACACCAGCGCGAACAATAATGGAAAATGTTATCTTTGTGCCGGAGACTAAGTAATACGCCACCAAAATGAGAACGGTTCCGAGTTGGAACTTTATCACACGCGTTTATAACCACCACACGGATACCAGAAAGAGCGAGGAGCAAAAAAAAAAAAAAACAAATATTGTACTGGTATCTCTCTGGTCCTTGAGGCTTCGGGGTGGTAAAGCTCTTCTGGAGTTTCTCGCTTCGGAGGATAATTTTCAATTTTTCAGTAAACAACACACGTAGGTACATACCTGCACAACGTCGCCATGAATCCCGCCGGCGGCAGTGAATGTCAGTATACACACATAAGGGATCTTATCCTGTTTTGGTCGGTGTAATTCGAGCGAATACGTTAGTCCGATGTCGCCATAGTACGTCTTGTTACATCCTGCAAAGAGATACAAATTAATTTTTATTATTTTTGATACCAATTGAGGTCAGACAAGCATGAGCATGAGAGAGAGAGGACGACAAAAGCGTGTGTCCTGTGACTATAATCAGAAATGTGAAACGTCCTGTAGACAAATGGAATCATGATTGTGCTGACTCGTGCCACACAGTTTTCAGTTGCGTTAATTGAAAACTGTACCTAACCATGTAAGGAGCGATGGAGGGGGAGAGACAGAGTACCAGAGAAACTATGTATAATAACTGGAAGGACGATGGACCATGGACGATGGACGGACATGGATGCGCTGTGGTTATTTTGTTATTTTCTTTATGAAGTTTTTGTTTTTTTATTTTTTTTCTTTTTCGTTTAATAAATTTTAAATGAAGCTCGCCAATGTGGTAAATGAAAGTTTAGTTGCGGTTGTAATTAAGAAAGTTTTTGTCTTGTGGCGGGCAAAAAGGACTGCAAGGAGGAACAGTTGCAACAAAAGCCGCCGCCGCGAAACTGTGTGGGAGTGACACTTATACACTTCGGAGTGATGGTCTTGAGAAGGGAAATTAGATTGAATATTGCATGCGAAGGAGCCCCGCACTGTTTCAGAAAAGTTTTATAAGAGGAAAGTATTAAATTGAATTTCATAAGGAATACGAAATTTGGAAAGTCAAACAGGTACTGTGGCGCTTGTCAAACTACGAAACCACCCCATTGGTCGATACACCGTCGGGTAGCAGAAGCTTTGACGTTAGTGCGGGGGCTTACACTTTAATTATTCAACAATCAGCTGCTGCTACTCTCTGAAAGAAGGACGAGGACGTGGTTAAGAATATTTGACGCAGCTCTGCCCAAGTTATTGTCATAAAGGACACTTGGCGCAGGATTTCGTAGCTCAGAATGGTAGAAGTGGCCCTCAATCAGTCCGCAGACAGTGGAATGGTCGCAAAAAATCATATCTACGCTTACGACTTAAGGTGGATCAGGGGCTTTGAGCTGAGCATCACGATCATCACCTAATATATTGTTAGCCAAGACCACAACCTCAAAATTATTTGAGGTACATTCCGGCTTTGATGAGCAACAACTAAAAAGTTTTTTTTTGATGCGCTGAATGGGTGAAATCGGCAGCCCGTGCTGCCAGCTACGCCGGACTTCATGCTCCTGCAAAATTACATGCCCCAACCCTGTCCTCTACCGTACCACCGTTCAAGGCAATTTTTCGTAGGGGCAGGTTTTCACATCATGCGTTCTCCTACTTATGATCCAAGGTTTCCTTCCCCTTGCGCTCTCCGCCGTTGTGTGTCCATGTATCTATGTGCGTAGGTCCGCCTGTCCGTATGCTTGGTTAGGTACATTTTGGAATATCTCTGCGTGTCCGCTCGCTTCCACTATCTTGCTTCCTGCATATTCTTCACTTTCTCTTCTTTCTCGCTATAGTTTCCTCAGCTCTTGACATACATTCTTGGCATAAAAGCTCACTGGGCTCCACAAATTCTTGGATTCCAGCATGTGATGTACTGTTTGTAGTGCTTCTTTTCGTAGCTGAAATCGTGGGTAGTGAAGGAATACATGCTCCACGTCTTCCGGAGTATCACTGTATGATGGACAAGTGGGAGAGCTATCGTTCTTACAGTTGTGCTATGTAGAAGTTAACTTCACCATGTTCGTAGTTTACTCAAGTCTCCATAGTCGGAATAAGACGATAAGTCCAGTGGCCCTTAGACGAGAGGGTCCAGCGTTGCTGCTACTCTATTAAACTTGTGGTTCTTTCTGTTGTGTCCGCTTCACTGTAAGGTAGCCGTCCTTCCTGCCTCGTCTCTAGGAACTTTTTCTGCAGTTCTTCTGGCCAAAGAGGACGTTGGGAAAGGAAGATATATCTCACAGCGAGAAACACTCCAGATCAGTGCTAGTTCTGGACTGGCATAGCGATGATATGGTCAAGAGATACTCACTTATACGAGAGGATATTCAACTGAAAACTGAGTAGCAAAGGAGAATGGAGTAGTAAAGTCGGGATGTATCAACTCAAGCTAAACACTATAAAGGGGAACACACACGGATCAAAAACATCCATTGAAACGGGAACAGATGTACTCACATACGGGCCCAGCATTTTCCCAAGCGGAAATCGACATCGCGATACTGTCGCATAACCAAGCCGCTATCAAGGCTCTAAGTTTCTATGGAATCAGGTCTACACTGCTGTGGGAGTGCCTTGCCACGATGAAGCGACTAAGTGAGAACAACAGAGTCACCCTCCACTGGATACCAGATCGCGTGAGAGTAGAGGGAAATGAAGCAGCTGATGAAGTAGCAAAACGTTCAGTTGGCTGCGACCACATACGATGCGGAAAGAACTGCAAAAGAGCGAAACTTTGGGAGAAACTCTCTCGGTTTCTCGGGAGCTATAACTGTAAAAAAAGTAAGGTCTGTATAAACATCGATAAGAACCGGCTGTGCATTCCTACAGGCTTCCTAACCGGTCATTGTAGACTTAAGGAGCACGTCAGGAAACTGGGTATACAGCAACGTTGTGACTGCAGATTCTACGAAGATGTTGAGGAAATCTCAGGGGGCACGTTCTTAAGGAATGTGGAGTACAGAAGAAGATCTTCTAGTACAATTGCTAAATCCCCACCAGATACTCAGGCCTGTCAACCAAATTGGATTGGAGGTGCTCTATGTCGAGTATCTCATCGTCTAGACCTCCAAGTCGGGGAAGAACAGTAGATCTACAAAGGTGCGGTTACACCCCTATAACCAGTCTACAATCGATAACACTTTCTTTCACTGCGGCTATGTTTTCGACTGATCGTCCGCCACAAGGACTCGTGGGTGACTTGTTATTCCCTATCGAACCAGCTTCCTCGAATGGTTTTTTTTTTTATCTTCGCATTCAATGAAGGCTAAGCTAAGTTAAGGATCTGATTATAAATCCACGAATTGTCCTAGTAAAATACAATCTGCTCAAGTAGAGGTTGCATATTCCAACTCTCCAGGTCTCCTCGAAATAGGACAGCGGGTGAGATGTCACACGACTCCCTCCAGTTGAATGGAAGCGCTAACATCTGTTCGCGTTCGTTCTGTACCGCAGGACCAACAAACCCCCAGTAACAGGAAACTTCCTTCCTTCCAACAACAAACCATGCCGTGAGCTACTAATTTGAAAAGGTCTAAAGTATAAGTTAGCTACCCTTGATTCCCTCCATGTGGTTAAAGTATCCGATATCTCCTTTTATTGAAACCGCTTTAATTTTCTCATAAAGGTTCCGTGTACCTGTGGGGGGGCTTTAAGTATAAAACCACAATTATTTCCATCCATTCATCCATCCCACTAACATTTCAATCATCTTCGCCAAGCACACATTGAAACCGAAATCGCCGCCAGCTTTTGGATGAGTTCATTCCCCACATCTCGGGGGAGTACTGACGCCACAAACAAAATGAAACTCGTTCCAGCGATGCCTTTGTTTCGTTTGGTAGCCCAGAAAACTTCGCTGCGCTATCCTTCTGTTTGTTAATAATTACTTTAATCCTTCGGGACTTTGAATTCACGATTTTCATTCGCATTCGCTTTCAATTGAAGCACACACACACACACATGTCTGTTTGTCTGTCTCTCTATGTGGGTATGTGTCAGGGGGGATGAAAGACAAAAAACCACGACAAGGAGTCCCCCGCCCGGCTCGTCACAATGAATCCGGAATCCGGAATCCAGAATCCAGAATTCAGTGTTTTGAAACTATTTCCATTGAAATTTTCGGAATGAATTCTGGGAATTCTCTCACACGGATATGTGCGATTGCTGTTAGCCTGGAATTTGGATGGATTCCTTGTCCCTACAGCTGTTGCCACTTGTACTCACAATTCTCTGAATCCTTTTTCTGGGAATGGCAGTAGAAAGGTACACATTTGCATTGCGCTGTGCAGTCAATGTGGGGGGGCCACGAGGTGGAAATATTTCAAATGGAAATCCTTTCACACAGTTGAACAGGAAAACAATATTAATATACACAAACCGTTAGCAGAGTTGCTAAATTGTTTTCCATAAAAGATGAACGGTTTGGGCTATTAGATGTGAGTTAAGTTTCCAAGCGATTAGGTAGTTGTAATGAAATTTGAACATAGCCTCGGGCAGGTGAGGAAGGATTTAATTATTCACTTAGCACGTGTCGAGTTGTGTTCGATTTAAGGAGAGCGGGTGGTTGTACATATGTACGTGTGGGTGTAGAATTTATGGAAATACAGATCTCCGAACAAATAATTCAGAGTACAAGTTGGGTACGGCACGTTTGGAAAAACTTGTTTAAATGCTACACCCCGATGGCAGGTTATTTTTTTCTGGGAACACGGCTCAGTAGAGAGGAAGCCTTCAAACTGCGCCTAGAATAGGGGCATCTTGTCAGGCATTCGATGTGAACAATTTGAGCCTTTTGTAGACAATCTGAAGCCTCTTCAGCGACCTGTGCATAGAAATTCAGGAAGAAAGTTCGTTAAGCTGGAGTGCTTATGGATAATAAAGAGGATTCTTTGCTAAGGAGGCTCAACTCACTCAAGGACCAACAGCTTTGTTTGCTCGTAAGATCATCTTTTCATCGGACGACAATTTCTGCCAGCTCGTGGAGAAGACATATGACCAATGCCCCAACCACGACGTTACGATTGTCAAGGGTGACTTGTGGGCGCC
Organism: Blera fallax; assembly: GCA_946965025.1. Classification (NCBI taxonomy): domain Eukaryota; kingdom Metazoa; phylum Arthropoda; class Insecta; order Diptera; family Syrphidae; genus Blera; species Blera fallax. The sequence goes on along the minus strand of OX337245.1, from coordinate 78,023,367 downwards.
GTGGCTCAGTGGTTCGAAGTTCGACCAACAAGTTTTTTCACTGTCCCACCTCTCGCGAATGTCTGACAAACGTCCGAGAGCAATAACTGTCGTGACAAGACTTCTCAATTTGCCCTTCGGATATGGCTCTAAACTCTACGTTCCTTCCATTTGTGTGAAGAAATATAACACGCACAACACGAATGGTCGCAAGGAGCTAGGCTCTGGACCACATACGATCTGTTGCGATAAATATTTGTGTACTTTAACGCAAAGCTGGGAAAGAGAATATCTTTGGTGGCAGAGCTGGCTGCTCATCGCATCCGAGAAAGGCTTCGTTCGAGTGGACTTTCCGGGAAGCAGAATCCACAATGGGACATGGCTCCCTTTTGATCGAAAAAGGGTCAATCAAATCGATTGTATTGCAATCGCCGCAATGCACTCATCATGTCTGAATCCTTCGATGGACCGACGTAGATTCGGATCCTTACCTAGTTGCATCCAAGGTACGTACATATGCGGATCTCTTCGGTGCAGTATGACGATGGAAAACTCCCGCTGCACTATTTAAGTGGGAAAGGACACTTCCAAACTTTTTTATGTCAAGAAAGGTGGTAGACACTGTGATGCGCTGTCATGAGACTTTTTCAATGCAATACCACCCCCAGCGGTGCAGATTTTAGAGTCTGTCCAACTACTCGCTTACACCGTTGAAATTGATATTTTGGGAGAACTCAGCGAAGCGTCGATGGGGATTTCACGAATGTGGAGCCAACAGCAGCTAAGATGGGTTCTAGCGCTGAATGAGAGCAAGACAACGTCGGTGTGTTGGTTAAAGTGCAGCAATTGAAATATTCCATTCTAAGCTTTTCAAGGACTTGGCTTACTCAAGCTCTATGTTGAACTCCGCAATTAACATCAGAGAACAGATCAAACGAAGGTTTACTCCTGCCAATCGCCGTGCTTATGAAGCTAAGTGGGCAATAAAGTCCTCTCTCAAACTGATCCCAGTTCTGCTGTATAGTGCAGAGGAATAGACATTGTCAACTACGGATGAGGCTGCCCTTGGTTGCTTGGAGAGAAAAATACTTCGTGTGATCATCGGTTTCGTCTGCATATGTAGACGGTAAATAGAGGACGAGATTCAACAACGAGGTATACGGTCTGTACAGCGGCATCGACTTAGCCAGAGAAGTTCGGATACAACGACTAAGATAGACGGCACATACAGAGCATATGAACATCCTTGCCCCAGCCTGGAAAATCTTTGAATCCCCTCCTAAGAGAGCATGCAATAGTGGAACGCCTCCAAGGCACATACAAGTGAAGAAGGTAACTAATAATTGAACTGGCTAGAGAGGTACGTTGGTTAAGGCCCTGGTCTACCCCAGACAACCTAGCAAGACACCTCTGAACTGTTTATCTAGAGTCGAATCGGGTTTCAAGGATTTGTATAGATTTTCACTGCTTTTTCTTTGCCACTCATCACGTTGGTTTTGAGAAGAAAATGGATTTATTTTCCGAGCATCACAAGGATATCTGTTGTCTGTTGCTTGCATATGTCTGCACTGCTAAATGATCCACCTCATGGGATTAAACGATGTCCTCCTTGTCCTTTAATTTCCACCGGAAAGACTCCTCTTCATCAAGTTTTCCAGCAAATGTAGGAATTTCCCAAGGGCCTAGCTTGCATAAATTTATTGATCCTTGTTTTAGCCTCAAATTTAGGCTTCCATTTCTCTGACCTTCAAACCATGAATCCAAAACCAAACATTTCCTTAAGAATTATCAGTCCCTTCTTCTTTTCCTTTTTTTTCGGTAAGGTTATGATCAGGATTATAGGGATCATAACGCTCCCACTCTACTGCATCTCTACTGGTCCACCTGTGGGGTTAGCCGATTTGACCTCAAAAAGTATCTGCAGACCTCCCACTTCTGCAGAGACCACTTCGTCAGTGAGCCTAATCAAATGCCTCTCTTCCGCACTTGCATAGGACATTTCCTTTTTGACAGTGTTCGTAGGATTTCTCCAATAGCAACTGAGCCGGTCGTGCTGCAATTTTTTCGAGATAAGTTCTTTGACGTGAAGGCTGCCTCGGATTTATGAACTTCTAATTCAATCAAGTTTTGTTACTTCTGCTGCCGTTATAGTTTTGCACATTGTCCAGCATTGCAAGCCGTATGTGAACGCCTTAGAGGACATTGTTCGATGACAGAAGATAGCAGAGTTTTCCTGCCACTTCATCCACCCTACGCTTACGCAATGATTGCTGTCGTTACTTGGGAATAACTTTTCCATTCAAACAAATGTCTGAAGTAGGTTGGAGTGGATCAGAGAATGGGCAGTATAGGCACTCTCTCTATTTTGGACTCATACGATACCCATTACCTTCCAAATCATCCACCCATACATCAAGTGCTCTTTGAAGGGACGTTTGATCCACGTTTATGATGGCTCCGTCATCAGCAAAGAATAACTGATGCACTTTGGGTCCGTTACTTTTCCTTTAAGCAGCTAATCTAGGACTGCAGTAAATAGCAAAGGACCCAAGGCGCTTCCCTGATGCACACCGACTTAAATTGGGAACTCTTCAGTGACTCCGGCGGGGCATCTTACTTTTGCCTTTTCTCCGTCATACATGTCCATGATCATCTGTGCGTAGGGTTCTGGAACCCCTCGATGTCTTAGCGCCACCCATACCACTCATTTGGAAACTTTCCCCAACTGTTCGATGAACTGTAACTGCAAGCAAATCATTGGATTCTAAGAGCACAGCATTGGCGGCTTGCATGATGGTCTATATTAGAAATTGTTACCTCTCTCTGCCTAATGAACCACTAAACCACCATCAGCTCCCTTCTACATCACACAAATTCGAAAAGTTTGTAGTGAATGTTCATCAGATTCCTGACAGCAAATATGTGATTGCCAAGGATACGAACTTCAAAAATATTTACCATGGTAGCCCCCATCCCAAGTCAATACAATACCAGTGCCTACGAGTAGATCCTTGCTCTTTACTTGCAAATAGTTTTGCTCAAGTAAAACTTTTCGACGCTGCCAAGGCATCGAACGATGCCAGTGTATCTGGAACCATTTTTCTTAAAATATTGATAAATTTAATAACACCTCAAACTGTTGATGTAATGAAAGCTCTTTTTCCTTTTAATTGAGTAAATTAATTGCCAGCCCTAGGGCAAGGAAGGATCCCGTATAAATTGCTATTTAATAGGAGTGTAATGGCATCGAGGACACAGGCGTAAAACATATAATCTATGAGAGTAATTCCTTAAATTCTTAAAAAAAAAAAAATAAAATTTTAATGTTTTCCGTTAATTTACTTACGTGTACAGAAACGAGGCTCATCACTGCCATCGCCACAATCGTTTACGTTGTTACAAAATTTATTTAACGGCACACACCGTCCGTTGGTGCATGTAAATTCTGACATCGTACACTGGGTGACAGGAGCCAATTGGGATGGTTTCGTTGTTGTTGGTGTTCCAGCACCGGTAACCACCGATGAGAGTATCGGTACAAGGGTCAAAATCACGATGAACATCGTTGTTGGCCGCATTGACGATGTGGCGAGGACCTTTTTCGATATCGAGTCGATGAAAATTGTCGAAATGTCGGTTTTCTGCCGCCATTTCGTCATAATGGAATCTGTAAATGCAAAAATAACAGTGAAAATTATTTTTCGAAAATCTTATCATTCAAAAAAAAAAAAGAAATATTATTTTTATCATCGAAAAGGAGTCAGCCTCAAGTGGTGTCTTTTAATGTCACAGTGGGGAGATAGACGGCTCTAGGAGTTCCATCAAAGTGCTGTGGCCCTCAGAGCCATCTCTTGTGCAATTCCAAATGGAAGGCATTTATGTGAGTCGTGTCATAGCTAAAATCAAGTTATCGAAGGAAGTCTAGGATTGGTTGGGCTGATGAGCAGAATATAGGTATCAGAAGGGGTGGTGAACCCTGATAAGTGATAAGATTAGCTTACAGGACAAACGATGAGTCCATTGTGCCCAAAAGTAGACTTCTGAGAACCTAAATTTTAGCTATAGACGAGTGAACTCAACCACCCAGATATGTGTATGAATCTTAGGAGTTTGTTTAGCTCCATGTTTCTTAGATCACCTAGCTCCACAAGGAAGTAGCTCCCAAGAGTTTCTTACTATTTGGTGGCTGGAGCTAGGCAATCTCACAGCAATTGGCGGATGGATTCTATTTCATCTTCGTCCCTGCAACTCCTACGGAAGTCGTTATGGGGTAGTCCTCGCCATGTTGCATGATTGCCTGTGTCCTGTCACGACGCCGGCAGCTATCCGAGCATTCCCGCGACTGAGTTTCATGAGATATACGGATCTTTTTTTGTCATAGACTGGCCATAACGATTTGGCTATGGCGCATGTACACATCTAATCGATACCAACGCCTGTTCGCCTTCCTCGTTGGAATCAATGTCTATCTTCCTATTCAAAGTGTTAAGCGGTGTGCTATCCTCGGGGAGGGGGCCTGGTAAGTTCATCAGCTTTTACGTAACGCGCGATATCCATGAGGCCCGGTACCCAACAGAGGTTCACCTTGTTGGCCACTGAGACATCGTCCAGTCTTTTGATGCACACTTTTACGAGCTTGGACCTCACCGATGTTGACTGTAAAGCTGCTTGTCCGCAGCCTGTTTTATGGCAGTAACTTCGGTTTGAAAAATAGTGCAGTCGTTCTCAAGTCTGAAGGACCGGTTTGCATTTCGAGACTCGCAGTACACATTAGCACCAGTATCTACGTCCATTTTGGATCCGTCGGTATACTCGTAGATAGCCAGTTCATTTCTGGTACAGACTATGCTTTTATTCCACTTCTCCCTGCGACTATGTGTTAGTGCGACGATATGGCCCGTTTCTCGATATATTCCACCGGCTCAGGACTGAGGCATGACCGTAGGGGTTATAGTCCAGCTTCCTTTAGTCTTAGCTGCCGAGTTGTCGCAGTAAATATCAAGTGAAAGAAAATTCAAAGTCGTTTTCAAGGATACCCGCTACTCTCAGGCAGCCTGCCCATTGAAAATGTGTTAGCCTTCTATGAGCCATAGCGGGACATGCACACATAACGCGCTGTGCAGTTTCTGGGTCCTCACGACATAGTCGTACTTTGCTTACTTACTCAGGTCCTCTGACCCCTCGTGGAGCATAGGGCGTCAACAACGCATGCAAGCGTTCGGAATTCTGCAACCCGCTTAAACTCCCTCCAAGTCATCCCCAATGATCTAGATTCCTGCCCGACTGTCCTTCTCCATGTCTGCCTAGGGCGACCCACTCGTCTGTTTGATTGGGCAAGTGGATTCCATTGCATGGCGTACTTCGCATTGCCACTTTCTCCTCCGTATTTTGACGTCTTTGGCTCCTGGACCGTTATCGCTTGTAGTTGGTCGTTCGATATACGATTCGGCGTGAAGATCCTTAGGACGCTGCGAAGACATTAAGCCCTACGTTGTTTGCCTCTGACTCCAGATTATAGGCCATCTGATGAAAGTCCATTATCCTGTGTCGCGAGATATGATGTCATAGTCCATCTCCGTCCCATGTTTCGTCCAGATAGGGATGCCCGGATCACATCACTGATTACCACAAAGAACAGCAGTGGCCGATAGCCTGACTAATCATGCTATCAAGGGTTAAAACCTCTCCCAGTCTTCTTGCCAGTAGATGTCGTTCTGTTTTGTATAGTAGACAATGGAACAAGATGTATTCATCGCCTTCAATTATGCCCGGGCAGGACAATCTATCTACCAGCGTGAGATTTGGTCTTATGTCACTTGGCCCTATGTCACGGCACCCAGCGTGTAGTAGACCTAGGCAAGCGTGGCACAGGACAGTCAAGGACGATTCAAGCTCTTAAGAAATGAGTTCGAGACAGCTCAGACGTGTTTCGGAACTCCGAACAAAATGGCGCGTAGCCGATGTTGACGCCCTATGCCCCTCGAGTGGTGCAAGGATTTAAGTAGAGTGATTGTTGTCGATAGCGTGCTTGATAGTTACCTGGTAATTGGACTTTTCAGAACCACCAGGCGACGGCAACCACAACCACTGGGCACAAAATTAAAATTGAATCCAACTACTGCAGAAAACAAAGAGGTGCCACACTAGGCAAGAATTGAATTAAAACTCGTTAACATTCATCAAATGGCCTCCTCACTCCCAGCACTTTCTCCTCCTAGATGTAAAAATACGCTGAAACCATTTCAAAATCAACTACGCAATCCTGTACTTCTTTTTATTAATTTTTCAAAGAACCCCGAGTCCTTCCAGGATCCACCCCGAGCCCTTCCCAAGTCCTCCACTCTGTTCACCCATTTATAATATTTTTTTTTATTAATTTTCATTGTAATTACATAAAAGCCACCGCGGCGCCGTCATGAGATGAAAGCTCAATATTTTCCACGTTGCCATGTGTTTTAAATTTCATATCCTCCACCTTATCTCTGACCTTGTACTTGCCCCCCGAAGCCACCAATCTACGGGATTAAAGATAAAAAAAAAACCAAAAAACACTCGAACTTTATGAGCCAGGGAAATATATTTTCATTAATTTTTATCAATTTGACGATATTGCCCTATGCAGCGAACGTAGGTCTCTTAAGGGCACTTTTAAACGAAATTGACGATATAGATTCACGCATACATCTTGTGGTTATGTTTTCGCATTTTACAGTTGTATTTTATTATATGACGCAATAAAATGAAAGTCGTTAAATTCCGCAAAAAAAAAAAAAATATTATAGAAGAGCGCGTTTCTTTTGAAGACCGTCGTGGGAGGTATAACTCATTACAAGTTTATTGACATTTAGGCTTAACAATTTTGTGTTGTTTATACGAGTATTGTAGGCCGGAAGTGGTACCTGATAAAATGTCAAACCGCCAAACCAATTTCTTTGAGCGAAATTTTAATAATTAAACAGAAGCACTCAAGCATTTTATTGACTACTTGAAATGGCTCCCGATTCGAGGCCCTGACCTCTTTTGTGGCTTCCCTTGCATGGAGGGCTAGATCGTTGGGAACAACTTGAAAAGCACTGGCACTGGAACTCACAGAGGGTTCTAAGGAGCAATAAGATACTATTTACTGTTCATTGTTCTCTCAAATACCGTCTTAAGAAAGGAGCTTAAGGCCATATGCCACTCGTAGACTATGTTGTATTTCCCAACCCGTAAAATACATCTCGATTCAACCCTCGACAACGAACAGGCAGGCTTTCGAGCTGGGTTCTCCTGAATTGACCACATCAACATCTTGAGGATTATCATTGACGATGCATCGAGTACAACATCTCCGCTACATTTGCTGTTCACTGATTTCGAGAAGGTTTTTGACACTTTAAATCGAGATGCTATATGGGGATGATTAGCTCGGAAGACAGTTTGGACGCCGTCAGTGGAATCATTATGGTGAAACAGCAGGAGGAGCGACAGTGGAATACAGTGCAGGAGCCTGTAGATATTCTGAGAAAGGAGAGTCGTGGAGAAAATAACTACAACAGTACTAACCCGCCTCGCGAAATAATACCTCACGGCAATCTTGCGGAGAATAGTGGTTAAAGTGTGCAGGATGCGTGTTGGTACGTAGGCTTATTCCTGAAATCGATTATTCAGGTTTGAGAATCCTGCGTGCAAGTAGCCCCTATTACTCTTATTATTAGAAGATAACACATCCTTCTTATGGGCCCCATGGCTCAGTGGTTAGTGCGTTGGATTACTGAGCGGGAGGTTCGAAGTTCGAATCCCAGAAACACAAAAAGTTTCTTTCATGGTCCCACCTCTTGCGATTGTCTGACAAACATCCGAGAGTCACGACAAAATTTCTAAAAAAAGCTTTCGGATCTGACTCCAGATCGACAACCAATAGCCAGACTCCACCTAGGACGAAAAGCTTACGGAAATGTCAACAGAGATGGGATTGCTCTGAAAAAGGACGCTGGACGAATAAGATTATACCCATGAATCAGTAGAAAGTTTGGAGATTTTACCTGATGCAGGTTCTTACAGGACACGGATGCTTTAAGGCATATCTTCACAGGTTTGGACACGTCGACAACCCAGATTTTCCAACCTGCGTGGGAGCAGCTGAAAAGGTACGAGCAGAACGACAAATGTTGGTGCAGAGACTGGGGAGACCTTTGAACACATGATTAAGTACATGATCAGCTCGGAAGATAGTTGGAACGTCGTTACCGACATGGCGGCGACAAGATGAGCGACAACTGAACGCAGTGAAGGGGCCAGAAATTGCAAATATAAACGGCTAACGAAGTACAGCTCAAGAGCTAACCAGCCCCGCGAAGTAATACCTAACGACAGTCCCGAGGGTAGAGCGGTTGAAGTGTGCAGGATGTGGGTAGGCGTATTCCTGACATCGATTATTCAGGTTTGCGAATTGTGCATGCTAGTAGCACGGGTTACTAATATCTTAAGAAGACAACACATCCATGGCGCAACCATAGAAAAAAAAATATCTCCTAGCACCCTGGTCACTACGCTAGTTGAATGTTTGGTTAGAGTATGCGTCAGCTTTCGTAGACCAATGATGCCAAATGATCTCGGGTAGGATTCTTAGACTTGTTCATTCAACCTTCACAAATAAGGTCAAGAAGTCTATTAAAGTACAAGCAGCTGCATAAAGCTTTGTTTCCAAGAAGCCTGGGCAGGAACACAGTAGAAAAAATCCACCTTTGTAGTGATTTGGTGGGAGGGCAATCCTTGTTGTCATGTATAACACTTGTTGCAGCTGAGACTTCTAATGTCTGTTCACTTTGTTTGGATAGCTTACAAATGGCGAGAAGTATACTATTACTTCCCATCTCGATGGGTTGAATACTCTGTTTGATGCGTTTTCGAGTATAAACCTGACTATTTCCCAAAACGTCTCTTATTAAACTCCTGTTCAGGATGTCCTGGAATTGAACTCCTCGGAATCAATTTGTAGTATGCTCCATACAAGTGAATTCTTGAGCTGGACCAACAACAGATGGGAACATGGCTGATATATGTTTGTGTCTATACAGCCCTGGATCTCAGTTGGATTAGAAACGTAGTGCCGGTTTGGTTTTGTTAAAGCGATCAGAGATTAGCTACGTATTCGATGTCCACTGTCACTGGACACTGTCCGATTGCCAACATGTTAAAAACTTCGGCGTCTTTTCAAATAACTCTGCGGAAGCTGCAGGGACAAAGACCAGAACGAAACCATCCTTCGCCTCCTATGTACCTATCCCAGCCTGTCCCAAAGAAGATTGTTTCATTAAACAACTAAATGGCGCCCTTAGCCTAAGTGGTCATGAGAATACTCCGCTTCTTAAGAGTTCCGGCTCTATAGCTAAAGTATAATGCTTCATGGTTTCATCTTCTAGGCTAGGTAGGTAGGTAAAAGTGGTTGTATCGGCCAACTATACTGAAGCATAATTAGCGCTAAAGCGCCGTTTTAGTACCACAACTCAAGTAACCTGCCATCAAGGGCAAATCCTCGCCTCGCCTTCATCAGCTCCATCAAAGGAGACTGATCCTAAACCGATGACGACCCAGCGAGGCAGGTTCCTCCTTTGCACTGTTCGACTAATTTCGAGGATGTAGTGGCTGATACAATAGCCTTGATAGAGACTTGGCTGTCAATGAGGAGGGCTATGGTGTTTAGGGGTGTAAAGGTTTGCTTAAGTAGGCGACAAGCCTCAGAACTTCCGCTTGGAAGACGCTGCACGAATCAGGAAGCCAGTAAGACATGAATATTTTGAGGGAATCAGAGAATCCCGAAATTTCGAAATAAATTGAATTAGGTCAGGTCCATTGCACCGCACTAGTATCGACTTAAAGCAACAACCGAGCAAAGATACACACACGCCCCTCTAGAAGCCACCATCAGATTGACGCGATTCCATCAAGCATCCATGAAACCGTCAATTTTATCAATTACGCGCGAACACAAGCAAAAGTTGTAGTTTTCCTTAAGTAATTAATCACGCGTTCCCCTCTGTGGTTTCCTTCATACTTCCGCGCACAAAAAACCGTCTTTCTTCTACGAATTTCCCCCGTCGTCGTTAGGAAAATCGACGAAACTTTTCCAAAAGCTACGCGTATTTATGTACACAACGTCCATTGTTAACGACGACAAAAAAAAGTCAGTGGATCGTAATAGCTTTTCCTCACTCCATCAACCAAAAACCCTCCTCCCCCAACCCCCAGAAGCACTTACACATTATCCGAGCGACCGATTTTGGAAAAAAAAAAAACGAAATTCACTTGCGAAAATCCATCCGTCCGTCGATCATTATTTTCGTTCAGATCGAAACTGAAAAGTTTTCTTTATGACCGACGACGACGACGACGAGGAGGAGGAGAATAAAAAAGTGCAATGGGGAGGAAAATGGCTGTGTAGTGAGGGTTGGTCGGCGGCGGATGGGGTGGGGTGCCAGGGTGAACAATTTGATTAATGCATTTGCTTGCGCGTCTGGTCGGACATCAGGCGGCGAATGATTTATTGCTTTAGCAACGGTAAACAACATCGTTCCGGAGGCTACACTAAGTTGCTACTACTCGTATGTGTGTCGCCAGAACATAACCATGACATAGGGTGCTATTCCGCTGATGATTGTGGTGGATGCTGAGTGCCAATGCTGCTGACGACGGGCAGGCAGCAATTGGCAGGGTGCTGGCTCGCCCACAAGTCGGTTAGACGTCAAGCAATTACGCCACCTTAATTTATCTGCACGCTGAGTGAGGGTGACCACAGACATCTATTTACGAGTTTGCTAGGTAATCACCGAGCGTCTGGGGGAGGATTATCGGTAGGAAATCGACTGAGATTCGGTTCGGCTCGTGCACACAAAAATTCTTGGAATAATAATTGTCTTTGCCTTGGGCTCAGACATCATATCTCCTTCGACATTGCTTATTTCCCATCGAAAAGCTTCTGCAGACGGCTCTCTGTTGTTTGCTTGAGTGAATGAGTGAATGAATGGATGGAAAGGATCCCATCACACCCTCGCTTCCTAGAGGGTGTGAACGTATTGCTGTGTACCCTTCATCTTATCCACTATGCCATCATCCTTCATCCTTTCTATCTTTGCTGAAGGAACAGTTTTTTTTTTTTTTTTTCTACTGACAAAACGAAGTTGCTACCTCAAAAGGAAAGTCAAGTTCTCTTCCGGGATTCCAGGAATGAATCTTCTGTTGTGGCTTTCCGAACTCTCCCTCTCTCTGTGTGTCTTTATGTACATAGATACTCCACAACCATGTGCGGTATGCAAAATTAAACTTCTCGTATTGTTTGATGAAGGGATGTGTCATTTCGTATTGTGTGCTCTGTACATCATGTGAAAGGTTCTTGACGTTGGCACGTACATACACACCCCACTGTACACCCCCGCTCAGGGAAGAATATTGGTAGTGTGTCGTGCCATCTTCATTTCCATCAACGTCAAGACATACACTCGTACTAATTTGGAATCTGCTTTATATTAAATATTTTCATGGCGTATAATTTGGGAATAAGGAATACCAATGAACGGAGGCATCTAAACAGGAAAAAAAAAATGCTCTAAGAGAAGGCACGCTAAATGATACGCTCCAAGCACGACAACAACAACGACGACGAAGGATCATCGCATATTGGATGGGGGTGCGATGCTTGCGCGTAAATGAGCGCAACCCCTAAAATTAGGTTCGTTAAACTTATCTCGACGATGCCATCAGGTTCCTTTTTTTTTTTTTTTTTTGGAAGCGAATAGACATGTTTGCTGGTACTTTTGAGAAGAATCCTTCATTTCTCCGAAGACTGAAGAATTTTAGTTGTGTTAATTTTATCTCGTTTGGGTGTGCTCTGTGTTTATTCAGCTGGCAAATGGTATTCAAGGATTTCCTGAACAGCAGAGCTGCTCTGCTCGATGCTGTGTATATGCTTCATGGAAGCGAAACATAATAAACTGCTCAGGATGATGAGTATATTTTCCTAAGCAGGGAAGTGGAATAAAGGTAAATGACATGTGATTTTGAGAAGATAGAGTAAAGAATTCCTTTTACGGTTTTTAGATAAGAAAATTGTTTTAGAAGGCGCATTGCATGGTGTGCAGGGTGTGTAGGTGGATACGAGTATCATCTGTGTCGCGTGCAGAGGAGAATTTAAATTCTCGTCAGCATACTGGAAAATTGTACTTTTTTTGAGGAAGAAAAGTTCAAAATTGAAGCTTAGATTCAACAAGCACGAGCTTGATGGATAAGAAATTGTTATCCTGGAAACATTTGGAGTTGTGCAGTTAAAATGGAATTAAATTTTGGAATGACGGCTTCACAGATAATTCTAAGAAAAACAATAAAAGCTCATCGAATGGAATGTCAAAAACGATTTTATTTTTAAATATCTGCTGATAGGTTAGGTTGAAGTGGCTGCCTGCTAGGAGTCGCCAACACACTTAGGCCAATGAGAGGTCCATCGTGATATCACGTGGATCATGGGAGAAAGTTAAACTACTCGTTAAACCATTTTGAGTTTCTTATGAAGCGCAGGAGGCTCTTAATGTCGATATCTATCAGGTCGCCTATGTCGTTGTAATAGGGAGCTCCTAAGTGTAGCTTCCTTCTACGGGAGAGAGCTGGGCAGAAACAACAAAGGTGAGGAATAGTTTCTTCCTCTTTTTCATCCATGCAGCTTCCACAAAAGTCGTTCGCAAAGAGGCCTAGCCTTGTAGCATGCTTGCCTATTAGACAGTGTCCAGTGATGACAGCTATCGTAAGGCCGATATGCGATCTATTGAGAGAAATCAAGTTCTTAGAACGTTTTAAATCCAGCTTCGGTCAAATCTGTTTTGTCGCTAGACATGTTGATCCACTTGTCCACCTAAGATTTTTACTGTCGAGAGCATCCAGCTTAAGTTTAAGTTTGCGAGTACCGATCGGTCCTAAGGTATAAGGCAAGATGGGTATGCTTGTTCCTATTCTAGCGCGTTCATCGGTCTTACAATTCCCTGGAATGTCTCTATGCCCCGGTAACCGCACAGCCATCTCCACAAGAGACGAACGGCAGTCTAGGGCTACTAAAGAGTTTATAGAGGTCGATTTCAGGGATTTGAGTGCTGCTTGGCTGTCTGAAAAGATGCGAATCTCTTACGGATATCTCTCGTTTTTCTTAAGCCAAGATAGGGCTTCTTTGATCGCCATTGTTTCTGCCTGGAACACGCTACAATAATTTGGAAGACGGAAGAAGGGCTTAAGATTAAGCCTGTCAGAGAAACACCTGCACCAACTTCTTCTTTAGTTTGTCTGCTGATGATAGCGGTGAACTTTAATTCAATATTAGTCCACAAATAGTGGCTGCAAATTCAAAGCTGTTTCCATAACTAGTACTTTTGAGTTTTACTGCCTTCCCTCATAAAAATAACGGCCTTCCTTGAAACGAGGCTTTCTCTAAATTTCGAATAAGCTGAAGAAGCAAATATTTGCAGCAGTATGACCGTTTACTGTGCCCCTTGACCCCCACATTAAGGATACAGCCAAATGCAGCGCAGTCGACTCAGGGAATCTGGGTGTTAGACCACTAAGCCATTTGATCATTGGAGACATTACCATGTGAACTGGTTGCGCCTTCAGAATACCCACGATCAATTTCAGAAAATCATTCTCAGTCCGATTCCCGTCCAGAGAAGAATGGACGAACCAAAGCTTTATACACGGACGGTTTGAAGATGGTCTGCGGTGTTGGCGCAGGCATCTTCTCAGACCAGCTGGGTATATCAAATGTCTTCCGTCTTCCGAACTTTGCCAGCGTTTTCCAGGCTGAGCTTGTCACCTGCTAAGGGTTTTCACAACATCAACTCACAACATTGCTGTCATTTCTGACAGTCAAGCCGCTATCGAAGCCATTGACGCGGTAACTATGTATATCCTCAAAACTGGTTTGTCGGAGACCACGCAGCCAAGCTTGGTATTGTCCACAACACTTTTTGTAGAAGCTGCAAGGACACTACCGAGGAAAAATCTCTTTGCCACTTCCTCTGCAGATGTACGGCCCCAACCAGGGCCAGGCTGCTTACTCTTGGTAAACCCTACTTCGAGGATCTCAGTGAGATTGTTAAAATAAAGATTGGAGACTTCTTTCTTTATCTAAAGAGCTCTTTTTGCAACGAATTCTCTGAGGAACGGTGCCATCCCAGTAACATGCGTTTTACTGCAACTGAAGCATGCGTGTTGGAGGGACGGCGCAGTAGAGGAAGACCGCGACTCAGGTGGCGTACGCAAGTGGAAGAGGACCTCAACCAACTAAGCTGGCTAAAAATCGAGCTGGCTGGAGACGCTTGTTGGTTGAGGCCCAGATCCACACCGGGATTTAGTGTCACCTTAAGTAAGTAAGTAAGAAGCATGCAGAAATTCTGCAACCAAATAGAAAAGATAACGACGATGATCAACAAAATTCCTCCAAAAAATACTGCAGAGAGGTATTTACGTCTTTCTGTCAATGCTAAAAAAACCTTTAATTTAAACGCGCTTCATTGAAGATACCAACTATCGAAATCGGTGGTGATTTGATTAGTTAGGTTAGTGTGAAAATGGGAATTTCTTACAGGATTTTTTAAAAAAATCAAAAATTATGACAGCAAATAGTGAACATCTCAAAAACTATAAATCACAGCTCAAAAGTCGGTTACAGATTTGAACTAAGAATTTAAACATGTCTTTGGACAACGTTAAGGCCGATTTCATCTGGATTGCCGTGCATACTGCATAGAAATAATTGTCACGGTTTCCCCTATTCTTTTCAAGAGCAAAGTGGTGTCTCACAGGGTTGCATTCTCTCACCAATTTTATTTTTGCTCACTATTACCGATTGTTGTAGGCCCTGCGCTGAATGGTTACAACATAGGCGCACTATGAACAATGAAGTCTTATATTAAGCACTTGGATCTCCCTGGCAAAATTATCTTGCTTTCGTATAGAAAAGTGGTCCAAAATTTATAGGCTGAATCTAGCAAAGTGGGACTGACCACCCAAAAAAAGCGGATCGAGAAAGTTGACAACTTTGTTTGGAATGGAAGGAGATACAAATTTGCCTTAAATGTTTGCGGATTGTAATAGTGGGGAAGAAAATGAGGTAAAGCATTCTACATTTTGATGAAGCAGATAGAGACAGGCACCGTGGCTCATTGCTTAGTGCGTCGAATTACTGAATGGGAGATTCGAGGCATAAATCCTACCAAAACGGTTTTAACTCTCGCGAATGTCTGACAAACGACTGAGAGTAATAACTGGCATGAGAATGGTTCACAATTAAGGAAAAGCCGTAAGGATATGGTTCTAAACTGTAGGATTCCATTTGTGCGAAAAAAAAATAGGAAACTCAACACGAATGGTAGCGAGTTGAGCCCTGGACCGCATATGGTCTGTTGCGCCAGATATTGTTTTTGCTTTAGATAGAGACGGACGGAAAATTTTGCGACTAATGTTTAAGCCAGTCTATCAACTCACATATACACAAATCTCTCCCTTATGATCCTTCCTGATAGCTGCATCGGGGTTTTAGAACCACCGACCCAGACAATGTATTGTATTGGAAGTAGCACACGGGATATTTTTTTATGAAGAAAAGAAAAAGCGTCGGAGATAGAGCAGAACCCTGGGGAACACCAGCATTAAAAAATATTTATTCAACTATTCCAATATATCACCAGAGGACCTCTTGCAGGTCATTGAAAAGTAAGTATGACTTCGAATATTTGATAAGGATAGTGAACATTTTTATCAAATTAGGAAAAGGGACGTCCGTTCGTTTGTTTCGGTAATTGGATATAGAAGACTATTCTGTAGAGGGCTGGAAAGTTGTGGTTTCGCCATCATGAAAGAATAATTCTTCGGGATTATGGGTGAGATATAATTTGAACAAGAGGATTTTAAAATGTTGAGAACCTGAGTTACTAATGCGACTGAGTGAGTGTGAGTGTATCCTATGAAGTGTCGAACGACTTATCAATCGATAGGTCAGATGCAACCATTGCAGTTAGACTGGTCTTGTAGAACTGAAAACTGAACTCCCTAATAAGGTTTTTACAACTTAAGTCATGCTGCATATGTCCCTTCCTTCAGTTTGATACTCTTCAGTAAAAAATCCCGCTCGAGATGATAGCAGCAGTGGAAACTATGCCACGAAAGAGGAACCAATCATGGAAGTCAAAGAACACTGTTTTCAGTACAAACTTAAACATGCGACTGTTCTTTTCAAGTGTGGAGTTTGTATCACTGTAAG
The DNA here is from genome assembly GCA_946965025.1 of Blera fallax. Taxonomy (NCBI): domain Eukaryota; kingdom Metazoa; phylum Arthropoda; class Insecta; order Diptera; family Syrphidae; genus Blera; species Blera fallax. The sequence continues at coordinate 78,007,112 of OX337245.1, read as the reverse complement.
GCTGTAAGGATATTGCCAAGTAAAAGTGGCGCAGAAATTTTGTGTAAGGTCAAGAACGCTGGAAAAAATTTGGAGAGAAATAAAATGGACCAAGAGAATCACTAGAACTTATTGTTGCCAAATCACTCTGGTGTGGATTCCTGGGGGCATCCCCGGGAAAGAATCCGCTGATGAACTTGCCAGATTAGGTGCTCAATCTCCGCTTTCGGAACCTGAACCCTTCTGTGGGTTACCTACAAACCAGATAAAGATAGTGCTTAATCTATGGGAACCACAAGAAATGCTCTTGTCACGAAATGGTTTACGACACGCCCAGAAATTTTTAAATTTCTCAAAAATAAGATCTCGAGACACTCTTTCAATGAGCAAACTCAAGGCTAAGATCATAACTGACTTCCTTACTGGACTCTCTCAATTATCACCTCAAGAAAATGGGGCGTGTCCTATCGGCCATGGGCCGCTTCTGTCTTGAAGACACGGAAACAGTCCATCATGTCCGGTGAATGCCCGGCCATACCTCGGCTTACACTTAAGCACATCAACAAGGGCTTCACATCACCATCTGATGTCACATCCTCTTCAGCAAAATATAATTCAACAACTTTCAGAGGACCAAAGATCTTTTTAGGTCACCGTGCTCATTAGGATAAGTCATGCCTTCTCAGCCCCACTTCCTTAAAAAAAAAAAATCAAAATTAATTTGTCTGGCCTTGATCACTTCATAAGCATGGTTCGAAAGGTGCCAAAAATGTTTTCTTGTGATGGGGTGTCAGAGGAATGTGGGTTCTGAAGAGAACTTTGCCGCTTTATATGAAAGATGATCGAAATGTATCGAGTCGTTGTCGATTGCAGCAATTGAGGTTCTGTCCGTCCAAAATTTTGATCAAAGTTGTTGACCTGTACCCGTATAAGACCCAGATGGCGTTTGTGATAAAGCCACAAGACCATCACTTGCGTCGTTTTTTTCGTCGATTGGGCTTTAGTCTAGTTGTAAGGTGACCCATTGTTTTATAGCTAAATTATGTTCAGCTATGAGACTCATTTTTGACCCAAAATAGCGTGAGATCATTCCAAAAGAGACCCTATAGACCCCACTACCTTCAATTCATAGTGTGGGTTCCGCCTTGGTGGCATGATTAAGGCTTATTTCTTCAAGAATGAGGCTTGTCGCGTTTAGGTCAATGGATGTCGTCACAGAAAACTCATCAATGATTGTTTGTTTCCAAATTTGAATGCAATGGATCTGGAAGACAAGCGAATCCAACAGGATTGCGCTGAATAGTTAGTTCGAGAAAAGGACCTTGCAAATCGGCCTTCAAATTATTGTGGTGTGACACCTCTCGATTATTTCTTGTGGGACTACGCAAGTCACTGGCTTGAGATGTTTAACCAGCAGAAATTGATGTCTTGGAAGCCAACATTTCTCGTGACACACGGCCCTTATTACTCGGAAGCGTGAACCAAGTTGTGCTAGATAGAGACTTACATGTGTCATCTCGTTGCGCTTTCCCTTGGAGAGGTTCAAAAATGTATTCTTGGGAGCGGAGTTGAAAAATTCGTGATTTGAATTCTCAAGGACCAAGTAATAGAGTTTCATGGCAACAATTACCTCAGTATTTCAAGAAACGAATATTCAGCACCCAACTACTTGTTAACAACCCCCGCGCCCAAGCGACACCAGTTGGTGCCTTTCCACCCCCACCCCCGTCTCAATGCTAATTCATACCTAATATAAATTCCTCTGACAACTCCATGAAGTTATAGCACTAATCTCTCCTCATCCACAATGATCCTAATCAAATTCTTCTTCCCTACCAAAGGGAACCCGACATTTCCTTCACCTCAAAGACACTCATGAATGTCCATTCTTAATTAGTACAAAAGACAAAGTTTCGAAAGTACCTTTCTAAATCCCATCCGTCTCGCAAGAGATCCTTCTACTTTCATGTCACAACCGCTTAAGTTTATCTCCATTCTCCACACACCATTCGCACCCACCAGTAGACGATGACGACGACAAGGACGACGACGATGACTACGACGACGACGAAGACAAAGACAACAAAAAAAGAGGTCGCTGCTGCTGGTACACCACTTAACGAGGAACCTTTAACCCGGCTACATCCCCTGCACGTTCATTGTACCAAAGTCGCACGACTCGCTCGTCTAACTTGCATTACTTAACCTATTACAAGGTGGGAGTCAAATTAATTAAATTTGTCAAGTGCGGCAAATGAAACCTACCCTCCCTCCTGCCAACCGCCATACAGAGTGCGACAGACAGGCAACAATCACAATGAGATACATCAGGAGTGGGCCGAATTTCACCTGAACACTGAACTAATTGCTCCATGTGCTACCTACATTTATGGGAGCGTGATTGCCCATGTAGGTGGGTGGGTTGGCCCAAGTCGAAAGGGTTCAAGTGGAGACAGGGATGGACAGATTCTGTGAGAATTGATCTCACAAAGGTGACACATAATGACGACGAATCAGGATTAATGCTGGTCCTACTGAAATAACCATTAGGGACGATAATCAGGTGGACGTGAAGGGGTTACCCCTGGGCCCTGAGTGGGTTCCTGTCCAACAATGGCGTCGCCTAATGAGATTTTCAAATCGCCTTTCAACCGTTAGGAGTTGTCTTTTTCCTCTGTCCGACTCCAAGTCCATTGGATGACAATACATTTCAATTATTTTCGCCTTCCAGCCGGCTCCCAGATGACATCGCCATTAGAGCTGAAGTGGGCTGCATGATATACTCATTTAGTTGGCGATTTTTGCTGCGAAACTTCTTACCCTGGCCGGGTCAATCAATTATTCAAACGGCGTGGTGTTGCGGATGATTTTGCACCTGGTTTTCATGCTCGTCCTGCTTCCAAATCCAATGGCAATCTGTTTTCCATTTAACCCTTCTGACTAATTAATTTCTTGAAATTTTAGCCAACGGTATGAGATCGAGGGCAATCGTAGGCGTTTTATGGCGCGATTGGTATGCGCTAGTAGTCTGCCGTGGTGTCCTTGAGACGCTCAAATTAATTTATTTGCATTGATGTTAGAATTTTGTCCTGGCTTAACGACGATACCAGGTGCTTGTCATTCCGTTGAGCAGAAGGCAATTAGGCAGCCATTGTCATGGATATTGGGAATGACGAAGATGTCTTCTGAATTGAGATACACCTTAAGGACATGGGGTGCTGTTCGCTTGCGGGGGGTAATTATTTTATTGTTTTTAATAACGAGTGGGTAGGGGGTGGTGTGGTATGACAAAGGGCAAGGTGACATGAGAAATAACCCTTAGAGAGGCGTTGTTGACATTTAGGATTGCGAAGGATTTTCTAAGAACGTGGTCCACTGAAACAAAAGGAGTTTTAATCGAAGTTCGGGGCTTAAAATACCACCGCAGTGGGTGTAGATACAAGGAATGCTGTGGTATTTTTGAAAATAATTTTGTTTTTTTGCCCGAAATTCCTAATTCAAATCGAAGAAGTGTTGCTGTGGGTTGATTCAAGGATTCATTTGGCCCAACAGTGTGAAGTGCCTTATTTGAACGAATTTCCTCGTTCCACAGAAATGTTGAACAGGTAGAATAAGGAAGGATCTCATCAGTATTACGCTAAAGGGATAGACAAACTTATTGAAAACAGACTTCAGATACATCGATGTTGATTGCGGTTGTAATTCAATTAAACTTGAAATGATCGAGTTCTAGGAAGGTGTTGCCAGTACCTGGTCCCAGTTGAAAATAAGACAAGTTCCCAATCGGATAGGTGTTTTTAAGAGTTTAAGTCTTTAAGAGTTGGACAACAGTGTTGGACTGACAGACATACTGCATCCGGTGTGTATGGCAAGCTTAATTCTGTGAACGGGAACGAATTTTCTTCACCTTCATCTTAACTCGAGGCTCTTGAGTTTTGTGCCTTAAGAGCACATTTTTTTGATGAGGCCTCCTGACTGTGACTATGTATCATATACAGGACTGTACTTCAGACAGAAAGAGAAACGTACTTATGTGTTGTTTAAAGCATCGATAAACCTCCTCGAGTCAGGAGTTTAAGACAAGCTCTTCAGCCAAATCTTCAACAAATGCATCCAGCTGCTGGGATATCGATATCATCGGTCGCTCCCAGCGTGCCGTCTTAGGGGCTTTTACGGCAATTAAAGAACAGGCGAAACGTGGCGGTCTTGAGGTAAACGAGGACAGTACATGTTGTCAACAAACGAAGCAGCAACTGTCCACCGTTTTGGACAAAACGTCGCAGTTGACAGCCATAATTTTGAGGTATTAAAGGAGTTTACCTACCTCGGAGTAAACATCAACTCCACGAACGACACCTTAGTGGAGATTCGACGAAGACTAACCCCAGGAAACCGCTGCTACTCTGGTTTGGCGAAACAACTGGGTTCAAAACTACTGACTCGGTAGACAAAATGCGTGCTCTACAAAACGATAATCCTGCCAGTTCTGCTCTACGGTGCCGAGTACTGGACGATAAGCAGGAAAGCAGGGCAGATTTTGAATACGTTCGAGAGGAAAATTCTTCGTCGAATAATCGGTCCCATGTGCGAGGAGGGCGAATGGAGGAGAAGATAGAATCGCGAACTCTATGAGCTGTATCAGAATGTGGATGTAGTCAAAAAGCCAAGATACGTCGACTACATTTGCTCGGCCGCATCGAACGAATGGACAACAATGCTGCAGCCAAGAAGATCTTTGAATCACAGCCCCCAGGAGACCAAATTTGTCGCGGATGCCAGAAAACTCGGTCTTCACAACTGGAAGAAACGTGCCCGGGACCGCGGAGAATGGAAGGCCGCCGTGTCTCAGGCAGAGACTTACAAGTGTCGGGCGCCCTTTAAGTAAGTAAGTATAAAGAAGTCAGGGCCTCAAGCCCTTCACAAACAACTCCAATTGGTTATACGAGAAGCTTCTGGTGAAAATCTAGATCGTTGTAGGATCGCACTGCCTATTTCTGATGAAGGAGTGCCTGCACTCTGAATGCTGACCTAACCTCAAAATCTAAGCTCAAAAGGTCCTCTTCTCTATCCCCAACAACCTCTAATTAAAATAATAACAATCAGTAGTCTTCATCGTCTAACTATACACTCTCCACCTGCTGCGTCTTGATTACATGGTGCCAAAGGACTCCTAACTAAAGAGTCAAAGTTTCCGTAACTTTGTATAGTTTTGTGTCAAATGCAATCAAAATAAACATCGAACGCACATAAGTACATGCGATCCACGAAAAACTGTTGTTTGTTGTTCGATTCCCAACCTGAAACAGAAGGACACCCAAAGCCTTCCATTAAAATTGTTTTCCTTTAGCTCATTTTCAGGTCAGTGTTCAAGCCTACCTACCATCATAATGCACTTTACCATAAAAATGCACTTTAAATCGCTCACCGTCTTGAATGTGGATGCATTTTTAAAAGTCCTGCTGTGAGGTGTTTATCGGCTTCAGCCCAAAACATCAAAAACTTTTGAAAACAGCGATTCGACGACGAAAAAATCCTTTCACACTTGCAATCGAAATGAAAGAGAAACTGTGCCAGGACTCCTCGAAATGTATCCGCTAAGAATAAGGTGGCGTCGATGTGCGGGTATGCAAGGATAATAAAAAAAAAAATAAATGAACATTTCTGTAGGTAAAGCCGTTGCAGACTTCAACGATGCCATAACTAGGACGAACCGAGTGATGGATTTTACTGAGCTCTCTCCTTTTTTTTTTCTACTTCCTCGCAGCTCAATACCACTTTTATTGCTTTTCTGTAATTTATTATCCTTCGGGATGATGGTGGCAGCCATTTTACCATTTTACCATTTACCAGGCCAGATGTTTTGTGTTGGCAAATACTTGTTAGAGTCAAAATACTAGAACACTATACCTCTATCGACCCGCTTTGAGCTATTCTCCGTTTCTGCTACGTGTGTGTGTGTATCTGTGTGTGTGGGGGGGTGGGGGGGTACTTGTAGAAAAGCAATCAAAAGTGCTCCTCAACGTATTCCAGATATTTTGCATGATGATGGATGGATGAATGGCTTGCATTACTCTGTGTGTTGTGATGGAGAGGAGTGCTGTACGAATGTGAAGCCCCTTCTGTTGAAGGATGTTTGGGATACACCCAACAATATATGTATACTTTCTGGTTGTGGTGGGTGGGACGCTTATTGAGTTCATGGACGATAAATATTGAATACGCACACAAATCTATGTTTTTTTTTGCTGCCAATACTTTTATGTTTATTGGAAGAAATAGTTTCAGAACGCTTTTATGTATGAGAATTCTATGGAAATCCTTGAGGGGGAACGGGATCCTTGTGAAAGGTGATGGCATCTTGGAGTATTAAATGGATCGCATAGGCTCGAATTTCAAATAAAAAAGAGGGAGCTCGAGTAACTGGATGTCGCATAGCGTAGTCATGTTTATTAAGTCCTTGCTGCATACACGTGTTGGAGCTTTTTGTCTTCTGAGGCTCATCTTCGACGACCTTTTGAAGTTGGGGAGAAAATTCTCGCAATTCTCTTTGAAATTGTATCGGAATCAGCTATAAATTGCACTCCTTAGGTCAGGTTAGGCACGAGAGTGCAGACACACTCAGACCAGTAGAGGTCCTTTGTGATACCATGAATCAAACCATTTGGCCACTAACAAAACCAACAGGAGCTTTGATCGCCAAGGTCTTCAAGGAAGGGGGACCCTAAATGGAGCATTCTTTTATGCGACAAGGCTGGTTTCCTTCTCCTCCCCGTCCCTACAGCTGCTGCAGAAGTCATTACAAAAGAGTCCAAGTCTTCTGGCATGTTGGCCTATAAGACAGTGTCCAGTAAGAACACCGACAACGCAGCTGATCTGTGATCGCTTTAGTTTGACCAACTCGGCACTACGTTTATGGTCCAGCCTAGGCAAGATCTGTCTCGAAATATGACCCGTTCAGCCGTTTTCCCATCTGAGGTTGGTCTTGCTAATAGCGTTCAGCTTTAGTAGAAGCTTACATGTAGCTAGGGGCATACCTGGGCATTGCCTATCAGAGAGATTCCTTAGAGTAGTACCCCGTCTGTCCTGGAGTTTCCCGGAATGTCTCTGTGGCTTCGCACCTAGCATAGGTGGGTGTCTCTCCATACGAGATAGACGGCAGTTGAAGGCGGTCTTTGAGGTAAAGGAGCACGATTCCAGGGACTTGATTGCCGCTTGGCTGTCAGTGAAAATGGTAATATCCCTGACAGATAGTACATCACACTTCAGCTAGGACAGGGCTTCCTTAATCGCAATGATTTCCGCCTGGAAAACGCTGCAATGATCAGGAAGGTGGAACGATATTTCGGTTTTAGAGCCGTCTATAAAATTGTGAACCGAGTTGCCATCGTTAGGGGAAGAATAGTCCCATTCATCCCGCTCAGGGATGGTCGTACGGAAGTTTCAGTCAAACCTCATTTTCGGCGGGGTGTAGTCCGTATTTTCATGTTTAAAGTTGAGGAGATCAAGTATCGAGGAGTGACCAGTGTGGTAGCTGGAACACTAAGCGGAGGCTTTCAGTCGGATGGCCGCACAGGCAGCTTGGTTTACCGAAGATACCTAAGGGTCCAGTGCCGCTGAGGGAGTAGTTCTCAGTGAACCACTGATGCAAACGCATGCAAACCTTTGTACCTTAGCTAGTTGATTGAGGTCTACAGCCCTATCAAAAGCAGGCCACCATACAGAAGTAAAGGCCTGAAAACGGACACATACAGCCAGTGAGTGATTTGAGGTTTCAGACTCCAGCTCCTGCCTATAGCCTTTTCACAGGAGTAGAGAGCTACATTGGCTTCCCAGTTCAGTTTTCTGTCCAAAATAAGACCCAGGTATTTTGCGTTCTCAGTGAAGGTGAGGCTGGTGCCATTTACCTTTGGAGGGTTTATGAGGCGGACTTTATATTTCCTCGTGAAGAGAACGAGTTCCGTTTTATGGGGACTAACCCCCAGTCCACATTTAGAGGTCCATCTGGTGAGGTGGAGGAGAGCATATTGGAGGATTTCCTTGAGAGTGTCTGGGTGTTTACCTGAGACAGCAATAGCAATGTGATCCGCACAAGCGATCACTCTGCATCCTGACCTATCTAGGTCCACCGGTAGCTCGTTTACTTCCATGTTCCATGTTTTAAGTAGAAACGTCGATAGACTGATAGGTCGCAGATCCTTCGGGTCTACATGCGAACTCTTTCCTGCTTTAGGTATGAAGATGACTTCCACCTCGGTCCATAGTTTGTGGATCAGATTTAAACAGCCTGACATGATAACTTTGAGTCATGGAAGCACAATTTCGCCAGGTCCTGGGGACTTGAAGGGCTTGAAGCTACGCATGACCCATCGGATCTTTATTGTGGTTCCTAAGACCAGGGAGTTGCTGCACGGGGGGGGAGTGTTTACTAATCTCGAGACAGCAACAGGGGAGCTACCAGGAAAGTGAGTCTCCAGTAATATGTCGATGGACTCCTTAACAGAGGTGGTCCAGTGGCCGTCTGGATGCAAAAGGTAGCTGGGTATTGAATGATTTTTAGAGACGATTTTTCGCAACCTGGTCGCTTCCGAGGATTCGTCAATGCTCTCACAGAAGAGTTTCCAGTATCGTCGTTGCTCTTTCCTCAAGGAGAATTTATAGAGACAGTTTATATGAGTCCCAATCGGCCGCGGGAGCTTTTAGCATTTTTAAAAATGGTCTCCTTAGCCTGTAGGTATCGATTTTACGCAAATTCACTCGGTTTTACCTCGTTTTTGCACCCTTAATGCACCTTTAACTAGACGCCACCCTTCGTTGCACATAGTTCTTCCTCAAGGAAAACATTTTCGTATTAAATAGCTGCAACTACCACGAGGCCGACAGGTAAACATACCTCTTTCTGGGTCTGGTGTCAAAGGCAAAGGACCCGCCGACGTCGCCACCATACACACACATACACAGTTATGCATAAAGTAAAGTTATTTGTGACCAAATTCCCCGTTGTGATTATGGTAAAGTTATCCCCGAAGGTATGCCCTTGATCTGGGATACACATCCTTGGTACACATACTCCCTATTTTTTTCAGATTTATATCCAACACACACACACTGGCAACAGAGATAGCGTGGCAACATTATCCTGGAGATAAACGACTACGGTAAAGCTAACATTTCTGCGAGGTCGTTTTGCTCTATCGTTGGTCGGTGGAATAGAAAGTAGTAAATCAGCTTTACAAGGATTCACCAAAGTAGGAGATTCTCGTTTCCTATCTCTTTCAGATGTGGACCTTGCGGGCGATACGTGTACAGACTGTAGTGTTGAGTGTTTAGGTGGGTGCTTATGTTGCTGCTCTGTAGCATGCCTTAGGGGATGAGTATACAACTTTGGGGTGGGTTTCTACTCGTTAGTTGGTGCGTGATCCAAATAGTTTGCGAAATAAATTATCCGAGAGGTCCTTGTTGGTAAAAAGTGGTAAATTGTTTGCATCTTATTAGGTGCACGGGAGGTGAGAGGTTAAGCTAGGGAGGGGGTTTCCGAGTCAGACAAGCTCAGATGAGACAAATTTTTGCTTTGCCATGGACATGCATATGGACATGGATATGGATGTCATGCACATGAGCGTGGACATGGAATGGGCAAGAATTTGAACACAAACATAGACGCGGACATGGACATGGATATGGATACAGTCATGGAAATGGACATGGACTAGGACATGAACACTAATAAGTAGAAATGGATAAGACATGAATATGGACATAAACATGGATGTGGAGGTTGACCTGGACATGCAGAGGGATATTGACATTCACACTGATACGTGGGCTTGGGTATGGATATGGGTATGGACATGAACATGGACATGGGCACTGCAACTGTTGTCTATTGTTGTGACCGTATTCTCGTCTCATCAAATCTGCCACTGCGATGGAAATACTTTTTTTTAAGAGGTCTTGTGCGAGTCGGGATAGTCATACCAATCAGGGCTTTTGGTGCTTGTTTTTAGCCGTCAACATATTGGGCACCCAGCGGTACCTAGCCTTGTTGTTGTGCTACAGTTCGGGGTGAATCTAGGCCTCAACCAACCAGCCTGTATAGTAAGACCGGTTCTTAGGTAATTGCCTCCATTTTTCCACTCCTAATTGGTAGAGGCCCCCTTCTAAGTAGTAGAGTCATTCCTATCCTAGGCTGTTACTCCGTGTCTAAAACTTTTTAACGTTGTAGGGAAGCTGCGCTAACACCTTATGCCCAACCTCCTTATATACAACCTCTATGACGAGAGGCGGTAACCACTGCCATTCTCCCATTAAGTGCTCCCCTACCATCATCTCTTTTCAAGACCCTGCCACAGTCTTGAAAGTTTCTTACTGAACTGAGCTCCAAAAGTGTCGCAGTAGCTCATGTAAGGCTTCTGTTTGTCCGGCTGTAGAGGTCACCGTTGATTCCATCGAGTGAACTCCTCCGCACGTCCTCCTTCTGGGGACCTCTTGTTATCGGAGTCACAAGATGGCAGGTCAGGTTAGCAAGAGACGTCTCGCCTGGCACATGCGGGCTGGAGTTAACCCGACTAAGCTTGCGATGTCCGATGTCCAGCTTCACTCAGACTAAGCATTCGCTCAACGTTAGGTTAGGTTAGGTTGGGTTGAGTAGGGTTATGAGGTTAGCATAATACACTACGCACCAACGTTGGCCAATAACTAGGGAACCTTTACGGCGAAGACCCAAGCTCAACTTTAGTTCACTATTAAATACGTATCCAGCAGGCGCCATTGGAGGTGGTAATGTGTTGTTGCTCACCAGGTCCGCAGTCCATTGTTCTCTTAGATCGGGATCGAGACCGGGTGTCCATCGTTGCGCAGTTACTCTCTGCCAAACTGAAATTGGATTCCCAATCAGAGCATCTTTCAGAAGACTGTGTGCCTCATATGGACCGACGTTCCCCTGTGAAAGGATACACTTGCTCTCCATCTCTTTGCGTTTATAGCCCCAACAAAAAACTGGTTAGCAGTGAGGATATCCTCAGTGGAATGGGTTGAAGGTTCCGAGAGGAAATCTACTAAAACTCACAAGCCTTAAAGAATACATTAAAGAAATAAATTTCCATTGAATCCTTGTAAGCTCCGACAACGACTACATCTACTTGTACAAGGTACACTGGATTCCATAATCGAATCACCTCGGTTAGCATCATTTTCATTACGTCGTCCTCCTCATATGGAAACGTACCTCCCTTCCACCGCCCAATAATGTTTCCGTTCCCCCTTCTCATTATCTTTTTCCATTATCGTCTAAATGAGGAAACAAGAAAATCTCATCCTTATCGCTGGTGAAAGCAACCCTCGTCGTCGACATTCCTATACGTATCCTGCGGAGAGGGCAGGACAATTTCCATTAGCATACGTTAAGCACCTGTGAGTGCATTTTATCTCGAAAACACACCGCGTCAGACCGGAAGCAGGCAGGCAGGTGAGTTCGTTGTAACAGATCGAAACCGACCTAATTGAGTCAACGTTGGTGCGGTGATTGCATGTCTCTGAAAGTGGCTTAAGTATCCCTGTTGCTGGTTGACTCCCTTATGCAAATAATGACCCAATAAAAAGGAAGAAAAATAGCAGAAAAAAAAAAAACAAGAAAACATGGCGACACTTGCCTCACATGTGAATGATTTGCATTTTTATTAGAACCCCGTGTTCCCGGGTGTGGGTGGTATCCCTTCGACATCTCAGTGAGCATGGATGCAGGGTGGCTGGCAGGAGAGTCTGGGAAATCATTTACATAACCGGGTGAGCTTGCTAAGTCTGGATAGAGATGTGCATGCGTGGAAGGGCTGGCTGCGTTAAGTGCGCAGTTCGCCTTGTAATTTATTCCATTTTAATTTGCCCCATTAACCGCAGTAAGCAGGCGAGGCTCAGTCGGGCGGGAGGAATGCCGTCTAATCTCGGTGCCGGCGCTGTTGGTCTGGCAAGAACTGATAGGACCTTCTTAAGGAGCTCTGCTCTTGGGCTCTTGTGTGTGCGTGAGCTTTACTTTTTTTTATGGCCATCATGTGTGGTGTTTCATCCCCCCCGGGGGGAGTGTGGATTTTTATTTCGGAGTCAACGAAATTATTTCGCTTATCGCAAATTTTAAAGCTATAACCGGGAGAGAAGTTGCACGAAAGTGGATTGTGCTGGAGTGGAAAATTGTTTCGCAAGTGTGCGGGTCCTTAGCATGAAAGTTGTTCATAAATTCTCGAGTATAGTGGTTGCTGGTTGCTGGTGGTTGCGGTGGTTGAGGGTAAGTGTATGCAGTTGGCGCCGGGTTGGAAGTATTGAAAATGATTGCTTTTCTTTTATCGCGGTATTTATGATTGCTATGTTGGTGAGGTCGTGATAGGGGTTGTATTTCCCTTGAACCTACCTTTAATTTCTGGTGGTATTGGCGTAGGTCTTGGAATACGTTGAGGCTGTTACAGAGAAGGAAATAACAGTGTCGCCAATTTTAGAGTAATTTATAAGGTTGGCATTATTAATGCCTGGAAGGATGTATAACTTGGAATTAGAGTCACAATAGAACACGACAGGTTTCCTATATAAGGTAATCCACTGAGGCAGTCTTTGAATGGAAAGGAAGCACAAATTCAGCTCAAACCGATGGAGCAGGAGTTCCTTGCGGAGGGGGGCGGCTGGAGAAAAATCAGGTGATGTCATCTATGGAGGTATTGGCTTTAGGAAGTGACGTTCATTGTCGTTACAATGCCGTTCAGGGACGGCGTAGTACCTAAATACATAGACTAATACCACTCTGCACTAAAACTAAGGAGAGGCAAACAGTGGACGGCAGGCGACGAATGGCCTTAAAGCGTGTTTATTTTTAAGCCCGATAGAATACTTAGATGGGGCTACAGTTGGGGGTGAACCTGGGCCTCAACCAACAAGCTCCTTTATTCAGCCCGGTTCTTAGCTAACTGCCTCTAGTTGGTTGAGGTCCCCTTCTACTTGTGCACGCCACCTTAGGCGATGTCGTACTCTACTGCGTAGTCCCTCCGGGTTAGATTCGAAGACTCTGCGGGCCGGAGCATTGGTGTCCATTCGCTCTACATGTCCTAGCCATCTTAGACAACTGAAGCAGTTTTTTGACTTGGTCGATGTCGTTGTACATAAGGTGCACGTAAGCTCCGCCGTTTAATCTTCTTCTCCAAAGTTCGTCAACGCAAACGGGACAGAATTTAGCATTTTTCTCTCGAAACGACCGAGGATATCTTCATCTGCTTTCGACAGTGTCCATGCTTCAGTGCCATAAACCAAGACTGGGATGATTAAGGTTTTGTAGAGAGTCTCCTTAGTTGTCCGGGATAGGACCTTACAACCCATTTGCCTTCGCAGACCAAAGAAACAGCGATTGGCGAGGGTTATTTTCCGCTGAGATTTTGTGGTCAGAATTTATAGCAGAGCCAAGGTAGACAAAGTCCCTTACACCTCGGAGTTACAGCTGTCGACTGTGACGTTCTGTCCAATTCGTCGATGTTGTGTGTCCCTTCTTGTTGACAGCTGAACTTATTTTGGCAGCTTCCATTTCAATACGTTCAAATGCACCAGTGACAGCCCGTTGTATTCTGCCAGTTATGTGAATGTAGTCGGCGTATGCTGGTAGTCGCTCTTGGAAGGTTGTGCCTCTGGTGTCCTGCCTCACAGGCCAGAGTTTCACACAGTTCTTTCAAGAACGATGTTAAGGAAATCGCATGACAATGCCTCAACCCTTTTTTGACATTAAAGGTCTCGTTACAGATATTGATGGAGTAGCGAGCATTCTCCATCGTCATCCTGCACAGCCGGACGAATTTGGTACGGATGCCAGAACTAGACATGGCTCTGTACACCTCATCTCTGTACATCTCTGTCATATGCGGCCTTGAAATGGATAAAAGGATGGTGGAAGATCTGCCGAAGTGGGTCAATTTGATCGAGTGTGGACTTTCCTGGCCTGAAACCACACTGATAGGGGCCAATCAGGTTGCTGACATTTCTGGCATGTGCGGCTTTTGAAATGTATTAGAAGAAGCGCAGCATTATCCCATACCATGGTATCCTACCCTTGACTTCGTCCAGTTCAGACGTTGGATTCTAACGAGAACTTTCAATGTTCTTGTCCTTATGGGTAAGGATTGGAAGATCAAAACAACAATTGAGGCAGAAAAACTCTGAAAGATTCTTGCCAAGAATCCTGCTCCTATTAGACGTCTTTGTTAATAATACAATTCCTGGGAGGTATACATTGAAACTCCTCCTTAAAATGCACTCTTGAGGCTCCAAAGAAATATAAATTCAACAGCAACCTGCTCAAGGTCGTAGTGACTCTATACCGAAGGTAGGTCCGTTGAACCCTCTACTCTGATACGAAAGAGGGATCGAAGAGTTACGAAATAATGGGAGGAGTTCCACAAGGGTTTGTTCTCGGACCGATTCTATGGAACGTTATGTATGATGGCATACTAAGAACACAGCGGCAGAGTGGATTAGATGTTCTCGGTTATGCTGACGATGTTGCAATGGTAGAAGAGAAAATGATGCAAAACTGCATTCAAACAATTATGAACGTGAACCTAACAGACACCGGGTTTTGAACTAGTAGAATCCAAAACCGAAGCTGTCTTTATAAGCTACCGAAAAAAAGTGGGACATCCGATCATTCCTGTCAGTGAGCACATCATCGGGGCAAAGTCGTACGACAAGTCCCAGAAAGTGTTGTCAAACCAAAGACTCAGAATCAGAGACCATCGTCCAAGCAAGAGAGAAGGCCTCTCAGAACTGTGCAATTTAATGCCAAATATTGCAGGTCTAGGGCAGCCCAGAAGAAACTTTTTAACGATCGTGAGTCACTCAAAAGGATTGTATGTAGAGTCCATATGGAAATCCCATTAGAAGGATGAAGGGTGAACTCGTGCTTAAAGGTAGGAATTGTGCCGATGAGTGCAATTTCAGGCCGAATGCCTATTGATATAGAAGTAAAGAAGCATGCGGTACTAGGCCAAAATAAGCACCATTACAGGAGAACAACCATGGACCCTATAGAAGTGAAAAAGGACGGTGGAAATACAAACTAATTCAATCAATTTTGTGATTGGATTGGCAGAAAACACGTGAATATTCTTCTTCCGGGAGTATCTCTAGAAATGCAAGCTTCGGATGACCTATTTGCCAGCACTGTGAAAGAGCGCGGACATGTGCTAATGGAATGCCAAACGTACACAAGTGCTAGACACATCGTTGAAAGACAAATTGGCGCCCAAATGACTCCAAAAGGCCTGAACACCTTTATGTTTGCGACGAGAGGAAGCTGGGTAAGGGAAAGAGAAGCTATCACTGGCATAGCAAAAACTGTGCAACAGCGTACGCATAGAGAAACAACCATCAAGAAACAAAGAAACGGCTAGCTCGGGAAATAGGGACGAAATGTCAAGCCTACCTCTACCAAAACACGTGTTGATTGGCGAGGAAGAAACAGGAGAGGTTTTTATCACGTTGACTTGCAGAAACCTGGAGTCGGGTATAGTTAGTTGCACGGGCTACAGAATTTTCATGAAGGATTTTCACTCCTACCTACGCACCAAAAAATTAAGCCAAAGCCATTGCAACAAAAGATCTAAGGTGGCCACGGTCCGAGAGAGGACCAATTACAGCCGTCGAGCATAGAAGGTAAACTAAACAAATCCTAGTTTCTCCAACAGCAACACCAAGGAAAGTGCAGTCCAATCGACCGGAAAGAGCCTGAATACTCTGAGATCTCGTGGCCTTTTTTAATAAACAAATCTGGAACAAATTTTTGGCCTCCATTTGAGTAAGTCCTTCACATGTTGTGCGCGTTATTTTAAGGCTTCTACAATTGTAGTCCGCAAAGTGGATTTGAGCAGCTCTCTCATGCCAATTACAACTCTCGAAGGTTTCCTAGATTTTCGCTCGAGGACGCTGCCTGAAAAGCATTTTGTTTTCGTGTTTTCTGCTACGCGAACCTAGAATATCTCACTCGAGGTTGAAGCTGTTCAAGCTGTTTTTATTGGTAGTTCTTCCAACTCATAGACGTGGCTTAACAGATAAATAAGAACTTGATGGCTTACAAAAGAAAATTCTCTGAAAATTCCATTCATCTTCCCCCATCTTTAGCATTCCCACATCCTGTACTCAATTATGTGAAGGATTTCCACGTAAGGCTTTCCCCACAAAATACGATCCTTCACATGTCTACATTCACATGAAGTTCAAGTACCTCAGGTATATTCATCCAAATTGAATGCACTCTCAAGCGCTCCTCCTATTTGTAGGCCTTATAACCTTTTTGAGTTGCCAGTGCCTGCCTTCTTGTGCCCGTATACCCCCCCCCCCCCGAGAGCGGTGTTATTGATTGAAAGCCGGGTTTTTATTTTTAATGACCTTTTGAATAAACCTCCACTCAACACACACACAGAGTACCGGAAAACATTTATCAAATTTCCCCAACTTAACCCTCAATTCCACATTCGGATGCCCGGGTATGTACGGGCCCGTAATTCTATTCATGTTCATGCACACGAACGCAGAACAAGGTCAAGGCCGACTTTTAGTTTAACTACTGAGTGTATGCTCTTCTGGATGCATACTCCGAAAACAAGATGAACGGATCAATATACAGGCTTTCATCCGCTGCCGATCCCTGCTCCGTGCTTAAGGGTGCATAAATTTGTTCTGCATAAATTTCGATGTCAACTTTGGAATTCGACAGCTCCAGTGCATTTTCAAGTACACTCTTGTGTTTTCCAGCCTTCAGCGCAGTGTTACGTTGAAAAACTGGAAAAAAATTCGAAAAGGAAATCAAAATTCAAAATTTGCAAGTGGTAGCTGAAGTCGGTCGTTTGGTTGGCTTTGGACTCGTCGTCGCCCATGCTGATGATGAATGCATACACAAAAGGACTTTGGTCGGCACTCCCCACTCCTTTATGACCTTTATGCAAATCCTAACAGGAAATTTGCATAAATTGTCCATTTGACTGCTGGTGGTTTAGTACAGCTATACGTCCGTCTGTAGTGCACAGAGAAAAAAGGACGAAAAACGGGCACGAAAATTCGCAGCACATTTATCACTTGCATAAACCACCATTTCCACCACCCCCCTCTGTTTTTGGCTCAACCAAAGGTCGTCCTTCTGCGAAGGGAGTGATGTTTTAAACTGTGCACTCCGGACGAAGGAATAAAGGACTAAACGTCGTCTGCCACACGAAGAGAAGAAAATTTGCATTCCAAATCGGTTGAGTATCCTTGATTTGTCTACGGGATGACGCCAAAGGAGGGTTCTCTTTGGATTGCATGAATCAATACACACTTCCGAACACCTGTTCAGCACGGGGTGTTTCGCTGTTTACGCTGAGGAGGTCGGTCGGTCGGTCTATCCTTGCGTGAGAGCACAAAATTAAATAATAGCTCGCAATGAAGTTATGAAGTTAAATGTGGGAAAATGCTTTATGAATAAAGAATTGCACCGCACCGCCACCGGTCGACGAGGACGACGGAACGCACACAAAAGAACAGCTCTCGCGCGAAGAGGGTCCTTTTGCTGGTACCGTTCTGGATCTGTTGTTTTGCACGTTCGCTCGGATTAAAGCGAAAGTGAAACCAATTTCGATTAAGTGTTTTCTCGCACCACGAGGGCGGCGCACCTCCTTCCTTAGTCCTGCCAGTGCGCACCATTAAAAGACCATCATATTGGCGGATGTGGTCGTTTAATGTGTTCATAATGGATTAGCGGTGTTGGTGTTAAAATAAAAAAAGCTGTGTAAAAGGATGTGTTTTGTGTGCAGGGATTCTCACGACGGATTGTGTTGGGATTCAGGTCCGGGATTAAGGGAATTTTAATGAATTTTTTTGTGTAATCTTTTCGGGCTTGGGTGTCCGATAAAGTTTACGAAGGCGAGGCTTGGCGTAAGGGAAGATGATTGATGAACCCTAAATTTTTTTTTCGAACTTTCTTTTGTTTTTCCTTTCACGACAATCGATCTCGGAAATGACTTCCAGGAAATAAATGAGAATTTTAAGGTTTTTCCCTTAAATCTGCGATTATTTTAAATGAGAATTTTTAAAGCAAATTAAGGCTTAGGCAAAGGTTAAGGGTAGTGTGTATAATTAGGGTAAATGCCCAGAAGAAAAGGACAAAGGAGTCGGGGCATACGAGAAGCGATTGATAACCTTCCGTTCGCCAGAGCGTTACATCGGATTGTGAAAGTTTTTTCTCAACTATCGGTCCATGGAGCTCATGATAGAGCGATGTTGACCGACTTTCTGTGGCCAGAGCTCGACAACATCGATATATCCGAGCTGTGGTTCTAACAAGACGGCAACGTTCGAAGTTGTGAATGAGAAATTTAGGGAGTGGGTCATCTCACGGCGAGCGTTCATCAATTGGCCGCCGCGATCATGCGACTTGGCACCACTCGATTATTTTCTCTGGGGCTACGCTTCCAAGCCTACCACTTTGGATGAGCTCGAGGCCAACATTCGAGACGATATTGCTGGAATAACTCCGTACATATTGGACCGAGTCATCAAAAATTGGACCGACCGCTTGAAGCACTGCCAGCGAAGCCGAAGCGGCCTCCTCCTTCTCAATGGTACGTCCTACTAAGTACCAGAATTCATGATGCATAGTTGGACAGTCAAGCGGCGTTTATCGCACAAAGCCCTCAAAACTGATCGATGATAAGCTCAACTTCAATCTAGGTACCGAGTCACCATAGTCAGAGTACTTATAGAGTAACCATTATAAGTACATAAGTGCAGCTCTTGAGCTTCGCAAGCCGACTTATAGTAGCTCCTTTATAAAATGTCGGGTGCTTCAGCTCTAGCTGCAAACTCGAAAAGCTGCCAGAGCCATGATTGTGCGACTTGGTAAAACGCAATTCCATTCAATTGTAGGGCTGCACTTTGGGCACATAAGCCTGTAGAGCCTGTAAGGCCGTCTGTAGATTGGTATGGGATTCATTATTAATTCCCCGGGCTGTGATTGTTGTACAGCAACGGCGATGAGAAACGTGCCCTACTGAGCTGAGTTCCATTAGAGGATTTTGTTTTCAAGAAAGCTAGAAGCTTATGCAACATACAGGTCATTCCTCCTGATCCGTAATCTCCACTCGGTTTGCGTTCCTCTGAGATAGCTTAACCGGAAGTACCTTCTGGCAATACCGTAGTACGACAACTATGGTATAGGATTTGAGAATCGGTAGAGGGAGTCTTTTGATTGAATTCTACGTAACGATCTAATGAGAAAGACTGGCCGAGAGTTGTATTCTGAAACACTACGACCACTCTCGTCTTGGTTTTGGAAAAGTGGAGTATTAACTGCTCCATCGTGGAAGTTAGTATCTTATAAAGCCTCGAAGCAACTCCACGTCAGTGTCTACTCTTAGTGTATCATAAGTATCGAAGTTATACGTCCTTACTATTGCCTTCTTTTCAGCCACTGCAAAGACTGTTCTTATTTCGACCTGGCTCATCCACGTTTATTGGTAACTAACTCTGCAAGAATTGTAGATAATTTGTGTTATGTAGGATATACATAGATGCTGAGGCTATAGAGAGCAGACGCAGCTCTTAATCGGATGCGGGTTTGTTATACGTGGCAGACTTGGTCAAAAAGTCTTGAGCTGTCGACACGTATTTGAGCTCGCACCAAGGCTAAATTCGCCACCATTAGACTAATAAGCACCATGAAAGAAAAGGAGGACATCTTTGGTGGGGCAGTTGGTAAATATAGCCACAACACCACATCTGACAACGGACTTGGACTCACTGACTTTGATGCGGGGCCAAACGTCACTATAGCACACGGTTTCCTAATCTCAATATTCACAAGGGGTTATGGCGGTATCTCTCAAGCGAAGACCTACTCTTGCTAATCGCTGTTTCTTTGGGCTGAGAAGGCAATTGAGTGGTTTGCTTTGGCAAGGAGTTTTGAGGATATTTCTGCTCTGACTGCTCCACGCAGGATCTGGACTGATTCCGCAAAGGAGCTGTGGAGGGCTGAGCCTTGTCTAGCCAGTTCATCAGCAAAGTCCGTTTCCATAAGCGTTACTATGCCCTGGAACTCAAATGAGAGTTACCTTGTATTGGCTATCTACCGAAGCTAACTCATTTTGGCATTCAAGCACCAGCTGGAAGGATATTGTAACCAAGGCAATGGCTTTAATGGCTGCTTGGCTATCGATAAAAATAACGATCTTTTGCCTTTTTTTCCGAAGGTTCTCGTACAAGCATAGAAGGCTATACATGCCTTCTTTACCCGTTGTTCTATGTTAGGATTCCAGTTAAGTTTAGGATCTAGGATAACTCCTAGAACAAGCGCTCACTTTACGCAGAGCATTTACCGTGATTTCGCTTAGAAGGGAGGGAAACTTTCCTGACACTAGTACCACCATATCGTCAGCATACTCGACTACCTTGGTTCTTTCTCTGTCGAATGTTAAAAGGATTTTGTTCATGTCTATCAACCCTAGTAGAGGTGAATAACTCCGCCTTGGCGTGTTCCCCTACGGGCAAATTTGATTATGTTGCTGTTGCCTGAATAATTCTAGGCTAAGCATAGAAACGATCCCCAGCTCCAGAAGGGGCTCTAGGATTGCTTCAGAGTGTACGTTATTGAAAGCTCCTTCTATGTCTAGAAAGCTAGATAGGGTATATTCTTTGTGGTATATGGAGTCCTCTATAGAGTTTACAGGACATCGTGAAGAGCTGTCTCTGTTGATCTACCTTTGTGGTATGCGTGTTAGGACTGGTAGAGGGATGGTTCTATTTTGCTTCGTAAATGCTTATCTAGGAGTTGCTCGAGAGTCTTCAGTTCAAAGGAAGTTGGACTGATTGGTCTGAAATCTTTCGAGTTTTCATGGCGGCGTTTGCCTGCCTTTGGAATGAAAACCACCCTCACTCGTCTCCTTAAAGGAGGTACGTGGTTGTTCAGTAAACAGCTCCTGAAAATCAGCGTAAGCCATGGAGTTACTTGGTTTTCTCTGTAGCATAATGGGTAGAATGTCGTCCAGGCGCGGGGATTTATGAGGAGCGAAGGAACGGGCTAACTGGAGAGGGTTGTTGTTTGAGGTCCAGGTTCACCCCGAACTGTAGCGCAACCTAAGAAAGTAAGTAAGTAAGTAAGTAAGGACATACACTTTCAGTGGAGTTGAAGCGTATGAAGACGTGAATTCAAGATTTCAGTGTCTTCCCCGACTCGATATCTGGGTTTATCTGTGGCTAAATGCATACTGCGATGAAAGGACTCTACGCGTATTTTCGACATGCAATGTGCAAGTGATGGTCAAATGTGGTGGCCTTGTTTAAAGGGTCTTCCTTTCGCTAGCCGAATATTTTTTCTTAGAATAACTTCCTTAGACTTTGATGAGGTACAACTACTGAAAAAGGCTCACATTGTATCCTAGAACGCAGATATTATGTCATGCTCTCCCCGAAAACCCCCGAACTGAATGGCAAACAATCAATATCCTTGAAAAGAATGCATGTATGCCGTGAGCCACTTAAGATTTAATCTTCATAATAAAAAATAGCTGAAAGCAGTTAACTCGATTATCGTAATTATCCGCACATAAGCTTTTCATTACTAGCTATAAACATACAAGTCCCTGCAATGCCTATGCAATTTAGTGGCCTCCAAAACCACACAATACTCTCTTACCCGCCAAGGATAATTCCATTACTTGAACAACCGCAGCCCTCTAGCAGCCCCTAGCAGCTCGCCGAAATTAAGGTAAGTGTAGCGTCCCATTATCACTGATTACTGTGACACATAAAACCATAATTAAACCATATCCTCGTCCTCGCATCCCCTAAATTCCACCAGAGTGCTACATTAAAAATCATATTCGCATTTCATTTTTACTAGCTGGTAGGAAACTTCATTACTCATTACTGCTCGCGGTAATATCCTTCCAGTGGAACGCATTTTACTCGAGTCTCCTTTCTGTGGGAACTAGTACTAAAAAAAAAACCTGACTCCCTACTCAACTCGCACCCCGTTCTACATGTTAATTGGTAAACGAGCACAGGCTGCTGTTGAGGGGGTGAAAATTAATTTATTAAAAAAAAGCAGGACTCCCTTTCGAAATAGGGAGATTGCAGGCGTTTCTTAATGATGCCAACTGCATCTACTTGCAGCAACTGAGTGTCCTGTCCTGCATTAAAGAAAAAAAAGTGAGAAATTTTATGCAACAGGATGATGCATATATCAAGACTGCGTGCAATGTGTAATTTAATTTAAATGAAGTGCAAGTAAACAAGGATTCATCTCATATAAGGATCCGGATGAAGCCAAAATGGAAACACAGAAACCGTGTAATTTAATGACTTCTCTCTCTGTGGGTGAGCACTCGTAGGGATGTCCTTATTTATTTGAGTTATAGCAATGAAATGATGCGCGTCTCTTTTTATTGCACACACTCTCATTATTTGTCCCGCAAATTTTAACACCCAGTTTTTGTTTCCGGATATGGATGTGAATTGGATGTGAAGGATATATGAGGATACATTCCCATGTAGCGCGTGCTGTGCTCAACTTAATTAAACGACAGGACTTTCTGTTTTTACGTCAAGTTAATTTTTTTTTAATTCATTAAAAAATCAGGCAGATACATATTTTATTCCCAGATAAGGATGTGCTCTGGATGGATGTAAAGACGGCGTCAGTTCAGTTTGAATTTTGTTTCCTCTGCGTACTTAAAGTCGTGTCCTTATGCCTCGTGGCATAGGGTAGATTCATTTGAATGGAGATCGACCCAAATATTATCCAGGCAGTGGTGGTTTTGACACATGACGCGTACTAATTCATGCCTCGAGACGCAGATGGGAGCTGGACAGATCTTGTTTGTAAAAATCTGACTGAGGAGGGCTATAAGATGGGGAAAACAAGTTTACCAATCCATTGTGGGTGACGTGTACAAAAGACGCTATTTTTCACTCGTTTTTAGTGTCCTGTGAACCTTTTCGGCTTCTAAGAGCTTACGTCTAATAGAGCTGCTTTTTTAAAGGCGTACTCTTCACATAGATGTGAGGAATCAATATTTGAAAATTATTTCGGGCATATAGCCACCGGGGCTTTCCTTGACGAATTGCGTACTCTTCGTTCGATTTTGGGTCACATTTTCGACACATATGTTCCGTATGCTATCGACATAGAAGGCACCTTCGACAATGTGACCTTTGGCTGCATCTACGACTCTGCTAGACAACACGCGGGAGATGAGACATTGGTGCTGTGGATTAGGGGAATGCTGACGAACAGAACTTTAATTGTAGATGCGGATTGTGGACCCCATGGTATGTCGGGTGTAAACAGTGACTGACCACAAGGTGGCGTTTTGTCTCCTATACTATGGTGCATGGTGGTGGGCTCTCTGTTGCGTACACTCAACAGTTCAAACGTCTACTTTCAGCCATACGTGTGGATGATGTTGGTATACTGTCTGTAGGCAATGCCTAGAGACTGTCCGTCTAACGAGCAGGCAGCTCTAGATATGGTCTATGAATGGCGCAGTAGGAGTGAGTTTTCGGTCAACCCCCTAAAAACTAGGAATTAAGGTTGTTCTCCTTATGAGAAGGAGGAATGTGGCCGGTCTGATTCAGTCATTGCTAAAGGGCGTCATTATCTAGATCACCGATGAAGTCAAATATCTCGGACTGATCCTCCTGGTACTACGTAGGAATGGTTTCACAAGAGAAAAAAAGGAATTTTTTTTCTTACACGTGGCAATGCCGCAATGTGGAGCTGATCATAACTCGTGGCACGGGCTACAAACTCTTATAAAAGCGGGCAAGTCCCTACAAATAGCAACACACAAAGTAACAAGTTCAATTAAGAAGTCCTTGAACCAAAAAGAATTCACACTGACGACTTTGAATCTGAAAACCGAAACCATATAGTAACCGAAACCTATTTGACAAAATGTCTGAGGACAATGTTTAACGGCAGAATCATAGATTCAAGCTAGATTAGGAAAACAATTGAAAGGTGGAGTCCTATCACCAACTTTTCACTGACAATTCTTAAGTCCCTCGTTAGTATATGATGCCGATGAAGGAAGAAGAAGGTATATACAGTCTCACAGCTCAAGGATATCGATATGAGTCCTACGAAAGAAACAACATTCGAATGTTGTCTAGGAAAATCAAGAATCTGACAGCTGGTTTTAAGCCCGGAACGCAGGTTCAATAGTGAAGGAAACCTAGACACCGAAGCACAGGGAATAGTAGACGTCTTTAAGCAGCACTTCCAGCAGCTGCTAAATGGGCATCATGTAGAGAGAGTGGTAGCGGAAGAAGAAACCAACATCCAGTCAACGAAGAAACAGTTCTCCCTCCAAGTATAGAAGAGGTCGGTACAGCCATTAAAAAGCTGAAGAACCACAAGGTCGCCGGCTTGAATGGGCTGGCAGTAGAGCTCTTTGAGTACGGTGGTGATGTTTTGGTCAGGTGCCTGCATCAACTCATCAACAAAGCATGGAAGGATGAAAGCATGCCCGATGACTGATGGACAATCAGCCCATCTACAAAAAATGTCGCTTTCTGCATCACTCTCATCGGTATCAGTGTGCCTTCTGGCCCGGGAGATCGACGATAAACCAAATTTTCGCATTGGAAAGGTCCAACGAATTTCAAGTCGAGACTCACCACCTTTTTTATCAACTTCAAAACCGCATATGATAGCTTTCATCTTCGTGAGCTCCAAACTCGAAGGACGAAATGCATGCTTTACAAGACATTGACCCGTCTAGCTCTGTTCTATGGAGCCGAGTGCTGGAAGATAAGCAGGAAAGCAGAGCAGATTTTGAACACTTCGAGAGCAAAATTCTTCGTCGAATAATCAGACCCATAAGCAAGGAGGGCGGGAAATGGAGAAGAAGGTACAACCGCGAACTCTATGAGCTGTACCATGACTACACTGGCTCCGCCATGCGAGCGAGTAGAAAATCTTCAAATCCCAGGCCCTAAGTTCGAGACGAAAAGGAAGACAGAACCTCAATTTCAGGGGTCAAGCTATTGCGGATTCCAAAGCGCTTGGTATGAAAAACTGCGAGAAGCGTGCCCTTGATCGAAGAGGATAGAGGGCTGCTGTGTCTCAGTAGAGGATACACAGGTTGGAAGCTCGTTTAGCCAGTAAGCAGCAGCTTACGACGATGATGAGCGTACTCAAAAACTCTTTGTCAACAGAATTGTTAAGCTGGATAGAGAACAGTCGTGAGGTTAACCCAAACAAGACAGAGATGGTCCTGTGCAACCGTTGATGCTTCTTACTAACAATGTAGCAGCCAATAGAGAGAAGCTTCATTGGAAGCCATGAGAGTGAAAATGGTCTATACCCCGAACAGACTGCGGGATCTAGTATGACATACGCCGCAGGCAGAATTGGAACGCGGCCAATGCCGTCACTATAACCAATATCTTGTGGTGCCGTGACTCAGTGGTTAGTGCGTTAGATTACTCAGCCGCAGGTTCGAATTCCGGAAAACATCAACATGTTTTCACGGTCCTCCCTCCAGTAAATGTCTCATAAACGTCCGAGAGTAAGAACTGTCATGAGAAAGTTTCTAAAAAAAAGTTTTTGGATATAGCTCTAAGCTGTAGGTCCCTTCCATTTGTGGGAAAAAATATAACATGCACAACACATAGAGGGTCTGTTGCTCTAAGTTGCACCGAGAAAGGTACTGCACATAAGCCAACCACGTACCTATCCACCCTGAGATGAAAGGAACCGAAACAGCAGGCGGACTGGCTGGGGAAAGGCTTTGAAAAAGATTCAATACCGGCTGACATCGTTCAGCACCATCAATCAAATTGACTAGTCTAAGTGCAATGACAGTAATTCATTAGAGGTTGCGTCTCAACTCGTAGCTTGCAGTCAGCCACCACACTTTTGCTCTGTTTGAATGACCTACTGAATTGCGCCAACTATGCAGGTAAATCTCCTCAACATCGCATACTAGCTTTGTCTTCTGCCTAGCTCCTTTTAAAGCCCTCTGTCAACAACGTAGGTCGTCCATATTAGTCTGGCTTTAGACAAAGAAATTCCACAATCGACCAATCATTCACAATACGGCAGATTTTAGAGAAAGGAATTGTATGGCAGTGTTTATAGAGACGAGCTACTAAGGCTCCACGTTGGGCGCCATTGTTGTGAGTCGGGATCGGGCCACGGAGGCAACTGCGGTGAAGGTGAGAAGCACGGCGGCATATTCCCCGTCGGACTGGGTTCTTGTCACCCTCCACCAAACACCACCTGCTCAAGACACAAAATTTTCGTTTCTAAAATAAAAAATTATGTCGCAAGGCCTGAAGGGTGTTCTGGCCAACGTTTGCCAACAACGTCTAGCATGCCTCGGGTTCATGGCGAAACTGCGGAAAGGAGGAATGCTAAAAAAGGTGTAACAGCGGTTAGGGAGTAAGCTAGGTGAATTATAAGGTAGCTTAGGTTTAGGTTAGGGCTTAATTTATGTTTCAGGTGAGTCGGGGTGTAGTTTAGGTCAATTGGGTTAGCTCGCGAAGTTTTTCCCGTTTTTTCTCCTTTTTTCTTTTCTCTTGTCTTGTTTCCTGTCAATTTTGGCATCAATAGAGTGATGTCTAATTTTGACATCCCTGTAGGATGACGATTGAGAATCATCGCCATAAAGGTTGGCAATGACCTTACTGCAATCACCGACGTCAAAAAAGTCATCAAAACAACGTGACGTGCTCCAATTGGTCCTTCGAATAGCTGCTGGAAAATACGTAGATCCTTGGACCTATTTCTTGTCTTAGTGTGCATCCACTCTTAGTGCAGGAAGCCACTGTGATATAACCTAAGCTTATCTAGACTTCTAGGGAATCCAGGTCTCCAATTAAACTTTTGAAAATCGAGGCACTTGAGTAGGTGTAGGGTGCTACAAAGTCCTGGGGAATTTCCCATTTCTCTTATGCTGTTTTCCTCATTTTATTGGCACGTCAATTATGCGAAAATTGTTGTCACAAAATGGGTATCCTCGGTTTACGGATGACTTTACATCCTGTCACTAGTGTCTATCTATCCTTTCAACAACATTCTTGTTGGTTTCGAAGCAAAATGAAAAATGACATTTGCTTTGGTTTACTTTTTTTTATTTTTAAATAAATACTGAATTTATTTATTAATTTATTTTCACAAGCTGTATACAGCGCTGATAAATGTCGCAGGATACCTCGACAAAAATTAGTTTTCCCCGGCAGAAAATATATTTTTTTAAATCCAATAAATGGCAGTTGGGGTGGATGTGGGATAAAATACTCTCCTCCCCCTGAATGGCATAACGGATATCGCAGGGAGTGTATTGAAAGAGTTCCATGGAAGGGTTATGCAATTACTGTCGAGATAGCGAATTCCACTGCGCGTTATTTGAAAATAAATGCTCGCAGCGTTGCTGAGCAAAAAAAGGATAACGACGACATGAGCAGTGTTTGATCAATTGCTTGTTATGCTACTGTAAATGCCGAATTGATAACGTTTAAAAAGGAGATAAAAATATTTTTCAAAATAACAACCCAAACTGTGCTCAGTTCGCTTACACCATGCCTCATGTCCTTGTCTCTGTCACTGGCTGACACCTAGACAAATAAATACTCAAATGCCGCCTGTAAAATTACCGAAGTTTTAGACACTGCACATTGGATAGCTGTGCAGAACGTCCTTCGCTGGGCAAACTTTCCAGTCCAGCTATGTTGGCCGGTCCTGAACCGTTGGCCCTGGCCACCTTCAATGATTGCTGCCCGTTTGGCAATTTATTATCGAATCGATATGAAGACAAAGTATCCGTACAGCAATGGCAGACACGCCCACAAAGTTCGAAAATGTGTGCCCAGGTACTAATAATATTGATAAATGGTGCTGCCTGGCGAAAGCCAGCAAAGCAAACTTTACCCGGACCTCGAGCAGAGTTATATTAATGTAGCATCCGAGAGAAGGACATGCTGGGCGAAGGATTTTTTCTTCTCCTTGTGAGAGTCCATGGTGTTTGGATTGAAAATTTATATCTACGGCAAGAATTTTGGCAGATAATTTAATGATGAGGAATAGGATATAAATTTTTCTGTTTTTTTTCTGAGGGAGGATATCTGTTATATCAAGGAGGAGAGGAGGAGCAGAAGAGGTGGTTGGCAATGTGAATCATAATGAGAGTTGGATGTGTGTAGGTAGAAGTATTTTTTTTTTTGTTTTTGTGGGATAAGTGAAATGTAATAACGCGGAATAATGAATTCAGTGGATGGGGAGGTTTCCTTTTTATTTTTCCTGGCAGCCTTAATGAACACATCATGTGACATGTGTTGTCTGCACAAAAAAAGGATGCTACACTTTGTCCAGGCTTACGAAGGCTTATTTTACATCTTTATTAGAAGATGTAGTGAAGTTGTGATGGTTGGGATATGATAAGGCTTTCGTCCTCGACTTTTGTTTATAAAAGGACGAACGGCAGTAGCGAGAGCCCTCCATACACTAAACTGAATGTCGACGCTACAAACAAAAGGGCAGTCGACATGTTTGATGTAATGACAACGATGTCATCGATTGGACATGTCCTTGGTCAGCACAAATCGATTTAAATTTTTGAGATTTAACTGCCGCAGTGGGTTTTCTGAATGTCATTTCTGACAGTTCATTCGTGTCTTCAGTTTTATACCTCCCAAATGTGCTCTTATGTATTCCTTGCAATATGCAGAGAGGAGACTAGTGCTCGCCTACCTAGGCTTAGTTCGAGAAACAGACAGTAGCGCCACAAAAAACGTGCATCGGGAGACTAACATGGCATACAGAGGCATCTACAAGGATAATCGAATACTTTGCATGTTGTAGCTGATCGAGGCATTAAAAGGCATCCAAGAGAGCAATTTGTTATGGATAATTATCAGAGGTCTTAGCGGCGTGATTCGCATGGAATATCCTCCTGTCCACTGTCCAATGTATGCTCCATCACCACTGTAAAAATACAAATATCTGGCGCAACAGATCCTATGTGGACCAGAGCTTCTCAGAAGGCTTGTTTGTTGTCATACATTCGCCAAAGATGAGACCGTGAATGAACTTTTTGGTGGTTTCTGGGATTCGAACCTTGCACATCCCGCTCAGTAGTTCAACGCACTAAACCCTGAGCTACAGCACCCTCTTTAGCACATCCAGTTAGAGTTCAAGACCATGTCAGGGTTATGCCAGAATACAACACAACAGTTAAGCTCCTTGTCGTATGCATTTCTTCAGTTTGTGATCGTTTGTGTAAATTTCTAGGGAAAACGTTCAGAAGTGTAAAATCATATTTTTGACACAGAGAGAGGTGTCAGAAAATTTCAGAAAGAGCACAATATTTGGATTTTTCAAAACAAGGAAGTTAAAGGACCCAGCGATTGATAGAGGAATCTCCTTTATGAATACACTGTAATGCAAACGTCTGACGAATTGGGTGCGTGAAAAGGATTTGCTGAGTGGAGTCAATATTTCTAAGTTAAAGCAACACCAACCAGTCCTATCCTCGACTATAAGGCAGTCTTCAACACCATTGATGGCAATGTCTTATTCTACAAGCCGAGTATCAACAAAAGTACAGTCTTCATGTGAAAAACACAAAACAGCAGCATGGGATGGTTACGACTGTTCAAGTGGTTTATGTCTCAAATAGGAGTGCAGCAAGGTTGTCTCATGCGTCCACTTCTTTTCTCAACATTTTTGGATGACACTACAATGTTTTGAGGAAGAACTGTGCTTCGGTAGCCTCAAACGAAGTTGCTGCTAGACATGGATTTTATTGCGATAAACTGACTGCTCAGTCCGTCGACCCTTCTTTTTTACATAATTTTTGAATTACTAAACCGATTTTGGTGAATTTTCTTGTATTGAATAGAGCAAGCGATTGAAAAGTCGCCAGATAGAAACTCTCTGCGAATATACTTCATGTTCCGTCACAAAGTATTTGATACACAGACGGCTGAAAGATGGATTAGTGCAGGTAGTGCAGAACCCTGGAGACCTCCTGTGCAGAAGCTGTCAATTAGTACGTCTACTCGAGTGGCGTTTAGACTGCAAATACAGAAAAGTGACACCAGAATAATCAAATACTGTACTCTATGGTATTCCGCTTTCTGAAGTGTCTCGTGTCCCTAATGCACTTAAACAGTTTTACTTTGACATTCTACGCCTCCGGATTATAGAAGTGACTTACTTACTTAGAGTACCGCTGTAGTCCTGGGTGAACCTCGGCCTCCCCCAACAAGAATGTCTGATGGCTTTTTGGCAATGTTGCCACTGGTCTTCAATACTTGATGCTAGAGGCATGGGACGTATTCCGTGCCTATCGGAAAAGGATTTGGCGATCTCTTGCGATTGTTGACCTCCAATGCCAACCTTTCTCACAGTATGTACTTGTCTTGCCGATATTAGGGATATCCGCAGCCGTACCTTGGCTAAAACAAGGTAGTGGTCTGAGTCAATGTTGGCCCCTTGGCACGTTCTGGCATCCATAATACTGGAGGAGAGCCTTGCGTCGATCGCTATGTGATCAATCTCGTTGACAGTTGATTGATCAGGAGATTTCCATGTTCCTTTATGAATATCGAGGTACGGCAACTAGCATACTACCAACGACAGCATTTTGCCAAACAGCACAGTCGATCAGCCTGAATCCGTTATCGGAGTTATCGGCGTCATGTAGGCTTTACTTTCCGATTGGGCGACCGAAGACGCCTTCTCTCCCTAGCTTTGCCTCAAAATCTCCCACGACAATTTTAATGGCATAACTAGGGCACTCCTCGTATGCTTTGCTGTGTATCTTCGTCGTTTTTCTCCTATGTGGGGTCTATAAGGCTAATGCTGCCTTGATGAGAATTGTCGTGAGGCGCTCGTTCACATATTTGAAACTCAAGACTTCTTGCCTGGATCTGCCTCCAACCAAGAATCTACATCGAAATAGGCGATGCTTTTGTTGCCGGTAGATATCGCAATTTTTCATCCTCTTACCCGGCCTATCCCATCGCATTTCTTAGATGGCGATGATATCTCCTTTGTAGCAGTCTAGGACCTCTGCTAATAGCTCGGCTGCACGTGGTCTATTGAGGAACTTAACATTCCACAAACAGACCCGAAGTTCGTTGTCCTTGCTTCGTTTGCATGGTTCGCCATCATTGCTTGTTGTTGCTTCGTAACTAGAAGTGTTTTTGTGGAACCCCTAGGGCGGAGGGTCGTTTAAACAGATGTCAGTAACCCACTTCGGGGCTAGGGCGCTGCTGCTGATCCCCTAAGGGCTCATTCAGCACCACTTCTTTCCAAGAAATTCCTTTGGAATCCTTATCGACCTAATCCGGATAAGATGTTATATCCGCTCCGCAAGTGTATCACGCCGCGGTTGGTTCCATCTGGGCAATTCGTCCGCTGTCGGGTTTATAGTGCTGGCTGCTATTTTTGTCCTTTGGTCAACACTCGCGGTTATAAGTTTAGCAAGTTGAGTCCGGGCTGACAGCAACCAGTGTCCGATGGTAAGCATATAGAAGTGACAGTTGCAACACTGGGTACCGCCTGGTTGACACCAATCAGAGGATTTTTGAAGTAATCTCCAAAAAAATATGAAAACCTGTCATGGCCCACTTACTCCTCGCACGTCCAGCAGACAGAGATGCAGGGCTGGAAAATAAACTTCTTGAGGAAAGGGAAGGAACAGACCAGATCAGTATTTGTTCATCTTTATAGTCTAACGTAAGCTATGCTCGGGGAGCTTTATTCGAACAACTGGGCCTCAGTCTTATGAACAAAATGACGTACAAAATATTGAATTCATACATCTTGGCTTGGATATCCTTTCAATATTTTTACAACTTTAAAGCCTTTCCTTCGATCTAAGATTTCAGACCCTCGCTTGAAAATTTATACCAACAATCCGCTTTCAGATTTCAGGTACAACCTGCAGGTAAACATGTTAATCTGATGGATCCAACAACGTACCGCAAAACACCACTTAAAACTCCTTGAATGCGATACAAACAGGAACAAAGTGCTAACGTGCACAATGAGGTCAAGAAGTCACACGAATAACTCCAACTAGGCTGACATTAAAAACTTGTTCTCAGCACAAGAGAAGGGTCGACCCCAGAACGTAAATACATTTTTCCCGAAACAAAAGTTGAGTAGCTTAGTGGATAATGAACAACACACCAAAACATCACTCCATGTGCACTGAGCTCATTTAAAATGGCTCCAGTACCGAGTTCGAAAAGCCAGCACACATGCCAACAGCCACACATCACACAGATAGTGTATCCTCATAGTGGAGCAGTCACCATTTCGTGATTTGAATTTTGTTTAAGTTCATTGTTCACAGAAAATAGTGCCAACAGTAGGTAGTACTTAGAGAAAAGGATGCAGATGCTGCTCTTCCTTCCAAGTGGAAGCAGTAAGTGTAGTCTCTGTTGAAAGGTGACACACAACTAGCATCAGTATGTCACCCAAGGTACGAGTGCAGTAAGATGATTTATGCCCCACAATGAGTAATTTCAGAACAATCCTTGGCATTTGCCTGGCCTCCTTTCTGTATGAGGGGGGCGGCAGATGGCATGGGAATATTTCCCATGATGATGACTAAGGACTGGGGTTTCTACTCCGCGATTTTTTTTTTCAATTTTTCTCCTAGAAAAGCGTTCACTTAATTCCCCGCGGGGTGCAAGCACATAGAAGTTGTGTACCATTGTTGGCAGCAAGGAATGAATGATTTTTTAAAATACTTTGCTATTGTTGAAGAAAGTAAAAGCTCTGCCAGGATAACTTTATACTGTGCATTAAAAAAAAAAGTGAAAAAAACAGGAGAACAGCTACTGTAAATGCGAATACTTTTGGGAGGTAAAAGGACGTAGAAAAAGGATAGACTGGAGTAAAAGAAATCTTTCACGAGTTATCCAGTGGAATGCTATTCTCCTGGTGATGCAGTTTTTTTTGTTTTTTTTTCCTTAGAAAGGATTAAAATATTTCTACGTGCGATAATATCCGTAACTTAATTTAAAGGATACTATTCAATTTTACTTATAGAGAAAGGAAGAGAATGAAAGTATCCGCTGGAAGGTATTCTGAAATAATTTCAGTTGAATTTTCAAGGGCTGTGAACCTGTAGTTGGGAAGAGGATTTTAAGAATCCTTGCATTAATTCTTTCATTCCATGGCATGAGACAACAGGAAGGAGTTTCTCTCTTCCAAATGTGTACCAGATTTCGGCGAGAAGACGCGCTATCATGTGATTTCCTAGATCCTGTGACGAAATGCTAATCCTGTCCGTTCTGCTGTGCTGGACAATAAGCAGGGTTGCAGAGCAGATAATTCTCTTTCCAGGGCAAAATGTTTGGTCCTGTTTGCCAGGAGGGCGAATGGGAGAGAAGATACAACCGCGAACTTTACGAGTTGTGCCAAATTGTGGATGTAGTCGGCCAAGTCGCATACAATGGTTTGGTCACATCGAGCGCATGGATAGGAACGCTTTAGACAATAGGCTCGTTAAACCACAGTCCCCAGTTTCGAAACGACTAGAGAGACCGTAGACTAGCTTTTGAGACTAAGCTGTCGCGAATGGCAGAGCGCTAGGTCTTGACAACTGGAAGCAACGTGCTCGGAATCGGTGAAGACGTACACACATACATACATATGTGTATGAATATGTATGTTATTTGGAGAGATTTCGAACCAGACCATAGTGGTGGGTCCCTTTTCGTCCTCTTCCACGATCGGTCTTAGCCCGAGAGACTCTCTGGAGTTTTCCACAGTTCTTCTCTGGCTTTAATTCCTCGTGTCAACGCTAGTATCTGTTCAACAGAAATCTGGTCTATCTTCTGGGTTTTTTCCCAGTGGCGCCCCAAGCCCTCCTTTGTTCTGATAGTTAATGGCGGAAATTAGTATATTAGTGCCGCCGTCTTAATTTCCTCCAAGCATAGTTCAAAGGTATCATCCTCCTGGTGATACCCGAAATTTCCCTGTCATGTAGATAACGCTACCACCGATTTCAGTGCTCTTCACTCCAAGCTCAGAACTTTCCTTTGAGTGGTACCAGTCGGCATTTTAGCCTGTCTACAACTTTCCACGGTTGGCCACCTTCTCTGGTGTTCCACCGCCGCCCAGTTGTTAATCCGGTGCTCCACCATTTCTCTGCCAATTGCAGCAAATGGTTCCGGACCAAAGAACTCCGATCCAGGATTTTCCTTCTCATAGATAGTACCGAGCCAGTGCCAGTTGTTGTCCCAGTGCAGATGAAGTACCGTCTATGCCGCCGTTTTCTTAATAAATACTTCCAGCAGCAGAATGTCTAGGACCACTTCCATTGCGCATATTGGTGTCGATCGTATTGCACCGACGATTCTTTAATATGCCAGACGTTGGTTCCTATCTTAATGCTTCTTAACAGTTTTCTGGGAGGCTTTTTGCTCCCGTACAACTGACGCATAACTATCATCGCATATATCCAGTAACTCGGCGAGATTCCCCACCTTTGTCCACATACCCGTTTGCAACGATGAGGCACCATTTTCGCCCTCTGGATCCCCTCCAAGTCAGTCCCGCATCTAGGTATTCTCCCAGATACTTAACCATCTCGGTCACCTTCAGTTCCGATCCAAAAAGTGTCAGAGCTCAAATTCCAGATCTCCCTCCTCTTCCATGTGAAGATGATTAGATCTGTCTTTTCCAAGTTTAAGGAGAGCCCTGGGTTCGGACTGGATTCCTCATGGTATCTGCCGTGACGTTACTGAATTTGCCTCTTGCCATTATTGCTATGTAATCTGCATATGCCACAAGTCTGGATGCCAGTCTCTTCAAATCTTCTCTGGGAGAGTCCATAGCTATATTCCTCTGCTAACTCCTCCTCTAATTCTTGAAGTTCCCGTCTGAATATTTACCGCCCGTGAGGATAGAAAGCGGCCCTGTTACAGGCAGAGACTATTCAAGGTTTAGGAGCTAAAGACATGGAGTTCCCAACCAGGGTGGAATGGGAAATGACTGAAGTGACAAATGAGTTCAAAATAACTGTCTACATCGACGGTTTGAAAATGAACTTTGGGGTAGGGGCGGGTATATTCTCTGATTCTCTTCACATTTCTATGTCTTACCGGCTTCCTGATTCGTGCAGCGTCTTCCAGGCGGAAGTTCTGAGGCTTGCCGATTACTCAAGCAAACCTCTAGACCCCTAAACACCATAGCCATCCTCACAGACAGCCAGGTCGCTATCAAGGCTAATGTATCAGCCACTACATCCTCGAAACTAGTGCAAGGAGGAACTCGCCTCCCTGGGTCATCGGTTCAGGATCAGTTTCCTTTGGGTGCCGGGTCACAGCAACATCGCGGGAAATGAGGGAGCTGATGAACTAGCGAGGCGGGGATCTGCCCTTGATGGCTCTCTTGCGGAGGTGGTGAACGTCCCGTTGGGTGTCCCTAGGATAGAATCTTTGCGGAAAATCTATTAAAGGCTGATTGTAGATGGCAGGGGGTGCGGAATTGTGTCATGTATAGAACTATCTACTACTTGAACAGAACACAAGAGGTATTAAGCAGAAACCGTGCAGATATGGCAAGATTTCTGGCAATAGTACTGGCCACTGGTCCATCGGGGCTTATGCGGCCAGAATAGGCATAGGCAAGTGCCCGGTTCTCTGTAGGGCAAGGCGGCGCTAGGTTGTTTTCTTTTCAATCCACTTAGCGAACTTTTGTTGTCCCCCCTTGGTTCAAAAATCATTCCATGAACCGCTGTGTATATCTAGCATTCACACACGGATAGGGAGAACTTGACTTCGAATGAAGCTGATGTTTAACATTAGACTTGGAAACGGATTGACTTACCTTGTATCCTACGTATCCTTACATCTTACATTTCAAAGTGAAGCTCGTTAAAAAAAAAAAAAACAGGAATATACGTTTCCCAATTGTCCTTCCTTGTCCTTGTTAACTTCGTTTACATGTCCTTCTTGGCTTTTTGACTCCCTTTCGTCATCGCCGCCCCGCCTATCAAATCTTCAAAAGATATCAATCGAAACTTACCTGAAAAGAGAACAAAAAAAGAAGCATTAGTATGCAAAATTCGTCATGATGATGTTCCACAAGCATTCAATATCATTTACAGATACATATCCTTCGACAGAAGGGAAACGTGTTGAACACACATTCCCAGGCACAGGCTGTATCGCTCCCTGTTTCATCTGTTTCAACAGATTATCACCTTAATCCCAAACAAAAGAAAAACGAAAACACACAGAAATATGCCATAACAATAGCTCTGACAGATAAATGGCAGGAGCAGCCCCGAAACCCAAACTCGAGTGTCATCGAATACCTTAATGCGTATGAATCTTTAATGACAGGCTTGGTGTTGGCAGATAATACTCGTACTCGTACATATGTATACAGACGCGTAGGTACGTAGGCATGACATCGACACTGAGTGTGTGGAAAATAAAAGAGCATTATCCGATATTCGAGATACAAATAGGTTTCCCACCAATTGCAATCGAAGATTAGACAAGACACACACCCCCTCCTACTGTGAGTATCTGTGTGATGGGAATGTAACAATAGTCTTCCGCGCGTCTAATCATGAATTCTGGTGGCACCTCAGTACGAGAATCCATTAGTCCTGATCCTATTTCTCTTTGTGTTCACAACGTATCGACTTGCGTTGCGATGGGATACGTCGTCGTCGTTGTCGCCGCACTGTGTTGTGTTGGGTATGTCCTTGTGTCCGGCTTCCGAGGAGGAAAAATAAATGTGAACTGTAATTTTGCGACAGCTCGACCATTTCTTTACTTGGTGGTGAGTGGGCGGTTAAATCGACCTATCCGGACCCATCCCAGGCAAGGAGGTGGAGATAAATTTGCATTTTTGCTGCGATGGCAGGATTACGCTACCACTGGGCCTAGAGATTTATCCTCGGGCTACTAGCGTGTGCTGCATGAATGCTAAGGAGTAATTTTTGGCAATTGTTTAGGTTATGCTGTCCAGTGTAATTTATGCGTGGGTCACAAAAGCACACAAGAAATGGCCGCCATTTGTACATGAAGGGGACAGCATTTGTGGCTCGTTAATTGAATCCGGAGCGTATGTGCCTCTGGGAAATGGGCTTTGGGTCATAAAAATGAGTAATCTTCCATTATCTGTCCTCTTATGAAATTGGTTATAAGCACATTTTCCCTTGATTAAAAAAAGGACGAAATGGCGATGTCACTACATCCAGTAAGCTATGTCACTTAGGGAGCATTTCTATCTTCATTATTCCAACGATATACACATCCTTGAGGTGTGTGTTAATTTGTCAAACACACTCTCGAATCGGGACAATATTAGTAACTCCGTAGACAATTTAATGTAATAACATGTTCCTAGGCCTCAGGACCCATTAATTCCGATGACACTGCGTCGAGTAAATAATGGTGCGCTGTATAAGTGGGACTCCTCATTGCCAAACATAGCAAATAATATCCGGAGAACATTAGCAGACATACGGGTGCTAAAATGTATACACAAAGCCTGCAAACAGGATGCTGTTTTCTGTTCCTTTTGGTAGAGCCACAAACAAGGTGAGAATTGTATTCCATAAAATCCGGTGAGAGAGATACATATTTCCCTCCAGCAGCAGCAGTAGCAAGAGCAGGCACTTTTCTGTTGGAGCAGAAGAAATATGCACAAATGTTGTTGTGCCAGAATAATGAAACCCGCAGGATCGTCTGCCAAGTGCGCCATTTGTTGAACCCAGCAGTTGTAGTAATTCACATGCAATTGGTATGAATATGGCAAATGGGAACTAACCAACTCAAGCAGTCCTGGGAGTGAATTCCCCATTTGAGGAGCAAAAATGGGTTTGTGGTGCTAGTGTTTGCGCTTGAAATGTCCTTGTCTGCAGTAAAATTTAAAATTGAAACTGAAAATGTATCCGAAAGGTTTATGGTTAACCTTAAAATCTAGGGAGAACAGAAATCTTATACAAGAGCATGACTCCCACCAGGAACACACTAAGGATTTTTGAGTTAAAGAGATCGGAAAAAAAGCTGACTTTTTGGACTGATTAGGATCCAATAGATGTCCTTATAGATTCAAGGCAATTGTAGGTATAACCAAGGGATCACTATGGCTAGGTGATCAAGTGGATTCTACCCCGACCGATGGTATTAGGGCTTATACACATCAAAGTTGAAGTTACCAGCGTCGGATACTTTGCACTTCAATTCCAGAGTAGATGACGTGGACTAGCACTTTGAGTTACCGAGGATGATACTGGTATGGAGAGGGACCGACAAGTATACGAGTAAGGACACAGTTGGACTCTCGCAATGATGACTCCAAAACGAAAGACCACTCAAACTGAAAACGGAATTTATGCGATATAACCTCCTGGGACTAAGCGGGTTGGGGTGATTAGCAGCGAGTAAGTTTTAATCCTTAACACGTCACACTGCGTATAAGGGAAACCAACGGGAATTTGAGGGTGAGTTTAGTGTAATCGCCAGTCCAGATGCCCATAAAGGCCCCTTATTTTGGAAGCCTCTTAATAACCGAATATTGACGGTCAGATCCAGGTTTAAATGGAACGAACGTTTGAGGAAGGCAAGGACCCTCTACAGTCAATTAAGTGCTGCCCATAATTTTAGGGCACCTTGCCATATCCCAAACAGACTCAAAGCTGACATTGGAGTGGAGGTGCATAGATGACTACATTGTGGTACCTTGCATCTAATTTCGTACAACAGCCAAAACACCTCACATCAAGCAGTCAGTTATGACTTTGACACTTTAAGTGATCACCTAGCGTACCAACAGCCTGGGGACCATATTATTCAAGGAATAAGGGCAATCAGCAGCGCAATGCAGTCGAACTTAAGTAATAATTGGAATGTTGAGGAAAATATTCTGGCATAGGTACTGTCGGGAAATCACAAGGAGACAAGAAGTGATGTGTGACATAGACGAACCTTCGAACAGCAGAAATAACTCAAAGATCGCATGGCAAGGACTCACACTATGAATGAAAGACAGCTCGAGTTCCCGTACCGTATCGAAATGAGGGCTACTGTGACTGTTACTGAATAAATTTCATTAACACCCTCGCACCGTGGAATAGTGCCTTGGCTCACTGATCGGTTCACTGATTCAAGGTCGAAATCCAAGAAAAAGAAATCCTCAGACCAAGCTTTTGCTAAGGTCTGATAAATGTCCGAGAGTTACATTCATCTGGGAGCCCTTAATTCGGCCTTTCAGATACCGCATTAAGGTGTAAGCATATTATATTAGTGTGGAAATAAGGACAGCACGAACATCCTTGTCCGGGCTGAAAAACTCAATGAAGAAGGTCCACAGACTCATAGAAGCGTTGATATTTCAATTCATCAATTCATCCTCCCGATGGAAGTGATAGCTTCGGGCGAATGCCGGGCACGAGCGTAGGTTGGACTTAGGTTCTCAAGTCACATCAGCTCACATCGAAGATATACTACATGGAGCTGCACTCATTTGCTCCACCTAACAAACGATTTAAATGGCATGACGGTACGAGGTCAGTAAGTGACAATATTTGTAGTGCTGGAGACGTATCATAAGGCTGTGGATTAATAAAGGCGGCAGCTACAGCTTCTTTGTCTGCGTGGGAAGACCCCAGCGTCACCGAGTAACCACTCCTA
Organism: Blera fallax; assembly: GCA_946965025.1. Taxonomy (NCBI): domain Eukaryota; kingdom Metazoa; phylum Arthropoda; class Insecta; order Diptera; family Syrphidae; genus Blera; species Blera fallax. Next base: position 77,967,464 of record OX337245.1, on the reverse strand, counting down.
AGCGTGCTTAGCTTAACGATAGTTTCTACCACGACTTTGGGAAGAAGATTTACAGTAGAACAGGCTTTGACAGCAGCTTCATAATTTGAACAGATGCACAAAGTTTTACACTTCATCTTTTCCTTAAAAGGACCCCAGTAGGCATCTCAATTTTTCAACTGAAAGACAATAGTCAGTCTACCCAAAGGTGCAAAATGCCTTACTCGAGCATCCTTAAAATAAACGCAGTATACGGAAAAATCGTCAGTAAGAGACCAGTCCGCGTCATGAATACAGGAGGGTGCAGCAGACCTTCAAGAGCTTGGATTACTATTGCAACATCAGGTATGCGATAAAGAAAAGTGAATAATCAGGCACAATAGGAAAACAAGGTGCCTAGGAGCGTGAATAGCCGATTCTAACTAGAGGCAAGCCTGTGCTTATCAGGGGCTTGCTATGCTGTGCTTTATCCAAGAGAGACGTTATGTTGACTTGTGGATACTATAAAAGCGAGGGTTAAGGTGCAAAGTGCGCTGTGTTGAGATCAAGTGATGTGCCACAAGGCTGTATACTATCACCACAACTTTTTCTGACGGTGATCAGTAATGTGTTACGGAGTATTCGACTCGTAGCAGTGAAATGTAATGAATTCTTGAGACCATCATACTTGGCCACACCGACGATGTCGTAGACTTGTGTGCGTCCTTGAGTCAAATCCCCTCCGTTTTGGTGACAAAGGCACTTGTAGTAGAATCGGGAATGAGCTCCACCAAAATCGTGAATCTTGCATATAAGTATTACAATGCAACAGGTTGAGGAAGTTAAGGGCTTCCGGTATCTCGGAGATATTTTCTTTCAATTAACAGCGGAACCGCATTGGATGTAAACAATCGAGTAGTTAAGGCCAGGGTTGCAGACGGTATGTTGTTCAAGGTGCGACTTTTCCATTCAAAGTGGAAGTCAGTGGTTTTAAAAGCATCGCGATAGTACTTGGAAATCGGCCGAATTGTCTTTGCCAAAGCATTTTGCTGACGAACAGTTTTATGAGAAAATGTGCCAGATAGCTGCTGAAGCGAGTTTACAATAGCGAACTTGATTGGTCACACCCTATGAAAGGCACTGACAACTGAATAGCCAGCCAAGCTCATAAGACATGGTGTGAGATGGTGTAGCAGGAACACAGCAATTAGGAAAGACTCAAAAAGAGTTGACACACATCTTCAAGATCCGTAGATTATGGCGCATAGGCGTGGAAGTTGCTTCGAAGATGCCGATAAAGGTGACATTGGGCTTAAAAGTTGAGGAGGTGTTCGCCCTTTTGGGGTTTGTGTAAGGACTATGTGAGGCTTGATATAATTGCAGCAAGTTTTAACCCAAATTTTGACTTGTATTCAATAATCCTTGAGGTTGTTAATGGAGATTAGTGGCAGTAGCATCGTAAAAATCTAAAAGGTATCAGCATTGGTATTACTACAATGTAACACCCATGTCTGACTAGGGGATTTTAAGAGGCGATTTAGATTCATTCGTTCAGGCTGTATTAACTGAAAGAATTATGTAGTCAGACATCCCCAGGGTTCCTCCTAAGGAATATGGAGCACTGATCCATAAAAGAAGGAAACACCTATATACATGCCTACCACCTATCAGTAGAAGATCTACCATTGTTAGATCCACTCAAGGTACTCCAATTCATCAAGGAAATTAGACTGGAGGAGGTGCTCTAAGCCGAGTATCTCATAGACTAGAGCACAACAGATCTATAAAGGTCGCAGTGTGCCTACACCCCTTAAGCCAATCTAATCAAGTTCAATAGTTAGGCTCAGACATTAGCACATTGGAGACTATTTCAGATTTAGGCATCTAAGGAGGCTTGGACTGTCCTCACACGATTTTTGCTCAAGTTCCATAAACGAATAAGCGAAGGAAACATCTCTTGACGTCTCTGTATGCGTCTAGTTCTTTTACAAATACAGATATGGAATAGAATCTTCACCGGATTCAAACGGCTAAATTTCGGAAATTTTTGATACATTTCCGAGAAGTTGGACGGTACAAAACGTTTTCTTTTCTGGGATTCAACTCTGAACCTACCATTATCCACTGTGTCAAAGCATCTAACCTCGTTACGAAGAAGAAAACTCCACTTGCATCCCGTTTTTGAAGGGGAGTGAGCAACAACAAGGGGAGTGACCTTACTCATATTTATGTGCGAAACATGCTTATAAAAAAAAGGATTCAACTGGCTTTTATGCAGATCTACATTCAACATTCACCTATGCTGGGTGCCAGGCCAAAGAGACATTCCAGGCAACTGCAGGGCAGACGAGCTCGCCAGACAGAGTACTACTCTAAGGATTCTGCCTCATAGGCAATTCCTAGGTATGCCCCTTACCATATGTAAGCATCTACTAAAGCTGAACGCTACTAGCAAGACTAACCTCAGATGGGAAAACGGCTCACCGTGTCACATTTCAAGACAGATCTGGCCTAGAATGGACCATAAACGTAGTGCCGAGTTGGTCAAACTAAAGCGATCACAGATCAGCTCCGTTGTCGGTGTTCTCCCTGGACACTGTCTTATAGTCCAACATGTCCAACAGTCCAACATGCCACAAGACTTGGTCTCCATTTTAACGACTTCTGCAGGAGTTGTAGGGACCAAGAGGACGAGGAAACCATCCACCTCCTTTGTAATTGCCCAGCCTTGTCGCATAAAAGAATGCTGCATTTAGGGACTCCCTTCCTTGAAGACCTTGGCGATCTGGCGTCCTTAGGCGTCATGTGCATCCATCGCTTTATCAAAAGCTCCTGTTGGTTTTGTTAGTGGCCAAATGGTTTGATCCATGATATCACAAATGACCGAACCTAACCTAACCTTTATGCAGATCTTATCTTCTTCTCTCCATTATGACGCGAGTTAATACCCAAAAGTCATTCTAGTATTTTTGAATTTTGAATTCTTGTATTTTTAAACCATTCCTACGAAAAGCTACTCTAAAATTTCCAGAAACTAAAATTACTCCATTGACTGTGAAATTTAGATGCTGCGAGAATGTCTTCACTCGTAAGTAACGAGTTCCAATAAAGTAGCGTACCGACGCATATGAATCCTGCATTACCACCACAGCTACACTATACAACAAAAACCACTCACCCCACATGTTGCTGCATAAAGAGAATATCCAATAAAACCCCAACCAATCCGTGTCAAAAATGTATCTTCAAGCAGCTTAAATGCATTGAAAACTAAGAGTTCTCTGCAATGAAAAGAGCCATCTACTCCTACTCCATGCCTTGGTGCGAGTTCACTTCAAATATTCCCAATCCCAACCCTGTCGTCCTTGTCGCAGAATCACATCACACGAGTTACCACGAAATATGGTTTCGTCATCTGAAAATGATGAATATGTGACATGTGACGTTGGGAACTCAAAATTTTGTTTTTTTTTTTCCATGTCAAGGAATATATGTGTTTCGAGCACAAAGGATCTAGGATTCGTGCCCTCGTCTTCCGGTCCATCGTTGTCTGCCTTTGGCCATGGATTTCATTACGTTGGCGAAATTTTAGCAACGAAAAGTAATCATCAGCAGAACCTAGTAGCATACAACGACACCATGAGTGTGTCTGTCATGTAGGAAGCATATCGATGTATAAATGAGTAGATCCCTACAAGTTGTGCTCCTTAAGCGCGAACGTTGGAAAATTCAAAATGTTTCCAACACCCCTACAGTGCCCACTTCTATCGTTTCGTGCAAAATTCATTATTTCCTTCGAAGGTACAAGAACAAAGGATACAAGGATACGTATTTGCAAGCATGGCTGTGTGTGTGTGTGTGTGTGTGCGAAAGTAATAAAGAAAAATTACTCTACTTTCAGGAAATTACTGGTAGGAGCTTTGTTCAGAGTCTGGAAACGTTAAAAACCTTTAATTTTCTATGCTTCAGGGCGAAATTGTTTTCTTGAGAAAATTGAATTTCGGTTAAGCGAAATAACACATCGATCACGTGCTCTACCTCGGGTAGAATACCTGCTTTAACGTCTTGTCTTCGTCAGGAGTTTTATTGTAATTAAGAGAGGTTTTCAATGGTTGAAAATAAAATGAATTATGTGTGTAATTAAAATAGAGTATTCGAAGTGAATGGCAATTTGGGACAGAGGTACTCAGGCTTAGGGTAAATGGTTTCGACAGGTCCTAGGTGATACGAGTACCGAGCCAAGTCCAGAAGTCAGTTACACAAAGCGGTTGCAAATGGCAAGGAAGTGTTTAGAACCACTTTGATGATCTCTTAATTAGGTGGTGATGAGCCTTTATAACCTCTTCGACAGTTCGTATAGAGCCTGTCTGGCAAACGTTTTTAAAAACGCACTTTAGTGCTTAAATTGCTAAAGAGAGTATCTTTGACGGAACAAGTTTGAAAATTAAGATACACGACAGCAGATACCGTATCCAATTTTGCAGCAACTCATTAGTAGTAAGATTCAGAGCCTGACTGTCCAACGAGATGAAGGTGCGAACCGCACGCTTCGAGCAACAACTCCAACAGTGGCCATGGAAACCATACTTAGTTTCATTCCGCTTGATATATACTGTAGCAGTCTGGCGGCCAAAACCGCTGTACGACTGAGAGAAGGCCGATTTTGGTCATCGAGCCTTTAGGGTCATGCCTCTGCTTTGTCTCGATGAGGGACTACAAGTGGATCGACGGAAAATGACCACATGAACCCGATGCCAGCATTTGAAAGGAGATTTACTCCAAGAGTTCCTGACATAGTGTACTGGAAGAACCGTAGAACCATGAAAAACGAGCTGGCGTTCTATGCCGACGGTTCTAAGATAGACGTTGTCATGGGAGCCGGAGTTTATTGTGCGGTCCTAGGAATAAGCCACTCCATTAGAATAAACGACGACTGCAGCGTCTTTCAGGCCAAAGTCACAGCCAACATACAGGCTGCTGAAATTATTCATGTGAGTAATATCGTTGGCAGCCGCTAAGGCTCTGGACTCTGCTTTAATTAGATCAAGGCTTGTGAGGACCTGCAAATCACTCTTAAATGATATATCTAGAGCCAATGCGGTGACCCTCTGCTGGGTACCAAGACATACGGATATCAAAGGAAATGAAAGGACTGACAAGCTTGCTAGGGAAGGGTCGGCGCTGGACATATCGCGGGCCTTCCCTTTTGTGGTAACCCCAATCGGTTCCCTACGGAAGAAAATAGAAGATGAAGCCACCGGCCGAGCAAACAGACGCAGGGTTCATCTGGAGACATGCGCAACGACCGAGGCGCTATGACCGGCCTTCAGCAAGAAGAGAGCAACTTCTCTGGTGAATCTTAGTCGTAATAACACACGGGTCGTTTCTGGAATAATTACTGTTCATTGTGCCATTGGCGTTCACGCGGAGCTTCTCGATGTGTTGCATAACAACTTTTGTAGAAGTTGAAGAGACGAGGAAAAAATTTACTCAGTCCATCACCTGCTGTGTGATTGTCCTGCCCTATCCGTTAGAAGAATGAGGACTCTCGGAAGTTACTTCTTCTCGGAATTGGAGGACTTAGGTAATGTAGAGCTGACGGACCTCCTGAGATTCGTATCACTATCTGAGTGCCAGACTTTACAGCGATTCCTGGGTTAACTGATTGGCCACATGGGCCCGAACTGTTGGTCTTAGAGAGCAGACTCTATTTGTCACAAGGCACGCATATACCTAATCTAACCTAACGTCTCGAGCCAATAAAAGAGATAGTGAGAAACTCTCGCCACCTTTTTACGCCATCACTCAGTGGACTTATTATTACATTAATGAGCCAAAATCATCCTGGGATACCAACCAACCTCGAAGGGACGTCCACGCTATGGCGGTTTATAAGAATACCGGAAAACCATGGTAGAAAATGCATACCTTAAAGCGCTTCAGCACAAATCAATGTTGGCGAGGGTAGAAATAATCGTCTCATCCATTTAAGTAGAGGTCAATGCAACTTCCAGGAAGCTAAGGAGAAGCAAAGCCACCGGCTCTAGTTGTCAACTAAAGGAACTATTTGAATACGGAGACGATGTTCTGTTAGGTTGGGTGCACCAGATTGCCTACCATGTTGGGTTGACGCAAGAATGTCCTACGACAGCTCCGGATGATCCATTTGCAAAGCTAGCGATCTGATATTTTGCTATCGAGGCATATCTCAGTTAAATATCGCATACATGGTCCTGTTCAACGTCCTCTGTGAATGCCTGAAGCCTATCTGCCACACTGATCAGCGAATTCTAATGCGCTGCTTCCGCTCGGCGGATCAAAAAGTTACAAAATGTTCGCCTTGATGCAAATCGAAGGGCGAAAGACTCTCTCGTCGAGACACACCATGTTTTCATCGACTTGAATTGCACATAGCACTCATCGCCTGGACTGTCTGAGCTGCACCAACTATAGCGGCATCAGTCTTCTTAACATCGCATACAAGATCCAATTGTCAAGCTATGTGAAGGCCTAATATTCATACTACGGCAGATCTTCAAAAAACCCAGGAGCTTCAAATTCTTACCCACTACCTTTTTATCGAATTCAAGGCCGGCTATGACAACATATATAGAGACAAGCTGCGAGTATGCAGAGCAATGTCTAGCTTTGGCATCCATTGCACAGAATGACGATGGGCAATCCTCGCTGCTTCATCAAGGTTCGTAAAGAACTCAACGAGACCGTTGATGTCAAAAAAGGATTCAGACAAGGCGAGCCGTTTTAAAGCTGAGGCCTTTAACATCGTTCTTGAAAGCGTCAAACTTACGCGTCAACACCAGAGGCAAAATCTTTTAAAAGTCCGCCAAATTACTCGAAATCTCTGACGGAATTCGTCGGAAGAACGCAGCGTGATGTCAGTGGCGCTTTCGTGGGTATGGAGACGAATGTGCTGATGATGGGTTTAACAATCAATGAGGGCAAGACCAAGTATGTGCTGTCAACAAGAAATGACAACCAACTCCGACGTCTCGGACAGAACGTCACCGTAGACTGATATAAAGTTTAGGTTAGGGACCACCTACCTTGTCTACCTAGCCTCCACTGAACGACACCAGCGCTAAGATCAAACGAAGAAAAACTCTTGAAACAGCGCCTGTTTTTTGGGCTAAGAAGGCAATTGAGTGGTAATGCCCTCTCTCGAATAACTAAAGTGACTCTTTATGAGACCTTAACTATCCGAGTCATGTTCTACGGTACAGAGGCATGGTCTTTGTTAAAAATTGATGACGTTGCTCTTGGTTGTTCGAGAAGAAAATTTTTCGAGTGATTTTCGGTCCCTTCTTCATAGATGCTAAGTGGGGGAGGAGTTACTATGACGAACTGTATGGGGGCTATACAATGACATCGACTTCGCTCGAAAATTTAAGGTCCAACAGCAATGCACCCCTATGGACCGCGCAGTAGAAGAAGACCACGACTCAGGCAGCGGACGCAAATCGAAGTGGACTTCAACTAACTTAGCGTGCGAAACTGAAGACAGCTAGCTAAAGACCGACCTAGCTTGAGGCACTTATTGGTGGAAGCCCAGTAAGTAAGCCCACCTTAAGTAAGTAAGCAGGATCACCTCCGCTTCAAATGTAAAGAAAAGACTCATCTTTCAAAGTCCTGTCCTAGTAGCTTAGATTCCAGTTCCATTTTTATTCTTGGTTCATAGCAGCTGCCCATAGTCATGTCTCCTCTAAGACACCTTCTAAGTTCCATCACCAAACTCCTAAGCAGATAGCTGTGTACTCCTCGTGCATAAATCCATGCAATTCTTACCTACATAAGTCTTCCTCAAATATTAGGGTCGATCACAATTCTCCTTGCACAAGAGTGGATGCTGTTCCACTTCTGTTTCCACTCAGCTATCCAGTTCGCCCGCTGAATTCTCATCAGAAAATGGAATCAACCAAGTCCTCAGTTGGTCACGCATTGTTTTCCATTCGTGAAATGGCCCAGATTACACGAAATTATTATTCACCCGAAAACAAGGAGGCAAACTGGTTCAATCACTTTCCACAATGGGCCAACTGGGCGATGACGAGAACGGAACGACAACGATGAAGGGGTGTCGACCTCCTTGCATGAAGGATATGCAGCTGCACTCGCATTATGCAAACCATATTCTAAATGCTAAAACCTGCAAGTTTACGAGTCTTGGTACCAGCATGGAGCAGTGGGGCTGGTATATCCGCATGTGCATATAACCGTATAGAGCGGCGGCCTGTGTCCTGCTTCCTGATCCATCCATCGTGATTACTTAGTGAAAATCTCCCCTCAATCGTTTTCACATCACGGATCCATGGCCTGCATAATGAATGTCGGTTGGCTCGACTCCAATCTGAGATTAAAATTCCCAAAACGATTCTCGAATGAGGAAGCAACCTTATGCTGTAAACCGCCGTTGGTTTCTCCCCTCCTTCTCGTTTCGGTGTATCTCCATTACCACACCGGTCCTTTCTGGAGCATCTAGTATCTGCATTGGTGACTTTTGAAAGGATGATGCAATCCTAATTGTTTGGTTTGGTATAACGATTTCATTGGAAAACTTAATTTAAAATTTAAGCTACAAATGTCCTGGAAGACTTAAGGATTACATTAGTTGTGAATAAATCAGCTTCTACCTTATTTCAGGCACCCACCCGTCTTCTCATTGGTGGTCGTGCCACGTTTTCGTAGATCCACTTCTTCGAAAAAGAGGATATCCTATAAATAACAGCTACGATTGCTCTTGATTTTCGTTTCATGTAATGCGATCCAATTATCCTGTGGGAGGAGGTGATAGTGAAGGATCTATGGCTGTGTATCAATGCCACAACAAATGAGATTACTGTCTAATTGGAGTGATGGGCTTGTGCCACCGTTATTAGGTCCTATTGGCCTGCAGAGTCGAATATCCTTTTTCTATCTCTCTTTTCTTTGCGACCAACATTCTATAGAAGAGGAAGTTTAGTCCTACAAGTGTTTGACTATGTGTGCATATCTTATCAGTAAATTACAGTTAAGTGCTAACAATAGTCCTTTCTCCTTGAACATGGTGTAAAAATGGAAAAAAAAGAAGAAGGAAAACACACAGGAGAAAAAGGATCAAAGAAGAGGGCTCCCTCCCTCCTCCAAAGGAGCACGAACACACAGCAATGACCTACCGTCATTCAATGTGCAGACAGAGAAAGGGAGAGGTGTGTAGCTTGTAGGACTAGTGTCAGGACTACTGGGTGTGGTATTAATAGTGTAGGGGCACACCAAATCTAATGTTTACCCAAAAATCCTTTTTTAATGAAAAGGAAACTCTTGTCGTTCATTTTTCTTTTTTCATAGTTTTCGTAGTCGGTTTTGTTGGTTCTCTCCCTTGGGTATATCCTCACACACACATACTCGTACACGCATTCATTCATATGACTGTGGTGTCCCCTTTGTATAGGATGCTATGTCAGCATCTGTTGTTATCTTGTCCTGGCAGTGATTGTCTTTCTACATATTCGCCAAATTTCGTTTTTTTTTTTTTTTTGTGTGTTTTTTTGTTCTCCTGATCCTTTTGTAGCACACTCTGTTGCTGCTGGTGCTGAGTACTGGAAGGAAAAGGACCAAAAGGTGTCGTTTTCATTTAATATTTGATGAGGGTGTCTGAGAAGGGAAGGACATAACACCTTCGAATAACACCCATATTGACTTTGGAAGCGATTTTCTGCAGGCACAGTGGCTTCAAGCAGGCACAGCGAGTGTGGAATAATTTTGAATAATTTTCAGAATCAGCTAGAGTGGGTGTGCCAAGGACTCGTATGCGTGTGTGTTTGAGAGTTTTTTTTTTCCTTTTTGCTTACCTCATGTTTATTAAGTTCAAATTTTGGTTTTAGAGCTTAGTGTGGTTTTTTGGAGGATAATCAGGATGTTTGTGTTTTAGGGGAGAAAACAATGTGTTCGAGGAGAATTTTTTTTCGTCCTTCTGTGGGGCTTGGAAGCCCCTACTAGTGGGTTTTATAGTTTTTTTTTTTTTTTTTTTTTCGTGGGACGATAATGGTACGTATACGCCCTCGTAATTGACTTTTAAATCATTTAGTGGAAATGGATTGGAAATTGAAGATAAGTTCTTCATTTTTTACGGAGTCTTTTCGGGGAGTTTTAACGACGTAAGAAGTGGGGGTTTCTTCGGGGGAATTCGTGTGAATAAGCGAATTTGGAGAGTTGAGAGCAATAAGACTTAAGTGTCGGTATAATGGGAATGGTTCTTTAAATTTGTTCAAAGGATCCGACTGATTCGAGGAAAGAAACGACGGATTGCTTCCACCTTGTAGCACTGAAATTCCATTTGTCCTAAGAAGGAGCGCAAGGTTAGCACGAAAGACGATTGCATAAATTGCACGAGTCCAAGATACGTAGGTTAAAAACCTTCTTGAAGTTTTGACAAAAAAAAAACCTTAAAATTTATAAGATTTGCGTATCAAGCAAAGCTCTTATGGGCACGGATCTATATTTCAATACACCATAGAGCAACAGTCTATGTCGTACCTTACGTAGACTCTTACAGGAAATACTGCATTATTTTTCCGGAAGACTGGAGTGGGAATCCAACGCATTAACCAGTGAACAGAACTTTTAACTTTACATAGACGGGTCAAAAATGGACACTTATATAAATCTCTACGTAAGCCATTCATACAAACTCCCGGGTGACTGTAGCACTTTCCAAGCTAAAGTCTTCATCAGTCAAGCTGCACTCAAGGCAGTAGACAGCATGATAATTGGATCTGGATCAAAGACAGTCTACGCATGCCAACAAACTATAAACAGCAGGTGAACTAGCACGGAAGGAGGTAGTTATCCCTATTAGTTTCCTAGCAGAGAGGAATGGAATGAAGGCAGAGTCTCTTTCGAGAATGAACTGGGCATCTACACCGACGGATCTAAAATGATCGCTGGTACGAGTGCCGGTGTGTACTGTGAGTCTCGAAACACATTTCGCTCGTTTAGGCTTGAGGACAGGTGCAGTGTTTTCCAAGCTGAAGTTGTTGCACTAAAACAAGCTGCGGACATGATTTTTTTTCAGAAAAAATAATCAGCATCTATGTCGGCAGTCAAGCAGCCATTAAGGCTGTGCAGTCCTCATCGATAAGATCCAAGCTCGTAAAAATCTGTAAAGAGCGACTGAATGACATCTCAGCGGCCAATACGGTGACCCTGTGCTGGGTACCTGTCCACACGGATATCTCCGGTGGACGAACTAACCAGAGAAGGGTCACTTATGAACTCCCCACTGGCCCTCTCTGAGGCCAGTATACCGCTCAGTACACTGCACAGGGAGATAGACATCGAGGCCAATGAGGAGGCTAATAAACGCTGGTATCGAGTTGATACACGCGCAACAGCCAAGTGATTACGGAACTCTTATGGAACTAAGTCGAAGGGATATCCGAATAGCTGTTGGCGTTATGACAGGACACTGTGTGATAGGTAATCACGCAGCTCGGTTACCGCACAACGACTACTGTAGACGCTGCAGGGACGAAGAGGAAATAGAATCCGTTCGTCACCTCCTTTGTGACTGTCCAGCGCTGGCCACTAAAAGAAAGTTAAGTAACATTGAGCTAAGCAAACTCCTGAGATTCATACATTTATCTGGGTGGTTTAACTTAGCGGTCGAGGATTGGCATAATGGACTCTTAGTGGTCTAAGTGAGCCGTTGACAATCCTGTTAACAAGGGCACTTATTTACCTAACCTAACCTATCCCTATTAATTTACTAAAAAGGAAAATAGACCTTAAAGCAAGAGTGAAGATCAACACCTCCTGTCCAATGGGATCAAGGGGCTGAAAGCTTTTTATCAATGAACGGATACGAAACCAGTGTCATGGTAGGTAAGCCAACTGAGCCCTATCCGATAGGTGCAATCTCCACCAGATCAATCTGCAAGAGCTGTCATCACACAGAAGAAGACGAAACTGTCAAACACTTACTATGTGCTTGTCTTCAAATTTGTCGTTTCAACTACGTAGAAAACATGGCTTTTTGAAGAGCTGGAGGATTTACCGCAAGCTCGACTCTATAGGGAATCACAATGGATCAAGACGTCCCCTTTGGGAGCACCCTTTGGAAACAGCACACCAATAACCATACCAGTCATGGTTCAGAACAGCTCATTTCTATTCACACTATCATATGCGGCCTTAAATTCGATACATAGATGGTGGGTATCGATCTGGAACTCTTAGGTCCAGGATTTGACGTAAAGTGAAAATTCAGTTGATTGACGATTTTTTAAGCCTAAAACCGCACTGGTAATTCCCAACCAGTTCGTCGACGAATGCTTTCAAATGCTCTAGCATTACACGATATAACACAAATGCGAGGCTTAGGAGACTTATTCCTCTTCAATTGTCGTAGCTGAGGCGGTCTAAACAGTTTCATCTAAAAGACTTTAGCAATGGCCTTGAAACCAAGGAGTAGGAAGGAGTGCTGTGCACCACTAGGCAGCGTGGTTTCAGTTTTTACGTTTTTTGAAATAGTCGTCTTCTCATTGTATGGAGTTTTCATGGGCTTGAGCCAGTCTTGAAACCATTGAGCTGCACCGTTTTCGTAGGCCTCTATCGCTAGCTACTTACTTAGTCATATCCTGTATCGCTCACGGGTTTCAGGGCCTCTTCTACGCCTACGGGCCATCGAGTACAATTTCTGCCCGTGAGTTTCAGCTCTGTCCAACTCTTTCCCAGCTGCCGGGACTCCTCCTCTATTGTTCTGCGCCATGTACTTTTCTATCGAACTTCTATTCTGCCGTCTTGGGTTAAAGAGTTCTATTGCATAGCGTGCTTTGCTATGGAACTGTCACCTTTTCGAAGGATGTGACCTATCCGCTGCCACTTACGCTGTTGAATTGACTGAGGCAATGCTTCCAAGTTGTTCGAAACAATCTACTCTCTCAACCGGCTGCCCAGCCATGTCTGTTTGAGCGAGAGAATTGCTACCATGGCTGAGTAACATTGTTTTGCCAAGTAAATTTTGAGACCTATGTACGACGGTAGCCTTCTTCTCCACTTTCGTTGTCATTTGGTGGAGGTCCATAATCCCATGTGAGAGTAAACATACATATGTCGTCAGCGTAGTCAAGGTGTCTTAGTTGAGATGAAAGTGTCCATCGAATACCATCAGCTTCCGATGACAGAGCCAAGTTTAGAATATCTCTTGTCACCTATGTATAAAAACAATATTGGCGAAAAAATGCAACCTTGCTTGACTCCACTCTGTGTTTTGAACTCTTCTGACAACTTTCCTCTGCAGTTCATGACACTTTGAGCCATCGTAAGTGACAGCTGTTAAATGCCAATCCACTCATTTTGTCCCTTATGAAATGGGACAGAATTAAGTCACAAGACGCAATGAGTCATCAACTCCACTCAACAACTATAGATCTCATCCGAAAAACTCTGGTGAAAATATCGGTACAGGACCGACAAGCATCCAACATTCCGACGATGCTTTAGCGAAGAGAATTGGTTGCAAATTGACACGTCACCGATCAATCTACATGCTTGACGCTGGACACCATCTATTAAACTCAAACAATTGCGGAATCCAAACATGTGAGTTGTATTCGAGTTTCGGACTAAGCTTTATAGATAGTAGCCAAGTGCAGCGCTGAAGAAAACGTTTATACCTCTTGAAAAATCCGAAGCACCTAGCGCCACTTTTCGCAGCTTCAGAAATATGATGATTCCAGCGAAGGTCTGGGGTAACTTGCATGCCAAGCATTGACAAGCCATAAGATAGCTCAGTGTCTCAACGACAAGAGACAGCACTGGGTTCATGACGAACTGAACTCATGAGATATCTTGAAAGGAACCTCCATCTAAATGACCGTCAGTACGATTTCCGTCAACAACTTTCCACAGTTCCACAGAGGACCTCATGGTGTTCCTAACGAAAAAATGGAATCATAGTATTCACCATCATGGTAAATGACAAGTAGTTGCCCTTGATATCTCTAAAGCTTTCAATAGAGTGCGGCACAGTCCCCTCTAAACCAAAATCCAAGCTTACAGTGTCCGTAGCAGCTTCCCATCATGGATTTCAAGCTTTTTAAGTAATCGGTCAGAACAAGTTGCATTGGGCGGATATACCTCTACCTCATTCTCAACCGATTCTGGTGTACCCCAGGGCTCAGTTTTCTCGCCAACTCTATTTTTAATAGTCTTCAACGACCTTCTCTCTCAAACAAGAACGATGACTGCCTGAAAGTATCCTTGAGTTTAGGCTGAAACTTCGCAGACATCCCAAAGCATGTAGCAGCGTCACATATTACTTAGCGTCTATGCTCAGCTTTTACAAGAAGTAGTTAGCTGAGTGGGTTTTGTAAGGGGGATCTAAGAAGCTGTCCAATTATGAGATAAGACTGGTTATAGGAGTGTAGGCGCACTGCAACTATTGAGATCTATTGTGCTCCTTCAACTTGGAGCTCTACTTGTCTTAGAGCACCTCCTCCCACAATATCCTTGATGAGTCGGAGAACCTGGAGTGGATCTAACAATGGTAGATCTTCGTTTGATAGTTGGTAGTCATGCAGATGTTTCCTTCTCTTATGGATCAGTGTTAGAACCCTTTTCGGCTCCAATCTAGTTCCTGGTTAATCACTTACTTACATACTTAAAGGGCTCCCGACCCTGGTAGAATCTCTGCCTGACACACGGCTACCTTCTATCCTCTGAGGTCCCGCACACGTTGCTTCCAGTTGTGAAGACCAAGTTTTCTGGCAAACGCGACAGCTTGGTCTTTGTACCGGAGGTTCGGTCTTCTTCGCCGTTTCGAACCTGGGAGCTGTGATTCGAGGATCCTCTTGACTGGAGCATTGTTGTCCATTCGCTCGATGTGGCTGAGCCATTGTAGTCGACGTATCTTGGTCACCAATAAATTGACAGTTGGGTTGACAGTTGGATTAAGGTACTTCTGAATTATCCTTTGGAAACCATAACAACGCAGACGTCTCTTCAGAGTCACAGAAGTATAATCGTCTTCTCCTACCTTAGAAGTAAATGCCGACTGACAGGCTTCCGCCTTATTTTTCTTGAATGCGTGCTCATTTTTATTTCCTTTCAAATAGCCTTTTCGCCTCCACTCCATGTTGACACTTCTATCTGACTTTTTACGTTGCTAAGATACGAGCCACAAGCTCTTCAGTTCGTTTCTAGTTGCCTGCCTTAAATCGTGAAAATTGTGTATCCTTGCTGTATATACACTTTGCTTCCAATGGGAGACTAATTTTTTAGGCCCGTTCGGTGCTGGTCGACGTCCTATGCTACCAGTGTTTCAATAGTCCTAGACTTTTTCGATCGACTTCTTAGAACAATCATAAGATGGTGGTGACTGTGAGTGGTAGGAGTTGTCCTTTTCATGATGTGTATCGATGACACCACTTTCATAAGAATTAGAAATTATTTCCAAAATGTCCTTTAAAATCCTCTTCACCCTATCTAAATTCCCATTATCTCTAGAACGTAAAGAGTTCTTCTGCATACCCCACCCACACTGCTCCTCTTTAAGCAGCCTTTAAGAGATTTTCCCTAAAAGCCCTCGAAATACCCCACCAGCCACAAGCTACAGACAGACTTTCGGGTTCAGACTCTCATACCGGAAGTGACACAAATACAAAATTGCGACATCAGGCTAAAGACGTAAATAGGTTAAAACCATTTTCTGTCAATCCGCTCCCATTAGGAGTTGCATGCACTTTCCACACCAACGATTCAACATCTGTGTGAGTCTGTGTATTTCATTTTTACCAGGATGCAAACCAGGGAAGTGGACGAAAACAAAAAGGATGCCACATGCTTATCGTCTTCACATGTAGATATTCATAGAGTTGCTCACACCGCCCGGCTTACCATACAGCTTCTCAAACAGGACGAAGACTGCATGCAGATGCCATTCATCTATCTCTCCAATTGGAGCAAACTCCTTCTCCTAAGCAACAGAAGTACTATGGAGTCCTTAGAGTGTTGACAGCTAATTTATGCCCAATACCACAAGCCGATGAATGGCTTTTTTAGTTGCAACTCTTTAGTCCTGCTTCTTGTAGTTTGAGTGAGTACTGTATGTGTGTGGTGTGTTTCAGTGGTATGTGGCTTCCACCCGGACATGTCATGGTGCTGTATGTCTCAACGGAAGGCTGGCAGACTTAATGAGTAAACAAATTTGAGGACTCTTGATGACATTTCCAGAAGGACACTCAACTTTATTTTAACGCAAAAATGTCACAGTCGAGGGAAGTATACTGCATGACACACATACTCGTGCGCCCCATCGATAAGTGCAATGCTTGAAGTCAGTAACCTCAAGGAGCCAGGATATGCTACCTGCGTTTATTACGACTACTTAGGTCTGGGAATATAGAAGGACGACCAGGTGGCATGGGTACAAAGGTCGCATGAGATGCCTACATACACCCTTGTCTGTTTTTGGTTAGGAAGGAAAAATCCGTTTTGCAACTCACAAGGATAATGTGTTGACAGAAGTTCGCCATTGTGTAAGTGGTGTTTTTTCTTTTCATTTTTCCTTGTGTTTAAATGCGGTTTAATGTACTTTTATTTTTGTGTGTAGTCCCGCTTGCTTTGCATGCTTATGAGAGGCTTTCGCCGAAGAGGAAGTTTCACTGTCTCCCGTGAAGCCATATGCGGTGACATGCGTTGACACGTGAAAGTTGCCAAGGGATTTAAGGACTAAGTAGACGCACTTTGTGACTTGAAGCTTTAAACTTTGTAGAATGCCGAGAGTTACAGGATTATTTGTCTGCAAGTTGTTTTCTTATTTTTTTTTTCTGTATAACATAGGCAACGTGACACGTTAGACGTGAGGACACACGAAAGTTAAGGGAAGAATGTGGGGGATTAAGTCTCGTCTGTGGTTAAGTTTTTGCGGTTGAAGAGATTACAACGAAGGTTTGCTTTGTATATCTGGTTGGAGAGGTATTTATGTTCGAGATTTTTATTGGAAAGACGTTGGGTAAAGTTAGTTGGCTGAGATTTTGTATGGGTGTTGGTATGTGTTGGGCAAAATACTTCACTTTCTGGTTGGAGACACAATTCATTCTCAGGTGGTTGCAATTTTCCAATGAACGCAGTGTGTCCTTCGAAACTAGAAATAAAGCTGGGAGTTCCGTACTGAAAAGCAACAGAAACAGAGCTGAGTATACTGTGCGCAAAGTATAAGGTGGCACAAGAGTCGTTCATTGTTTACTTATGTTTATGTAGACGTGTAAATTTTTTTTAATTGAGTAGCGAAGATAATATCTCTCAGGTGGTCGCCGCCAGAGTTGGAGCAGATTTGAGGGCGTTCCGCAGCATTTTCCGCGGCTTTTCTCAAAATTTCTGCCGATAAATTCTCCACTTCTTGTGGGATGTTCTCCTTTAGAGCCAACAAGAGTGTGGCTTGTTCATGTCGACCCGTGACTTCAAGAAAACCCAAAGAAAGCAGTCTGGAGCCGTCATATCAGGTGATCTTCCAGGTCAGTGCAAATCACCAAAACGGGAGATAAAGCGGTCAGAAAACACTTGATGCAGAATGTCCGCTGTTCGTGCTCGTGCTGTATTTGCTGCTGCACTGTTTTACTGGAACTATATGGTCTCCAAATCCTGTAGATCCTGTAGCGCTCATAAGTCGCAGTGACAGTGTTGGCGTAGCCGTTTTTTGCCAAAAATATGTCAACACCGCACCAAGCAGTGAACAGAACAGCTGTTCCTGGGTCATCTGCATCTGCCACTGTCCCATGTTGAATCTCCCCGAGGTGACCGGATAAACGACGAAATGCTTGCTCAGTTGTAGCTAGAAATCGAGGTTCAGCCAAAACGACTGACCGATTAATTTTCAAACACAGTGACACAAGTATTCCACGTTCTTCAAGGATATAGCAATCCATGGCTTGTCTACGTGCATTCGGCTTCTGTTCATTTCACAAATGTCAATATCGCGGTGACATTCGATGACATATTGACAAATGTCAATATCGCGATGACATTTGAAAAAATGAGAGCATCTTCTGATTGGATGATGACTTACGCCACCTTGTACTTTGACTGACTACCAGTGCCACTGTTAAGGGCTTCCTTGTGGCTCAGATGAGCCGAGTTTTACCTACGTGACCTCTAGATTGTATGCCTGATACGAAAGGTCGCATTTGGAATTCATTACGAGCAGTAGGCAGCCTGAATATCACCATAGGTTGGAGAAAGCGCACTCAATGAGAGATATTATTAGGGTGATGCCATCCTTAGTGCTCAATAGTGTAGGGGATGACTGAAAGTTTTGACAGTAGATTTTGATAATTGATTCCACATTCAAGAGTCCTTCCGAATAGGAGAGTACCTTCTAATTAACATGGTGAACGACTATTTGAATGAAAGTATCGATGATGGAGTGTAGAAATAGTTGGTTAGCCAGGCTTTCCGCAAGAGTCTGTACTAGGACCGGTACTGGGGAATATTGTGTATAATGAAGCTGTTCGAGTCGCCGAGTTAAGTCGCAATCAAGGACGGCTACATATCTATATAAATTGAAGTAGATCTGCAAAGGAGGACGAAATAGATAGACGAGGCTCAGCCACCAAATTTTGTTGGCACTGAACCATTTGTTACACTGGGTAGAAGATTGATGAGAAGCTTGATCAAAAAATGGGTCAGTGCTTAACACCATTTATCGTAGTCGACTGAGGACTCTAAGTAATCAAGCCAAAATGGCAAATTAAAGTACAAAAGGGCTGTAGATGTGATCTTGCCGTATCACTGGGTGGAAACCCATCAAATTACTTTTAAACAGATTCGGGCGTTAGTCTGGAAGATTAAGGTTAGGAATTAATAGTGGAAACATGCAGTTGGCATCTCTGTCTGAAAACGCTATGGATTATTGGAAATATCACAGGATGGATTCCATTAATATGGAGAGCGAAGCAGCTATTAAGGCTCTTAAATAGCGGAGTCTCTGATCTTGACCATGTACAACAATGTGCAAATTATTTGCGTGTCAGACCATAGTGGCGTTGGTGGAAATGGAAAGAAGGTGAATAAGCAACGGCTCCGATCACTGTGAATCATTAGCCGATGTAAGAGCACTGCCTCGATTCGAAATCAATGATGACAAGGTACGTAACGTACGTAAACATTGCAGTCTAGAGAAACGTTACATGTCTACCGATGTTACGGCGGTCCTAGCCCATGAATACACTACAAAAGAAGGAACAGAAAACATCACTCGGAAGGCCTTTTTCTAATAACTTGAAAGAGTTAAAGGACATTTCTGCAAATTCTGCAGTAAATGCATGAACTCCTTGAAGCATTTCCATCACACGACTGCAGTGTCACTTATCGAGAGATCAAGAAACAAAAATCCATCCAGAAGGCTTTTGAAATCCTAGCGTACATCAAAGGCTGCGTATGCTGTCTAAAATATGGAAAAGCAATGTTATCAGCACCAAAATCAAGCTGAGACTGTTCCGATCAAACGTGGAAACAGAGCTACTTTATGGGTGTAGTACCTGGAAAGTGACCAACAGCGTCACAAAGAAGCTGAAAACCTTCATAAATAGATGTCTTCGCAAGATCCAAAGGACCTTTCGGCCGAATTGTATGACGGGCCAGGAGCCCATAGACTTCAAATTATGGAGGGGAAAGTGGCAGTGGATTGGTCCCCACCTACGGCATGAAGACAGTTCCATTGCGAGGTACGCCATGCACTGCAATCCACTTACCCAATCAGGCAGACGAATGGGCCGCCCTAGGCAGACATGGAGAAGCACAGTCGAGGAGGAATCTACATCATTGGGGATGACTTTGGTGGGAGCTCAAGCGCGTTGTAGAGCTCCAAATACGATGGTGCGCAGGCATTGTTGACGTCCTATGCCACACGAAGGATCAGAGGACCTAAGTAAGTAAATAACGTGCGTAACTTAACGATGAATCAAAGAGTTCATACTTGATCGTTAGTGGTGGCCAGTAAGACCCATACTCAAGATCTTTTGGGAATTTTCGAGACCTTTTTGTATGCTTTTCATAGACATATTTTGTAAGTCTTCTAGCATAGGCATTTTTGGCACTCTTGGATGCTTTTATGTATGAGCACCTTGCTTGCAATCATTTTCCTTTCCTTCACGGACAATGGGTTTTTGTCTTCTTTTTGAAGATGAGTTAGCCTGATGAGGCTGCCTACGATCTCCTATTTCTATTAAGATGGTGGTTGAGCAGTTGAATAAAGATGATGGTAGCTGGTTGGAATACGAATTCGCAAAACTTTGACTTTGTGTCTCTGGCTGCCTGCAGATACTTTAAGCATATTAGACGCATGCAATGTACGTATTCTTCTTTGAAACTGCAAATCCCCTTTCAAATTCTACAAAATATGTGGTGGGAATCAAGTCATACACTAAGTGGTCCCTAAACCCTATTTGCTTGGCACGTTTTCTCTCTGAAGACAGGTTGGGCTTGGTTAGGAATTGACTGTCAAGTTTCGTTTCGGGAGAGTGAATCTACGAGTACAATGCTGGGGATAGCGTCCCCCAATGCCTGATTCGTCTCTTGAATTGCTAGATATTGATATTTTCTGGAATAGACTTCCTTGGAAATGGATGCCAGAGCGTGCTTATTCTAGAAGAAAATCAATTCTAGGAGAGGGACATTCACGCTGTTGGTAAGGTAAATATGAAGCTTTTGCGGCCTTACCATTTGTCTGGTAGAAGCCTCTACAGATTATTCTTCGGAGCATTTTTAGCCTATGGTATGCTAATTCCTGAAAGTTGGAGGTTAGCATCGAATCTTCGACGTCTTCTTCTGCATTTTCTTCGGCGAGGTTATGATCAGGAGTATAGGCATCATAACCCTACCACTTTACTGCATCCCTACTGGACCGCCTGTGGAGTCGAATCTTCGATTCATTCCTCTAAATATGTAGATCAACTTTACTCACTCTAGTTCTGTGATACAGGATCTGTGGTGATGCCAAACGTACCGGAGCTCAATATTACACTAAGATGATGCATGGTATTCTAGGGTTTGATTACGCGGCCATCTATTTGAAGCTGGGTTACAGTACATGTATCCGTCTGGAGAGGGTGGTGGAAGAAAAATTGTTCATCTAACTACAGAGTTTTGCACGTGTCCTTCTCTGGCTACCATTGGGAAAGCTAGACTAGGTCGTTTACTATTTCGATGGTCTAAATGATCTTAATAACGCTTCAACGGCTACCTTGTGGCAGCACGATCGACCTACTTTGCTCTAAGTATACCTTATCGAAGGCCACATCAACCAACCAACCAACTACAGAGTTCTTATGGCTGCATGTAGGATCCAAGTATCTTCAGTCTTAGCCTCGCTGTTGAAAGGTAGTGGCAGAGGAAGTGTTTTATATCCTTTTGAGCTCCTCTTGAGCAAATACCTTTTGCGAGCATTTGTGTAACTTTGCGGACTTCGACTTCATCACAAATGATTCTAGCTGAATAGCATTTCAATCTGTGGGTTAGCACAAAGTATTCAGCACCTGATTCCCCTGATATGTTACAGCCATCTGTGCATACTGATCACCCACTAGAGTTACTTGTAGTTCTTTCGTTCGTCCAAGACTCTCTTGTTGGTAACACTGTTTCCAAATTGTTGATAAACGTATAGGACGTGGACGGTCGATAAGTGGTGTCATTTATTTTATTTTGGCACTTTTTCGGTGTCCTGTGTGTGCCCTTCGTTGGAATGGCCCGTGGTTCTAAGCCTTGTGGCTGAAAGACTGAAGATTCTCTTCGCTTCTAGGTGCACTGGTAGAATGAAACGTCATGCTAAATACGATACAGATACAAATACAGACTCCACACCAGCACATGGACTACAACCAACCAGCTATTTTTGACAGATCGAAATACACTCACGGCACTCGTCTTAATGACGATTTGAACGATTACTCGTAGTATTACAGACTACCAGTAAACTGTTGGCAGGATGACAGATAACTCTTACAGAACACCTCAGACCATCCCAAAATCCTTCACATCATTCCCTAACAGCTCCTCGAAACACAAGGTATCACATGCAAAATATTTCGCACGAAATCCACTCCAAATATTCGCACTCGCTCTCGCTCTCAAAGAATAACAAAAACAATTTCCATTATCCTTGGAAACAAATAGTCAAAAGATAAAAATCTCATTTAACTAAGATGCTCCTACACCCTCCTCTCTCAGGATGATGGATCTTAGCTAATGGATATTCTGCATAATTACGCATTCACCCAAGTGAAAGAATTGCCAAGGACTCCTTTCCTCGCATCCTCGTCTTTAGTACATGTATGCCTGTTCCACTGAACCTTAATGACACAACATTAAGTCCTTTGTCCCACTGATGTAAAGAACATCAACTTCGAGAATAGAAAGATGAACAAAAAAAAAAAAAAAAAAAACATCGCTTCACCCACGCTCACAGAATTTAATGAATGGAATACAATTTCATTCATTTTCCCAAGGACATCCATCTTCTCCTCTCATTTAAAATAGATCACAATGAGGGAAAATTTTCTTTATCTTGTATCTACCATCATTCAGTCAGGACGATGATTTTCAGGGCGGTCTTTTCTCCTAAGGATACTGATACATCGTGTGGTTAAGTTTTTAAACCACAAAAGAAAGTCTTTTCTTTGAGATACGGACGAAAGTCCTTGAATGTTGAGGCATATGCTTTTATCATTTGTGCGCCTCACTCCAAAAGGATATCTCAAGTTATAAGAATATCACAGAGACCACTTAAAATGGTGACCATTCTGAGGTTCTTTTAATGGATTCAGGACAATCACCTCAGAGTCACAGAGTACTCGTACTATCTTCCACCACAATAACACTGAAATAAAAAAAATTATAAATTGAAAAGTCGATGAAAATTTAAAAGAAAAATTTGCGTACATCGTCCTGCAGGCGCAAAGATCCTTTGTAAGGAGGAAACTTTAGGGAATTCTACCAAACCCCCCACCAAATTCACGTTCATAATCGAAAGAGCAAAGAAAACAAATTTAAAAGGAAACACTAAACACGCTTGGTGCTGAAGAAAGAGAATCGTTTCTTTTCAAACATTTATATCACCCCCAGGGTAGTCCTGCACAAGGAATTCAAAAGCTACCATTACAATAGGTACAGAGAACAAGGAAACGAACGAAGACAGAAATCAAATTGAAATCTAAATTTGAATGGAGCCTTTGCTGAGGTATGTCTACACACACAAACATCCCCACCAAGAGAGAGAAATAGAAAAAAAGGACGAAAATGTGTTGGTTCCTTATCGGCTCTAAGCAGCAGCAAAAGAAACCTTGAAAGGCACTCCTCATCGACAGTATGAACCCGACAACGCTCAAATACGGTTTCCTCGACACGCTCTCTGTTTTTTTTTTTTTTTTTTTTTATTCCTTCAAAGGACTACCAAAACCGACTGTTCTGGCGAAAGAACATTTGCCAACCCAAAGGGGATACAATTTATTTTAATTTTATCGCAAAGATTTCGTTTCAATTTCAATTTGTGATTTGAAAATAATTTTCAGGTTCATTTTGTATCGAGACTCGCGGCTGACTGTATGTGTGTCGCCCCTAATTTATCTTCATTTGCTTTCGATAGATTGAAAATGGGAATAAGAAGAGGCGACGGAAGAGAGACGGAAATGGTGAATGGAAGGATTCCCCTAATCAGAAGATGTGATTACTGCGGGACCAACGCAACGGCAAAGACGTGATATCTTGATGAGGAAATAAAATCCAATCAGCGATTCAAGTTTTATTTGCAAGACAGAGGGAATGTCGGATACGAGATCAGTTAAGGGATGAGAATAGATAGTGTGCGCGGATTGATGTGGGTTCTTTGGCCGATGGATTAGGTTGGAGGGCTGCTAGTCTAGGGTTGGATAATTAGACGAGAAGCCTTTCTATTCGGGGATTTTTTCTTTATTTTTTAATTAAAAGCTTTAATTCGTTATCCTTGGGGCGATGATATACCCCCCAGAGGGTGTTTCTTCTTTGGGGAAATAGTCCTTCACCTGATATTACGTGACGGGTGTTTCGCCTTGTATGTGCTGTAACAAAGGTTTGAGAAGAATACTCACGAATTGGATTGGAGTGAAATTCGTATCAGCTCAGGGTAACAGGATTCCTCCTCCTACCCTCTTACAAAGTAGGTTTACGACCTTGTTGCTGTGAATTCTGAAGGAAACCATCAGAGGAGACCTGTTTTATACGGCAAACTAAAAAAATCTTTCGCATTTTGCTACCCTAGACAGGAGACTAACCACGAGTAAGAATCTAGATGAAAGAGTTACTAAAGCTGCTGGGTATGCAGGAGGGCCATCGATATGTCATGGAGTTTGAAACCGTAACAGGTCCACGGGATACACGAATGCGTCATAAAACCCATCATTTTTTATGGTGTGGTGGTATGGTGGCCAGTATTAGACAAAAAATATGCAACGTATGGCCTGCTTGGGAATCACAGGGACACAATCCTTAACACCAACCGCGGAGGTGGAAGCGATTCCAAACATATCACCAGTGCACCTAGAAGTGAAAGAATCGCCGGACTCTCAGCCACAAGGCGGAACCACCGATTGAACTTACTATTCATCTAGAGCCATTTGTAACGATGTTGTAAGCAGAATGAAGGCTATCGAGACACTGGCTGAAGGCCCCAGCGTAGATAGACAAATCGACATCTGCTCGGACAGCAAAGCAGCAGTGAGCGCCATTACAAACCCTTAGTAAGGGAGTGCAGATGAAACTGAATTTACTTGCCAGACGCAACAAAATCCGTCTCTCGAGGGTACCGGGCATCGAAAAGGCAGATGAATTGGCAAGAAAAGGAGCGTGTAACAAAGAACTGAATCCTGAAAGGGCAATAGGAGTCCCGTTGACAACTATTGAAACTACAATCAATGCGCAGATACGACAGGAGTTCAACAACTACTGGGCGAATCTGGATGCGTGCAAAGTGGCCAGATCTGTAATAAAGGAACCGAGTAACAACACAACAAAACGAGCCCTAAACTGAGGCAGAACACAGGCGAGATGGTGGGACTCATAACAGGACACATCAATCGCAACAAACATTCGTTCAGACTCGGACTATCTGAACCAAGATGTAGAACACTTCCTCTGCCACTGTCCTGCAACAGCGAGGTTAAGTCAAAAGATAAATTTGTCATGCTAAGAAATCTATCCTGCGTGGAAGACTTTAATTGTTTTGTCAATAACCGTCAGAGAAATGAATCCTTTACTGAAATCCTTTGAAGTGCTACGAAAGATGGCCGGACAATCGCATAAAATGTGTTCTGAACGAGACTTGACCGAGAAGGCGTTACATTAGGCAAAAGAATGTACGTTAGGAAACGCGTTAGGTAAGTTAGGTTTAGGTATGCAACCTCACTTAGACCAGGAAGGTCCATTGTGTTACCACAGGATCAGCATCTCCAGAAGGAGCCTCCCGTTGAACCCGGAAGTGATAGTTATAAAGAGCTGGAGGCTGTTAATGCTAGCTTTAGCTACTTCGCCAAGGTTGTTGAAGAAGGAGGCCTCAAAATGCAGTCTCCTACGACCGGAGAGAGCTTCACATGTACAAAGAAGATGTAGAATGGTTTTTTCCTCCTCTTCATCCATGCAGCTTCTACAGAAGTCGTTAGCGAAGAGGCCTAGCCTAGTGACGTGTCTAGCGCCAGTGCCCTGTAATGACACCTACTATGCTGGAGATGAGCTCCCTTTTCTGTCTTATAACACAATTGGAGCGTTGGAGATCCATTTGCGATTGGTACTGTTTGTAGCTTTAGTAGCATTTAAACTGTAGCAATGGGCATACCGAGGTTCGCCTTAGTCGGTGAAATCGATAGGGTAGCACCCTGCCTGGCGAGTTCGTCAGCCATGCAATTCCATGCAATGTCACTGTGACCCGGCACCCAAATAAGGTGGATGTTGAATTGATCAGCCATCTCGTTAAGAGGCAGGCGACAAGCTAGGACAGTTCGAGAGTTGAAGGTGACGGATTCTATGAGATTTGATGACGGCTTGGCTATCAGTAAAAATGATGATATCACATTGTACTTGGTCCGCGACAAGGCTTCCTTTATCGCCATGATCTCCGCCTGGTAGATGCTACTGTGATTTGGGAGGCGGAAGGAGGTTTTTCGGTTGAAAACATTGGAGAATACTCCTCCCCACTCCTGATTCTGTATCCGTATATAATTGCATGGATTCCTTTTGCAACCCGAGATCGTCTTCGTATTCGGGTTTCAAAACATTTTTCAAACAGAACTTGAGGAAGGGTGTAGTCGATGTCTTCTGTGGAGGAAGTTAAGATCGTTGAAAGTAGTGGAATGTCCAGTACGTAGACTAGACTAGGAAATCCATTTGAATCCTTAAATTGCATTTGATCAGGAAGAGCAGTTCGTGGTCGGGATTCTTATGATTCTTTTAACTTGGCAAAGACCTCCAGTGGAACTCTGTTTGTGCAGATTTTTTAGACCTATCAGGAGTTGAGCTATCTCTAATTTCAGAAAAAATGTGGTCATGAGCGTGTCCGACAACGGCAGATCGATTTCTCAACATCGTCTCCATTAATTTTAGTTAGTATAACGCCTTATATACAGGAGACCGCACTGGGAGGAAGGACTGAATCCCCTGGTAGGTACACCAAGACCAGTACCGGTTAGGAAAAGCGTAGAAGAACATCTATCTTGAGAAAAACGTACCAAATAGCACAAGCTTCAAACCTACTGAGAGATTCTGTAAAAGCCTTTAAAGGTGCTAAGGGCACCTTTAACCACATTGATCCCATTTTTGAGACAAGTATACTATTAGGAGTCTGTGAAACTCACCTTTACCTCATACGGTAGGAATTGACGAGGCTTTTGAAGACCGTGGAAAGCATACCTTATTGCTCTGGGTTATTAGTTAGAAATGGTGTATAAGGCCTCCTTTAGGAAAAGCTTACCACGAAATATGCTCATAGAGCTCAGTGGTTAGTGGTTTCGATTACTGTTCGAGTCGCAGAAAACTCCCAGGATTATTAACGGTCTCACTCCTCGTGAATGTTTGCCCAACATCCAAGAGTAGTAAAATGTCATGAGAAAGCTTCCAAAAAGAAGCTATTCGGGTACGGCGCATAACACGCACACGACGAATGGTTGCGGGAAGCTAGGTCCTGAACCACATACAATCTGTATTTGTATTTGTAAGGAATATTGGGCTTGGTTTAGTGTAGGTAGGGAGAGGTTATACATGCCATAAGGTTAGAGACAAAGCCTTTCGAAAACTCCTCTTGAAAACCGACAAAGTTTACTTCCTTCAAAATACCGCAGAATTCTTTGCTCACTTTACGACTTCGGAACGTATGTTCATAGATACATAGATACATAGATACATAGATACCTTAGAAATGCAGGCCTAAAAGACAATTCCTTCCTCCGGGCAGGAAGTGTACATTCATTATTGAAACTGATTTGAAGGAGGACATTCTATGACATCAATTTTATGGAAGCACAGGATTCTGTTAAGACCCATGAGGAACGAACGATGACCGCTCCAATCGGAACCTCATGTTTGTATTTTTTCAGATTGAATAAAGTTGATTAGAAAAAAATCACATTTCTACAACAGATTCAGGACCTACATAGGTAATCACATTTGCATCCATCAATATAGGATAACCTCCATGGAAAGCCTTAGTCATTTGTCATTGCTTACTCATTAAAACTAATGCACAACTAACAACATTTTCCTAAACAAAAACAATTCTTATGAAACAAAACTCCCTGGCATCTGGCATACTTAAAAGTATCCTCCATTGAGCAAGGATGCTTCTTCTCTGCACAAAGGAATTCCTTTCATTCCTGGCTAGTTTCAGTTTACTCTTTATTTTTACAATTTTATTTTGCTTTTAATTTCCTTCAAAAGAACTCCATCCTTGGAACGGTACTCGTATTCTTACTCTGTAACTATTTCGTTCACTTGATCTGCCCAATTCCCATCCTTTTGTTCACAAACTTAATTGCAGTATCCTTGCAGAAAAAAAAATAAAAAAAACAGCGGCTTCTCACAAAATAACATTCGCCGGAATGTAGCAATCCTTTGTAACAATTTATACGAAAAAGGAAGTCCTAATGCTGTCCTGCACAAAAAAAAGACTCCTCTCCCATAAGTCCTTTTCAATTTCTCTGCACTTATAAACCCCTAAAGATATTCGCTTCGTCCAAATAGTAGACGTTTAGTAGACATCTGAGAACAAAACCGTTGGCTTATTTTTGTGTGTCCCCACCATGATAACACAGTGACGACAGATGAGACGAAGGAGATGGCGACGAGTCAGCCTACCCTTCAATGCTTCCCCAATGAGGATGCCACACAATTGGCATGTCCTTGCCAAATTGGCATCCGTCTTCAAAATTGGAAGACAACACTGCTACAATTGCACTGCGAGCGAGGAGGGACATTGGGACAGCATACAGACACATCTCTGCAAGGATATGCCATACAAATGAAAACAACTTTTGAACAATGTAAGTAAATCGTACGTACTCCAAATCCCGATTCAAGGATAGTATGCATTCCTCTGGTTTCATCCAGCCACACATCCATTCACTCGGAGAGAGAATTGAAAAATCCTTTCTTGACATAAATTTGAAAACCAGGAAGACTTTCCATCAGACCAAACGGCCACTTCCCCATAGGAACCCGGATTCGTTTGCGCATTCATAGGGAGCTTCTTCTGGTGAATGCTCAACTTCTTCATCTTTGCATCTTTTCACAACTAAAAGAGTCATCATGACGAAGATGATGAATGGCGGTGGTGGTATTCCTCGAGGACTGTTTATTCAATTGAAAAACGAAATGAATGGCAGAGGGATAACTTGTAGGAGAGCATTTGCAGCCATTCAGAGAGCAGAAGATACTCGTACATCCGTTCACGACCAACGACAAAAACTCCTAAAATTTATATGTTTGTTTTCCCTCAGTGGCTAATGGGGGGAGTGGCAAAGGAAGGTGGACGATTCCTCAACTTCGTTGGTATATAATCGAGGACAGGTTGCACTTCTTGCTTGACTTCCTTTTAGATAAACGTGTTTCTGCTGGTTGCAAAAAAAAAGGACACACTCCTTTGGGACAGGGGAGTTGTTGTTTCATTTCACCGGTTCAACCTGTTAAAAGTTTGTTTTCGACTTTGATTTGTGAAAATATCGGAAGGATACGAAGCGAGGCACCGAAAAGTGACATTGGAACCGGTGAAGGCAGAAAGTAGTCCTGCCTTGAATGGATTTTCTGTTTATGTTTGTATTTGCAAAACAAGGACCTTTGCTTAAAAAATATTGTTTCGCGTCCAATTTTCGAGAATTTATGTGTTTTCGTGAGATGGCAGTTTATTAGGCGGAAAGGGAATTGCAACGTTGTTGCACTTTACCTTGGGGAAGTCATGGAGTCATTCGTGCAATCAGTGGAGTCGTGGGAATTTCGTTGTCCTGTTCTGCTTTTCGAGTTATTTGTGCTGTCGCGTGGAAAAAGTTGTGCAATTTCTCAAATGTTTGTTTCTTTTTTCTTGGCATGATGTCCTTGGAAAGTCCTTCTGCGGGATTTGTGTGGTGCAATATATGGCTCGGTTATCTACAGTGATGCATAATAATGTGATGGTCATTATTTGTCTGTGACTTTTATTCAATTTGCTTGGGGTGGATGTGGGGGCAGGATTTCTTCTATTTTTTGCAGGGAGAAGTGGAGACGTGAGGAAATAATTTCCAGAGTGAGTTCTGTGTGGCAGAAACCGTGAGAGATTTGAAAATAATTTTTGATCGAAATGAAGCCTTCTTCATCCTTCTTATTAAGGATGTTCGTGAAACTGGCAAAAATAACTCCGGTTATCCATAATGGGGCACAGGGTATCTGCATAGGCCTGATCGCCATCTTGTGTGGAATTCTGCAGCGCGTTTTGGCTCCATCAAAGTACGTGGGGAAGTGAGTGGAAGAGATCCACAACGACACACTCAGGTCATTACAGACCCATTGTCATACCCATAGGGGAGAAATGTTCCTCGTCCATTGGTTAATCCTAGTTCCCCAGATATGGGTTCCTATGAACCAGCAAATCATTCACTTGATTTGATGCAGTTCAAGATGTCATTGACTGGTGTGCTGGGCGCCCAGGGAATTTAAATGGAAGACCTGGACAGTGCCAGAGAAAGTGGATTGTATCCTCATGAACTTCCTCCTCTCCACATCCACGACATAAGTTCTCTTTCGTTGGTAATTTTTTTTCATGTGGTACCACAGAGTGTTATGCTTCGTGATGACTCCTATCCTTTTGTATAACCCTGTCGGTCCTACTCTTATCGAAACAGGGCCAAATTCTTCTTGTGACCGCACTAGTGTCTAGGGAGGATCATCTGATGTTAGCCTCCTTTAGGGCCTTAGTCTCTGCTTCGAGCACCAGAGTGCAAGGTGAGATGAACACCGAGGTGTTGGCTTGATCTGATGGGGATTCCGAAACTCTTCTGGCCAATTCGTCGGCCTTCTCATTACCTGGTATATTTTCATGTCCGGGGATCCAATAGAGTCCAACCTCGTGTTGTGTTTCTTCTTCAACCTTAAGCCCTCCACGACAACACTTCACAAGCTTGGATTTTATTTCGATAGCAGGAATCACTTTTAGCTGTCCGGGTTTCGATAAAAAAAGGTGGGATACCTTCCCGTGGTATTGCCTTCATCGAAGTCTCACAGGCAGCTATTGTCACTGCTAGGACCTCCGCTGGGAAAACACTGCTATGGTTTGGGAGGTGAACTGATTTGAATATGTCCAGCGGTTCAAAAAAGATGCCTGAGCCTACGCCTACAGCCATCTTTGATCCATCTGTAAAGACGGAGATGATGCAATTATTGGTAAGCCGATCGCTTTTCCAGGCTTTTCTGTTCGGGAACCAGCTAGTGAAGGCTCTCTTGAAATCTACGTACAGAGTCAGGTAATCCATGGTAGATTCTACCACTACACTAATTCTTAGGGCACTTATAGCTGCTGAGGCGTGAACGAAGATAACCAGGGGAAGCAAATTGAGGAACTCGTCAAAAGCGACATGGATTCCTTCTCAATTGTCCTGCGCCACATTAGCTTGGAGCGGGCCGCACTTCTGCCAGACTGGGTTACTGGGTTACCCAATGCACGGGTTACTTGGTAGTAGAGTTGTCTTTGCTCCGTAAAGTGTGACTGATTGTCTGCCTCTTTCTTCGAAGTATGCTGATGTCTCCTGGCTTCTAGCTCTCAATGTGATGAGAAACCCTCTATTCGCGAAGGTCACTATCCAGGTACTACAGCAAGATAGAAGTACCTAACATTGAAGCAAAACAGTCCCAGCTTTCCTTGTGCTTTTTGCGTTGCACATACCGAGGATACCATACCAAGCACATTCTGTAGGGAAATCAGGTGTTTTAGGGAAAGTGTTTAGGTTTCCATTTTGCTTTTTAAGGAGGTTCCCTAGGGATCGCGATGGGCCCATTCTGGTGCCTAGTATTTTATGAGGTTTTCCTCCTAGCCCTATCTAACCTAACCTAACCTAACATACCGAGCGTAGAGTTTGCTGCGGATGCTTCTGCCAAGATCTAGTTCGGTGCCGTCGTAAGCCGATACGATGCTTCCAAACTGAAGGAAGCCATCACCTTGCTCGACATCCTATCCAGCAATGTTAAGTAGGGTGAAGGACTTAAAAAGGCTGAGGGCGCTTGGTTTTGTTTGCATTTATCTTCAGCCCTACTCTGTTTGCCTTGCCTTTTAATTTGATTTTAAATGAAAGCTATCGGCGTATTCATCCGATGTGCTCACATGGAAATATTGCTGCTGTAACTCCAGAAATTCAGCTCAACAACTGAGTTTCAGTCGAACCTCTTCTAGGGGAATATTGCATAAAGGCTTGCTGAGAAGCTCAAACTCACTCAAAAGTTAAAGCACAATACCCCTCCATGGATTGGAAAATGATGCAGATTTTGGTCATTAAATCATCTTTGAAAGCAATTCCCACTCTCATCTCGGAGGATATGGAGGAGGATATAGGTACAAGCAAAACTCTAGGATTTGGGGCTTTGACAATCCCTACGCAGTCAGAAGTCAACAGATTGCGTTTCAGAGGCAGGATAACTGGGTTTTTATGGTTCAGTGGCTAGT
Organism: Blera fallax; assembly: GCA_946965025.1. Lineage (NCBI taxonomy): Eukaryota > Metazoa > Arthropoda > Insecta > Diptera > Syrphidae > Blera > Blera fallax. The sequence goes on along the minus strand of OX337245.1, from coordinate 77,935,318 downwards.
GTGTTTGACTACTTGGCAGGAGTTTCCAAATTCAAATTCCAGGAAACTCCATCAAGTCGTTTCACAGTCCCGCAAATGTCTGACAAACGTCTGAGAGTAATAACTGTGATGAGAAACCTACTCAATTTGCCTTTCAGATATGGCTTTAAACCCTTCACGAGTGGTCGCGAGAATCTGGACCCAGGACCACACACGGTCTATTACGTCAAATGTTTGCTTTTTTTTCTTTTGGAATTGAACGATGTAGACTTGGACGGACTTTGCTTTTAGCAGAATTGCTCAATGTACTACACCAGCGGTCTAGGAATCGACCAGTACCAGTGTGATCAGCCATTTTGGAGACGTACTTTGGCCACGGTTAGACAGCATACTTCCTCCAATGAGACGTAAACCATTGATGCACATAAGGAAAACTATTTGCGAAATAGAGTTACAAACAATGGTCATAGTACTGCTAGGATTGGGGACACCCTACTGGAGCACTGAGACTCAAATACTGGTCCATTGTACTACCAGATAGAGAACCCCAGAACCCCCCGAGCAAAGGGAGGACAATCACATAGAAAATGATCCGCGGTGTCGTCGCCTTCTCCACAGCTTCGCAGATAGGGGTATCACACTAAGGTGTTTGAAAAAGGTATAGTGGCCCGTAAGAACGCCAGTAAGTTGCGTACAGTCCTTCTTGCTAAGGGTAGCAAGAAAACCGCCGATTTCCTATAGACGTCAGGAGCCATTCATTTAGTCTGCCTACATCCTGGAGAGCTATGCCACCTATGCCATGAAAGGGTTGAGTTGTGCATTAAGCGCAGACTGGCTATCGCTACATATGCAAATATTTCGCCCCTTCCACCTGTTTCTCAGGATGGCATTCTACCAAGCCATCCGGGGCCACCATTTGAAAGATTTTTTTTATAAATAATCGGAGAAATAATTCTTTTCAAAAAAGTAATAGTCGTTGAAAAATATCAAAACGAGCTATTTAAGTAGCAGTTTTAAAAAGAAACCAACAGGTGGCTCACCACTTGAATACTTTCGTCTCACCGAGAGGTCAACTAGCCTGAGATTGTTTCTGGAAGTGTTGTTTTTCTAATAGAAGGATGACATGAGCAGACATCTCCATGATTTTAACACAAAATTTTTCTACGTATCCTTGACGGCCATAAGTATCGTATATTAGCTGTTCCTTCCAGTAGCAGTTGTGTTCAAAAGTTCTGCTACGGATTTGTATACATATACTATCTGCTGTAGGTAGCTCTGATGAGGCTCTTCCTCCTGCCTAATTGGTTTTGACTACGTTACTTCGTTTTAAACTATCTACGATACGTAAACCTTCTGCAAAACTTCACGTAGGCACGTTACACACTTAACTTTCTATGAATAACCCAAGGACTCGCAAAATCCACATGCACTCTAACTATTTTCCGAGAGATTAAGTGAGGAAAACTAAATAAGTTTGACTTCTAAGCACCCCTAGCGAAGCATCTACTGCCTCAGTGTGTAATTGAAATTTCAGGCCAATCCTTAAACCGCACTCCACTCCGCCCACTCAGTTTCAAAAATAACGAACACCTCTCGAAAACCCTTCAAAACTAGTTCATTATAATGAAGTAACCTGAAAATGGTATTTCCGAGCTTCTCTTCTATTATATGTTAAACATTTTCCAACCGACACGGATCATAAAACAAGGACTCTGCAATCTCACTTAATCCTCGTAACCTACATGGTATCACCCTCCATACTTGTAAAGAGCATTTCATTTCCTGTTTATCTAAGAAAATTGAAAATTCTTTCCACATTCTCGTGCGCTGGTGTGGTGTCTCCAACTCTCCAACACAAACACACTCACACACGAGAATTGCTGTTCAATTTTCGAAATGACTGTGTTTTTTTGTTGCTCGTTCCTCGCTCGCGCCCTCTCTCAACGGGCGCTGCTATCCTTGTGTTTTTACTTTCTTACACTAACATAAAAATGCAATTTAATTATCCTAACAAGTTCCTAAATCTTTCCTCGTTCTTTTCAATGTTTTTCTTTACTATTCTCGTATACACAGAGCGCAAATAAAGAACCAAAACAAGTGCAAGGATATTCGCAGTGCAAAAAAAAAAACAAGTAAAAGACAAGCAAACTAGAAATGTCCTCCCATCGCACTCGCCCCAACCAAGTAAGACAAAATGAGGTAGATTATCTTGTCTTACACTGGGAATATAAATTATGAGATAGCGAATCCCCCTCCCTCCGTCAATGGAAGAAAGAAACAAAAGGATACTGCGCGCTAGAATAAAAATCAGGACATGTTTTATTCTAGTGAGATCTTGAAAAAGGAACGACACACACAACAGAGATGATGGAAAGGAAGGAGAAGGAAGGCATTTTGTTATTTTAGTTTTTTTTTTTTTTTTGCCATCGGTGTCCTTTTTTTTGATGGCGTCTTGGGGAAAAATATGAAAACTTATCCACGGGACAATGGCATTTCGCTTCGAGTAAATTTGAATGTATACTTGCAGGATATTGTGTTGTTTTCCATTTCGATTTGGATTTTCATGCGAAAAATAATTCGATGTACAATAATTTTTTTTTTTTTTCCTTCGTCCTTCGATGTTTATGCGAAAGGTTTATACGTTTCAATTTGCTTATCGACTGGAAATCGACGACGACTTAGCTGCTTTCAATTGCCAGAAAACAAAAGCAGATGTAGGCAAACTAATGGTAAATCGATTTCTGTAAATCGTCCTGAAGGATATGCTTCACCAGAGGTGAAATAGTTTACTTCGAACGAGGGTTAAAAAAAAAAAATCTCAAACATCTGGAACAGGAAGCAAATAATGTGAGCGTAGCAGATCAAATTCTTTTAAACACATCACGGCAAATTGGAAGTCTTTGGTAAACAAAAAAAAAGGACGAGCGGTTGGTTGAATTGGGATAAAAAAGAGAAAAAAAAATCAGCAAACTTTGCGGAGAGGCAGTAGAAATTGATTTAAATTTCGCCATGCCACAGGAGAACCCACAGTGAAATCGATTCATCCTTAAAGGGGGTTATGTAAATTTTTTTTTGTTTGTGAATTTTTCATAAGGATCTCGTACGGCGGCGGCGGCGACGGTAGATGGTTGACTATGGAAGGAGGTCCTACATCTTCACCGGATACGGCAAGAGACTGAGTTAACACGTTTTGAATTGGATGGAATTTGCTTGGTCGTGCTGTGAAGCAGAAATATGGAAATATGCTGCTCGGGCCATGAATGATAGTAGTGATGTTGCTGGTGGGGGTAACGTTAGGTGGAAGCGCAGGATATTTTAAACATTTACTACAGAAAAAAAAAAAAAAAATGGAAATGGTTTCTTTGAAATGGAAAGGAGGCGGATAAACCAGTGAATTCTATTAGGGAGGAGATAATTTTGTTATCGAGGATGGCGAACGCAAGGAGGAGCGTTTGTTTTTATTGTTATATGACTTGGAACGATGTTGAAATTAAATGAGCACAGCAGCGCGGCGAAGGCAGAATGAGGAAGCAAATGGAGTTTTCAACTCCGTTTTGACATAAATCATTCATCCTGTTAGGCGAAGTAAATTCGCAAAATGATTATCATCGAGTTTTGAACAAACGAAGAGTTTATGTAGTCATTTGCTGTGCGTCGAGAGGGGGTGAGTAGGTGTTTATCAAATGAGAGGAAGCCATCTGTGGGCGTATAAATTACTGTGGTTGGTGTCATGGCTACGAATTTTAGTATAGCTGACTAACTACTTTCTTCTGTTTCGCCTGTAGAGAAGGAAGAGATGAAGTGTCGTGGGATTAGTCTTGGTCCGAGTGGTAGATATACTCACGACATCAGTAACAGGCTCCTTTTCCAGTGCGCGTCCACTCAGTATACACAAAAAGCTGGCAAACTACCTTGGTTGTTGCGTGAAGAGATGATAAAGATTTTAAATAAAGCAAAATTCGCAAGAAATTCAGAAGACTGGGCTATAATCAGGGGTACCCTACAAGGGTACGAGGTAAACGTAAAAGATCAAAACGAGGACGTGGCGTCTTTTCTATAGAGAAACTAAAGACCCTTGCTAGATAATAATATTCGCAAATATCCATTTATGCCAAGGTAGTGTATCAAAAATAGACGGTAACTGCACCACGCCTAGGGACGAAACTGTAGAGACTCTTCTGGATATTCACTTTCCATGTGATAAAGTAGAGATTTCTCACAACATCCATTCCTCTATTCCCATCGATATTGCCACTTCCAGAAGAATTGCGTGGACCGTTAACAGCTTCCTTCCTTTCCAATCGCCTGGAGTCGATGGTGAATTTTCAGTGGAGCTACAACGAGGTTTGATATACTCTATCCGGGGCTACACTCCAAAATGACGGAGAAACATTGAAGTGGTCCTTATTGCGAAATCCAAAAAAGCTGCACATGCTTCGTCCGAAGTTCTTAGACTCATCAGTTAGCCTTCTTTTCTGTAGAGAACACTGGAAAGACTAGACGATGTCTACAAAGCTAAACAGTACTCGCATTTCGGTAAAGTGAATCAGTAGAAACAGCTCTTCATTCACTTGTCAGAACTATTGAGCGCTCCTTTCAAAAGAAGGAGTTCGCAATGGATTCGTTCTTAGGCATTCAAGGTGGTTGAATTGAATTGAAGGCGTAACCGCTGCATTCAACAAACTGGGAATCGACAGCTTGCTCTGATGATGGATTCAACCTGTGTGTATAGAGATCCCACAAGGAGGAGTGCTACCCCAGCTTCTATTTACTTGTAGTAAACATGGTACTCAACATCATAGGAAGAGAGAGTTGCAAAGTTGCAATCCGTGGAAGTAGCATAGCGATAACCATAACGCGAGAGTTTCTCCACTGCATCAAAGAGAACTGGAAAGATCCTCCGAGCCTTGCTTAGCAATCTCATGGGAGATCTCATTTCTCGCAAACTCTGTGTGACCTGGGACCCAGACAAGAGTCAGAGAGTTCGGTCATCCGACCAAATTCAGAGAGTCCTTGCTTTCTTGGACTATTAAAGGGTTGAGCAAGGCCTTAAGCGTAAAGACCTCGACCGTTCCAAATATTCTTTACAATATAGTTATCCATTAGGATAGCATAGACCTCCGCTTGAAAAATAGTGGCATGTTTACCTAACGAGTAGCAAAGCCTAGTGTCTCGGTCTCCACGAAGACACCCGCGCCAGAATCTTGATCAGTGTTGGAGCTATCCATGAAGATTCTACTATAGCCCAGTCCGGGCTCAGACTCAGACCGAAGCCAGTCCTGAACGCTAGGAAAGTCGACTCTGAGCTTGCACTGCAGCCAAGTTCCGCAGTCATCGCATCAGACGGCATATCCAGGGTCATAGACTTAGTGCCACTCAAGGTCATCGAAACTCTAGTGCGAGTGATACCAAAAGCTACTTCGTCTGAGGCCGTAGATTGCTTTGATAGAACAAGGCATGATATACATATGTACGTATCAAGGGGAGCATCTAGAGCAAAGCCAGGAGTACTCGGAAAAGCTCCCGTGAAGCTACTCGTAAAATCAAACCGTTCTTTAAAGGTTAGGGCAGAGGGCAGGCATACTTATGCATCAGTAGATGGCTAAGAGATAAATATAAAACCGATCTCGAGGTTCACAAATCGGTTTTGTATTAGCCACCTGATCACATGACCTCCTACGCTAGCATTTGAAAGAAGATTCACTATAAGGATTCCTAACAGAACGTACTGGAGGAACGGAAGAACTATGAAGGAAAAGGAACTGGCGTTCTATACCGACGGTTCTAAGATGGACGTTGACACGAGAGCCGGAGTTTATTGTGAGGTCCTAGGAATAAGCCACTCCTTTAGAATAAACGACGAGTGCAGACCGAAGTCACGGCCATCATACATTACTATCTATATAGACAGCCAGCCAGCCGTTAAGGCTCTGGACCCCGCTGTAATCAGGTCGAGGCTAGTGAGGACCTGCAATTCGCTCTTAAATGAGATATTTAGAGCCAATGAGGTGACCTTCTTGTGGGTACCAGGACATGTGGATATCGAAGGAATCGAAAGGCCTGACGAGCTTGCTAGGAAAGGGTAGTCGCTGGACACATTGCGGGCTCTCCCTTTTGTAGCAAACCCAAACGGTTCCCTATGGAAGAGAATAGAAGATGAAACCACGATTTTTGGTCGAGTAAACAGACGGTGGATTCATCCGGAAACATGCGCAGCGGCCAGGGCGCTATGACCGGCCTTCAGCAAGAAGAGATCAACTTCTCTGGTCAAACTTAGTCGTTATAACACCCGGGTCGTTCCTGGAATAATTACTGGTCATTGTGCCATTGCCGTTCACGCGGAGCGACTCGGTGTGCTGCATAACGACTATTGTAGAAGTTGAAGGGACGAAGAAGAAATTGAATCAGTTCGTCACCAGCGTTGTGATTGTCCTGCCTTATCCAGTATCCGTTATAAGAATGAGGACTCTCGGAATCTTTTCCGAATTGGAGGACTTGGATCCTGTCTTTCATATCACTATCTGGGTGGTTCTAACAGAGCACTTTACAGCGTTTCCAGGATGAAATGATTGGGCACTGATTGATTTGTCACAAGGCACCCATCTATCCAACCTAACCTGTTAGCTACCTCGAATATAACGAATTTAAAACTTCCCAAATTATTTCCAGGTAAACCCCTTTCCGACTTAATTATTAGACCTGACATTGTGACCATTTCAACGAAATCCATCCCTTTGACAGAAAATTTGTTTCGTTTCGTTTTCAAAAAACTGCGGTCACAGAAAATCCGATTAGATACTCTGTACTTTTGTACCGGATGTGATTGCGTGATTTTTTTTTTATTAAATTTGCGTCCCTACATGTTGCTGTAACCCGTCCACTGTTTAGGAGTTAAATCAATTTCAGCGGATAATTGGTAAACTTGGCTCCACCATTACTTTGATTGTGTCAGTTCAAAATACGAGTGAATCCCCGCAACTATTAGTCCCAGATACTGGTGAAAGCATCTCATATCAATCGCGCTTTTGAATGACAAAGTGCAATCAATTACCGCTGCTTGTATAATTTCTGCTGCAGCAATAGGCAGCTCCATTGTGTGCCGCGCCATCAGTGTCATGTCCTGCACCTGCAATAATTAAATTTTAGGACAACTGGGCGAATCGAATACCGATCTGCATGCACACGAGCATAACAATGCGCATTCAAATTAATTGTTGCAGAGGGAATCTCCAATTTCAATTGTGCCATAGATACATATCCACAGATAGGCAGCCAAAAAAAAAAGCGAACACACACGAAATGTTTTTATTTGGAAAGTGCTGTTGCAACAGTTGAAATTTTGTCCATGCACCGTGGCGACACTTGGACGACTCTCTGATTGCCATTCAGAAAGCAAAGTTTTGACACAAAACCAGTACAAGTGATCCTTTCCTAAATGGCTTAATGGCTGCCAGTGATTTGCCAAATGGGCGATAAAACTTTTTCCATTTGCCACAGCGGCGTAGACATAACGAACGTTTGCGTGACTAAAGCGTGTCCATTACACCGACAGCAGGGAACCAGTACTACACTGTCTACAGCAAGGATGAGGATTTCGTAAGTTTTCTCGAATATTTTCCAGGATAACTGTGATTTTAAGATGTCGTCTCTCCTTGCTGGCTATGGGTTCGCAGCGAAGTGGTCCTTAAGATAATGAAAGACAATGGGTTGGACTGTCATTAAATTATTTTTGCCTCGCTAGCAGGATGGGCTTTTATTGTTTCGAGGAATTTTGTTTTCGAGGCGAAATTGGTTTTGCTTCGGCGAAGGATTTTTCGAGTGCACTTAAATAATTCATTAAATGCAGACAATGGGCTTGGGATGTTCCTGGCGGGGCGGGGATGGGGGCCATTTGGACGCAATCAGAGTTGGATTAGATGGGGTTTGTGTGTCTGTTGTTGGTTGGCATCATTAGTCCTTTGGACATGTAACGTAATGTACTCGTACTGTGGTTATGAGCAGACGTTTTTATTTGACTCACATATCGTGTATCTGTAACAAAATTACGTTGAGATGGTCTTACTTCTTGTCATGTATTACCGAGGTGAAGCTCAGTTTTATTTTATGCGTGAGAAGAAGGCCGTTGGTGGCAGGTAATGCTGGGACAAATTGTCTCCACAAAGGTTCTCAAATTGGAATATTTTGAAACACGAGAATGTACATAGCGTTTTGTAGTAGAATTTGGTACTCGCTTCCCTACCTCATTGGGGCACCGCAGTATACTCAGTTGTTCACCCTAAGGTGAAACGTTTTTCCGAACGTAGTTTTACTTTAGATGCAATTGAACTGCAGCCAGGCACTAGGTTAGACTAGGTTCTATGCTGCATTAGATGTACCAATACTTACAGGATCGTCCTCTATTTCTAACGAACTCCAGGATTCTTCCGGAACCGTAACGTCTAAGATAACTCAGCCTTGTAGGACGTGTCTTCCCAGGTGTTTGCATCTTAGCGCCCCTGTTGCAGGGCATTCGGAGAGGAAGTGCTCGAGGCTTTCTTCCTCTTCCTTGCAACCCGGGCAAGTGCTAGATGTCACTAGTCCCAGTCTGCAGGCGTGTTTGTTCAGGTTGATGTGGCCGCTGTACAGTCCTACCATCTGTCTTAGTTGTCCTCTGTCGAGGGTCCAGGGGCAGTCACTCATGACTTTGGCAGCTTTGCCAAAACTGACTGACCCAAGAACTCAAAGCAGAAGAATATTTCAAGCGAAGAGATTTTGTTAATTGGTTGATGGAACATCAAGTAGTGACCGACAACTCGGCAGAGAAAATTTTCTCCAGCAATGAGACACAGTTTCAACTCAGTGGCTTAGTGCATAATAAGAATTCAGGCTTCACAACCATTTTGATGATTTGCTCCTCACTTTTGTAGAAGGATTTCCGAGTTTATTTCGATATGGTACCTTGGTGGAATGCTCTTTCCCATCTTTTCAGTACGTCCCCAATGGAGATCAAAAACATCCTCGTGGATAAATCCTTTAACTATGTTTGGAGCTACACTGCGAAGCCCATGAGCTACTCGTGTAAGAAAATTCGTAAAGAATGTCCACCAAACCGTCCCAGCAGTCGATCTTTTGTGCGCTAAGTTCTGCTTGTTATCAGATCATGCTTCAGATCATGCTTCACCTTCTTTCGAAAGCCATCTTCGGTAAACAAATGTCTACCAGCTCATCTCTTTGACTGAGAATCTCTCGACTATGATAAGAGCAAGTCACTGGTCATGCCAGCATATGCATGTACTTATGATGTATCGTCATCTCGCCTACTGAAATGGACCTCAACTTATTCTTCATACACTCGATACCGGAAAGATCAGAGTGAACGCAGTACCATGCCCTTTACAGTCGATCGCTGTCAACCTTTACGGATGGGTCTAAAATCCAGAACGGAATCGGCGCCGGAGTTTTCTCGGAGGACTTAGGTATCCGCCGCTCCTTTAACCTTCCGAACCATTGCAGCGTCTTTCAGGCTGAAGTCACCACGATTCGCCAAGCTGCTTATTAGCTGGCGGTTAATACCACATCGCGGAAATATAAAGCTGTATGTGCATATCGACTGCAGTGGTAACTGCCGCGTATCTCTTACAGTATAACCTCATCCTTTGCTGAGTATTAGTTCACTGCAACGCCCCGGGAACTGCGTGGCTGAAAAATTGGCCAGACGAGGCTGTTCTGGTACTAGAAGCATAATTATAGCCAACATTGACGCATCGATATCTCATGCTAAGTATCTCATCCACGCCGATGTACTAAATAAAGCTAAACATATATGGAGCCACTTTGGCCAATGCCATATCGCTAAGAAACTGTCTCCAAAACTGGGCCAAAGAATATCTGATGGACTTCCAAGGTAATGACCGGACAATGCATGATAGGCAGGCATTCTCAAAGGTTGGGCCCCTATAATGACTTCTGCAGGAGTTGCAAAGACGAGAAGGAAGGAGAGACAGTCGCTCACATTTTTACACGTGCCCTGCACTTGCTAGCATAAGAAGGATACACTTTTCCAATGATCTCAATACTGCCTCCACGGCTAACGTAAACAGCTTCATAAGAAAAAGCAACTGGTTAAAGGATCGGACATCAACCAACCAAACAGGTCTTAATAGCGATTTTGAAAAGACTCCAACATACGGGCCACTTTTAATTCTATCCAGTGCTACAGTGTGAGCCACAAGAAAGCTTTGAAGGTATGTATATACATATGTATCTCCTGTTTGAAAAAAAAATCTTTGTCTAGTATTAAATGCCATGTCCTGTGGCGAAGGTCACAATAATCCAATTGACGATTACACCTCAGCCTAGAGGAGCTAATAATCCTCTTTCGAGTTACTAATCCATCACATAGTCTGAACAATTTACCGATCGCAGATGCTAGAAAGTTCTGTCTAGCAGATTGGAGGCAAAGTGCCTGAAATCCTCGAGGGTGGAGAGCATATTGTTGCATCGTTGCTCACCAGTTAATCCGTCCATATCTGTCACATTAAAAGTGCAGTCGATGCTGAGGGTATGAAGGAACCATTCCTGCAGACTGTTTAAAGGCGACGACGAACCCAATCCCGCTGTCCGGCAGAATGTACTATTCAATCTGGACGCTGCAGACCAACAGTTCCATCCAGTGGATCTGGACGAGTGAGGAAAACGGAGCTTCAAATCGATATCCACCACCTTTTCATCGATTTCGAGGATGCATATGACAGCATTTATAGAGATGAGCTGTACAGAACGCAGCGTGATGTCAGTAGCGGTTTCGTGAGTATTGAGGTGGAAGCGGCGAAGATGTGCTCCACGGTCAATGGGGGCAAGACTAAGTATATGCTGTCAACAAGAAAGGACAATCAACACCGGCCTCTCGGACAGCAGACAGTTATAACTTTGAGGTAGTAAGGGCTTTGTATACCTACGCTCCGCTATTTATAGGGACAACGACACCAGCGCTGAGATCAAACGAAGAATAACTCTTCCTAGCCGGTGTTTCATTGGGCTAAAAAGCCAACTAAGTAGCAAATCCCTCTCTGGAACAACTAAAGTGAGCCTTATAAGACCTTAAACATCCTAGTCCCGCTCTATGGTGCAGAGGCATGGACTTTGTCAAAAGTGGATGAGGTTGCTCTTGGTTGTTTCGAGACGAAAATTCTTTGAGTGACATTCCGTCCCGTCTAGACGGTGAGTGTAGGAGGAGATAGATTGACGAACTGTACGAAATGTACAGCGACATGAACTTAGCCGGGAAAGTGAAAGTCAAACAACTGAGATGGCTCCATTGCTCCAGCCGTGAAAACCTTTGAACCTACCACCGAGTGAGGGCGCAGTAGAGGAAAACCGCGACTCAACTGAAAGGGGAACTCAACCAAGTTAGCGTGGGAAACTGGAGACAGCTAACTAAAGACCGAGCTGGCTGGAGACGCATATTGGCATATTGGCATACCCCAGACGGTAGTGCTACCTTAAGTAAGGACAGCCTCAGTATTCGGGACAAAGCCTTTGCACACGTCGGCATTGTCCTAGTTACATCTAGCTTTTTGGTCGCGTACCATGATATTTATATCTTTCGACGCATTAACTTCAAGAATTGCAACCGTCTACTCGTAGTTTAGTGATTCCAGCCGTAGCCTTGTCCTTTAAAATCGTCGCCTAAATAAAGCCATAATTCGCTCTCGCCTTCGGGTTGATTCTGTCTAAGTCGCGCAATTTATTTAAGTTGACTAGGACTAGTCAGAGTTTTGCTGATGGATTTTCTGGTTTATTCAGCATAAACTCTGATGGAAAGCGTGAATACCTGGGACATCTGTGGTCGATACGGTCGATTCACTAGGGTTTGTCGGCCGACACTTAGTTTTTTTGAGAGCACGCAGTTCATATAACCGCCCACATCAAAACAACTGAAAATAGCCCAGCTAAACTGCGCATATATTGCCAACATCCCATGTCCTTCGGAGGAAATCACCTCAAAGATTACCTACAACTTTTTGTATACAATTGACACTCCAAAGGTTCCAATAAACTCAGCAACAGTTATAAAAGTTCATACGAACAACTAATATTTCCTTAGCCAACTTTTCCCAACAAAACCAGTCCCACACGCAAACAACCAGGACACCACCACCATCCCCCCCATTTAAGACCTGTAAATTCATTCGAAAGTCCCTTCAATTCCATTGAAATCAAACACACAATACATTTCGTAGAAAACATGTCGCCTTCCAAATGAGGACTGTGCCTAATGTCCCAAATCTGTCAACTTGATATGAAAAATCTACTTCCACACCCCCTTATTCTTCCATAGCAAAAAATAAGGAAAATAGAGAACAAATTTACACTTACGATTTCAGGACACCAGAAGCTTACCACACCACCCTCTAACCTCTATCCATTGAGCACACAGCCCGCTTCTGCTTTTGTTGATGATGAATGAGTTGTTTTGCGTTCTCGATTCTCGAAGCAGGACTCTCAGGATATCAATGAGAGCGCGCACACATTTAATAAATATATTCTCGTAGAGGATATATGTACGAAAATGAAAAGCGCTACGAACCAGAAGAAAACGCAGAAGAGAAACTTCAAGACATGGCAACAAAATAGAAAGCAATCCGTATGTCAGAAACAGTCTCTCAAGTGTGTTTATATGAAGGATCTATCTTCTTGGGAATTGTGGGTTGGGTTGGGTCCCCATCCCACATTTAGAGCCGTCGTCTCTTGATGGTCATTGTTGCTGATAGCTGCCTACACTCGCACACATGGAGAAGATTTTTCGAAATGGCGCTAGGGCCATCCCCACTTCCGACCCAAAGTCCTTATAATGTGCCTCCTAAAAGGGTTTTGAGTTTCCATTACCCCTTTTTTTTCCTACCGAGTAGGCAGCTCGTACATCCCTTTCCGTTCCATTTTCCTCTTTCATTTAGGTTGTCATTCAGTTTTTATCGGATCCCGTTCGATAAATGCCTGTGGATTTCAATAACAGTAATTGGATGGGATACATACACACGCACGGGGGTTGTAGCGGATGTAATTGAGTCCATCCCTTTAACACACTTCTGTGTGTGTAACGTCAGAATTAATATCTTATGATCTATAACTGTCGATAGAAGTCCGGTTTTTCCTTTTCCACTCCTAATTGAAAACTCATTGTGTCTGTGAATGGTTTCTTTATAACACTGCCAGAGGACGACCGGCGTGGAGTCCTTTCTAAGGTGTCTTACGTGTCTTCAACTAAAACAGAATTGGACGTCAGATGATGCAGTTAATTAAATTCCTCGCCTTGTTAAATCGCTTCCTTTTCATCATCACTGCTATTTGCAAAACTAATCCAGGAGTTAATTATTATCCCAAAAGGATCATGACGACGACGAAGGAAATGCAGGAGTGCCTGCAATTAGTTTGCAATTGAAACTGAAAGCACTGAGAATGCAATAACGTTGAGTGTATTTCCTTTTGTAATCAGATGCGAGATGCTTCTATCCCGTCAGATACTTTTGAGAAGCATTGTAAGCGTTTTTAAAAACAAATTAATTTTCGAAATACCAGCATGTGTACATGGAATTTATGGTAATTTTTGTTTGGTATTAAAATTCCGTGTATTTTCGAAACTGGTGACGATGATATCGATGCACACGACCTAATTGATTTTAGAACCTGGGAAATCCTAAATCCGACAAAAAAAAAGGCGCCTTAACACATTGTGGGGATATGCAATTAAAACAATTTCGAATCGATAAATCCGTGGGAATTGAATATTCAAAACCGCAAGCTGTAAAATCGCCAACATTTTATCGCATGAATAACTTGAAACCGAGAAATGTAGGCACGCACAGAAGAGCTGTGACTGTGGAGATGCATTTTGGGGCACCCTATGCAATTTGGATCCTTTGCGAATGGCATAAGGAATTTTAGGAAAATTTCAAAGGCTTTGAGCGTAAATGCGATTCACGGTTAGGTCTGAACATCGGGTTTTCTGAACATCCTTGGAGAGGGCTTTCGTCATCAAACTCGGACTGGAACTGCAATGAACAAGAAAGAGACCCTTGCCTTACAGACGGATCGCAATGCACTTAAACTGTGGCATAGCATAGATGTCTTTTGTGGCAGATACTATAAGATCTATTGTATCATAAGGGTATAACTAATTTAAGAACCGTGCTACCTCCCTACTGAAGGATAGTATGTCCTCAGTAACAGAATTTCTCAATTCCGCTGGCGTACATATTTCTTTGTCTCCTTAACCAATGTAAAGCTGGGCGATTCCAGAGAATGTGTTCAGAAGATTCGTCCTCCTACATTCCGTTTCTGAGCTCAGATGAAGTTTGTTTAGGTGGTATATGAGGCCACAATGGCCCGTAAGAAGCCCACCAGCTTTCTGATACTATCCTTATTAAGGTCAAGTATATCCTTGTAGGAGTAAAGCATGATTAGTAGTCTGGATTGTCTCAACCCTGGGACATTTTCCAAGTGGTCCAGACGAAGTTTGTGTTCCCAATCATTAATCAGCGCTGTGGCGGAAGACCAGTTGATGCCACAGTAAGGTTCAGGTCCTATGAACGCAGATTCTGAGCCAGCCCTAGCTAGTTCATCTGCTATCTTCGTTGCCTGCAATTCCTTGATGACCTTGACCTTGAATCCCTCGCCAGTGACTGCAGTGCACCGAAGCAGCATTAAACTGATATAGAGTCCAATAAATTGGACGACAACGCTTTGAGTGAGGCCTGGATATCTGCAAAGTTATATATTCTAGCGCCCTTAATACCCTTACTAAGGTTTAACCTAGCGCAGACTTCAATGGCATGTAGTTAAGCCTGAAATACCGTGGGACACATTCCCATAGGTTTCGAGACTTTGGTGTTGGGTCCAAAGACACCGTCTGCAACTCCAGATTCCATTTTCGATCCGTCTGACCTCTACGCCTAGGGTCTAATGCCATAAGACCAATTTGTACTCCCTAAACATGATGTCGGGGATGATGTCCCTTTTGAAGATTGAGTCAAGAATTTTCAGATATCCCACATGGTCACCTGGTTTATACTTGTATTCTACCTGCAACTTGATAGCACACCTAGCGGCTGCTTTCCTGATGACGAATTAAAGGGGTGAAAGCCCAACGAATGCTTCTAAAGCTGTAGTAGGGCCGGTACGCATAGTTTCTGTAACGCCGAGACAGTTTAGTTGCCGTTCTCCGTTCAAGAACTTTCGGCCACCAGACGATGACCGCGTACGTGACAATGTGCCTCACCGTCATTGTGTACATCCAATGTACATATCATGTTTGGGTTAAGAACCCAAGGCCCTAGTGGCACACTCCATGGCGAACTTGATAGCCATTGTTTCACCACCTGTTTGGGATTAAAAAAATTCCTGGTTAAAAAAAAGTCAGTCAACATCGTTCGGTAACGAAATCCATTCACTGAAACGGTCGCACCAGCATCATTTTGAAAAAATTTGGCCCAATGACACTGCTAGCAAAAAACCGCCCCAAACTGTCACTCGTTGTAGTTGGAGAGGTTGTTCCACTATTTCTCTTGGGTTTTCGGAGCCCCACATGCGATAATTTTGTTTGCTTAGGCACCCAGACAAATGGTAATGAGCCTCATCACTCAGAATAATCGATCTTGTTCATTCATTTCCAGGACCCAATCTGCGAAAGCACGGCGTTGTGCGTGGTCCGCTGGCTTCAGTTCTTGTGTCAACTGGACATTATAAGCATGTAGGCCAAGATCTTTATGCAATTTTGTTGCGGACAGGCCCAATTCCGGTGATTGTTTCGAAATGGACGCACACCTAGGTTTTCAGTCACACTCTCAGCTACGGCGACGACATTTTCAGCTCACCTTGTAGGACGAACACGAGTCGGGGTCTTCACATCACTAAACTGTTTCTTTCTAATTGAAACCTGGACCAAGCTCCTCCAATTAGTCCAGTCTTTAGCTAACCGTCTACAGTTGCGCCCTCCATGTTGGTTGAGATCATTCCCTACTTGTGCTCGGAACTTAAGGCGAGGCTTTCCTCGATTGGACTAGTTTCGAAGACACTGCGGCCCGAACTATTATTGTCCATTCGTCTTACATGTCCTAGCCATCTCAAACGTCCGATGCCTAGTTTGTTAGAATAGGTCGATGGCGACGTAGAGATCATATAACCTGTCGTTAAATATCCTCTTAAGGCCGACAATACAAACAGAGCCGAATATCTACCGATTTTTATGTTCGAAACGCCCAAGGATATCTTCCTCCGTTTTCGCTCAAATCCATGTTTAGGCGCCACAAGGCAGAACAAGGATGATAAGGTTTTATACAGAGTCTCCTTATTTATTCGGAACAGGGCTTTAGCACTCAATTGCCTTGTAAGCCCAAGGAAACAGCGATTGACAAGAGTTATTCTTCGTTTTATTTTTGCTGAGGTGTTATTGTCAGAATTTATAGCAGAGACAAGGTCCCCCGTTATCTGAGAGCTGTAACTATGGACTGTGACCTTCTGTCCAGATCCCCAACATTGTGTGTCCCTTCTTGTTGACAGCATATACTTGGTTCTGCCCTCATTTATCGCTACACCGAGTTTGGCAGCTTCCATTTCAATACTAACGTACGCATTAGTGACATCCTTTGCTCCAACTAGTATCGGCGTACGCTAGTAGTTGCACAGACCTTTGAAAGATTGTGCCTCCGGTGCTGGCTTGTGAGTTTTGCAAGACAGCGCGTCGCCTTGTCTGAATCCTTTTTTTACAGCGAAGGTCCTAGTGAGGTGAGATCATTGATAGGACAGCGAGCGTTGTCGAACGGCAGGGATGCCAAAACTAGACATGCCTCTGGGCAGCTCGTCTGTATAAATGCTGTTATATGCGGCCTCAAAATCGAAAAAAAGATGGTGAGTATCGAGAGAAGTCTATTCTTGGGTTTTTTTCAGAATCTGACGAAGTGTGAAAATTTGATCGACTGTGGACTTTCCTTGCCTCAAATCCCTCTGATACGGGCCAATCAGGTTGCTGACGAAGGGTTTCAGCCGTTCACACAATGTGGCAGACACGATGTTGTATGCAATGTTGAGGAGACTGATATCCCTGTAATTGACCAAGTTAAGGAGGTCTCCTTTCTTGTGAATAGGGCAAACGATGCTGAGATTCCATTCATCAGGCATAAACTCGTCTGAAGACACCTTGGAAGTGAGTAGGTGTATGCTTCCTACCAAGTCATCTACAGCTGCTTTGAGCACCTCAACTGAGAGACAGTCATCATCATCCTTGTTGAATGGTTCATTCTGCCCGACAGCGGTATGTTAGTCTTCGTCGCCGTTGTACAGTCTACAGAAGAAGTCTTTCCAGTCTTTCTAAGCACCGACTGTGAATCTGCTACAAGGATTCCTCCTTTATCACTACAGGTTTCTATGCGGGTCTTGTTGGCTTTACCTCCTGGAAAACATCCGTACACTCTTTCTGTAGTGTAGTCTCTCAATAACTTTAATCGCGTGCTTCTCAAGCTCTAACCGATGTTGTTCCCTTCTCTTCTGCTCGTAGATCTCACCAGTAGCCCTCGTGCTTTTTAGCAGCATCGCTATGAATGCCCCTTGCTTAGCCGCATGTTCTAGGTTAGGTAAGGTTGATGGGTTGATGTGGACTTAGGTCTGCGTAAACCCATTGTGATGCCCAGTTTAGTGGGTACGTCCTTGTGGTTGTTGGACTGGTCCATTTCCTTCCTTCTCGTTATAAAGAAAAGATTCATTCGTGGAATTGCGGATATTTCAGAAATTTCTTGGAAGAAGTGGCTTCCTAAAGTTCTGTTCCTCAACTGATTAAGGCTAGAACAGTGGCACAGAAAGTGGGGTGTGTCTTCACAGCTTTCTGGATCGCCACATCCTCTGCCAATCCTTACCTGCGTTACAAGCCACAGTGTCCGCCTAATCTACCCTATGACATGGGTTATAACAATTTAACAATTCCATTTGGTTTTTTGTCGGTGACACCTCGATTCGTTTTCAGGTCTAGATTTTGACTTTCGGAGCTTTAGTACCCGAAAACCACTGTAATCGCATCATCTACCCCTTGTGGCGCGGCCCATATGTTGCGCCACGTGCAAAATTAATGCGCATAATTTAATATGAATTACATTCGTCGACATTTTTTATTTGTTTCCGCCCTTAGCAACTATTTTAATTTGATTTTCGTATAAATTAACGAGCGCGCATGATAAATCATGAGGCAAACATTATTTATGCATAAAAAAAGAAACGTCCCCTTACAGCGTTTAACCACCCCATTTGTGTCTGTCCCTGTGATGATGACGATGATGATGCAAAATCAATTTCCGGAGTGGGTACAAAATGTGTGAAAATCTGGAGCAAACAGCGAATTTCTGGGTTAGATTGCACACCCTTAAGCCGATGCCGGTACACAGCAACTAGCAACTCAATAAAGTCGGTTATTACCCAGTCTCTGTCCCATTCCTAAGGAATGCAACGACAACCTCATTCATCCCTTAAGAAATGCCAAAGTCGGTCGATTGCCATCCGCAACAACAACAACAGTGGTTCACCAGAACCAGGTCAGGGATGCACAATAAACTTTAAGTGACATAAGTTCTATGCCGTTGACAGTTTTACGAAAGTTTTACGAAAATTTCGACTGTGATTTCGAAAATCCATTTATTCCCTGACTGTGGGGGGTGGTGATGTCCTGTCTCACCACGGAAAACTGAAATTATTACCAATTTTTAATTAAAAGCCTTTTAGTGACAACAGTAGACCCTCCCCCATCCTTAGAAACCGGAAAGTCGTCCGTTTGCGTGAGAGTTTTCATTCATCAACATTCCATCCACCCTGTTGCTGGGGTACGAACGAAGAGAAGAAGGAGGCCAACGCAGTCCTGGACGGATAAGAATGTTATCATAGAGAAATTGAATGCCAAAAAGGCAAAATTGGAGTAAATTACATAGAAAGTTTTGAGTGGTCTATGTTGACGCTGGGCGGGGGCTTTGGCAAGGGGTTGAAAGCCCTATCGGAGCTCTATTGGAAAAAGGGACTTCCTTTCCTTCAAACGTTGAATTTTTTTTCATAATTTTATGCCAGCCAATGGACAAAGGATATTTATTTTCATTTCTTGGAAAAAATTTTAAAATGTTTTCGACGGCAGCTACCAGAGGGTAGTTTATCCATCAGAACTTTTCATTAAAGATAGATAGGTGCCGGGACGTTCTAAACTTTTTTTCTTCTAATTTTGTTGAGTTTTTTGAATTTTTTTTTAATTTTTAAGTGCTTTTACAATTTTTCCCCCCGTCTCATGATGGTCGGGGAGGGATTCCCTTCTCTGTTTACACTGAAGATTGAATGAAGTAAAGGACGCAACTATGAGGGTCTTCCATTCTATTCCTTGTCGACAACATCATCGTCTCGCTCCTCGAGCTAGTTTTTTTGAAATAAAAACTTTTTAGCAATAAAATTACAGTAAATTAGGCTAATAGTCGCTTTTTTCCTTCAGGGAGGATAGTGTGGAACTGTGTTACTCATGGTGGATGGTTATGATAGCGCATTGTAATGGCGGCGCTCTATGGAGGACGAGTATGTGGTTTAGCCATGTGGAGTAAGAGGGTCGTTTAGGGGATCTTTGGATGGGAACTTGTTGGTTTTTATGGAACCTGGTGGTGTACGCGTTCGTGCTTGAATGACAGCACGAATGGTGACAACAAAGTTTTTTTTTTTTATTTCTTAACAAGGCTCATGGTAATGACAATCTTCTTAAATCGTTATGTGTCACGTGCATGTAGTCTTAGGCTAAAAATATGACTCACTTAACATAATTTACAGTTTTCCAGTAGTCGGGAGTGGGCTGCTGTAAAGGATAATTTGCGATGTTCTACTGGTGTTAAGGGATAAGGACATTTTAAGACGGTTTAGTGTTGGCAGCTTTATTTAAAAAAATTCAAAAACCTAGGCGATGGATTTTGAAATGAAATTAGACTCCATGTCGTGTCTTTTAGTGACCAGTGGATTGTGCTCATGATGGACGGGTCAGCTAAAAAAGACTCAAAATAATATAAAAAAAATATCCATTGTCCTGCTCGATACAAAAAGGACACGACTATCTCTTACGTGCTGTTCAAATGTGCTGCACGCTACTGTGTTGTGAATTTTCAATTTCATCACAGAGTGTCGGTCTGGAATCCCTCAACGACACATACTCTATAAGGCCTTTACACGATAGTTTCGTCACGTACGACTTAAAGGTAGGCATCTACGGATGTATGTCGTTAGGTTTTGACTTGGAAATTTATAAGCACGAGATGGAAAGTCTTAAAAGTGATTCCGAAGAGCAAGCTGCAAAACCGATGGTTGGATGTTGTTGGATGTCTGATCGGTGTCAACACGGACACGAATGGTCGCGAGAAGCAGGACCCTGGGCCACATACGATCTGTTGCGCCAAGTATTTGCATTTTTTAGACGCCATCGGATACTAGTTACTGTCCATCCGATGTCAACTTGTTTAACTTATAAGCGCGACAAATAGCCAACATAAACACGACAGTGAACGAATTCCCCAGATCGAGCCAACAGTGGCGTGATAAACCTTCGCAGCGGATAGAACACCTTTTCCGGGCTTCTTCGACATATTTGGAGCTTAGGCCGAGGAAAAGAGATGGTGGGAAATAAGCCCTAAGAGGGCCAACGGCAGCTCTCACATCCCCAAATTGAGTTACCAACTTTGGTTTCGTCCTAGGGGTTTCTACAATGAGAATAGTCGTCTAGGTTTTGGGCTGAGCCTTTGATGACAGAAAAGGATTTAGACAAAGCGACGCTGCTTCTTAGGGCTGATAAGGCAATTGTGTAGCCCTCTCTCGGGCAACTAATCCTATCCTGCTGCTGTCCTGCTCTATGGCGCAGAGGCATGGGCTTTGTCAAAACTGGATAAGGCTGATCTTAGTTGTTTCGAGAGGAAAATTCGTCGAGTAATTATCGGACCCATCTGGATGGATGGTGAGTGAAAGAGGAAAGAGCCGTACAGCGACATCTAGTCAGAAGAGTGAAGGTCCAACGACTTATATACATAAAGCGCGTATACACCAATTCTCCGGCTCGGGAAATCTTCGAGGAACGGCAAAGTAGAGGAAGACCGTGGAAGGTAAACTCACAAAACTTGGCGTGAAAAAATGGAGACAGCTACCTAAGGACCAAGCGGGCTGGAGACGCTTTTGGCAGTTGATGCCCAGGTATACCCCGGATTTTTGCCCCTTCTTCTTCTTTTTCCTTTTGTTCGGCGAGGTTATGATCAGGATTATAGGGATCATAATCATCCCACCTTACTGCATCCCTACCGGTTCGCCTGTGGGATTCGCCTATTCGACCTCAGAAAGTATCTGCAGGCCTCCCGGTTTCGGATCACTTCATCACTGAGGCCAATCAAATGCTGCTGTTTTTGCCCCACTTTCCAAAAACGGAATGGATTGACATAGATATTAACCACTTCCATTTAGTTCTTTAGAAACTAGTGAGCCATCTCTTGTTTCTTTTTGAAATTTCGATTAAAACTACAAAGTTCAGGATTTTCCTATGATTGTTACTTTTTTCAAAAGAGTACATTTTCCGATTATCTACGGAGAATAATTTTATTTAAATATTTGGCACAACTGCCTTGATAGCAGCCCATCTTGTCAACCGAATATTTCTATATACCGTGGATTTTTTGTGTCTGTTTTGCGAATTGTTCTATGAATCATAACTTTGTCAATTGTTTGTGGATTATTGTAAAATTACGAACCCTAATATTATATCCTTGTAAAAATATCATACGTCGTCAAATCTCAGCCGCGCGGTGATTACAGCTGCTACCAAACTCAGCGCGCAAAAGATCGATTTTTGACAGTTGGTGTGGCCATTGGGATGGATCCAAATCACTTCCAACTCCAAAGCGTCAAACTGTGGCCACAAAAACTCAGTTATCACGTCTCTGCAGCCGTAACATTGTTGTCAGCTTCATTTTCGAAGAAGTAGGGAACTATTACGCCACCACCCTAAGACGTTCAACTAAAAGTCGCTCTTTGCGGATCTATTGGCTTCCTAAACAGATTTTTGGAACCCAAATTCCTGCAGGTTTACTTGTTGACAAAGCCTCCGAGTTGAAAATGAGTTTTATCCGAAACAAATATTTTGCGACCAAAATCGACCTCATTTTCGTAACCCATTTAAAGCTCACACCACACAGAGAAGCCGTAACGAAACAGGTGGTCATTTTGCTTCAAATCTTGAGTGAGTTGGGCATTGAAGGTATTTATGCAATATCCTCAGAGAAGTTCGACTGATGTTCAGTCTCTGAGCTCTGCAATGAGTTGAGGTTCATGGAACTTCGTTTCAACCAAAAAAATGTTTTCGAAACCCGCGGTTTCTGCAACACAGCACTCAGTATATATGTATGTAGGTACGCATGGATTTTTTCAATATTTCCCAGTGTCATTCAAGTAGTGTAAAACAATCTATTTCTTACCTCGGAGGCTTGCCACTATATCTACGTACGCATGTCTGTTAATATTTCCAGCACATAATCATTAGTGCTACCAGTGTCGAAATGGCATATACATACTTCAAAAGGAAACTGGTAGATGGCCCACCTTTACATATGCGTGTGTCGTACTTTACCTAAGTCTTCAGCAGCTTTACGCTTTCAGAAGAAGCTTCACCTGAACTATCGTCATTTTTTGGCAGTGCTGTTGCAAAAAATTAACAAACTGGCTACGAATTGTTCTGCTCCGACACCAAATTGTCAAATCTCAAAATAGTTCCAGTACAAGAAAAGGCGGCAGTCAGAAAAAAATACAGAAAATGTGTCTAATTTCGATATCTCAAACCGTTTTCGAGACACGCCACAATTGATATGCTTAACAGATATTTTATCCCAAGGCGTCCTCCACTGAAGAATTCAAACCCATACAAAGCAAAATCTTGTTCAGATCCTGAGAAATCATCATCTGAGCCTTGCCAATCAATTTGATTTCCAAAGATCACATAGTGTCCTGGGACCCATAAAAGAGTCAAGGAGTTCAGCCTTACGACCCAATTCAAAGAGTTTTTGAATACCTACACAAACTATTTGAAAACTTGTTAAGGGCTTGAGCAGGTTTTTAAATTTGCTTAGCTATCGCTAAATACGTAGATACTTTGTCCTCTTTCTTACGCTATACTACAATATATAGTCTGTGGCCATAGCATACGTCTCAGCTTGAAAAATAGATATGTTCTTGCCTAACGACAGACAGATTGTCGTCCTCCTCGAAACCACCATGGCCTTACAGCCTTCTGTAAAAATTAAACTATAGCCCAACCCTGGCTCAGAATCTCGAAGCTCGAAGCCAGTTCTGACCGCAAGAAAAGTCGACTTTATATTTGAACAACGGTCGAAATTCTGTGGCAGATATTTTCAACGCTCTTTAATTTTGAACAATTTCACTTAATTAATTTTTTTTTTTCATTTCGCATCTCCATGTAGGCCATAGCCGCTAACGTGTCCCTTAACAGAACTCCACACGACGCTACAGTTCCACTGACGTTCGAATTTCAAAAAACCTCATATCCTCGAATGCCAACTCATTCTGCTGCACTCCATTGGTGAACCTACTTTCATAGGGTCTCCCTTTGACTTTGTCCCTATTTCACGGTTTGTCGATCATTTTAATGAACAACTCTCCGACATGCATCCAGCTTATCTCAGATTTAACCCCGCCTCGCGTTGCAAAATTAAAATTCACTGAACCGTTCAATTTTCATTTCTCATGTCAAACCATTTAGAATATTACCCAATAAAACAGAGAGCTTTACATAGATACTTTCTTTTTTTTTTGTTCTCATTTTCATTTCCATTTCCATTCACTCTCATTTGGATTGGGAAAATGAAAGACAGAAACAAAACGAAACCGAATTGAATAGATTTCGACGATAGATACCACCCCTGACGGCCAGACTCAATGTAAGCTACGAGTATCTGGGCTACCAGTAGACCAACAAAAAAACAATGAAGTGAAGCGACTTCGACACCTTTTACCCTCCCTAGTCAGCCATTCCATTGGCATTATAATTTAGGTCCCCGGTAAATATCAGCGATCCATCTAGCCATCGAAGCTAAAGTAATGCAGCCCTTTTGAGCCATTGTATCTGCCACCCCCTACATCCAATCAACATACCACATGATTTCCATTCCGAAGTAGATTACTCCCCGCAACCGTGTGAAGATTGGAGTTGGCTGGCTCTACGAGTATGAATCCGAGATTTTAGGAGTATCTGTTCATAAATATTTCATAATTTTTCGGATAGTTTCTGCAGTTGATTTTGGGTTTGTGTCGTTTTTTGTTTCCGGAATTTCATGTTCATTTTTCAGGTTGGCAGTTGGTAGCTGGTTTTGATTTTCATTCGAGTGTAGCCTGGGGAGGGTGGACTTTTACCACATAGTTTGTGTTTGGAGTTCGGTGATGTGGTGACTGTCGACGGAATGTTTAAGGTGCATGCATGGGTCGTATGGGGTGGCAGTTAAACTTTTCAAATTCCAATGTAGATTCTGTCAAGGTCTGTCATAAGAGCTTAATAGCCGGCGACTAGTTGAAGATTGTGCACATTTGATTCCCTGTTTGGCATCTCGAAAAAATTGAAGCACTGCCATGTACAGAGGAGGGATCCTACAAACCCAATGCCAATCAACGTTCCTATACAAGCCCGGAAGAGAGGCAGGCCAAAAAACACCCCGACCACACAAATGCGAAAAGAGCAGCATTTGATTGGCCTCAGTGACGAAGTGATCTGAAACCGGAAGGCCTGAGGTCAAATCAGCGAAAGCCACAGGCAGACCAGTAGGGGTGCCGTAAAGTGGGAGGGTTACGATCCCTATAATCCTGATTATAACCTCGCCGTTACGTTTACATTTCTCGTTCCATGAAGTCGTGAAGATAATATCAGTCAAGTGGGCGCCGCCAGAGTTGGTGATCATTCAGGCTCATTCCACAGCATTTTCCATGACTTTTCTGAAAACTTCTGGCGACAAATTGTCCAATTCTTATCGTAGGTTGTCCTTTAGAGTGTCCGGTAAAAAATCATGCTAATTCCGGTCAAAATTTAAGAGGGTTTGGCTGTTTGCACTTTGCTTGGGTACATCTTCAAGTCTTTCACCAAAATTCGTGGTAAAGAGCGTCTATTAATGTCCAATTGCGTGGCCTATTGTGTGGTTGATGTTTGAGGATTCTCTTGGACACCTGCAGCCACAGCAGTGACATTCTTCACCGAACGGCTGCTTCGGGGCCAACCACGTCTGCTACTGTTCTGTATTAAGGCATCGAGGCAAGTGGCTAAACGCCACGGTGTTTGCCCAGTGCCACACGAGCACGTTGGGCCAAAACCACCAACCGCGTCAAAAACATTGACGCAATTATTTTGCGTTCTTGAAGAGTATAGGAATCCATAGTTTGCCTACGTTTACCTGTTCACCTCACAAATATCAAAGAAACGAAGCCAAGATTCCATTTGTAAAACTGAGAGCATCTTTCGATAGAACTATGACTTTTGCGGCACCAGAACTGACTAATTTTCTCTCATCTTCCGCTAGTGAATGCCCTTGTCTTTACAATAAGTCCCATCTTCTTTAGATGATACTTAAAGCTGTCATGTCTTGTGAATATCGTTGCTATCCATTTAAACGTCCATAGCTTCATGCCTAAGAGGTTTCCGTGATGATTTCGAATTACTTAGGCTTCACATTTGATTGTTGAAAAGAGAGCAGTGCTGAGTTTAAACGAAGATTAAGTCTTGTCAGGCTTAGATTCTGTTTCTGAAAAGTGAAGCCCTCTCAGGAACGAGGAAAAATCTAAACAAAAACACCACCAAAGCACTCCTTATACGTATATGGTGCAGGGCGCAGGGGCATGAAAAGCGAATAAAAGTGGTCTTCTCTGTTAGAAATAAAGATCCTTCGTCCTATGTATTGTCTTGTTTGTATTTATACAGAAGAGAGGAGAAGATTAAATGAAATGAGCCTTATAAATCGCATCATCTTTTCTGGTGTAGTTGTATGGTGGCCCGAGACAGGCAAAAAGTGTGCGAGAGATTTGCTAACAAATGTCCAGCTGGACACCAACTGCGGCTATGGAAGCCAGTTTTTTAGCCACAAGCCAAAGAACTACATTGGGAACAAAACAGGCCCAATGGAGGCCTAACTAAAGAGTGTAAGCTCACCCTCTAAAACCAACTATAAATACCTTTGATCTAGTCTAAAAAGTGCAAGTCCAGCGGCTGATACGGCTATGACATCTGAAAGCTACATAAGTACATCTTTGCGCAGGAAAGAAGAGTCTTTCAGTCTACCCTGATGGTAAAATGCAAAAGGGAGAAGAGACCTTAGACGGAGCACACACTTGGAATGGATTCATATTTGGTGTGTGAAATTGCATGCAGCTGGCTAAAGAAGTTCCTTGATTAAGGTCCTGGTCCACCCTGTACTGTAACGTCATTTGAAGTTGTTTAGCTAGTCTACTTTTCTTTACGTTCATTTGTAGCCACAGGTGTCCGCCTTTTTATCCAGTCTGACTGCATACTCAATCGCTAGTGCTATACACTACGAATGATGGACTATGTGTCAGATCACTGTTTGTTAGCCTAATGCAACCTCCTGCAGGTAATCCAAGGTATGCAACCGTGCCAACGTCTCAGCTTAATTCTCAAAGATCTCTAAACAAATATCCTTTTCACGTTTTCTTATCCGCAGAAGATCATCGTATCAGCCTAGGGGCACGTTTAGGTAGCTCGCACCCCTTTTTGATTTTTCACGACTCTTAGATTATAAGTGTCAGTGTAAATGAAGTGCCGTACAGGCCATTAATTCCTTCGAGAATACGGCAGGGCTCGGAGGATGACTTTCAATGTATCATCAACCTTAAGAGTTCTTTGGTAGGGAACACGATTCGTAATAACGCGGTCATGCTTCAGGCCCTTACATTTTTGATCCTGGACTTAGCTTTCAGGTGGATCATAAGCAGGAAGCTTGAAGGATATGTACTCAGCTTCTTTTCTACCAGTCAGTGGGCATAAAAAAGGACAAACAGACGGGGGCGATCCAAACTAAGACACTTGTATGTTTGAGCGCCCGTATTAGAGACATTTGTATCTCAAAATCGAAATATTCACGGGACCAATACATGTCCTTTATGGGAATAAGTTAAAAGCAGAGCACACAACTTTTTTTTTTGTATCAATGTTGGTAAAGTCGGTCGCGTTTTTGTTTCCTATTTGCATTCGTTCGAGATTAGCAAAACGAAAACACATGGTCGCTGGGTTATTGTTGGAGGTGGTGGAGGTGTCTGTTTGAAGAGATTTTCAGTAGACACCGAATTCTATGGAATGGTTGTTGGTGTTTCCTTGCTTTTGTGTTGATTCAACATTTTTTCCTCTGTTTTTTTTTTTTTTATGCCAGCGGATTGGGAAGAGGAAGTTCACTTACCTCGAATTAGTTTTTACATTGTGATTGCACATTCTAGTTAGAGCGGGACATGTTGTTCCTATTTGAAGTCAAATCAATATGAGATGCATGGAAATAGTTTATATCCTTTGGACGTGAAATTTAATAGAGAAGAAGAGTGGACTAGAACGACTGGGACTTTGCTAGACACTCATTGTACTTACTGATGATTTCATTCAATATTGAGCCGGCTTTAGTGTCACGGACGTTAAATTAGACGAAGGAGGAGACCGTATGATTTGTTTGGAAGAAGAAAGGACGATGACTATTACTCCTGCTTGCAATAGTCGAAGCAAACGAAGTAACCGCTGTTAAACTCGGGTCAACACTGCCTAAGTCTTTCCCAACATTCGTCATAGATCAAAGGTGTAGCACCACAAGAACCCCAAGATCAACCCCTTTAAGCACCCGACTAGATCTCAGTTGTCAGTCTTAACAGCTCCGCCACTGCCGTAGAAGTTGATGGACTGAAAAACATGACGCAAACAGTGGGTGGTGGGCACCTTGATACGACTACCATTCATGTCAAGAATCACTTGCAAATACAAATGACAGATGCTGGGAGCTGAGGACCATAGCTATCAGATGACCAATGGGCATTCGTGAAACCACGACCGCTTGGACTTTTTGCTAAGTAACACGTTCATCCATATAGCGTTCCTTGTGGAGTTGTGGAGGGTCTCATAATTTAGACGTGCTGAGAGTGGCTTTTCACCCTTGCTACTCAAGTGAATAGCATTGACTACCATGGCAAAGTGTTCACCTAGATATTGTTGAAAATAGTCAACTGCCAACTCGACATACTGGCAAAAAAGGCTCAAAGTAATACAAAACAAGGACAGCAGAAGAATTACCAACTGTGAAACAAGAAACCCGCAAAGATGATATCCGCCAAGTGGCTGCCGCCAGTGTTGATACACATTTGAGCCCGTTTTATCGCATTTTCCTTGACATTCCGCAAGGTTTCCGGTGATAACTGTTTGAATTCCTGTCAAATATTATCCTTAAGGGCTGCGATTGTCTTCTGAGGCTTGTTGGCATAAACCCGCGACTTCAAGTAGCCCCAAAGAAAGAAGTCTGGGATGGTTAAATCGGGCGATCTTGCTGCCCATGCCAAATAGCGAAAACGGGAGATTACGCGACCAGGAAACGCTTCCTTCACAAAATCCATTGTGGCTCGTGCTGTGTGTGCGTTGCACCGTCTTGTTGAAACCACATGTTCACCAAGCCCCGCTCATCCAATTCCGGCAATAAGAAGTCGTTTATCATGGCCCTGTAGCGTTCGTCAGTAACAGTGACCGTATTGACGATGGCGTCCTCAAAAAAATACGGCCCAATCACTCCTCCCGCGTGAACGCCGCACCACACAGTGGCTTTAAGTGGATGGAAAGGCTCTTCGTGCATCACACGCGGATTTTTAGTGCCCCAGAAATGAAGATTTAGCTTATTGACGTAACCGCTTAAGTGGAAATGCGCCTAGTCGCTCATGATGATTTTCGACACAAAATCGTCCCCATCGTTGTCGACACAATTATTCCACGCTCTTGCGGAGTATAGCGCTCCATTGTTTGTCTGTTTGTATACTGCAGCTGTCTAGTTCTCAAATGTCAAATATGATTGACGTACGACGCCATTTGCAAAAATTATAACATCTTCCGATAGGATGATTAATTTTGCGCCACCTTGTACATATATCGACTCGGATACGGCAATAGTCACAACTGCCCCAACATTGCGCAACGAATGTTACGAAATCGATCGAGATCACCTAAAAGGAAGACTTAGATAGATCACCGCGGCAGATGATATAATCTCAAGAATGCTGGCTCGATCAGGGAAACTATTATAAAAAAAAAAAAAACATCAAGAAGGACGACATAGGACTCTGTAGCTTGCGAAATGGGAGCACTACCAAAAATTCTACCTACCAACTGGAGAAAACCTTATGTCGACGGGACCAAAGTGTATTTGGAAGCAGCTTTCCACTTCTAGAAAGACCCATGCCTTTGCGCAGTAGAACAGGACTGGGATGGTATACACAGTGACTAAACGTCATCTCCCAAAAAACCGCGTTTTTGAAAGAATCAGAATGTTTGTAGCAACTCCAGTTATAAAGCCGCCCCGGGCAGGTACACAAAAGTACCCAAGGGAAGGCACTGCATCTTTTCCTTCAAAATTTGTAAAAGCTGCCACGAATCAACTTTTCTTTACCTCATCTGAAGAGATTCATGCTTCATCGAGAGATAAAAACAATCTCAGGCGCCCCCAAATCGTGTGCAGCATTCACACTACAATAGGATACCCATCGACGCACGTTCATTCATCATTCCAGGAACTGTAGAAGCCTCACGTGAAGCTGCAGCAGTGAATTCAAATAGAAACGGCCACCCGGCAAACAACAACTGGAGAGAATCAACGTACGGAAACCTGCAATGATTTTGCAGCCATTGAGTTGAATAATTTGTAACAATGAACATGAAAAATGACGTTTTTTAGCTTCAAGCTGAGAAGAGGGAACAGAAGGCAATTAAAGCGGATAGTCGGGCTATATACCGGGCTCATCAATGCGAACATGCACGCTTGCAGACTAGGATTTGTGATGACTATCACCTGCCAAGTTGGAAGTAAAATGCCTTAAACACTTCTTCGATGATTGACTTGGTACATCGGCGCTAAGGAACAGATACGTCCTTTTAAGTTTCCAAGTTCCGAAAAATTCTGGTATTCGTTGGAAGCTTCCTATATTGATAATCTCTGCCTGAGTCTCCATCCCAAGCCCGATATAACTTTCACCTGCACCTTCCTAAGCCATATTTTTAAACCATTTTTCCAGATAACGACACCGCGAGTTGTATTCTACGTGATGAGGTGCTTCGCCTTCTACAGCTCACTAATTTCGCTTGCGTACAATGGAGTCTTGGGTAAAATGTGAAGACCCAAACATGCTACCATCAATTGAACGTTCACGGCAATCGATGTGCCTGTCCTGCTTGGTCTGCTTGGTACTTAGAAATATCGATCGTTTCATAGGCATTAGAACGGCCAGTGCCATCAAATTCACTGCCAACGTTGTCCTTGAAACAATACTTTCACTAGCTTGGTTGGACCTACACGACTTAAATAATAGCGGTCTTAAGCAATCCATCTCCTGGAAGCAGGGCCATTTAGTTGATAATTTTTTTGCAAGATCGGCAAAAATGGAGGTGATACGCGACTATCTTGCAGCACACTCCATCCTTGACCTCAACCTACAGATTTGTAAGTTCTCTTTCAAGGGACGACTTAGGTGAAGGAAAGCCGTTTCGATTTTGAAAATTTTTCCTGGGTAACAACCCTTCTTAAAATCTGGACATCTGCGTCCACACCTTTACGTTTGTCGTAACCTTCACATTTTTTACTCACGCTTGAGCAATGCTACCAAAATATCCAAATTTACTTTAAAAATCGATTATTGGCGCCGTGATTCTTATGTCACACATAGTTTTCCATCAGGGAAAGCCATCCGTCAAACTGTGGCTAGATTTCGTCTCTCAATGACGCAATAACACCAAAACGTCAAAGGATTTCGTATAGAAGGGAATATCGCCGCTGTAAACGAAAACCTGCAAGAAGATTAAAATCTATTGAATCGTCGTTGGACAGTCGATTTGGGACAAAGATCTTGGCCTATACCAGTGCTAGATGCAACTTGAAGCCACAAGACCATCATTTTGTCGATTGTGTCCTATAAAGCAGTTTCAAGCTGATCCGTTGTTTTTTCGCAAAATTGTGCTCAGCGACGAGGCTTATTTTTTGCTTAACAGGTTTGTAATCCAGAACAGACGATTTTGAGTGAGTGCCTCCACGCGGAGGCATCATCGAGCTTCATTTCTTTAAAAACTAGAAGGGAGCTCGCTCTGCGGTTACATATGGCGGATCCCTGATTATTTATTTCGAAATTTGAGTCCAAAAGATGTCAACGACATGAGGTTTCAATAGGATAGCCTTTCATACCATACGGTGAACAAAATTATCGACCTACTCATACGAGCTGATTTCGAAAGCTAGACCTGTCAGTTGGCCTACAAGATCGCGCGATTTGACAGCTCTCGATTATTTCCTGTGGGGCTACGTAAAGTCACTGGTTTATGCCTATTGACGCCTCGGAAGCCACACTGTTCACTTTATTCGTGGCGGCCGAATGGCCACCATTACTCGAAAAGAACCCAAAATTTGACGTTCAGAATGTGTTTCGTCAAGAGTAGCTTCACTAGCCATATGCCTGAAATCGAATAGTCTTTCGAAAAATGTTGATTAAAAGTTAATTTTTTAAAGAAATTTAAGGATCTATTGGGCTTAAAAGTAGCATCCTTTGTCTGCTCCATGCAAATGGGTCTAAAAACAGTGGCAGTTGCCCGCACTTGACGTTTTGTTTCGTGCTCAATTCTCTGAAACCCCCAAGTTTTTTGAATCACTTATCCCTTTTATTTATTTTTCCAACAACTTCCTCAGTCCTCACCAAAACTCCAATGCATTATCCTTATACGATCCGTTTCCAATTGGAAAACAAAGGAACAAATTCTTCGACTCTCATTCGATTTGAATACATCACAGTACACTCGAAAACACAAATCGATGGTGCAACGAAAATCAGTAGCTTATCCTCGTAGCTTCCGTAATTTCCTTGTGCATTGATCCTGTCTGACATTCTGTATTAACATCTTCCATGTCATGTTTACATGAGCAACCTCTGTCATGTTTCCAAAAAAAAAAAAAGGAAACAGGACACAAGTGCACTTCTTGTGTGTAAAGTGAGAGTAGCAAATGAAATTTGAGAGTTTTACAGAATTTTCTGCATGAAGCGGGTTTTGGTCCACAGGATATTACACCCCAACTACGAGTATCCTACCCCCACTTGACGTCTATGCAAAGTGATTGAATCAATTTGATTATCCTTCTACAGAGTTGGACTTGGGTTGTAATATTCTTTCCATCTGACATCAAACCCAAATGGTGTGGTATGCTTACATGGGAAAAGGATTAAAGCAAAAGTCTAACAATAATGCTCAATGGCACAGACACAGAGAGGGATCTCTAAGGGCAATTCGGTGGAGCACAAAGTGTTTTGTTGTGCCAATCATGGTAATGCAACCTAGAAGGAGCTCACCAAGAATATTCCCGTACACAGGACCGGATTTGAATGGGAAATGTTTTGCAATAGACTCGACTACAAATAGTAAAATCTTCTCCTCTTGTTAAATAAATTATTCAAACGTTTGGTAAGCGTGTGCGTGTGTGTGTGTGTGTGTGCGTGTGTGTGTGTGTGTGTGTGTGTGGTATGTCCTTGTATGTTTGTGCATTGAAGGGTAAGGAGGCGTGATATTGAGTTACTTAATTGAACAGGAGTATTGAGGGTTACATATATAATTGTGACAGGAAATTTACGTAAGGACTTGAGTGCTTAGGATGACAATGTTTCTAGTTTCTGTTGGAGATTGACGCAATGTTTATGGGGTGGCATCGAAGTACGTGCATATTTAGACAAAAAAGGATTCAGGGCTATAAATTTGATAATCCTTCATCTATAAATATAGATTTAGGAGAAGGAGATTTTTGCATCTCAATTTTATCCCTTAAAGCTGCTGTCTGTCTGTTGGTATGATGGCTTGTAACTCAAGAACCACTTGGCAAAATTTAATGCGGGGTCCTTTGTTACATTGGAAAACCATTCACCTGTTAAGTTACACATCTCTATAACTCAGCATCGGATAGTTCAGTCCTCATTTTTATTTTTAGGTCAGAAATCTTTGTAAAATAAGGCACATGAGATCCTCCTAATCCTGGGTAAAGAGCGGTTCAGTGTCATAGCCTATGCGGACGACATTGCGATATCACTATATCGGGGAAGTTCCTTCTTACAGTTAGAGACTTGATGCAGTCTGCTCTGCAACATTGCAGGATTGAGAGGATTCAATGGCTATTCTGCGTCTGTATAATGGGCGCTCTTAGAACCACTCCTGCTGCACTAGAAATTATGCTCCACCTTCTTCCCGTTGATATCTTTGGGAAGGTGATGGTGTCCAAAGCAGTATTACGGCTTAGGAGATCCTCGCAACTGGTTCGTGGAAATATGGGCCACGCAAGCATCCTAAATGGCCACAACACTATTCCTAGTAATTCGGACTACATTGTCCCCTATTTGGACTTCACTATACCAGGAGTCCTAGCAGAAGTCCTTGGGAATCAGAAGTTATTTAAAACGAATCTGCGATAGAGATTTACACAGACGGAACCAAGACAGCGTCTGGAACAGCTGCGGGAGTTTACTCCGGTGCACTGGATATCTGGATCACCACACGTCTACCAGACCACTGTAGTGTATTTCAAGCCGAAGTCACAGCAGTCCGTGAAGCCGCGACGTGGCTTTCAATTCACTCACTAGTCTACAGCGCTATTGTTTTCTACGTAGATAGTCAAGCTGCGATAAAAGCCTTGGAATCGCCAATAATTCGACCCAAGTTGGTAAAGCAATGCCGCGGATCTCTTAATGAGAACGCTGTCAGATGCGACGTATCCCTGTGCTGGGTTCCAGGCCATTGCAAAGCAGACCGGAACCTCCCTGACAATAGAGGGGAACCGTCAGCACCCAAGATAAGAATTGCTTTCTTCGCAGAAAAAGCACGGAAGGCGCAAATCTATTCTGGATAATTAGAATGAGGCTCTGAGGGGCCTTCTGCCTACGCCTGGGAAGACCAGACAAGCACTGCGACCTAAAAGATCTTTTGTGCTATCCCTAGGTTCACCTAGTAAAGAAGAGAATATTTATCCCGAGTAAAGGTCAAGGTCGTGAAGGAACCCTAGGATCATTTTTGCGGGTGACTAGTTGACTATGTTTGGTGGAATGAACTCCCTTTTAAAGTGTCTTTGCCTGGTTCGAGCCATGGCGGAACAATCGATGCTCGGCGGTCTCCTGATCTTCCAAATAAAATCGGCACATGTCCGTAGGACTTAAGCTCATCTTGTGGAGATGGTAGTTGAGTGAACAGTATTGAGAGATTCCTTCTTGGTAGTCCCATGAGTTCAGCTCCATCTTTATGTGGCTGATGGATAAACCACAAAACGGAAACGGGCCAATGAATGAAGATTGCGATCCTAGTCTGGCTAGATCATCAGCAATTTCGTTGCCTTCTATTCCCTCATGTCCTGGAACCCAACGAATTGTAATTTGATTGTGAGCAGCGAGCTGCTTTAGGGCGTCCAATCCAGGCGAGCTTGGACTCATAACAAAAGGAGTTCTGGCACATAGCTCAATTGCAAAAACTTCGGCTTGAAAGAGAGATGTGGAGCAGCCCAGAGAAACTGGCTGAAGTTGGGGCCGTGTATGCCTGCACCAACTCCGTTTTCTGTTCTTGAGCCATCGTTGTACCACACAGAATGCGAACTGAAGGAGATTGGAACCCCAATTATCGGCCTCAGCGAGGACGATCCAAAATAGAGCGACTTGTAGAATGACATTGAGGTCCACAAACTTAGCCAACCCCACAATCGGCCACATACGTGGGAGAAATACGTAGCATAAGATGCACGTGTAAGTACGCGTTACAGCAGCAGTTTTAAAAGGAGACCAACAGATGGCTCACGCTTTCAATAAAGGATACGCCACACAGTCTACAGGTAGAAACTAATTCTTAGTTAACAGATCATTAGAATTAAAGTCTAAGGGAGCATGTCTGATGGATTTTCGGCACCGATGCAGCTATGTCTGTTTCCCCAAAATGGAGTCCAATAAACACCCCCTTCGCAGGATGAGAAAACTTCCTTATAGCTACGAGTATCCGCCGTGTAAATAAATTCATTATCCATGTGAATAGCTAAGCAGATAATTAAAACAAAATACCTCATCGCTAGTTAAGACATCCTTTATGCGTAAGGCAGGCGTTACACGACTTCCAACAGCAATAAAATATTAATTTACACAAAAATTTAATTAGTGCCTAATTAAATGCCTTTTACGATACAAAATTACAGCCATCAAGTTGTTTCCGTTTCCGTTTTTCATTTTTCTCCTTTCCTTCTTTTCCGTTTTAGAATTTCAAAATTTCCTAGAACACAAAATGAGAACTTTGAAAATTATAAACTTTGCTTAGTGATACAAAAAAAAAAGAAGGACTACGCCTAACTTTAAGTTGTACACGCCCACGTCAACCTTTTTGACGAAAATTTCACCGGAATTTCACTTCGCTTTTGTTTACATGCACGAAAGTTTTCGTCGTCCTGGAAGGAGGTTGTCTTGGATAGGTATTCCCTTCACTATGAGTATTTAGAAGGAGGGAGGAGATTTTTTGCATTTTGGTGACGTTATTGTAGTCGTAATCTGGCGAGTGGATTGCGTTCCCAAGTGTAAAATTTATTTCGGTAATTTTTGGAAAAGTTTTTGACGCTAGAATAGGCAAAAGTTCAACAATTGCCGCTGGACTTTTATTTTGGGTAAATATTTGGTATCCAGAGCTGCTGTGATTGCGTGGGCAAGGTCAGGAAGAGTTTTAATTACTGTTGAGTTTTCTGAGTGATAGGTTAAGGTTCAGAACTAATTAGAAAGTCGTATAAATCTAGCGAAATGACGATGTATTTGAAGTTAGAAAGTATAAGTCTACGCGTTAGCAACACTGTTTTTGAGTTTTATTACAGTTTAAGGGGTTGAAAACGCGATGTGCCGGTAATTGTCCCGTGGGTAGTGCTTCCTAGAATACTATAGGAGTATCGTTTCGCCTCCGAGTCTTTCCCAAATTAGTTGGTGTTTGTATAACGTTTTAATTGGAAATATGAAAAACGAGGAAAACAAAGTAGTTGGCCACCTACCCAGGTAGGTAGGTAGAGGTGGCTGTTTCTTTAATTTGAAGCAGAATTAGCGCTAGAAGGCGCCGTTTAGATACCACAAAACTCATGTAGCCTGGTTGTACAACGCTGTTTACCCATCCTGTCGAGTTCAGGTAACGGATGAGGGCTCCAATCCTTCTGACAGATATCTTTCTCAGGTCGTCGCCAGGGTCGGACACCTGCAAGGAAAGTGAAGAAGAGATTCTTCCTCGTTAGTATCTCCCCAGCTACGGCAGAAGGTGCTGTGGGGGATGCCAAGCTTGGCTGCATGGTCTCCTATCGGCCAATGGCCCGTGCTTATGGCTACGATTCTTGCAATATCTGGTCTAGATCTGCCTAGAAGCTCATTTTTTTAGGTTTGCTTTAGTTAAGCCGTGTCCTTCTTGATGTAGTGCATCTAGAAAGCGTGTTCTAACCTAGGTTGGCCAGCTTTAAGAAGTGATTGCGAATGTTACCCTTATGACTCCTGGCGGAACATTGACTCTTTCTGCCAGCGAGCCGCTGACCGTTGCCTGCCCGCTCGTTTCCCTCATAGTTACTGTGTCCTGGGACCCAGGTGAGGGTAACAGAGTTGACCGTGCTGACCATCTCTCAACCTGGTAACCCAAAAATTGTGGAATATCTACGACACAAAGTGACGACTGTTGATGATGTTGTTATTAGTGAATTGGTGTCGTACATCGTTGGTCTAAATTATTTGCTCCGAAAGCCGTCTAAAAATTTGTATTTTTCAAAAATAAACTGAAAAGGAAATAATTTAACAAAAATAAGAGAGTAGTACTGGGCCCAGGAAAAAGTCAACGATTTAACCTTGCGACCACCAACCTTGTATTGACGACCTATTTTTGAACTGGTTAAGGAGTTGAACGAGCCCATAAGTGCAGCCTGGCCACTGGGTTAGTTCAAGCCCCGTCAGGGCAACATATCAGAGAACAGCCACCAAAGGCTCCAACTACTACATCAAAAAGGAGTCGCTGCCTGGAAGTACAATGGAATGTATAGAGTCTAAGTGCTTCTGGGATTTGGTAGCTCTAAAAAAAAAAATTATGTTGTCGTCCTCCACAAAGCCACCAGCACCGAAAACTTGACTGGTTTTGAAGTCATCCGCAAAATTTCGACTACAGTCAAATGCTGGCTCACACTCTGGCCGAAGCCAGTCCTGACAGTCCAAGAAAGATCGACTTTAAGATTGTACAGCCGTCAGAGTTCCGTAATCATGACGTTAGGACGACATACCCAGGATCGTAGGGGTAGGTGCGCTCAAAGTCATAACAACTCCATAGTTCAGACCGTGATATACATATGTACATCAAGAGAGGTAAATCTAGTAGAGCACCTATACCAGATCTGGGCATGGTCGGAATATAGCCTATCCAGCCGAGACAGGTGGTTCTTAGAAGTTAAGCGCAAAGGGTATTAACATACTTAGGTCCCATTGCTAAGACGATAGTGGTAAGTAAGGCTCAGAGGACGGTTTATCAGCATCTGAACCTGCATTGGTCAAGGCCTTCATTGACGACATGGTTTCTCATGAACACAATATTGTGTGACACTACTCTCCAGGATGCAGTTGGATTAAACGAATGCTCCTAAACGTTTATAAGAAATCAGAGGCATTCTTGCTGTCTCTCAGCAGAAAAGACTGTAGACAACTTGGTGGCGTACTCACGGAACATTTTCCATTTGCTCAGCATCACAGGAACGACGCAGTAGATGACGAAGTCGACTAAGGTGGAACGCTCAAGTGGAAAGGGACCTCAACCAACTTCGTGTGCGAAACTGGAGGCAGCTGGCTGAAGACCGAGCTGGCTGGAGAGGCTTGTTGGTTGAGGCCCAGGTCCACCCCGGACTGTAGCGCCACTTAAAGTAAGTAAGCATCTTAGTGTGCTAGGCTTTAGAGACACGACTGTCTGCGAAGCTTGTGGAGGGCGCGATGATACTTCAGATCACCTCCTTTGTTATTGTCCTGCCTTAGCTTGGATCAGGTTGCAGATCTGCGGTGCTGATGGGCTGTACTCCCCTGTAGCTCCCGCCCAAATATGTGACGTACATATGTACTTTCAAGCCTCGGTCGAATGGTGAATACAAAAAAATAAAAATATTTGGCGCAGCAGACCGTATGTGGTCCAGAGCCCAGCTTCTCGTGACCATTTGTGTTGTGCGTGTTATTTTTATTTCACATAAGTGGAGTGGACTCCAACCTCGAACCTCCTGGCCAGTAATCTAACACACTAAGCACTATATCACCGCACCAGAGGTAGAGCTACATATGTAAGTACATACATATGGCTGTATGGTGTAGGGATGTATGCTTGGACCGACATGCTCTACGGATCAACAACTCAACCCAAGTGACGCTGGATGCCACCGATAGTCAGGAAGATTTTGATATATTCAGGGCTTCCCGCAAGGTGGAGATTTTAGTGCCAAACTTTTTGTACACTTCATCAATGCATTGCGCCCTGGTCAGGAATCTTACAGTGCAGTCTTTTCTAAAATTCAGTTCAGTTTTGACATGAAGTAGCCAGTCTTGGACAAAACCAGATTCCTTAGTAACGAATCCAGGATGATTCGTTTGCCATAAACCACAACTTCCTGTTGTTGTTACTCAAATAAAATGACTGCCTTGAGTCCTTTCTTTATTTGGCCATGATTATCAGGCAGAAGAGGGAGTGCTTCAGAATTTTTAGATCAGAAATGGTAAACTGTACTAATTGGAGTCGAAAGTTTCACAACAAAATTTCACTGCACCCCATATGCATATCCTAGAACGCATGACCCACATGCCGTAGGATTGGTGCTTCTATGACTGAACTTCAATTCGTACAAGTTGTACTCTAAGGCTGCTTAGGGTTGAATTTCCATCATTACCTCTGGAAGCACTCCCGGATGCATTCAATGCGCAAGAGTACGTATAAAAATATGTGATAAGGAACCAGAAGTCATCCTGTTCAGGAGTACAGGAGAACGGAGCTAACATTCGAGTGCTTGAGTAGCATGTGTAAGCTTAGAAAACCATAAACCCTCCTCCCTACCGAGGATTTCCTGAAATTACTTTAAGCAAAATTGTATAATTTTAATGGAATTATTTTCCTACCCCCATCGCAGCTAAGCTGAACCACCTTCAGCCTCTGTTTTCCTAACAAAAACCCTGTCAATCGCTGTGCAAACACGCCCCTCATGTTTGCTTTAATCTTCATCGAATCTTGTGTGCAGCATGCCCTAAAGTACAAACGCTCACATGGAGCGTTAACGCTTAGTAATTTTCACAAAAAAAAAAAAAATAAAACCCAAGAGGACTCACAAAAATTACAGCACCAGGACACAAACTTTATTCAACCCCCTCCCACACTCCAACTCCACACACAACACACCCTTGAGAGTTTCCTTAAGGGTTTTTCTATCCCTGCATAATTATGCACCAAAAGAAAAGCGAAAAAAAAACTCATTATTCTCGGATAATCCCGGTGTAGTGGTTGTACGAATACCATTACTAGGATGAAATGATATTCAAGTTTGGATATATCCCACAAGTGGGGCGTTCAGCATAACTCTTGCAAATTCCTGGTTAGGTATATGGGGTAGTAAGGCATACAGACACACACACACAATCAGAAAATCGATTTCACCTGATATAGGTGTAGATACTCACTCATTTTAGTTGTCGTCCTTCGTGCTCCGATCGGAATTAATCTCGCCGCCTGATTCTCAGTAATCCAATGACAAGGTTCCCTGCTTTAGCTGCACTTTTCTTCGACGCGCGCGAGGTGTCCCGGTGGAAAACGCGAAAAAACCCAACAACAACTTTGTCGGCTTTCAATTGCCCTTCTGCCCTTCTGCCCTTCACGTGATTCCTCCTTCTCTATCGGAGTCGATTAAAATCCCCTTCGATGGCTATCGATGCGATTACGTGAGTCCCATAATCCGGCTGTGTACGTGTATCGGTTTTCATTATACTAATGCACACTATGGATTGAGATACTTTTTTTTTTTGCGATTGTTTATGCGATGTACTCGTTTGTAGATATTTTTAATTTTATTTCACACTATTTAAACGAACTAAACACAGACACATAAACACACAGATATGAGGTTTGAATTTTTTATTTTTTTACACAGAGATGTTATTTTTTTTTTTTTTATTAAATTGCTTTTAAAGGAGGCAGTGTGGTTTATATTTATTTTTTTTATTTAATTTAATTTTCTATATGAACACTTTTATTTTTTTTTAATTGCGATCAGTTATGTATACTTTTGTGAATTGTTTGTATAATCGATAACGAATCCGCTGGATTGGAAAAATATTTAAGTAAAATTAAAATCGTTTGAGGGCAGTAATTATGGTGCTACTATGCGGGGTTTTGTGTAAATATTTTTAAATAATTTGTGGGTAATTATAAATTATAGTTGCTTTGAGGAAATTGTTTTTATTTGATTACGGCTGTTTGGTTAGTAATCAATTTGGGTTGCTTCTACTCGTTAGCTGGGTAAACAGTGTCGTAGTCAGGTCTGTACGATTGCATGGGAAAAGGATTTTTAACGAACATTTTTTTGTAGAAGTGCAACCTGTTTTAGAGCATCTGGTCTTTGGAAACAAAGTTCCTGCGTACTTGATAGCCACGGAATCGAAGACCCCAATAGAAACTCTGACTATGTTATTCCATACGAAGATTTGAATAAGAATTACTGCATCCTTATTCCCAAAAGACAAGACTGGGAGTCTGCACATTAATAAATGAACAGGACATCCAGATCTACAATGGAAATAGGAACCGGAGCAGAAGTATTCTGCGATTGCTCTGCGAATGCTTGCAGATTAAGGACTCATACAAACTCCCAAATGAATGCAGTGCCTTTCAAGCAATGCCATCGACTGAGCAGCATTGACAATCCTCGCGAAGAAAACAAATCCATCTCGGATCACAATTTTCGTGGACAGTCAGGCAACAATCAAGGAACTGGATAGTGAGACGATGAGATCTAGGACAGTTTGTAAATAGCAACATCCACGTGGTCAACCTCTGCTGGGTTCTCGGACATGGATCACCATCACCATAGAAGCGGACGAGATAGCAGATGAACTAGCCAGGAAAGGATCAGCACTAGGTACAGAACATACCCACTCACAGATGGACATTCCTACTGCTGTAGTTAAGGAGAGAATAAATATCAGAACCAGGGTACAAAGCAACACCGCTTGGTTATCAAGAGGAGACTGTGTGAAGCATATGGCCACAACTAAACGAGGGTAGAACCAAATGCTTACTAGTCCTGGGGAAAAAGGAAATTCGCATCTTGATTGGTGTACTGACGGGACATTGCGCGATCGGCACTATGGCCAAAAGGCTGGGTATAAACTTCCCGGACTTCTGCAGGAGCTGTCAAGATGAGGAAAAGGTAGAGACCATCAAACACTTGCTCTG
This sequence comes from Blera fallax, assembly GCA_946965025.1. Lineage (NCBI taxonomy): Eukaryota > Metazoa > Arthropoda > Insecta > Diptera > Syrphidae > Blera > Blera fallax. The sequence continues at coordinate 77,893,572 of OX337245.1, read as the reverse complement.
CGAATGCCTAAATCTCCAAAACTGTCGCTTCCTCCATATGGGGAACAGATTCTTTGGAGAGCTGGACGAATTGGCACAAGCATCGCTGATGGGCTTAACAAGCTTCATAAGGAGCACACGCTGGCTTGAGTAAGATGTGGTAACACAACCTAAGGGCTATTACAATGCACCAATAGGCCCGCGTGTAAGCACCCTTTTGATGGACATCCCCCCAACCTATCAAACATTTTGGGCGCACTTTGGCAGTGTTTTCAGTGTTATACCAGATGTCAAGCTTTGCTGGAGGGAACATATTGATGGTAGAATAAAAAAGGCCCATGTGGCGTTTTGTACGTGTAGAAGAGCCTTCGTTAGAACATGAAGGTTCAAACCTAGGGTTGTAAACTGGATACACACTAGAATTTGGCTCATTGCAAGTGACGGGGTCGATGAGATCAATATCTGTAGTAGCTCTAAAAACGGTATTGTATCTTCCTCTACTAGACATATGTATACTGCGGAAGCTCGCCAAATTAAATCACAGTCAAGCTATGTGCTCCTGGTCTCTAGACAGCGAGGCCTTATGGACACCTCTCTATTCTAAATCGGTGGTGTATCCCGAAACTCTAAACGGAAACAGACTACATCATCCCTCAATGCAATCAGAAGTTCAATATCAGAATTCCATGAGTGGGTTAAGGGAAAAGTCTGTTCCGAGGATGAACTAGTTATCTACACTGAGGGATCCAAAATGAGTGGTACAGGAACTGGCGTTTACTGTGAGGCTCGACAAACGTAGCTCTCCTTTAGATAAGGCTAGGTATGTGGGCAGTCGAGGTTGAAGTAATTCACCAAGCCACGCTCAGGTCAATACAGACCCATTGCGATACTCTAAGGGGGTTATGTTTGCCCCTTGCTCATTGGATAACCTTCAACTCCACGGCTCAACTCCTTTCTTGAGATGAAGTAGCAAACCATCCAATTGATTTGACATATGTAGTTCAAAATGATGTTAACTTATCTACTGGAAATTACTTGGTTCTGGAAAAAGTGCCGTCCAAGACATTTATATCTAAGGTGGGTGGGAGCTGGACAGTGGCAGAGAAAGTGGGTTGCGTCCTCACTTCTTCCTTTCGTCGCAGTTTCTTTTAAATGGTACCGTCGAGTATTATGTCCTTTGATGACTCCCACCAGAACATAAAGGGATCTCCTATCCTTCTATACATATATAGCCTGCCGGTCATTGTCTTGTCAAAGTAAGGCCAAATACTTCCTGTGGTTGCACTAGTGTCCACGGAAAACCAGTTGTTGTTTGCCTCCCACAAGGCCTTGACCCCTGCTCCAAACTTTAGTCTTCAAGGCGGGATATTTACTGATAAGTTTTTTTGATCGGGTCGAGATTTCAAGCCTCTTCTAGCCAATTCGTGCGCCATCTCGCATGCTCCCATGTCCTGGGACTCAACAGAGCGTAAGCTTGTGCTGTGTTCCAAGAACCTTAAGCCCTTCACGACAGCACTCCATCAGCTTGGATTTGATTTCGATAGCAGAAACCGCTTTTATTGCTGTCTGGGAATCGATTAAAAAGGTGATACCTTCTTAAGGTATTGCAACTAACACAGTGTCGCAGGTGGCTTTTGTCACTGCGAAGTCCTCCGCTCAGAAAACACTGATGTGATTCGGGAGGCGAACTGGAAATACCTTAGGCCTATGTCCACTTTAATCCGTCTGTGTAGATAATCTCTATCTGCAAACCAGGATTTTTTTCCTCCATTTTTCCATTCCTCCCTTTAATACGAAGGATGGTTGCAGCATCATTCAAACATAAGCTGTGGAAATGATTAAAGATGGAAATATTTCAGGACAAAATCTGAATCTATTTTGACAGCTAAGAAATCTAAAAGGTGTTGCAAGCAACGTTGTTAAGATCGAGGCTCGTAAAACTATGCACACTAAAACTGAACGAGGTAAACAGCCCTCTGCTAAGTCCCGCGATATATGGACATCTCCGGAAACTAAAAGCAGATGAACTAGGCAGGAAAGGGTATACACCACTCACATGTTCAAGATGAGGCTAGTATACCGCTCAGTACAACACACAGGGAAATAGACCTGGAGTCTCTCCAACAAACGCTGATGTCGATTAGATGCGCTGTTAGTAGGTAGTTGTGGCAGTCTACGATAAAAAGAGGTCTATCAATCTACTGAAGCCAGGTTGCAAGGATATTCGCAACCTGAGTGCCGTAGCCCAGTGATAAGTGCGCTGGATCACTGAGCGGGAAGTTCGAATCCCAGAAAACTCCAAAAAGTTTGTTTACGGTCCCACCTCCCGCGAATGTATGACAAACGTCGGAGGCTAATACCTGTCATAACAAAGCTTCTGAAAAAAAATCCTTTCGGTTGTGGCTCTAAGCAGTGGGTCCCTTTTAATTCGTGTGAAAAAATATAACACGCACAACACGAATGGTCGCAAGAAGCTGTGCCCTAGACCACATACGGTCTGATGCACCGAGTATTTATAGTTTCATTTGTATCGACAACCTGACAGGACATAGCATAATAGGCAACCATGTAGGCCTACTAGGCCAACCCTACAATGATTACTGTAGAAGCTGTAGGGACGATTGCTATATGATTGTCCTGCACTGAGTTATTACTCTTCGCAGTCATTTTTCCCAGAGCTAGATGAGGTACGAAACACTGAGCCCTTCTCCTGCGATTTGTATACCTACCAGGGTGGTTTAGTTAGCTGTCGATGTTATTGAAAAAAAAATGTCTTGCAGGTTCCCATGGTTTTTCTTTAAATAATTGAGCACAATAGACTCTATGTGGTCGAGGCTTGTGAGAATCTGCAAGTCACTCCTAAACGAGATATCTAGAGCTAATGCGGTGACCCTCGGCTGGGTACCAGTGCACATGAATATCAAAGGAAATGAAAAGGCTGATGAGCTGGCTAGGAGAGGATCGGCGCTGCACTTATCGCGGGCCCTCCCTTTTGTAGTAACCCCGATCACTTCCTTACGGAAAAAGATAGAAGATGAAGCCATCGGTCGAGCAAACAGACGTTGGGTTCATCTGGCCGGCCAGGGCGCTATGGCCGGCCTTCAGCAAGAAGAGAGCAACTTCTCTGGTAAAACTTAGTCGTTATAACGTTCGGGTCGTTCCTGGAATAATTACTGGTCATTGTGCCGTTCACGCGGAGCGACTCGGTGTGCTGCATAACGACTTTTGTAGAAGTTGCAGGGACGAAGAAGAAATTGAATCTGTTCGTCATCTGCTGTGTGATTGTCCTGCCCTATCCGTCATAAGAATGAGGACTCTTGAGCCGCTGACAGGGGCACCCACATACTCAACCTTACCTCACAGTGTGTTCATCGATAATTGGCGACCCTTTTTGGGATTCAAATGATAAGTTTAAATTCTATTAAAAGTGTATCCACGTCTTCAAAACGATTATAACTCAATTTTCCTCGTTCAAATTATTCAAATAAAACGACAGACTGTTTACGAAAGGAGAATCTATGTCCACACAACACGAAGAGCGTCCAAAGAATGATAAACGAAAAAGGACCTCAACGGACGTCAACACAGCTCACTATCTGAATAACGATCAATATATCTAATTAATGTCCATTTGATATGCATATGACCATCAATAATTACTTAATAGCCGATTAATTTGGATTCATAGCGTATGTCGTAAAAATTTAATGCTGATAGGACTCGTGAAACATAGAAATGTGATTCACTTGTAGCACTGTAGCACTGTAGCACTTCGTCTAAGGACTTTATGGGGCGGATTATTATACTGTTATATGATTCAACAAAGCACAGATAGTTTTTTATAGCTGAAGTTTAGTGTTTCAGTTCAGTGCTGGTGATATTAGAGAGCTTATTCAGACCGATAGTAAATTTTCAGTAGGTTGGGTCGAAAATTCAATAAAAAAAGGACTCTGGTAGGGGCTACTTCTTACAAAAGTATCTATTGCGTTACGATTCTACAGAATGTTGTAATGTGTGTATGCAGACGTGTTGTAAAGCATAAGTACTTCGTCCTAAGTCTACACACTAAGTCCTCTTGAGAAGAGTTGCCATTATTCCGAGCCAATTTATGACAAACGAACAGCTTTGGGCAGACAGAGGATGCAAGAAGTATCTAATCGGCGCAGAATAGACATCATTTGAAGTACATTTCAAGATTTCGGGGTGATGAAGGACCTTGATTGAAGGGTTCAAATTGAACTAGACAATCGGAACCAGGTTCATGTTAAACTTTTTACTATATTCTCTCAAGGCTTGACACTGGAATATGACGAGAAATGCGTCGAGTATACATAGGTCTCTGCTACATCTACCGTTTATCGACTTCGAGAAGGCTTTTGGCAGCTTGAATCGAGATGCTATCTGGTTGGCCTTGTGCAGGAGTGGCATTTCAGTAAAACTCATAGCTTTTATCAAGGCTACATACGAGGAAGGTAAGTGACACGTCTTACACAATGGTAAGGTGTCGGAGGATTTTGAAGTTCAAAGTGGAGTACGTCAGGGGTGCCTACTGTCACCGCTGTTGTTCTTGGTGAAATTCAGCGATGTACACCGTGCAGCATTGACGGAAGGTAACAATGGAATCCGATGGACTGTGGCATCTTATCTCGACTACGCTGACGATGTTTGCCTACTTTCACAGCGGATAATGAACCTTCATCTAATGGCCCGATACCTAGAAGCTGAGGCAAACAAAGTAAGGCTTGATAAACAAAAGCCTTGAGTACTTCTAACAACCGCGCTCAAGTCAACATTGCTGGACGGGTAGTCGAGAAAGTAGACAACCTTCTATTGGAAGTGTGACCTCAGCTGACTGCGGCAGCACCGAACTGAATGTGTCCAGCAGAATCGGGAAGGCAAGATCTCCGTTCGGAATGCTATTGAAAGTCTGTAGAAGCAAAGTTTAAGAAGCAAGCTCTGACTATTCTGCTCCAACGTGGAATCAGTACTGCTGTATGGGTGCAGTACTTGGAAGGTGGATACCACTATCACACGCAAGCTGTAAGCCTTCGTAAGCAGGTGTCTAAGAATCATCTTGAGGTTCTTTTGGCCCAATAGTATCTCTAACGAGAAACTTTATATTTGAAAACGGGCCAGACATTACTGTGCGTAAGAGAAAGTGGAAGTGGATCGGACACACTCTACGGCACGACGACAACTCCATTGCGAAATATGCCATGCAATGGAATCCGCTTACCCAGGCATGCAGAACAGCGGGACGCCCTAGGCAAACGTGACGCAGAGCAGTTGAGGAGGAAGCAAGCTCTTCGGCATTGAGTTGGAGGCTGCTCAAGCACCCACATATACTCGAAGAGAATTTTCAACAAATCCATCTAGGTGCTGAAATACAGAGACGATATCGACATCATTGGTCCGTTCCGGCGTATCGAAGTAGAGGCTATCAAGGCTATTGATGAAATTAGATGGTCTTGGAGTGAAGGATGGCAAAATCAAGTGCATAGTATCGACAAGCAAATCACCATCTTTCCAGCGCCTAGGACAATACGTCTCTGTTAATAGTTTTATCTTCAAATAAGTCCAGGAGCTTATCCTCCACCTTAGTGGAGATTTGACGAAGATTGACCCTTGGAAATCGATGCTACTTGGGTTTCATGAAACAAATATGGACAAATAGGGTGCAAACTCTTTACTCAGATTAGTCTCGACGACTGGAAACAGCATGCTTAGGATCTGCGAGAATGGAAGACTACCCCGTCTCACGCAGAGATTCTTCGTGGGTCTGGAGCACGCTAAGTAAATCATAGAGAAGCCAATACAGCCTCAAGGAGTGATGTTCGATGTGGCGTTGGGGCATCATTGGTCCCTAGTTCTTTAAAAATCAAACTGGCATCGAGGTTACGATGAACAGAGTGCACTACATTGGTTTCAGTTTTCAAGTTAAGTTAGGTAATCGTCTTCCCAACCGATTTAGGGACGTTCCTGGCCACCTCGCAGCTGGGAATTGATGTCGCTGAACTTTTTTTTATGTGGGACTGTTAAGCACCATTGCTCCTTTAACCATCCACAAACAATTGACGCACTCAAGGAAACAATCCATCGACTTATTCACGAAAGAGAGCCACAAACACTCGACAAGGAACGTGGGCATCTTGGGCCACCGGCAAGTAAACTGTGACAACCGTTTCATAGGACTATTTTCCGCAGTAATCAGAAAGTGAACTCCCTTCAAGGAACACTCCTTGACAACTACCGATTGAGATTTAAAATGATTTCTAAAATATAGATTTCTAAAATATACCAATAGATGGCCCACCCTTCAAAGGCCATAATTTCTCATCTGGAAACCAAGGAACCATCTAAAGTTGAAGGACTTGTAATGGCTGCACATTGCATTAATCGAAAAGGAGTCTCCTGCTTAACTATTTGCAACAACAGCTACATAGGTGCATTTCCACAGATGTCACATGAGAATCTCTTTACACACAAGTGGTGCCTAACTAACCCCATCCCTCCCAGGAGGCATCCCACACTCAAACCTTTTCAAAAGCTCATGCGACGATTACATAAACTCTAACCCCACCCCAATTGACCTTTTTATGATAATTCGCTCCATGAGAAAACATATCCTGATAATTGCCAGCGCTCATTACGCCAATGACAAAAATTGAAAACCCAATTAATAGTCCTATAAATAACTGTCAAAGTCCTTGCGGTAATTGAAATTAATTCAAGCTCTCATCCAAACTAATACCCTCATAGTAACACCATAATCAGGAGCACAGCCCTTCTAAACCGACAATTAATTGCAGACCAAAGTGGGAAGTCAATCTCATTAAGGACACTCAGACACATACTAAGCTCAGTCTCTAATTACATCACAGTCCTGCGAGTATAAATAAATTCGCGCACCAAGCTAGTACGGTGGTATTATTCGCACTTATCACACCTCGTTCGTGCAGTCCCTACGTACCTACAGCACGTAAGTTTGGATTTACATAAAAGAAAGGACTTATCCTGATGAGCAAATGCAAAGTCAGAGAGGAAAAAAAAATACCAAACCTTCTATGCACTATTTAATTTAAAAGCAAGGACCACGACAACTACCGCACACTTAGTCGAACTTTTAACCTAATTTTTGCAGCGCACATCCTTCACAAAGAACAAAAAAAAAAAAAACGAAAAAAGGACTCGCACGCGAAATCAAACGAATTCAAAAAAAACACTTTACACCATTTCTCGCACGTTGTGGAAAGGACGAGATGGAGATCTCTCCCTCGCATCATACGAAAACTGTGCCGAGTTTTTATTCTTTAGAAACTGGTACGCTCTCCTGTCCCCTATTTCCCAACGGCAGCAGTAGATGATGTTGTAGCACGGCAGGACTTTTTTGTTTCGAGCCTGCACTTGGCACAGAATCCCACTGAGGAATTATGTCCTGCCGAGAACTTCTCTAACAGGCAGTTTTAAACAGACATCTCGCCATTGTTATCGGGATACTAAAGGCGGATTCTCTTTAAAGCACAACACAAACACACAAAGATACGGTTACATAACACACAGCAGCCGAGTAAATATCCTGTCAGAGGACACACAATTCACAATGAGATTCTGTATTACTTATTTTTTTTTTTTTTCTATCGCTGCTTTCTCATTTAGTAAACTTTCACTGCTGCGGCACAAGGCACAAAAAAAACAGAAAAAAAAAAGAAAGTATCCTTTATTGTTGTTTGGCTTTCGTCTCCACACCACCCACACGGTATCCTGTGTGTATTTTAATTAAAATACCTTATGACCTTTGACGTGAGAGAGAAGCGCGCATGCAAACACACATGGCGAACGTGTAGCACGACGAACGGCAAACGTATCCTTGAACAATATTTTAACTTTTCAGTTTCATTTATTTATTTTTTTTTTTCCTTTCGCTCACTATGGATTCACGTAAGTCCTCAGCTGGGGGTAGAAAGGATTAAAATTTATACGTGTATGATATTTTTTGTTTTTGCTCCTTCTTCTGTGTGTTTTCTCTTGTTCTCTCTTTTGAGTCGCCTTCTCACTTGCTCTTTCGTGACGATGATTACTAGTTCAAGGACACAAATGCCATGCTAATTTTCACCAAAGGACCTACATTCAAACGCGCACATAGGAAACATACAAACACACACACACACGCATACACAGGCTTCTGACACTGCCTGTCATCGTACACAAGAATGGTGTTTGTTTAATTTTTTTTTCTTCCTTTCTTTTTCTCTTTTACGATTTGCACCCAAAGGATATACTATACTAATACTACACACATAAATTATCGCGCATATCGCACACACCTCAAACTTTGACTCGGGCGGTGTGTTTGCCGTTGTCGATTCAAGGACAATTAGTTGGGATCTATGTGCTGACTGCACTTGTGCGAAAGGAGATTATGCAACTATTGCTGTATAAACAAAAAAAAAAAAAACAAAGGAGAAGAAAGGAACACAATGAGCACCCACCCAACGACGTTTCAAGATCAAAACTACCGTCACCGCGTCACTGACGTCAGAGGAGAACTCCGTACTTTGCTGGATTCACTATTTCACGGTCACTTCGAGTGCATTTTTTCCGTTTGTTTGGCAATCCTTTCCGAGGAAACGTATAAGGAAAGCAAAAAAAAAATGAAAAAACCGTTTGTGTTGTCCTTAGACGGAATCACAAAGCAAACAGGAAAAACAAGGATATAAGAAGGCAGCAAAGCAAAAACCGTTTTTCACTTTGACCAACACCAGATGCGGGACGCGCTGCTCCTTGGTTGGCAGAAGCGTTCAAAACCATATCTCGACTGACGACAGAATACGAATCTATCTACCGTTGGCACAATGGGGATTGTGTTCGGTGAAGTTCACTGTGACTCCGAATGACGGTGCGGAGGGGGTGGAAATAGTGGGAAATTTCACTCACTTGGTGGGGGAGCATGCGCCATTTTGACCTACTGCCATGGCGGCGGACAGCTGTGCTGTAAAACTGATGTGTGATGGCGCTCTCTTACGCTCTTTTTGGATGTGTGAGATTATTCTCTTTGACCTGCATATGATGCTGTGTGTGCCATAGAAGCGGGTTACGTATGTATACGTCCACGAGTTTGTTTTGGTTTAACGTGTTGACGTCATATGCTGTGTGGTACAGTGGTGTGTGAGTTCTTACGTCAAATGCAAGTGTTGCCGTGAGGGGTGGTTAGTTTTTGTTAAGTGAAAAATATGAGGTGCTTGAGGGCTCCAATTGGTCAAACGTCCCTGACTACATCGTGGTTTTTGCTGGCAAATGTAGTCCATTCTAGGTCTCAAATCCATTGAAATAGTCCCGCAGAAGTAACTTCTAGGTCTCATCTCACTGGATATCTACTGCAACATTATGGCAGCTAAAATAACACTCAGACTGAAGAACTTGGTTTCTGACCATCAAGATTATACAATGGGATGCTTGACAAGTCAGAAAGGATGGCCTTTTCTACCCTTCTCGGGGTATATCACAACGACAACTGCAGGAGCTGCTTATCCTTATTGACCAACCTACCTATCTACGCTTGTATAGAATTGGCATTCATACACTACTCTCGTATCTGAAAGCCTTTTAGATGACACATCATCTAATATTCCATAAAAAAAATTCCTAACTGAGGACGTCTAATTCTCATAATGATCTCCAGCAAGGGGATGAGTGCCAATAGCCCTTGTGCTGCGGCATAGGAAAGCGGTGAAGCTCAATTTAAACGTTTCATTCACCTATCGAGCTTAAACCGGAATTCCAGGACTATCCTGTCACCTCAATTTTGCAGTACACTGTCCATTGTTTTTGGTTTTATTTCGCAAATTGTTTGATGACATTCTCCTTGCGTTGTGTAACAATAGTCCTTAAAAGTTCTCTATTAGAAAAAAAAGTCCAACGGCGTCGAATTGCAGCTCCGTCGTCACCAAGGCAAGTCTTCAAAACGACTAATATCAGGATCACCGAACTTAGTGCGACAAAAATCAATGGATTTAAGGCTGGTGTGCCTCATTGTACCATATTGCTGGAACCAAGGTAGATAGGTGAAGTGGTGGTTCAAGGAGAACCCAATTAGCACTGTAGTGCGCAGTTTTGTTTCCACAAACCTCGTGCGAACCTATTTAATCGCAGAGTTTCGAGTTTAGAGAAAGAAAGAGGTCTCCAATCTCTATTTCAGCTATCTTGCTGAGAGCCTCGAAGAAAAGTTTATCGAGAGTAAGCAGTCTGGCCCTCGCTAGGGCCGGACATCTGCAGGGGAAATGGCGACGAGATTCTTTCTCGTTAGTATCCTTGCAGCTTCTACAAAAAGGGGTTGTGGGGAATACCAAGTTTGGCTGGGTGGTCTCCGACTGGCCTGTAATAATAGCTGCAATTCTAGCAATATCTGGTCTAGATTTCCCAAGTAGCTGGAACCAAAGTCTGTCCAAGTTTAAATTGTCCTTCTGCCGAAAAAATGTGGGACCAAAATTAATGTATTTTTTTAACTCATTTATTGCCGCAAAGAAGTGATAGCGAAGTGGAAGGTCGTTGTTCCTTAACTCCTAAGAGAGCTGGACCTTGTTAGTAAGTAATCCGATTTCGTTATGCAATATTCTCCTGGCGCAACTGATTCAGTAGTTTGAGTTCTGCGACTCGTCATGGACTCATATCATTCCTTTCTCTTTAATGTCCTTGTTCAACGGTCGTTTCCTAATTCTTCGGTCCCGCATATATTGTTTCCAGTTTTGTAGGCCAAATAAAAGTCTAAAAGTCTACAAAAGTCTTCCGGTTGTTTTAAGCCCGCGTAAGGCGATTCCAAAGTCGTCCTACCAGAAGCGTTGCTTCCATTCGCTCGATTTAACAGCGTCAGTGTTGTCGTTGGACCTTGACCTAACTTTTTTTACTACAGCCGTAGACTGTATACAAAGTTGTATTTTCCCCCTCATTTGTCCTTCTGTCACACAGGACCAAATATTCAAGAAAGGAACTATTTGCCTTAATTTATTCCGATTTACTTCTTATAGTCTATTAGTCGCATCAGATAATATGTCACGAAGCAGCAAGCAGTCCTACAATACTTTAATTTAATTCTTCGACTTCAAATTGCTGAGCATATTTGTCCTGCCAAACCGAAGAAGCTTTGCTGTCTTTTGAGAGTAAAGCGTCTTCAGACCTCGATGACTGTTTTATTTG